>JAQFVV010006215.1:2897229-3548308 GCA_028023455.1 Epiperipatus broadwayi
CCTTGAAAGTTAATAAATAGTTTGAGTAAATGACCAAATTATTTATGATCCATGAGCCTTGATCCAGAATCTGCTACTCTATCACTGTTCAATTCCCACAGAGGATATTCAGTTGTGATTCATTAGTGAAAGGGTTTTTCTGTTTGGTTCAATAGATATAATATATAGGGTATATGAGCACAGACTTTCAGATGACCCATCACTCTCCACTCTATCTAATAACACTGATACACTCAAGCACATATATGCTGAAAAGATAAATAATCACCAATATACGTATTTCATGCTAAACCAGCAATCATCAGTTGGTCCAGATTATCATCTCCCACACATAAATACTATAAGTGCTCAGATATATATTAAGATAGACAATCTTCATACTTTAATGGATAGGCTCCAATCTACTACACACTCCAACTCTTAAACCGTCCATCCAATTGAAAATCTGATGATGGAATGCTCAAAGGCCACCCTGAGAATTATAAAAAAAAGTTATTGGAAAAAATTAAATCTTGCAAATAATGATTAGTATACTTAAAAGTTTATAATAACTGCATTTGTAAGGAAATGATAAATCATTCCTTTCCCATTATCTTAAATGAATTTTAATATAATTTATTAGATTATTGAATATATTATGTATTTTTTATATGTGTACATATTTTTGTAGTCCTTTAAATAACGATGATATAAGATGATTGAAATGTTAACAAAAGAGAGATAGTGTTAGTATGTAATTAGAAAGGACATATATCAGATAAAACAGTGGACTAATGGGAAATGACTGTTTGATTGGGAGAACAAAAAATATTGGACAAAGATGAAAAAGTAACAAGAAAAAACATTAAAGAAGCTGCTCACATTATGGCACATAACTCAATAAGTCAACTTATTATGATAATCTATAATGTTTGGAAACCACTCATTAATTGACCTTTTTTTTTTTTAAAAAAAAAAAAGGACCAATCAAATATATACAAAAATTTTAGACTGTTGCCTTTGACAAAATAGCCTATATTGTTAGTTCATTATCTTAATTTAATATTCATAAAGAAAAACATTTTTATTCTAGGTCAGCAATATCAGAAAATAAGGGAATAATTCCACTTTTAGCATGTGTTATTATTAACAGATAAATGTATTTGCAAAATTATAAATAAAGTTTGAATTATTTAAAAAGCATTTAACAAAGTAAATGATGGGAATAGTATAACATATAATTACAAATAAGATGCCAGTCATCATAAACTTTCAGACAAACAAGATAATATTAATTATTTGGTGATGGAAATAAAACAAGTTTTTGAAAGAAACAGATATGTATAGGCATGAATATATACATACATTTACTCCTATATATACATAGGTTCTATTCTCTATTCTAATATTAAAAAATAATGGAATGATTAGTCACTTGGAGAGATCATGTGACATTTGAGCACCAGAAGGGTCAAGTTGGGCTTTGATACAACTAATTTTACACTCCATTACTTTATCACTACCCTAAGCCATATAGTCATGCACAATATTAATTTTGAAAGTTACAGGAATTTAAAAGAAAACAAATTAAATACTTCAAACATATGCTCACCAATGTGCATTAGCCAGCAAACTGAGTTTATTGTTTTTTTTATCTCTGAATTTAAGACCAAGAAACACCATGATCTTTTTAGTTGCCTGATAAGGCAGAATGAATGTGTATTTGCCAAGAGATTTAAAAGACCTAGAATGAGACTGCATGTGAGCTATATTGATGAAATAAGAAAGGGTGCAGAGGTGGTGTGGAGAAAAGAGATCAGAGAAAATGGATTGACCTCAGAGCGACCTTCATTATGTAGTGAATTGATAATGGTTGATAATGATTTTGAATTCTTAATAAATTTTACAACATTCTTAATTCAAAATGTTTGGAGTTATAATTTATTTTTAAATATGATATATATATATACAAAAACTCAAGATTATCTTGAATAATTATTTACTATAAAATGAAATGCAGTGTGCTATTATATAAGTAATTATTAACGTGAAATGTACAATATTTACATATTCTATAGCTACAAAATGAAAAAAGAAATTAAATATAAATATCACTATTTATCATTATGTGGAAAATATTTTTTTCGAATCAAGGTATAAATAAGATGACTGATTCAAGAGGAAATACTTTAAATAGAATCTAGCTATAATGGTTAGAAGAATTAAAATGAAGATCGGTAATATTATTTTACTTTCATAAGAATTATTAACTTTAAACCACCAAAAGATCACATCTTTGGTAATAACCTAATTCATAAGCTTTAAGCAGATTTTTATCATGTTGAAAGCGTATATAAGGACTTATGGATTTTATCTATGATCCTGATTCTAATACCTATTTTTATCCAGATTATAATTCTTTATTCAGAAAACTTTCAATATTTTTTGATAGATGTATCCATTCTTTTTTTTTTTTATCATATAATTAAGAAGACATACATCTTCAAAAAAATAATATCCAAATGTATTTTTTTACTATACAGTCTTTCAATCAATGTTTGTTATATAACTGTGTATTCTGTTTACTATACAATAATGCATAAAATGATCATCCTATTTTTTTCAACTATCTTATTTCTTTCTAAGCATCTATTTGATTTTTATCATGAGTTTTATTGGAAACATCAGATTGTATTTCTTGTAATATTCTTTAATAACATATATATGTAGCATTGCATTATAGTTCTGCCATTTTGTTTGTCTGTTTTGTAGGGCAGCTGAAAAAAAAACAGAATTTGAAATAACTTAAATGTGTTAGTTATCATTTGATATAAATCAAATATTTTTTTATTTATAAGCATTAAAATTATATTTTTAAAATGTCAATGGTTCCCTATATGATATTATATGTATGATACTATTAGTATACAGTATATGTATGTTTAGCTAAAGATGAATAGAATAAGTACATACAAATTTTTATTTCTATATGTCTGTTTTAGTACAAATAAATAAAAATATGCATAGCAGAAAGTAAAAATTAGAATTTTTAATAAATAATGATGAACAATCTAGTAAAAAATTAAGAAATGCTCCTGTAGTTATAAAACAGGATACTTAATATATTTATCGAACTAGTGCCAAATCTATACAACTATAAAAGAATTTAAATGTTTTTGAATTTCAGACTACTAGATTATAGCAAAGGAAGATTAACAGGATTTGCTGGATGTGAGGTGTATTATAAATGCAGGAGATGCAAGCACATTAGATTCAAATTTCTTAACTGATGAAATCGTAAGCCAAGAGCTAGTCTGAAAATATAGGATATAATTTGCACTCAATGTGGATATAATAGCCATATCATGTAGATGAGCAATTATCTTAAACTGGATTCTAAAAGATTGTAAAGACCTAGAAAGAGACCACGTGTGAGGTGGATAAATGAAATGAAAAAGTATGCTAGGATGATGTAAAGAAGGTAGATATCGGAGGTGATTGAACTTGGAAAAGATCTTTTTCCTGTAGTGAATCGATAATGGTTGAAAATGGTCATCTAGTCTACAGAGTATTTTTTTTATTTTAAGTTTGTTTATATTCATTTTATTTATCAAATTACATATTTTATTTTTTGATTAATTCATCTTAATTATTTTTTCTAAGAAATTGTTTATTAATTGATTAATTTACATGTTATTTTTATTATCAATAATTTGAATTTTTAACATTATTTACAACTTGAATGATAAATATCAGTATTTTACCCACTATCTTTTTTTCTATTTTTAAACTGCATTGTTTATAGATCTAAAAGAAAAGAATTTTAACATTACAATAAAAAATGAAAAGCAACGAAAGAAAAAAATTATATTTATCACTTTTAAAAATATCTCAAAGAGCACAATTACAAACTGGAAAGGAGAAATAATGAAGATTTAAACTTTTTAAAAAAAGTATTTAGATACCCATTTACTGACCAGTATTGAAGGTTTAACTGGATTGGTTATGATCTGCTAGCTATCTGAAGAAAATAAAATCCTTTACAATAAATTATTATTTGACAAAATTTAAATAAATACATATAATATTTTAATTATTTTTATAAGTAGGGCTGCTTAAAAGAAATACCAAAAAATTCATTAACATGAATAAAATAAAATAGCTAAACTAGATTTTCTTTGGTATATCAAACTATTCCTATGTTAACTATTCTAACATTGCCATCACCCATACTTGACAATTTTTTGTTATTACTATGTGTCATCAAGTCAATGACAACTAATGTTCATAAACATTCTTTCAGATTTGTTTTTTAAAACCGTGAGGAATCTTGATCTTTATTGTGATGGAGTCATCCATCCATTGATAATCACTCTTTTTTACAATTGCCTTTCTCAGCATTATTCACTTTTTTAATGGTTCAGATCATCTCATAATAGGAACCAAATAAGACAATTTTTGCTTGCCTGATCCAGTATTAAGAAGTTATTTTTTTATGCGTTCATGGATCTTTACCAACTCCTCATCTCAAACTGTCAGTATTTTTTATACCCTTCAATGCCAAACACATGCAGTAATAACATAATTTACATTAAATTTATATGATATCTCTATGGTGCATTTAAAAAGAAAATAATCAATTTGAATCATAATTAATGCTTTAAAAGTAGTTGAAATGAATACTTAATTGTTAAGCTAATAAACCTTTCAGGTTTAAACCACTAAACATTACATGATCACTATTCTTTATGCTTACACAAGCTGTTTAAACAGAGGCAAAACTCTCTATACAGTAATGCCACTTTTGGACTCAAAGCCATTTAGTAACTAATAAGATAAAAAGGTGGCTGGCTTCTCACTGATGAAAGCTGCAAGTTAGAAATTAGTCTGGGGATATTGGATGAGTAGGTACTAAATAGGAATTTTATGCACAAACTTTCCTGCATCCATTGATTACTCTAGCTTGCAATGAATGGTACTACTGTATGTATAGTTTTTTTCTTTTCAGGTTTAAGTAATGAAAAAATATTGCTTTTATAGGATTTCAATAGATTGTAATGCATACACCATTTGGAGTAATGGGAGAGAAACGGATCCTGGAGTAAATTTAAGTTACATGGATCATGATATAGCCTTGTTACTTATTGTACAATTCCTGAATAATTATTTAATAATAGATTGTCCAAAAAAAAAGAATTAAAAAAAATTACTTTGACATTAAATAAACCAAAATGACTAGTCTTAAAAACTGCACGTTAGCACAAATGCATATTGTTTTCTTTATGATAATGAATGCAAGTTATTTCTATTCCATTTATTCTATCATATTTAATTCATGTTTTCATTTCATTATTATTGGTTTTTAATAATTTATCATATGTCTTATATACATTTTTGCTAACTTTTCATTTAAAAACTTTCTAAATCACATTAAACTAAGGAAGTAAATCACTTCCTCAGGCCATGTTTAATTTAAAGTTTACATATTAAATCTTATTTAATTATTACAATCAAGGTGTTAAAAGTGAGATGTTGTCTCCAGCCTTGTATTATTAATTATGAATTTAATAACTCTAAGTGCCATATTCCAGTTGGCTGATAAATTCATTTCACTCTAAATTACCACCAATGTTGACAAAGGTATGCTTATAAACATCTGAGTAACTAAGAATAGGTGGATTCGTTCTATTCTTGATTCCTTTGTTCAACATTTAAAGTGTTTTTACGTCACAGCCTGAGGAAAAGTGATTTAGTCCCTTTGTTTACATATACATTGAGCTCTGGCCATTTTTAAGTTACATTAATAAATTTGTCTGGAATTTTCAGCTTATTGTATTTATTTAGGCTTTCATAAAGTTTATTAATAAATAACTTTGTCAAGCGCTGGTGGTCGAGAGGTCAGCACAGCCACCTTACAAGCAGTTGTCCCGGGTTAGCGGGTTCGCTTCCCGGCCGATGCTATGACACATGAGAATAGTGGATTTGTTAGTTTCCGGATACATCAAATCAAAAACCTTTTAAAAATCGTATGCATATATATATAATTTAATGACTTAAAAATATATATGTATATAATTGTACAATCTTTAAATCTTTTTACAGAAGAAAGTCATGTGAATAATTACATTTTAATCTGTCTAGAAAACTACTAATTCATCTTGATTATGGTAAATGTCAATGAATGAATATATAAAAAAAATGAATCATCATATCATATCATTTACTGAAGGTTTTTTAAAAAACAAAAAAAAGTTTCACTTATAAATTGATTAATTCCCGGCTTATAAAAAGATTATTAAAAAAGTATACATCATTAAAAGAATTGGATTATGAATAATCCAGAGGTTACTACATTTTTTTAAAAAGTGGACATCATATATAATAAATAGGTGTTGATAATAGACAGGCAATCAAAACTTTAAACTGAATTCCAAGAGATTGTAAAAAACCTAGAAAGAGACCGCATGTGAGATGGATGGATGAAATAAGGTAGTGTGCAGGGAAGAGAGACTAGAAATCGGAGATGGATTGAACTTGGAGAGACTCACAGTGCAATGGATTGTTAATGGTTAAAAATGATGACTTTAAAATCATTTTTAGAAATAATATAAAAATAAATTCATTAAATAAATTCAAATATTAAATAAGGTATTAAATAATTATACAGTTCAGAATATATAGCAGTGGAGGAATTCATCTAAAATTTACTTTTAAATTTAGATAAAATTATTAAATAATAATAAAAAGGCAAGTAAACACTAATTATTTAATATTTGAATTTATTTAATGAATTTACTTTTATATTTCTAAAAATGTTTTTAAAGTCATCATCATCATCATTTCTGATCTTTAAAAAAATGTTTTTATTGTTTTTTATTAGTATCCCAAAACTGTATCCTTAATATTTTTATGCTGAAGATTATGAAGTTGTAATAACACATCACTAAACCAGATATGCGATGTGCAATGACTTTTTCTTTATCAGTCAGGAATTTCTCAGCCACTATGCTCAGAGAAACCTACCTGTTAGCCACCTTAATTTCCCATTCCCCACCCTAAGTTTTTCCCCATATTCTTTATTCTGCTCCATCCCATTTCCACAACATTATCTTTGACCACTCTATTGTCTTTATATCTAAATTGCCTTTATCATTTTCCAAACCCAGCATAAAACAAAGAATCCACTTTCTGTATAATCACTTTTGTTTATATTTATCATCTCACAACTTTATTATTTGTATCCTTTCTGCTTGTAAACATTTACATACAATTATCAGATGTCCAATATTTTTCATTCTTTCCTTACATAACTTGCAGACTAAATCACTCATATTCTTCCATTTATGTGTATATTCCCTTGTTGCTAATGATGCTGTTTGAGCCTTAAACAGTAAACTACTTTCTTTTCTATTATTATAAATTAAGTTGTACCCAATATTCTGTTTACTTCTATATATATTTAAACTCTTTATTCTTCATGCTAGTTCTTTATCCCTCCAACTTCTTATTTTTTTATTAATGCATTTATTTTCTATCCCATTCTTTGCCACTATAACATACAACAATTCTCCTAAAACAATCATCCCATTTTTATACAAGTATATTGACATAAAGTCTTTATCCAAATCTTCTGCATACCATACTACTTTTCTCACACATCTTTTTGTCTTTTCTTTACTCATAATGCAATTAAATACTATTTTGGCCATTCTCTTCATCACAATCATCATCAACCATTATCAATCCACTGCAGAATGAAGGTCTCTCCAAGTTCAGTCCATCTTCTCTGATCTTTAGCTTCTCCACATCATGCCTGCACACTTTCTTATTTCATCCATCCATCTCACATGTGGTCTCTTTCTGGGTCTTTTAAATCTCTTCTAGCAATATGTCCAGTCCAACTCCATTCTTTTAATTTTCTGAATGAGGTCTGTACTATCTGTTTGTTCTTTTACCCATATATTGCATTTTCGATCTCTTCTTGTTACTCCCAACATGCATCTCTCCATACTTTTTGAGTGGTCTGAAGTCTTTGTATTGATCTTCTATTAAGTGTCCAAGTCTCAGATTCATAAGAACTGGTAAAACACATTTATTAAAAACCTTTTTCAACCACATAGCCATATTTTCTTTTAATATCAAGTTATTTATACTAAAAGCACTCCAACCAAGTTTAATTCTATGATTAATTTCATCCATTATGTTTTCATCTGTATTAATAATCTGACCAAGGTATTTGTAGCTGTTAACTTCTTCTAACTCATCATAATCAATCTTTATTTTCATATTTTGAGAAAATCCATTAAACATTACTTTAGTCTTTTTTAAGATTTATCTTTTGTCCTACTTTCCTACTTTCATCTGATATCTCCTGCAACATTTCCTGCAGCTCTAAAGCATTATTTGCAAAAACAGTTAAATCATCTGCAAAATCTAAATGACTTAAATAATCTCCATTTACTTTCACTCCTTTAGCTTCTCATTTTAATCCACAAAATACTTTTTGCAGCACTGCTCTAAAATGTTTTGGAGATATGGAGTCACACTGTCTTACACCCTCCTCAATGTTGACTTTTCTAGTATCATTATGTAATCTAATTGTTGCTGTTGCATTTTTATAAATATTCTTTAAAATATGACAATATCTTGGATTTATACATTGATGATCCAATGCTTTAATCAATGAAGAAATGTTTATAGAATCAAATACCTTTTCATAATCTACAAATCCAAAGCATAATGGCAACTCATATTTATTTGTCCTTTCTATAACTTCTCTCAATATCTGGATATGATATACTGTACTAAAACCACTTTTAAATCCAGCTTGTTCTCTTGGTTGGTGGAAATCGAATGTTCTCTGAAGACAAGTTGTAATTATCTTGGTAAAAATTTTGTATAAAACTGATAAAAGGCTGAAAGGTCTGTAATTTCTAATATCTTCTTTATCACCTTTTTAAAATATTAATACTACATTCTTTCAATCATATGGTACATCTTTATTATTTAGACATTTGGTACATAACTTTGCTAAAAAAAATTAAATTTCTTCACCTGCTTCTTTTAATATATCAATTATAATTCCATCATTACCTGGATCCTTTCCTTTCTTCATAAATTTAATTGCATATCTCACTTCTTCATTTAAAATACTTGTTCTTTATTACTATATAATTCTTGATAGACATCTTCTACCCATTTCATGATGTCATCTCTTTTTAGTAATAATTCCATCTTTTTTTTTTCTTATTGCAGATATAAATTTCCTATCAATACCAAAATATTGTTTTACACTCTTGAGACTTGTATCATCATTATCAACCATTATCAATCCACTGCAGGATGAAAGTCTCTCCAAGTTTAATCCATCTTCTCCGATCTTTAGCTTCTCTTCTCCACATTACCCCTGCACACTTTCTTATTTCATCCATCCATCTCACATGTGGTCTCTTTCTGGGTCTTTTACAACCTCTTGGAATCCAGTTTAAAATTTCAATTGTCCATCTATTATCATCTCTTCTAACAATATGTCCAGCCCAACTCCACTTCAATCTTTTAATTTTTTCAAAGAGGTCAGTAACACCTGTTTGTTCTCTTACCCATACATTGCGTTTACGATCTCTTCTTGTTACTCCCAACATACATATCTCCATACTTCTTTGAGTGGTCTGAAGTCTCTGAATTGCTCTTCTATTAAGTGTCCAAGTCTCAGATCCATAAGTAAGAACTGGTAAAACACATTTGTTAAAAACCTTCCTTTTCAAACACATAGGCATATTTCCTTTTAGTATCAAGTTATTTCTACCAAAAGCACTCCAACCAAGTTTAATTCTATGATTAATTTCCTCCATTATGTTTCCATCTGTATTAATAATCTGACCAAGGTATTTGTAACTGTTAACTTCTTCTAATTCATCATAATCAATCTTTATTTTCATATTTTGAGCAAATCGATTAAACATTACTTTAGTCTTTTTAACATTTATCTTTAGTCCTACTTTCCTACTTTCATCTGATAATTCCTGCAACATTTCCTGCAGATCTGAAGCATTATTTGCAAAAACAACTACATCATCTGCGAAATCTAAATGACTTAAATAATCACCATTTACTTTCACTCCTTTAGTTTCCCATTTTAATCCACAAAATACTTCATGCAGCACTGCTGCAAAAAGTTTTGGAGATATGGAGTCACTTTGTCTTACACCTTTCTCAATGTTGACTTTCCCAGTATCATTATGTAATCTAATTGTTGCTGTTGCATTTTTATAAATATTCTTTAAAATATGACAATATCCTGGATCTATACCTTGATGATCTAATGCTTTAATCACTGAAGAAATGTTTATAGAATCAAATGCCTTTTCATAATCTACAAATCCTAAGAATAATGGCAACTCATATTCATTTGTCCTTTCTATAACTTCTCTCAATACCTGGATATGATCTACTGTACTAAAACCACTTTTAAATCCGGCTTGTTCTCTTGGTTGGTGGAAATCCAATGTTCTCTGTAGACGAGTAGTAATTATCTTGGTAAAAATTTTATATAAAACTGATAAAAGGCTGATAGGTCTGTAATTTTTAATATCTTCTTTATCACCTTTTTTAAATATTAATATTATTACTGCATTCTTCCAATCATCCGGTACATCTTTATCATTTAGACATTTGGTATATAACTTTGCTAAATTTTTTTCTATTTCTTCACCTGCTTCTTTTGATATATCAATTATAATTCCATCATTACCTGGAGCATTTCCTTTCTTTATACATTTAATTGCATGTCTCAATTCTTCATTTAAAATTCTGGGCAATTTGGAAGATGTAATAGATATAGGAGGTACTTGTTCTTTATTACTATATAATTCTTGATAAAAATCTTCTACCAATTTCATGATGTGATCTCTCCTTTTAGTAATAATTCCATCTTTTTTTCTTATTGCAGATATAAATTTCCTACCAATACCAAAATGTTGTTTTACATTCTTAAGACTTTTATTTTCTTCTACAGCTTTCCTTGCTAGTTCACAGTTATACTTTCTTATATCATTTTCAACTCTTTTCCGCACCATTTTACAAAATTCGAGATATTCAATTCTTTTTAATGCATCATTTTTGTATATCTTCATATTCCTTCTTTTCTTCATAAATCCTCTAGTCTCAGTAGAAATTTTATTGGTCAATTGCTGTTTTTTTCTACCAGCTATCTTTGTTGCAGTTTTCAAAAGTGTATCAGTTATTTTCATATTAATTTCATTCAAATCTGAATCATGTTCAAAATCTACTAAGTTCTAATTTAAATTCATTAGAATGTTTCTGAAGATTAGGAATATCAACTGTAAATATTGTTTTTTTTAATAATTTTTGTCTCTCTAGTTTTACATTAACATGTATCTTACACCTTACTAATCGATGATCACTTCCTGTGTTAAATTTATTAAGAACATTACAATCTTGAAATATGTATTCCTGTTAGTCAAAATATAATCCAATTCTGCAGTACCTTCATTTGGATGCTTCCATGTCCATTTCCTTTTAACATTTTTCTCAAAAAAAGAATTCATAATATAAAGTTTTTCTTTTTCTGCAAACTCCACAAGTCTATGTCCTCTCTCATTTCTATTACCATAACCAAAATTACCCACACCACTTTCATCTTTCATTTTTTTACCAATTCTAGCATTAAAGTCTCCTGTAACAATTTTAAAATGGTGTTTACTCTGATCAAAAGCCTTTTGTGCATCCATATAAAAATCTTCTACTACTTCATCACTATGAGAACTTGTTGGGGCATAAACCTGAATTATCTGCATTTGGTATCTGCTATTAAGTTGTATAACTAATCTTGCCACTCTGTCTGATACACCATCAATCTCCACAATATTGTTCTTCCACTTTTTATTTATAATGAATCCTACTCCACTTGTATTTCCAATATTTGTGCCTTTATAATAGAGTATATGTCCACTTTTTAAATCAATTGTCTCTTCACCTTTTCTTCTAACTTCACAAAGTCCAATAATGTCCCATTTAATATAAGAGAGTTCTTCTTCTAATTCTTGCAATCTTCCTTCACTTGAAAGTGATCTGCAGTTGTAAGTACCTAAATAAAAAGTCGCCATCAAATGGCAGCCTGGGTCCGCAATCAGGGGATTCTTAGCACCCTCCGCCTTCGGCCACCAACCGCTGCCTTGGTTGGTGACTTTACAGCCTCTCATCTACAGTTTTCCTTGCTAGTTCACATTTATACTTTCTTATATCATTTTCAACTCTTTTCCGCACCATTTTACAAATTTTGAGATATTCAATTGTTTTTAATGCATCATTTTTGTATATTTTCATATTCCTTTTTTCTTCATAAATTCTCTAGTCTCAGTAGAAATTTTATTGGTCAGTTGCTGCATTTTTCTACCAGCTATCTTTGTTGCAGTTTTTAAAAGTGTATCAGTTATTTTCATATTAATTTCATTCAAATCTGAATCATGTTCAAAATCTACTTATACTTGAAATTGATGTGTAAGTTCTAATTTAAATTTATTAAAATGTTTCTGAAGATTAGGAATATCAACTGTAAATATTGTTTTTCTTAATAATTTTTGTCTCTAGTTTTGCATTAACATGTATCTTACATCTTGATAATCGATGATCACTTCCTGTGTTAAATTTATTAAGAACATTACAATCTTTAAATATGTATTTCCGTTAGTCAAAATATAATCTAATTCTGTTGTATCTTCATTTGTATGCTTCCATGTCCATTTTCTTTTAATATTTTTTTCTAAAAAAGAATTCATAATATAAAGTTTTTCTTTTTCTGCAAACTCCACAAGTCTATGTCCTCTCTCATTTCTTTTACCATAACCAAAATTATCTACAACACTTTCATCTTTCATTTGTTTACCAATTCTACCAGTAAAGTCTCCTATAACAATTTTAAAATGTTGTTTACTTTGTTATCCATAAATTGCAATCTACTGAACATTTTCATTTTGCTTTTTGCATCTCTTGTGTAAAAACTAGACCATCCCACTTCTTGAATTGCCTTCTTTGTCATCCACACATCTGCCTGTAATGTATGTCTTCCTATTTCTCTTTGTACTTTTTCTAAGTAATCTAACACCCCTTTACTAATACATCACTTCATTACCATAAGTTAACATTGCTACTGCCACTCCCTTTCATACAATTCTTGCTACATCATCATTATTATATGAAAACACTGTTAATCTCTTTATCAGTATCTTTCTTTTCATTGTTTTACTTATCAATTTTTTCTCCCTTTCATCCAAGCATTTCCTCTCATTACTTAAGATGATTCTCAAATAGTTATACCTATAACTTATATCCCCCCAATAAAAAAAAAATTTCTACTCTTTCACCAGTATTTAGTGTCATTACTTTTAATTTTTCTTCACTAAATTCAATCCCCATCTCTTTACCCACTCTTGTGCATGCTCTTCAGCATAACTTCCATATCTTTCCTACTTTCTGTGCACAAGAAGATATCAGTAAATAAGAAACCTAATAATATATACACTACTTTACCATCTATTAATGGTATCTCTATCCCTTTTAACTAGTCTTTCTATTGCTCTCTCCATTTCTCTCAAATATAATAAAAATAAAATGGGTGATGTAGTGCATCCTTGCCTTAATCCCACCCCATTTTTTAACCCTGATTCTATATTTCCTAATTGATACATATAGTAATTATTTTCATACAATCTCTTAATAAGATCCTCTAAACCTCCATTCATTCCCAAATTTACCAAACTTACCCATGATCTATTTCTATTTACTCTATCATGTGCCTTCTCTACATCTATAAAGACCTATTCTATATCTATAAAGACCTACCTGTATTCCTACTTATATCTATAAGTTGTGTGACTACAAATAAACTATCTCCTATACACCTATCCAATCGAAAGCCTCCTTGCATTTCTCCCACTATATTATTTTTTTCCATTCATTTTGCCACCATATATGTAAAAGCTTTTTATAACACCGACGTTACTGCTATTGGTCTATCTAATTGTTTAACTTTCTATGGTCCTTATCTTTCCTTTAAATAATAGCCTTACTCTTGTATTATTCCACCTAACATAAATTTGAGTAATCAGTGATTACTACATCAGTCATTACTAGACTCAAGTAAAATCCTCATCTTTATATTTAAACCTCCAGCCTCTAACTGATTTTTGGTTTTTCTTTTATCAATGAGGCTTGGAACTTAAAAGTTGACAAAAGCAAAAATAAGAACTTAGTCCAAGGGTGGGAATTTAAATATTAAAGATAGATTTTATATGTATCTGGTTATCATTGATTACTTAAGCAGCATACACTAGATAATATTAGAGTGAAGAGCTGTTTTTATTTTATCTTTTATAATATGAGTTTAATTTTAAAATTTTATTGCAAATTGGTTTTGTAAGGGAGTATTTGCCAATAGATAAAAATCTCTCACTAGCTGTTTTTCAGAGACCTAATATAAACATATATGAGTTTTATATAATTGGTCTTATAGTCTTGACATTGTATTTTTAGAATTTTAGGGAGTAATTCTTATATATAGTTTTTCTAATGTCCTAATTGCTGTGAGGACATACTCTATGCATACTAAAATTGTACAAAATAGCATCCTGTTTTGTTATTTAATTAAATGCATTGTAATATTATAAAGAGTTTTATTGTTTTATATTAAAGCTGTAAACATTACAGCTTATTAAAGTTAGTGAGTTAGTACAAACTATGAGATGCTAATTGCAGATTAACATTAATGTGTGAATTTGGCTTGTTATATTCTAATACCATAATTATTCAGTCAATATTTGGCAGACTATTTAATATATAATTTGTACTATTTAAGTAAGATTGAAATGGGTTTAATGATTTAAAAGCATCTTCTTTATAAGGAAATATTATCAGCAAAGAATAAAATGAAGGTGCTACTTTTCCTTTTATATTGGCTATAAATAAATATTTTATTTTAGATAATGTTTTTTTATAATTGTAAAATGTGCAAAATTATATATCCACTCATATTAAATTTTTTATTTCAACTAAGAGAATATTTATAAATATCCTTGAAGAAAATGATTATGCTCTGGCTATTTATTTAAAGTATAGCAGAAAAATCACTTAATATTAGAGAAATTGGCAATTTAATATTAAAGAATACATTAGTGATATCAGTAATTTTCTACCTGATTGTTATTTCTTATATCCTTATCCATTTTTGTTTATTTAAAATTTGGATCTCAGAGCAATAGTTTTTGATACTTAAATAAAAAATGGAGTCTATAATATTTATTAAATAAAAACAAAGTTTTTAAACTCAACCATATGTCTAAGTGTGCATTTCAATATAAACTTTGCATGTAAAATATTATTAGGTATGTGATCTTAGACTAGATGAATCTTTAGTAATCAATCATAACAAAAGATAATCGTGATTGAGATATGTAGAGTTATTTGAAATCGGAGTTTTTTTTTTTAAAAAAAAGTTTAAACTAATTGTTGTTTTACACAGAGGCTAAACTCTTCATACAGTAGTGCCACTCAATGCAAGCCAGAGTAGTCAATGGATGTAAGTTGTACATAAAATCCCTATCTAGTGCCTACTCATCCAATATCCCCAGACTAGTTACTAAGCTTATAGCTTTCATCAGTGAGAGCCTTGGGTCAGAGAGCACTGCACCTAGGCCTTAGGATCTAATGCAACTCTCCAGCAGCTACCCTTTACCTTATTAGCTAAATATAAAGAAATGGTGATCAGGTGATGCTCAGTGGTTTAATTGTCGTTTTACAGGAAACATTGTAATTACATTCGCAGTCAATTACAATGAAAATTTAAAGTGATATTTTTATACATTTATTATATAATGTAAAAGAATTACAGTGCTTAGTTATTCTTTTGATAAATATAAAAATCAGATGTGGCATGAATCATCTCTGTTGAACAAAATTTTATGTAATCTATCATAAAATCTTTTCTCGTTACTCTTTCTTACCATTTTTTTTAAATATATCTTATTGTCATAAATTATTTAGATTATTTAGTGATCTGGAGCCTTTCAAGCTGTGTCTCAGCAATCATTATAACCATGGAATTACATGTTTGTGCAATCACATTTCCATCCATTTTTAATTTCAGTTCGTCTTTTTCTTTGTTTGATTTCTTATCTTTTTTAAATTTATTTATTCTTCTTGAAGATTAGAATAGTCTTATTCATGTATAAATTGCTGTTAATGATAAATAATAATAAATTTTAATGAAATTCAGAAATATTTTGTAACATCTGTACTAGGGAGGTTAGTCAGGCATTTTTGTTTTAATTATCCATTTTCAGGCCGTCTGAAGTATTTGTTTATTTTCTCAAAAATATTTTACCGATTATGTGTTATTTGTTAAATTTAAACAATATTAAGATATGAATTAGTAAGTTACTGTTAAGTTTAAAAAATATTACTAAATGTCTTATAAATTCCATTCACAAGATTTAATTCCTTTTTTTAAAAAATAGATATTATAAATATTACAAACAATGTTCGCATATTACATTGACATGATTATTTTGTTTACTGAAGTCTTTTCAGTAGGTGAGGGAAACCAACAGGGAAGACTGGTAGGTGCTTTATTTTAACTATTACATGTACAACATGTACAATATTTTTATAGATGAGATCAAAAAAAATGTTGCCAAGGGATCTAATCTTTATTTGGATAGTTGGATAAAACAGGAAAGTATAGCAAATCACAGATATAAGTTTGTGGATCCACATTTATTTTAATTACAATCAATTGTTGTACTTTTATATAATTTCTTCCCTTTTTATAATCATGTTACAAAATAAAATAAAATATTAAATACAATAGTTTGTAGACAGCCACATTTGAGGCACCTGAAAATGGATAATTAAAACAAAAATGCCTTGCGAACTTCCATATTACAGATTCTACAAAAGTTATCCAGAAAGGTACATGTATTATAGTTTTTTTTTTATTTATTGTTTCCAAGATCTAATAATTTATAAAATGTAACATGATTTTTTAAAAATCTACATCCATTTTATTATTTTCAAGTTTTGTGTTTATATTATTTGCTATTAATGAAGGCTTGATGTATAGAAGATTATTGAAAATTATAACTTGGCAATATATTACATATTAGAACTTTCATTGTTTAAATTTAAAACTATTTTTATATATATTTTTACATTACAATTAAAGTTGAAATGATACAGAAATATGTGAATAACCATGACTCATATTTTTATATTATAGAGAACCTGCAATGAGATGTTAAAAAACATGATCTCATTCAATTAGTAAAAAAAACTGTTTTGAGATACCCACATTTTCATTATTGAATAATCCATATTATTCATTATTGAATAATCTCTAGTCTAATGAATGATTAAAAAATTATTAATATACTTTCATTAAGTGAATCTGTGTTAAAGTTATGAGGGCAGCACATTTAACACATCAAATAAATTGTAGTGATTTGCTTTGAAATCAGAGGAGGTTTGAACAAAGCACTGATGAAGACTGCTGGACAGTCGAAACTGTAAGGAAAATAGTTTTTAAGAAAAATTGTTTGCATTGAAGTGTATATGAAAAAAGTTATTATAAGCAATATATATATAAAGATATGCAAAGAAAGTAAAAAAGAATAAGAGTATATACTTCTATCTATACATACTGAACAATGATAAAGATATGTGTGATTGTGGTCTGGGCCAAGTGATGAAATGTGCATCTTGGGGAGACTAGATCTTTTTCATGTGTTATGTTTGTGATTACATCCCTCAACAAGGCATTAAAGGTGGATAGAAACTAATCCCTACCTTGCATGAGAGTGGTGTAGTAAAAATTACACTACAGAAATATTATTCATTATTGGATAATCTCTAGTCTAAGGAATGACTAATAAAAATTATTAATGTTTGAGATATTTTGGCTAGACTATGGTGATAGAGTGCCCCATATAAACTAAATCTTAAGTTGTTGTAGTTCATATCCAATAAATTAAATGGGGAAAAAATCTTCAACAATAATAATAATAATAATAATAATAATAATAATAATAATAATAATAATAATAATAATAATAATAATAATAATAATAATAATAATAATAATAATAAAAAAATAGTTTTATTACTGAGAGTTCACAAGAAACTTGATCATCAGAAGTGGTAGAGCTGGTCTGCAATTTATGGACCTTGAACTGCAGATTATCCCACTCTACCACATCACCAAGTTACCCAGTGTTTACAGCTATTAATTCAAACTACTATAATTTGGAGTTAATTTTCTGTAAGTAGTGTGATATTCTTTACTATTGAAAGCTTTATTATCATTAAACGTTTAAGCTCAGATTAATAAAGATTTTAAAAATTCTAAACAGATGTTTACATATGTAATAAAAAAATTCTGTAAAGCATTCGTCAAAGAAACAAAATAGTTATATAAAACCAGTACTTATTGACTTCCTGGCTAATTCTGAGAAAATAGAATAAATTACATTCAAATTATTATACTCAAATTACAGAAAAATCATTAAAATATTAATAAAATGATTTCAAACTATTAAGTGCGTCTTACATTGAAGTTTCACTTTTTATATTTCGTTTGTTTTTTCCATTAAGTTTTAGACCTGCAATGTGATTAAAAAGTATACTGAATTATATAACATAACCATGGCAGGTAAATAATGTACGTGATTGAAACAGTTCAGATATCTTAAAGGCAGTTCTCATAACAGTATAATAAAGAAACAAAAAAAATAATTCTTTTATTCAGTGTTTGACTTATTGGTCTTTACTTGGTTTTCAGTTTTAAAGACATTGTGTATTAAGATTTCAACAAAACAAATGTACAAAATATTAATGTAAAAACAAAAGAAACTTTCCAGTTAAGTCTAACATCTCTTTCATAATAAATGAAGTCTACATCATAATGTGGTATAATTTTTGCTTTCATAGTTAGCACAATTTCACTTAACTGGCAGGCCCGCAATGTCCCTAAGATATCTATTAAAATAGCTAATACTGATTTATTTATCATTACTGGTTGGCTAGTTAGATTAAATGTAAACAATCTTAGCAAATATACTTACCATTATAAATTTATAGTAATCAACTGCATTGAAAATAAATGGAAAATTGTGCTGTACATTATGTTTATTAATATACCTATTTAATTAGATTGCATATTGATAATAAACAAAATGATGGGCTGTTATTATTAAACTGAAATAATTCAGACTACATTTTAAAAAAAAATCAAAATTTTACGTATTAAATAATTAGTAAAGTTTCAACATTTCAAACATTTGGTAAAGATTTATTCGGCTTAGTTTGTTAACTGTAGCTAAGCATGCTTTCGGCCATTGAAGCCAGAATAATAACACTAATGGATATCTGGATATAAATGCAAATGCTAATTTATTTAAATTAATGATTTGCATATTCCATTTTTTGGAGAGCTGGGCACTATTTTTTATTAATGGGCTTGGTTTGTTACTAGCAATGAACCATACTTCTTTTACTTAATGTTTTCTATCATTAAATGATTATAAAAGTATATATACTGATGAAGTAATTACAAAAAATATCAAAAATAAATTAGAAAATATATATTGTGTTAACTTTTTTTTTTTTTGTAAATGTTTCATTTTAGTTTAATATATCATGATTCAATTGGATATCAGTTTCAAAGGTGATTTCAAATGCCAGCTGCAAACATAAAATATTTAAAATTGCCAGTTGATACAATATAAATTCATCAAACACAGTATAGGCAATCATACTTTTAAAAAATGTTTAAATATCTGATGAATTGTGTTGCCTTCTAAAATAAATAAGGGACAATTTTATATAAAGTAGATGATAGTTGACAGATTAATGCCCAGCAAATAGAATACTTGATAGTAGACACTTCTTTGCCAGCTCTTCATTTGTAGTTATGTAAATCTCCAACCATTATATTTTGAAAAACACATCGATGTAGACATTTCAAGATATCTTTATTAACACTGAAAAGTCACAGATATAATCATTGATTTTTTCTAACTAGATAGAAAAGCTATGTGTACTGTTTAATCATTATTGAATTAGTTATCCATGGAAAATATAGATTTAATATATAAATGATATTTTCTAGATGCTTCCACCATTTCATATCTCCTGAAACAACCCTAAATGAAAATCTGTCTCATGCATATTGTGTATAAATAGAAAAACAATTACATACCATACATGAATTAATTATTAACACTATTTAACATGAAGTAGAAACCAAAAATTAAAATTTATTTAAGAGAAAATACAAAAATTAATTAAATTATATATTTTAAAAACTGTTCCCAATTTCAAAACAAAGTAGTGTCTGTCCAATAGAAAATAATTAAATTATATATTTTAAAAAATAATAGAAAAAAAGAAAGAGGAAGAAAACATTAACTGCAAATATTTGGTTTGTCATATATTTATTAATTTACTGTAAAATAACATTGTTTATTTTAATTATTAATGCATGACTTGATTATTTTCTTTTATAAATAAGTTAGGAAAAAAATGAACTGTAAAATTAATGCACAAGTCTCTGCCTGTTATCTGAAGGGATAGGAAAGAGGCCTAAATAGCAATAATGACTTCTAAACATGAGAAATAAATAGGTGGTGAAGGTGTTTTTCATGTAATTTTCATTCAAATAAAATTTTATTTTGTTTTATTTATATTTTTAATGTGTTTTTGTAGATGATTTACAATTTGAATATGGAATGTTGAGAAACTAATTGTTTAACTTATCCTATTCTAGGTCTCATAAACCTAATGGCATTAATTGATTATATAATAATTGAATCTCCATATTTGCCCATATCCTATAGCATGACTAAACAACCTTTTGAATTTCATCATCTACTCTACTTCTATCCATCTTTTCTCATTTGAGAACAGTACAATGTATGAATGAATAAACAATATTTAAGACAATATCTAGAATATAGTGTGCTGTATATATATATAACCCTTAAATAAAATACAAATATTTTCACTTAAAAACCAAAAATGGCCATATTATGAGATCAAAAAAAAGGTATATGACTTTATTGCTCAAAAGTTCATAACAAGTTTGAGTACCTGGATCAAACACGGGACCTCCTGATTCTAAGTTGTACACACTATAATTGTGCCAAACTGCACAGGTAAAAAAAAAATGCTAATGACTTTGTTATTTGGGAGTTTATAAGAAGTTTGAGCACCAGAACTGTGAATGCTAGAATCAATCCTGGGACATCCCAATCCCCAAGTCAGATGCTCTACCAATTGCTCCAAACCATATAGGTATTATGAGATTAGGCAGGATTTAACAATTATCAATGATTCAAATTTACATAAAAATAGAATATTACATTTGCACAAAAATCAAGTCATACATCATGTGACTTAATTTAATAAGCTTGTATTATAAATGTTAAATAATGAGCGTGCCATCTGAACTTAGTTCAATCCCATATGACTATTTAAGTTAGGTAGCTGAATTTGAAGACATATAGATGTCTGAAATGTTCAGATTTTCTACTTAATACTTAAATATTAGATAAAGTGCTGGGCTTGACCTGGTATTTTAAATTTAATGTTTGAATATCCTAGTGCAACACTGATAAAAGCCAGAGCTAGAAACTGGTCTGAGGATAGGGATATTCTGAAAAGCTTGTTAAGAGCTATTGGCATGCTCATGATATAGAATATTATATGTATACTCTTTTAATTCATTTTGTCTAATATGTGTTTAACTTATGGTTGTTAATCATATTTTTTATTAAATGGATAATGAAACAATTGCATTTTTAATTATATTAATCTATTTCTATTGTTCTATTGTTTCTATTAAAATCTTTACAGAAATAATAATAATAAAAAAACAGTTCCATGTGAGTGATTTCAGCTTTAAGAAATAAATTTACCACAGCTTTATATTTCATTTATTTCGTCTTTCAGTACTTGGATTTCATGACTAATTGAAATATTATGCATATAATTGATTATAGTTTGAGGAAGGAAGACATTAAGTATAAGCTTTAAGGGCTATAGTAACTACCAATATATATCATGCTATAAAAAGCCACTTATATACTATAATGTTTATAATCTGAAATTCAAACCTGATATCAAATATGAATACAGAAGGAAAATGTTTAAACTATGTCAAGGAAGTATTAATTTGATTGAAAAGACTAAATCTCAAGTTGTGAATTTAAGTTTCAATTATATACCTTTTTTTTTTAATCATGGAAATTGCTTATTATTAAATGAATCCCAACTAGTAAAAATTATGCTGCTGGAAATGGCTTAAGTATCTCTTCTTAAAATAAAACTTAAAATTAAGCAAATATAAATTTTTCATAGCATATGCAAAAATTTAGAGAAAAGACACGGATGTCTTTAAACTGGGTATTTATAAAAGTGTTCCAAGCAGCTACAGGCCATGTATTCGAACCCTGTTCTGCCCAAATAATTTGTACAGAGAAGAGTGATGCCAAAAGAAAAGTTAAAGAAGCTTTTTACATAGCAAATGATCTCAGTGCCATTAATAGAAGAGAGGCATGCTTTACTCTCTCCAAACAATGGACTAATTATAAAAATTCAAACTCATTTGCCCATGTGTACAATAAATCACAACAGTCTTCATTCACAAAGCTATGAGTATGAGATTTGAACATTAAATCTCAAGTGCTAAGCAGACCTATTATACATTATAGTATAATTATAGCTTCATAACGCATGCGAAAAAAGTCTCATATTTATAATTAAAACTGTTCCTGTGTGATATAACTTAAGGATAGATTGACGAACTTCTAAAGTAAAAGATTCTGATATGAAACCCAACCTGTCACTTAGCACAGGTGGTTAGAGCATTACCTTAAAATTCAATATTCAAGAATCTAAGGGTACAGACTCAATTCCCATGCTAATACTGTCACTGTTCAGGACAACAATACCTGAAGAAGAGGAGAGAATAATATCTTTTGAAATATTGTGCATATACTAACCTGTGTGCTATTACTAACAGATGAATGTATTTGGACTATTTAAATAAAGTTAAATTTTTCTAGACATTCAATACTTGTATTAGGCGATGGGCATAGTCCAACATATAAATACAACTAAAACACTGTCATCACAGACTTTTAGGAAAACATTTGATTTGTATGATCTACTGTGATAGTAGAATCATGGAATCAAGAACTGAAAATTCTTAAATCAAAGCTCAAACAATTACCTCTAGTCTTCATATATCACATGAGCAAATAAGCATTCAATTATTTAGTGAAAACTGTTTTGATGGAATTTTAAGTAACAATCATCATATAGATTCTATTCATTCACATATGAACTTTTATTTGAATTTTTAAAAAATATTAGTCATTGTTTTGCTCATATATTGCAAGAGGCCATTTTAAGGGATAATAGTTGTTTTTCAATCAATGCATCTGATTATCATTCATTGTAGATCCATTGCTTGCAACCTTCAAGGACTTTATAGTTTGGGTTAAATATTGTAATATTAAAAGGGGTTCATTAAAGAACATTGTGTGACTAAATATTAAAATTCTAGAATTACAAGTGTTAAGATGAGTTGGAAAAGTGACCAACTACAAATAGTGGTGCTTAAGCACTACAGACTGATATGACCAAGAAAATAATTATTTATTTGCTTGGTCCTAGTCCTTGTTATCCAGAAGTATCAGTTTGTCTTCAAGACAGATGATCACTAGCAAAAAAAAAGACAAACATTGCATTTGAAGATTGTGGTATAAGAATTTATTTTGAAGAGAAGACAGGAATCACTATGGTCAACAGGAAATAACAGCAGCTGAGTGTATATACAATCCACTATATTTAGCAATGTATTGCTGTTTTGTATTGACTTTATATTGTGTAATTTTAAAATATGCCTACTCTTATTCTAACATGGTTAATTTTAAAAATATTTTTAACACTATCATTGGTAAGTTTAGAATTGTTATCTGAATATTAATATTGTTACTGTATTATTTTCTCATGAATTGTACAATGGAACTAAATTCTCCTACAATTGTTTAATCACAACCCCCTTTTTCTTATGTTTGTGGACTTCTTCATCTGCAATTCTCCAAAAAATGCTAATTTCTCAAAAAACTGTATTCCATCTATAATCTTTTTCACAATATTTTTCATTCTTTGTAGAAAGAGACTCACTCACTATCATTTTTGGTTGCTTTTCCTCCAAAATTTTTTTTTTGATATTATTCTTGGTTGTTGTATGCTTCAGCAGTCATTGTTTTAATATATTCTGAGCATTTGAATGATCTACTATTCTAATTAATTTGATTAGTCTCATCTTTTGTTTTTTTTTTTGCTTTTGTAGTCATTTTTTTTATGTATTAAAAGTAAATAACAGTTTTAAATAAATTCTCTAAAGGGTAGCCAACCAGCTTTTCTGTGCAAGTAGAGGGAACTTTTGATGTAGTAGTTACCAGATTTGATAACTGTAGGTAATAATTGTTTTATGAAGTTTTTTTTTTTTTTTACTTCCAAGATTATTTACTAATTAATATGGTTAGCTCACTTGATTGTAAAATTATTTTACTTGCGAATTTTTAGCAATCTGGAAAAATTTAACTCTGCCCAAATATATAATCCCAGATTAGAGCAGGTTAATTACTGTGCCAAATATAATGATTTTAAAAAATCAGAGCCAGACATTTGGAGCATAAGATCGTCAGATTGATTTCAGTTCTGACACTTGTCATCTAACGACCACAAGCAATAAAATCATTCTATTTGAAAGATCGGGGAATATACTTTCGTCTATTTCACAATATAAAAGTTATATATACATATAACAAATTGATCAAACTTTTAATGTATGTAACAATTTTTGATAACTGAATTGATATTAATTTGTGATTTCATCATTTCAAATCTATACTACTGCCCAATATTTATCACGTTTCATTCTCATTATTTATTAGTTTTATATAAAGGCAGGATGTTTCAATTATGTGTCAACAATTTATATTCTGGACATTGAAAAAAAAAAAAACAGTTATTGATGTTAGAAGAATTAGACGAACTATGTCAAAAAATTTTTTTTCCTTTATTGTTTTAAAGAATATTTATGTCAAAGTCAAAAAAAAAAATCGCTAACAAGTCTGGTATTTAACAATGAATATAATATACATATATATTATACATAAATGCACTCCGTTTTAAATTTTCTTTTGAAGACAGATTTAATAATTTGAAAATAATTTTCGTGACAAAAAATCCTATTGGCGATAATAATAGTGGATTTTATTTTTACGTTCCCAGCTAATAAATGTAGATTTGATAAATTCAAGAAGCCATAAATCGATGTAGCAGCTGGAAAAAACACAAAAATATTGGATAGAGAAGAAAAGGTATAAAGAAGAAAATTTAAAGAAGCTGCTCACATGACAATGACAAAAAATCCTATAAGCCAACCTAGTGTGACTATACATAATGTATGGAAACCATTAATCAACTTTGCTCTTAGAAAAAAGTGGAGAAATCAGGAGGAACCTAATAGATAAGTTTATGAAATTACTACACGTCTGTTGCCTTTGGCAGGATGGCTCAGTTGGTTAGAGTGTTATCTTAAAATTCAAAACTCAAGAATCTAAGGACCCAAGTTTGAATCCTATGCTAATATTGTCACTGATCAGACCAGCAACACCTGAAGAAGAGAGGAGATAATACCTCTCAAAACGTTGTGCATATACTAATCTGTTTGATGTGCTATTACTAACAGTTGAATGTATTTGGAATTTTCTAAAGACATTCAATGCATATATTCATTGGAAGATTCAGTTACTTCCTGTTAAGTTACATATAATCTGAGTTATTTATTCTTTAAATAAAATATATTTTTATGTTGTTATTTTTTGCTTTGCCGTTATTTAAGCTACTTGTTGTCATTGTTATTAAAATTTCTTATTGAATTTTTTTTAAAAAAAAAAATATATGAATTACTTTATTCTTATTTATGTTGGTATATGGATTGTGGTTCCACCACTGAATAATACACCCATGAAAAAAGCAATGACTTTTCTGATTCAGTTTTATATTATTTAGATTTTAGTTAAACTTCATGTATGATATTAGTCTAAATTCAGTTAAACTAAGTATATTGTTTACTTCTGTTAGTACTTATCTTGCCAGGGAAACTATAGTATCTCAGTTGTGGAGAGATTGTGAATTACCTTTCTCATTAATTACTATTAGAGCTATTAATATGGTTGTCATTAGTATTGCTTTAAAAGACAACAGTTCTGAAATAGTTAAAAATGGAGTTATGAGAATTTTTATAAAAATGTTAAGTTCAACTATTATGAACCAAGTTTAATATGCAACATAAACAGTATAAATAGCCTTTAAAATAACCCATTACATAATTGAGATTTTCCAAAAACTCCTCCTTGTAGAAATAGTGAAATGTAAGATAACTATCTGTAAAAATTACCAAGTTTTATTCAGCCTGAATTTGAACCCCTGATCATGAGTATGGCAGGAAGTTACTAGCCACTATGTCTTGAAGCCATCATTCAGTAGGTAACACTAACAGATTGTGCCACACATAATATACCTTACCATTTTTACATTTACAATAATCAAATAATAAATATGCTTTTTATCTAAACAAATTACTCATGTAGGCAATGAGATGTGATGATCTAATATCATTGTTGACAATAGTAGGTTATAATTTGCTGTTCACTTAAAATCTGATGTTTAGATAACAAATAATGAAAAATATCCATTTAATAAATGTATATTAGTTTATATATTCTAATCTAGGATTTATTTTAAAAGCAAATGGTATTTTCACTACTATAGTTTTTGAATCTCTATTATTTAAGACTTTTATCTTTTCTAATAATAGTAATAATAATAAGTCAGATGTCACATGACTTATATATAGCTTGCACTTACAAATATGTAAATAAAAATATGTAAAATTAAGAGCGTGCTAATAACTCTAACTTCACTACTTACCACCCAGAACATTATTCTCAACTTTTTTTATTTGTGTATTCATGCATTTGAATGAATGTCCATTCCAAAAGGAAGTTATTTCTGAAAAAGAAGACAAAGATCAATGCTTTACCCATTTGATGCAAAGGTTTTTCATTATTGAAAGACTTACATGATGTTGGAGTAAAAGAGATTGGTGTTTAAATTTCAAATGAGGATTCCTGTTTATTATTATTATTTTGATTGCTTCATGATAGATAATATTTTTTCCATGTGATTTAATTTAAGCAATTTTTGTAATAAGTTGAGGTGATTTGTTTTGTATGTTTAAGTTTTTTTTTAACTAATTGCATATTGGTATGTTCTGAAGTTGATTTCATTTATTCATATATTAAGACTCATTAATCAGCATATTAAAGGCTATTTATTTTACTCAAAACTCTAACATCTATTATAAGCTTAAGTTATCAAAAGACGCTAGTTATAGTTCTTATTAAATCTTTACTTAGTGTTGCCCTATTTATATTCCTTAAATAGTTTACTAAGATCTTCATTAGAGAAGAGTTTGGAACCTGGATACACAGTGTACTTGGATTTTTAAAATCTAATGCACTGTTAAACTAATAACCTTTTATACTTATGCGCTAGATCTAGGTTCCAAATTCCTTACTGATAAAGTCCTTATCCAAAAACTAATCTGAAAATATGAATAGAGCAGTTTTGGATAGCAATTTAATAAAAACTATGTAGCATTTATTGATTATTCCAGGTTATGGAAGATAGTAGAGTGGAAAAATTATTTGGCTTTGAACACATTTTTTGGTTTTTATTATTTGTTAGGATAAGTATAATTTAAATCCATAATAGATTCACTGTTATATATTTTGAGGTATAGTGGTAATGGATAAAGATGTGTTTTGGGACTTCAAATATTGAACGTTTTCCCTGTGAAGATACAATTCAAGATTCTGACACATTAATAACAATTTCATTTTATTCAATAAATGTGTTGGATAATTTTTCACACTGATGATTTTTAAAGTTCTTGAGGTCATAAAGACTGCAGAATCTGATCTGATATTGTTTGATGTGTTCTTACCTTGTTACATGAAGCATTAAAGTGAAATTCCTTTAAATTTAGTTATCAGAACTGATATATCTATTGCATAAAGAAGTGGTATCTCAGGGTTATATATTTTTATTGAGAATGAGCTTAAAGTCAGTGGTATGGGTAAGAACAAGAACTGTTGCTCTGTTTCCCTCCAGAATTACAATGGTGATACATATTTAGGATGGGTCACTGATGAAGATGATGATGAAACCATTACTTGATAAAACTTATAGGATTATAACATTTTTCTCACCAATGATGAAGGCAACATCAAATTACAATCATATCTATAATCAGTGTACTTATTAGTCTTCTTTCAATATATACTATTCCTATTTTAGCATTTCATGATCAAAGGTTCGATGGAAAGAAATGATTCTGGCAAATTTTTTCATATTTCAGACTTAGGGGTGTAAAGTTAATTTGTTTGAAAGCAAGAGAACAAGCAATAACTGGCATCTGATTAGTATTCGATTCTCAACAGACTAACAAAAAAAATCATTTTTAGTAGGATACTCGAATGTTATGAGGCTATTACTAATCTTACGATTAGTTTATTTATTCTCTTAACCATAACATTTATTCTAAGTTCTTATGTCATTATGATGTTTTTTTCTTCTTTTTTTTTACTTTATAACTTTTAAAAATAAATAATAACCCATCATCAACGATGATAAATCATTATATTGAATGGATGTATAGATAAGCATATTGATTTAAATAATGTATATAATATTTATTCCATAAAATCTATCTTCAATTTTCTTTATCATTATAGTGTAAAATAAAACCTTACTTTAGTGATAGCAAAAATAAAAACTTACAAATATGATTTACTCTTAGAATATGTAATCGATTATTTATGAAAGCCTAGCTAATAATAGATATTTATTTCCATTCAGTATTGGATAGCTAGATAGAGCTAGCTATGAACAGTGGGGGGGGGGGGCTTTTATCCGTTTTGAATCTCGAATTTGAATCTCAAATTGTGGCTAGACACAATAAAAAAAAAGATGTTAAAACTATTTATGTGTTGAAAGCATTTTTTTAAAAACCTTTCGAAAGTTGTTTAATTAAAATTGAAAATGTTTTTCTGCTGACATTTTTCTTATTTTTTCATGCTCTGACCTGCTGACCATTTCTATTGTTGAGAATCACATGATTTATCAGCATGTGACCAACCAAACTTTGATGAGGTTGTTAACTCTATTGTTATCCAGTCTGGATGACTGCTTTATTAATTACATCCTACACTCACTATCAGGAAACTTTATCTGCTAATGTGAAAATATTTCTCTTTCTAAGTCGTTTTTAAATGTTTGATAAAAATTCTTCTCAATAAATCAAACGCATTGCTTCTGATTAAAAACGCATTCTTTGCTAATTCATATATGGATTAAATAGAAATAGTTTTTACAAGATACTGATAACATTTAATTTTCAGTTAATATTTAATTAATCGAATGGTTGTTTGGTAGGGAATTCATATCGAGTACAAGAATTATCCGAATCGGCGGTGCGATTGTTTGGATCTTTTTCCTGAACTTGCTATTCTTTACACTATAGTATTTATTTTTATGCATATCACGTGGTACAGAACAGTTCAATTAAAAATAACTAGTTGAATAAAATATTTTGTTGTGTATAGCAAAAGGTAAAACAACCATTAAATACCTTACTGTAAGGCAAAGAACCCCATCCTCCAAGGATTGAATAGAAGGCATTATTAACTTTTCCAATGCTCATGTGGCTAGGATTTGACTGATCGGTACTGTGGTATTAGAGCTGCGACATGAAGAATTATAATCGTTTAATCATTAAATTAATTAGGTTATTAAATCAAAAACATATTTTAAAATCTATATTTAAAAAAAAACAATTTAACAAAAAAAAAAAAAAACACGGAAAGCATTAATGTGAAGAATAGTTAAAATGCGTGTTTAAATCAAATTGAGTGTGTGTTTGCACGTACATATTCTGCATAATCTATTTTAATACATTGTACAGGCTTACACCTGCATTTATATGTGTAATATATGTGGTATTCGAACTCAGACTTTCACACGATCTACAACTCACAGCGCCATCTTATATTGCTGTTTCACCTGATCACACACATGTTGAAAAGATAAATAATCACCAATATACGTATTTCGTGCTAAACCAGCACTCATTAAAGTATGAAGATTGATAATCTTAATAATAATTGTATATATGTGTGGCGATGGTAATCTGAACCAACTGATGAGTGCTGGTTTAGCACGAAATACGTATATTGGTGATTATTTATCTTTTCAACATGTGTGTGATCATGTGAGTCAGCAATATAAGATGGCACTGAGAGTTGTAGGTCGTGTGAAAGTCTTGAGTTCGAATCCCGCATATATTACATATATAAATGCAGGTGTAAGCCCTGTACAATGTATTAAAATAGATTATGCAGAATATGTACGTGCAAACACACTCAATTTGATTTAAACACGCATTTTAACTATTCTTCACATTAATGCTTTTCGTATTTTTTTTTTTTGTTAAATTTTTTTTTTTAAATGTAGATTTTAAAATATGTTTTTGATTTAATAACCTAATTAATTTAATGATTAAACAATTATAATTCTTCATGTCGCAGCTCTAATACCACAGTACCGAGTGAACTTCTTCCTTGGTTTACCCCCTCATCAGCGATAGCGATCACTCACAAACAATTACGATTATTTCTCTTTCAAGAGAAAAATAATAGTAGCAATAATAATTCACTAAAGATAGGTTTTGCTATAATTATAGAGGCTAACCTGTTGGTGATCGAGAGGTCAGTGCGACTGCCTTGCATTTGCAGGCAGTTGCCCGGGTTGCGGGTTCGCGTCCCAGCCGATGCTATGACACTTAATAACCTATAATCTGTATACAAAAACATTACATATAGAACATGCTGTTCCATTATTCTATTTATTTGATATTTTGCAATGCTACCTTTTAACTTATCTATCTTTTTTTTTTTTTTCTAAAAGATTGTCTAATTTCAACTCTTCATTGTATTCTATCCTGAATTAAATCTTTTGGAATAATAACTGAATGGGTTATTGCCGGACCTTGATCTGTGGACTAAGAAAACTCTAGAATCGGACACTATACTTCTGTACTAAATCCTGCCAAACATTTGATTTTGCACTCCTTTGGAATGATTTTGAGATTATTTTTATAACGTAAATAGAGTTTGCTTTCTATGAAAAGTGTCTCAAGTTCTCTAAAAAGTACATTTTAAATAAAATCTTACATTGTTCATTTCCATCCAACGAAAACATGATTTGAAATAATAGATTCTACAGTACCACATCTAGCAAGTTGAAGAATATATTGATTGGTTTTATGATCTCATATTTTTAGAAATTTTATTGACTTTAAATCAAATATTTATTAATACCCTTATGTTACATTGATAAGAGATCCAAACTTCATCTCTATATAATAAATTACATAAAATAACAGCTTAACATACAATTAATTTAGTTGCAACAGTTATATCATTGTGTAATAAATATAGCTTTACTTCTCACTATATGTAAAATATATAATTGTTAATTAGAGAAGATATAAATTAGTATTAAAGTTTATCGGCTTAATGTTTTCGAGGATCCATGCCTCATATTCATAGCCTTCATAAAATGTATAATAAAATATATGCAAATACAAATATTCAAATAAGCTAGTATTGCGTAGCCCATTTCTTCGAGATCTCAAAGCAAGTGTCTTTTCTATTAATGGCATGGATGTTTCCATTGATGTAAAATGCCTCCTTTATTTTTCTTTTGTGATCATTTGATTCTGAGCACAATATTATGGGATTGGCAGGTGTGAAGTTATGTCCAGATTGTTTAGCATGCTCCAAAAATACAGAGGATGTGTTGTTGTTTTCTGAGCTCTGTTAAATGTGTAAATATGTTGAACCAGTCTAGTATTGATTGTAGCTTTCGTTTCACCATAATATATAGCATGGCATCCGGCCTGAGGGCAGGCAATGTGGGGTGAACGATCGATCAATGTGGTCTTTAGAGTTGTTAATCAATCTATTAGAATTAGGTGAAGTTAAATGATAAATTTAACATAGTTAGAACTCCACCTAATTCTAATAGATTGATTAACAACTCTAAAGACCACATTGATCGATCATTCACCCCACACGTGGTGTACTCTATTGCCTGCCCTCAGGCCGGATGCCACACTATATATTATGGTGAAACGAAAGCTACAATCAATACTAGACTGGCTCAACATATTTACACATTTAACAGAGCTCAGAAAAACAGCAACACATCCTCTGTATTTCAGGAGCATGCTAAACAATCTGGACATAACGTCACACCTGCCAATCCCATAATATTGTGCTCAGAATCAAATGATCACAAAAGTAAAATAAAGGAGGCATTTTACATCAATGGAAACATCCATGCCATTAATAGAAAAGACACTTGCTTTGAGATCTCGAAGAAATGGGCTACGTAATACTAGCTTATTTGAATATTTGTATTTGCATATATTTTATTATACATTTTATGAAGGCTATGAATATGAGGCATGGATCCTCGAAAACGTTAAGCCGATAAACTTTAATACTAATTTATATCTTCTCTAATTAACAATTAGAGTATGATATAAAATACTCTATTATTTAACTTGCTAAAAGTAACAACAACACATTGAACTCTGTGCTAGACAGACGTCACCTATTGGGTCATGTGTTATATTCAAAATATTAAATTCATTCTGTAGATCAGGGGTGTCCAATTTTTGTGTTCATAAGATCTACTTTTTATTTTAAAAATTTGTTGTGATCGACTTGTTGTCATAGGCGTAGTCTAAGTGGAGGGAGGTGTGAAATACATACTATTTTTATATATCTACCTAGTAAAAAATAATTATTAACGGTCAAAAAACTCATGTCCGGATGGGGGGGGGGGATTAAAGCAACATGAGTAATTATTAACAATATTTATTAATTCAAATTAGCTACATTAAATCAAGATTAAAAATATTATTTTCAATAATGATATGGCTTAGTGGACTTCACCTATCTAGAATTGAAAAAAAATTTAGAATAAAAACAAAAATAACAAAAAAACTTGAAAATCTTGACTTAATTTGTTTCACTCAATACCCAAAAGCTTTTGCCAGATTGGCCTCGCGATCGACCAAAAATGGCTTTGTGATTGACCAGTGGATCATGATCGATGTTGGACATGCCTGCTGTAGATTACCTTTTGAATTGGCAAATCAGCATATTGTAGAGTCAGATGCCAAAAAAAAAAAGGGAAGTCTTGCTTTCAGTTTTAATTAATTCAAATTAAAAATTCCACAACAAACTTGTATCACATCTTTATCCTTGTGTCGTTAAGCCATCTATAAACAGTTCCAATGACTATCCAAACAATTGAAAACAAAGTGGGAGCAATTACATATCCTTATTTAATACCAGTTTTCATTTCAAATGCCTCTGACTTTTCTTTTATAATAAAAACATATTTCTCACTTCATAACATAAAAGCTGTGTAGTATGAAATGAACTTTAAAATAGTTTGATAACCAAATTGATTGAATCAAATGCCTTGACCAAATCAATAAAAGCAACTTATAAATCATCCCTTTGTTTTCAGATACTCGTATTTGCTTAGTAACAAAAAGCATGTTTATAGTGCTTTATTCTCTAAAACTGCATTGTTTCTAGTAATCATTTACTTGTGACTAGAAACATCTTATTCAACAAAATTCTTGAAGTACCTTTGTTGTAAGGATAACAATAATATTTCATAAGTTATTGTGATCTTGTCAATTTTCTTTATTTTTAAAAATTGGAACATTTGAGTCAGTCTTAAGATCAGATCATATAATTTTATGAGTCCATATATTTCTAAAAAATTCCATTTTTGAAGCTAAATTTTACCATATTATGAAAACTTCTCCAGACACTCATCAAAAAATGTAGCTTTTGCATTTTTAAGATTACAAAGAACTTTCTTAATTTCATTGAGCTGGATATCTATTCTTGTATTATTAAACGAGGCAAAAACTCTCCATACAGTAGTGCCACCCTGTGCCAATCAGAGTAATCAATATTATTATTCAAAAGATGATAAAAATAATTGTTCCATTTGTTTAAAATAATATGGTCATAATATAAGAAACTCATTACTGGATTTAATGGGATTACATCACTTTTGAGATTCAAGCGTTACTGCTTAAGATTTTAATGATCACAATTATAAATGTCTATATTTCCTTTGTAGTTTTAATCGAATAATCATTTTTTGTGAGCCAAAAAAATTCTGTCTTTAAAATGTCTTCATTTTTTTATAAAGCTTCACATTCAAATTATTATTTTGGCAAGCAAAAAAATTTCATACATAATAGAATCATTGTCAAAGAATCAATAAAGTTTTTTCAAGACCAGATTTACTTCTATCCATAGTACATTCCGTAAGAGAATTCCATATTTTGGCAACATTCCTTAAGAGTTCCATATTTCAGTAGCATGAAATCCTAAAAGACCAAAAGTGTTTAATAGGTCTTAAAATTTTTGGCATAAATTAGTTAATGCTTGTAAAAAATATGATTAATGTGAGGCCTATTTTTTAATGGAACTATTTTAATCTTTGAATATGTTATTAGTCTATTATTGGAGCAACTTGTATTCTGCTATAACAATCTATTAAGTTATTGTTTTGATTAAAAACAAGATGCTGGTCAGCTGAAGGGCATGGCTAGAATATCTTAATTTTAGAAATATTTGCTAATGCAATGCCATTTAATAATTGAATAACTTTAATCATTTTATTTATATTTCTATGATTAATCATAAACTCAGAACACTCTTCTCTCCTGAATGAGGCTGCATTCTGTTATACTTTTTTATTTAGAGTACTGACAGTCTCTAGTTAATGATAGAATATCCATTTACTGATCAGCACTAATATGTCTATTAGAAAGACCTAAACCCTTTTGTGATCTAAATGATCCCAAGATTTACCCAAACTCCAGGTTGTAGTATGGCAGACAGATATAATAACCATGATACAGATTGAATTTAGAATTCATGGTATGAGATTTAACCATGTTATGCTAAATAATTATCCTTTTCTAAAATTTAAAAAATGAAAATATTTAGTGTTAATTAAAGACTTAATATTCCAGATTCCAAATGTAATATTTTGCAAATAGTTTACAATTTTCTCATTTCACCTAGCAATATCACATGGTTTAGTCAAGCCCCATTATATGAACCAATAATGTTAAAAAACATCATTGTTCTTGCCTATGATTTTGCTCTGATTCAGAGAATCATCTTTAACATTAGCATTATTATTATTATTTCTTTTAATTATTCTCAACGTGGTATATGAAAGTTTAGAATTGCTGACTTCCAGTTTGTATTTCCATATTCTATTAATATAAATATTTTTAGTAATATTTAAAAAATTTAAACAAATTAAATCCCAAAAATTAAGTAAAGTATATATATAATAAAGATATAAAAAATTAGAAATAAAATAAAAAAGAAATTACTGATCGATAATATGAATAGTATTAGAAAAAGATAGGTTATGCTTTATCTAGGTTTTGGCATAAAGTAAAAGATAGATTTTAGCATAAAATGAAAGATGTAATCAGTAGTTATTGGGTTTTTTTCAAAATCATACTAAGTAGTTGTGAACTTATTAAAACAGGCAAAACTCTCCATACAGTAGTGCCATTCAATGCAAGCCAGAGTAATCAGTGGATGCCAGAAGGCTTGTGCATAACATCCCTACATAGTGCCTACTTACCCAATATCCCCAGACTAGTTTCTAGCTTGTTGCTTTCATCAGTGAGGAGCCTTGGATCTGAGAGCACTGCACCTAGATCTTAGGATCTAATGCAACCCCCAAGGCTCCTCACTGATGAAAGCCACAAGCCAGAAATTATTCTGGAAATATTGGATGAATAGGCACTAATTGGGTATTTTATGCACAAGCCTTCTGACATTCATTGATTACTCTGACTTGCACTGAATGGCAATACTGTATGGAGAGTTTTGCCTGTTTTAATAAGAAATGGATCATGTGATGTTTATTGGCTTAACACCAATCCTGCCTAATAGGATAGTGGTGGCTATGGTTATTAAAAAACCAAAGACACCAAAATGTATAGGTACTAAAGTGAGTTCAGACCTATATGACTATATAAGCTAATGAGCTTGGATTGAAAATATTATTGGGTTTTCAATTTAAGACTCGTAGTTTTGTAGTTAAATAGAGATAAAAGGTGGCTGCTGGAGGGTTGCATTAGATCCTAAGATCTAGGTGCAGTGCTCTCAGAACCAAGGCTCCTCACTGACGAAGGCCACAAAACAGAAGCTAGTCTGGGGATATTGGATGAGTAGGCACTAGATGGGGATTTTATATACAAGCCTTCTGGCATCCATTGATTACTCTGGCTTGCACTGAGTGGTTAAAGACCACTGGTTTACATAATATGGAAAGCAACTTTCCTTAAAGTGGAAAGTCATGAGAAACAGTTTAATTATCCCAAAATTGCTCCTCCTAAATTAAAATCTTGTTCAGTTTTCATCTCAATGTCCTTCATTTATTAAAAAGATATTATTATGAAAACCCAATAGAATAATATATATTGTGGTGAACTTTAATGTAATTTTGTTATAAAGAATGTTTCAAAAACATTATAACAATTGTCTCCAAAAACATCAAAAGTGCTGTATTGATTGTTTTCATTGGTATGATATGGATAAAATGTAATAGAGAACAGAATTATGCACAGTTGAAGTCTTTCGGAAAAATGAAAGTTCACTGCAAGAGGAGTTGAAAAAAAAACATTACAAGGTGTTAAATAATCAGATTAAAAGGTCAGAATGAGAATATATGGCTATATTTACATTTCACAATTGGTTTATAGATGTATTCTAAAACACATCTACAAGTTTATATTTGTCTATTGCTTCATCTATTTACTTTTTATCTTCTGTAAAATGACCTCACTTGTTATAAGAGTAACTAATTATCTTCTTGAAGGCAGATGAATATAACTAATATTTGATTTGAATACAAGTATAATTTATATATGAAATTTTGGTGCAAATTTAAAACAGTCAGCAAGACGCCTTCTGTAGGCAATAAAAGTAACTATTAAAACTTCAGCTATAAAATAGCAAATACTCAATATGTTTATTCTAGATATTGCATAGTATATTGATAATCAAAGCTTTAGTTATGGTTTTTTCAAGAAATAGTAATTCTCAACTGCTAAGATTCTTAATTCTGAAGATTTCACTGAAAAGCTTATTAAATTCTGTCCACACTGCTTTGATTATCCTAGAATAAACTTAAATCTCTTTGCAGTTTCAAAGATCATGTTCAAATTATTTGCACTAATTTATAAGTTTTTCTTAGCTTACAGATCAATCCAAGATGCCATGGAAATTATTATAGCATTATAAATCAATTCATTTAAAAAAATGTCACAGAAATTTTGTTGCTGTATATATTTATATACATGTTTTAGAATTATTTTGCAAATTTTACAACTTTTCCAGTTAATTTCACTTAATGACTATGCCTATCTAAAATTTAATGATTTTACTTAATATAACTAGATAGATAATGATAAAAAAGATGTGATTCTAATTGATTGCAGATTGATCCACTCAAGTAGCGCTAGTTAATGGTTCTTATCACTCTTTTACAATAGAGCAGAACAGCTGTAGTTAATTTATTTCTGAGATCACTAAAATTGTTAGTTGCTGGACAAAATATCAGACCTGTATAATTTTGTAAATAAGTTTATTTCAAAAAAATAAAAAATAGTCATATATCACACGACCCCATTTCTTTTTTAAGCTTGTAAAAAAACAAACAAAGCTTTGTTAATTGCTCAACAAGCTTTGAGATAAATTCTTAGCAAGTGACTTCTAATATATGACCTGGCTGACGATCTCTCAGCCCCAGTTAGCTATTTGAGTTAGATAATTGGGTTTGAAGACATTTAAGTGTCTGAAAATTTTCAGATTTTTTACTCAATGGTCAACTCAGATAAATGCTAGCTTTGGGTTGGTATTTTTAGATCTAGTGTGTCTGAAACTACCCTACTGCCTCTGAGGAGTGCCAAAAGCATGAAACCGTTGGTCAGGAGATTGGGTGTGGTTTTCAGATAGAGATATTTTAAATGCTTTCTCTTGCTAAACATTTATCTCAAAGCTTGTTAAGCAATTAGCAAAGCCCTTTGTTTAGTTAATTTCAAAGACTCATAATTTTGTACACAATCGTTTCAAAACTTAAGAGATTTAACTTTTCAAACCATTAGTTTAAATAAGAATATGAATGAAAAGTGACTTCTAAATAAATTTAATTAAAGTCAGTGACCCAACAGCTAAAACCAGTTTATTTTATAATTTTTAAACTATATTGAAAATGTTTATTAGTCATTCACGAAACTAGAGATTATCCACTTAATGAATAATACTTCTGTAGTATAATTTTCACTACATCACTCTCATGCAAAATGGGGACTGTTCCTATCAACTTTGAATACATTGTGTAAATTTGACACATATCAATTGAACAGTAGTAATTAGCTACCTATATATTATGATCAATGATAAAGATATGTAAGAGATTGTGATCTGGGTCAACTGATGAACATGAAATATGCATCTTGGGAATCATACTTTTTTACATGTCTTGGACGTATATATATATGATTACATCTCTTCACAATATGTTAAAAGTGGATAGAAACCAGTTCTTACCATGCATGGGAGCGGTGTCGTGAAAATTACACTACGGAAATAGTATTCATTTTTTAAAATCATCAATGCAAAAACAAGTTTTAAATAGATCTGAAACCTGATTGACCAATTTTTTAAAATCTATATATATTTTTTAGATTTAAATCCTATAATAATAGCAAAAAATGAATTATAAATTTTTTACTATACTTTATAAAGTTGACTTCCTTTTGAATAAGTACATATAGATATTGCACTAAATAAATAATTATTGATTTATATATACTGTATACATAAAAAATTGCAGATAGTTAAAAATGAGATATCATCTCTTCCCTGTAATATTTGAACTAGATTTATATAATTTAATTGTCAATTATAATATCAGGCACACAATAGGTTCAGGACCTGAGTTAATTAAAGGTTGCCGTATATATGAATATGCTGGCAGGTGAGTACGCAAGGGTTTATACATTAAAAACAACGCATATCGGGAAGTTAATTTCCTCTTGAATAATTACGGATAGATACTGCTCTAAAAAACAATTATTGATTTATAAATATTAACTATATCAGCACCCAAAAATTAAATAGTTTTATTTTAAAAAGGTTGCTTTAAAAAATATTAATAAAAATAAATAGATTCTCATTTATTGTTTACTATGTTTAGTAAAAATGTTACTTTTTCATGATGTTTGAAAACATTTCATTGAAACAAAGCTGTTCATGTATTTTGATATCTCCTGGCATATATATATATATATTGTGCTGGAAGTGTATGTATTCACCACAGATCATAGATATGCACTATAAAATTTGTTATTATATATAGAACTTATAATCATTGAAATGGTTAGTCAATGTCTTCCTTAATTTTCATATCATTATATGATCATAATATATCTTTTTATTTTAGTTATAAATGATAAATGTGGAAGATAATAATCTAATATGATTTCTTATCATTTTAAAATAAATCATATAATTTATTTTAATATTTTATAAAATACCACTATTTTAGAGAAAATAAGTTTCACTTCCATAAAAAAAAAAAAATAGCTTTTACACATATATATAAAAGTGATCTTAAAATAAACTTAATTGGAACAATAATTAATAAATTAATACATTTTATAAGGCTACATATTATGCGATTCACATATAACAGTGGTGAACATTACGTTACTAGGAAACAAAGAGACACAATAAGTAGGTCGTTACAGGAAAAAGACCATGTTTTCATTCTTTTAAAAAAGCGTGTTCTTTTTTTCATAAATATTGCTTATTTCCAAAAGAAAAGTTTTGTAATGATAAAGATTTTCTTGTTTTAAAGAACTACGAGAAATATATACTTAAGAACTTAGACGTTGAAAGAAACCTAACATGAAAAACTAAAAAGAAATTTAATGTCTCCTTCAAAGGGCAAGTCTACCTTCAAATTAAAACTCAATAACAACTGAAATGCAATTAATACTACCCTATAAAAGATTTATTTGCTTTTAATTAATGCAAACTACTAGTACAGTATATGCATTTAAATTTAACTAATAAATACATACGCATTCATTGGAAATATAATACGAAATCTCCCATGGATAATGGTGATTGTCATCATAGAAAAGAAAATAATACTAGCGATTAAAATTTGGATATATTTTGTATCGTAGAAAATGTAAAATTTGATTTCTCATACTTTTATTACTATACCTACAGAATATATTTGTATATTAGGATTGTTTCTTACTCATATTATCTAAATCTTTAATACTTGAGGATCATATTGCATTATAGCGGACCGTGTTATTATTGTTATTTGAAAAATAATATTAATGACAAAATTGGATGAAAATCTCGAAAGAAATGTTTAGTAGCTCCGAATATTATATATTTGTTGCTAAGAAATTATATAAAACTGTGTTATGAGAATGAACAATAAATACTGGATAAAACAATAAATACGGGTGAACAAAGTTTATATTAGTGATTTATTGCAAAAGAATTAAGCAGTGTTGAGATCATTAACCTTTCATAACCAGCAGATGGATTTTAAAATACACTTGTGATATGGATAATATGTGTGTCATCAACTTTTCAATTCCATTTCAAGTTTCATTAACTGTTTTATTTAAAAGGATATTTTATGCACATATGTATATGTTTAGTTATGAATGTGTGCTTTAAATCTATATATAATCAAAGGAAAATCAAAACAATTATTCAAAGTTGCAATTAATCAATAACTTGACATTTTAAATAACTTAATAAGATTTTATATTGTTATAATGTCAAACCCAAATAAATTCTAAAACTTTGTAAATTTTCCTCTGGTTATCAACTTATATCTATCGTTATGCATATTGAGTTTATTCACTGGTGTTTTATCAACTTCATTTGTGAATTATTACTACTTGATGTAAATAAATTATTAAAACAGGCAAAAACTCACTATATGTATTGCCACTCACTGCAAGCTAGAGTAATCAATGGATGCCAGAAGGTTTGTGCATAAAATCCCTATCTAGTACCAACTCATCCAATATCCCCAGACTAGTTTCTGGCTTGTGGCCTTCGTCAGTAAGGAGTCTTGGATCTGAGAGCACTGCATCTAGATCTTAGGATCTAATGCAACCCTCCAGCAGCCACCTTTTATCTCTACTTAACTACAAAACCATGAGTCTTAAACTGAAAACACCTTAATATTTTCAGTCCAAGCTCATTACTTTATATAGTCATAGTTCAGACCTATACATTTTGGCGTAACCGTGTGATGTTTATTGGCTTAAAATAAATTATTATTACAAAATTAAAAGTTATATATCTTAATAAACAAGGCAAAACTCTCCATAGAGTAGTGCCACCCTGTGCCAACCAGAGTAATCAATGGATGCCAGAAGACTTGTACATAAAATCCCTATCCCTATCTAGTGCCTACTCATCCAATATCCCCAGACTTGTTTCTGGCTTGTGGACTTCATCAATGAGGAGCCTTGGATCTGAGAGCACTGCACCTAGATGTTAGGATCTAATGCAACCCTCCAGCAGCCACCTTAACTCTACTTAACCACAAAACTATGAGAATGAAATTGAAAACACAGTAATATTTTCAATCTAAGTCCAATAGCTTATATAGTCATATGGATCTGACCTCAGTTCAGCACCCATACATTTTGGTGTCTTTGGCTCTTTAACAACCATAGCTCCTATTAGGCAGGATTGGTGTTAAACCACTAAACATCACATGATCACAATCTCTTATACTAGCACCTAATTGTTAATAAACAAGGCAAAAACTCTCCATACAGTAGTGCCACCCTGTTCCAACCAGAGTAATCATTGGATGCCAGAAGGCTTGTGCATACTGTTGCAATATATGTGCATAAAGTAATAATTCTGTAATTTTGGGATATTTACATTTATTGTCTTGTATCAGGTAATACAGATAAATAATTAAATATATATAAAAGAATAATGTTCAATAAAAGAAATTAATGTTTTTTAGTAAAAAATAATAATATTCAAAATATTTATTTAAAAACATCTACAATTGCTTTTACAAAGAAATATTTACATATATCATTAAAATATTTTTAAATTAAAGATTAATAAGTACATAATAACATTTATTGCTCTTAAAGTAAGTGATTTCTTAAAGCAATATTACAATAGTAGTAATTCTTTATTGCTTGGGAATTCATAAGAAGTGAACTGGAGCACAATCCTTGGACCTCTGATACTCCATAATAACAAAAAAATGCATTTATTATTAATTAAAAAAACAATTTATTAAAAATTTGTAAAAGATGATATAACAATCTTTTAGTTTTTTTTTTTTTTAATAGTTCAATTTTTTTCATGAATCAGCAAGAATAAATGTTGTCAATTGACCCCAATATCTGTACCAGAATGTACAGCTTCCGTTAAATGGTTAAAATAAGCATAAAATATTGGTTTTTTAAAATACAGCATGGTGCTAATTGCAACCGCAATGAAAATGCATTAACCCAAATGAAATGTGCTATGTCTGGAAGCGTAACTCTTGCTCTCCAGACTACATGAGATCTAAATTTATCCCCTGTTAAAAACCACAACTAATGCAGTTAAAATTTAGTATTTAATATACCTATATAAGAGGTTTACATTATTAATTTACAGATATGCAATTTAACAATCTATATATAGACATGTAGGCATACAGAAATAATGATCTATATGGTCTGTTAAGTCCCTAGACATGCTTTGGCACATTTGGAGGCAAGTCTGTTCACACTGGAAGCTTAAGGTACACAGAGTGACATCCAGCACATGTTAAATGTCCATCTGCCCACCAGACGATTTGAGCATCAAATGCTCATTTGTTTTTCTCACTTGGCTTTTATCAGTTGATTATCCAATTACTTTTCTGATTGGCTCTTTCAGATCCCGCTGATAAGGTAATTATTTCATTTATTTGAGATATATCCTGGATTGGAGAATTTTACTTTTATTAAATTCTATTAAAAAGTTATTTTGGGATTTCTAGAGTTGTTATCAATGAATGGATCAGGAACTCACAATCATTTAATTTGTTAATGGTATATATTTTTATTGAAAGAATTTCATTACTTATTTCCAGAGATTTTAACTATTTGCTCTTTTCATCTACTTAGAAATCAATCTTTTCTGTTCACATAATACCATTTTAATTTATTTAAATTTATTATTCTTAAGAAGCTAAATTTTTAAATTACTGTCTATATATTTTACATATACGTATATAGATCATTCTATTACAATTAATCTTTTTATGTGTATGTATTTAAACATACATATACATAACAGTATGCTTTTGTCATGGTGCTCATGTCTATAAAGAATTTATATTTTGCAACATTGCACATCATAATGGTTGGCATTAAAATGTCTGAATGTTAAAAATTACAAAATTTTATAAGGCATAACAGTTTATACATCAATATAAAATATATACTTTAATATTATTTCTAATTTAAAGTGAAAGATAAGCAATCTCCAATTTTTGATACACATAGATACAAAAGTCATTTATTAATATAAATAATTTAATAATATTGTTTGTAATTTAAAATAACTAACAAGTAATCACTTTAATTTGGTTTAATAAACGTTTAAAGAAGTTCAAGCATGGAAAATGGTGGTGCAGATCCATAACCACTGGAGTTTGCTCTAAAGCAATGGTTACCAATGTGGGGGATGCACCCCATGGGGGGGGTGATTTTTAAAGCTGGCAATTCAAGAATGAATTATTGACTGACTTTTTTTGAAATTTTTTTTTGAGTTATTAATAGTGAATTTGAAAAGCCCTCTAATTATTCTTATATTTGTATTATTTATAAATTAAGTTAAGAATGTTTTTTTAAATTTCATTTTGACTTTTCTGTTTAGATAATATTTGCTCCTTACTGCTCCATTATTACTTGGAGCAAGTTAAGTGGCTTGAAACTCCATTGTACTTCAACTGTCCTCTCATTAATAGCCTTTTGAACTTCTTCCATATAATAAGGATTTCAATTTTTGAATAATAATGTGGTATAAGAGGGGGATCAGAATCTTAAATATGCATATGTGGGGCATGACCAAAAAAAAAGGCTGGAATTCATGGCTCTGCAATATGTTATTGCCATTTGTATGAAATCATACAGGATAATAAATGCCTTTACAGTTATGAATTATACTAAGTTTAGAAATTCTTAATTTTAAATATAAAAAAATATCAACCAATGTATATATTTATTAATTGCTAAAAACAATTCCAAAATTTCAATTATAAATATTTAATATTATTAATTAAAAAAAAGAAAAAAAAAAGCATATATAAAATTTTTAGAACCATGAAATATAAATTAAATTATCAACTGTTAAAATTAAATCGAGATGTACTAATTCTACAATTAAATTATTTTATAATTAGCTTAGACAGGTTTTTTTAATATATTCATTTAGATTTGACTTTTTAGATATTTCATAAGTTTAATTTATGCTACTTTTAAATCTCTTTAAATAACCTATTAAATTTGAGATGAAAAAATAAAATAACTGTTATATTGTTAAAGAAAAATATTTTATAATTGTCAAAATTATTTTTATATATATGATAAATTTTGGAACAAAAAAAAAGGTCTATAAAAAGATATATTTGCATATTTAGAGCACACTTTTTTTATTTATAACTAGGTGCACCCATGGCTTCACCCACATTAGTAGAATAAAATAATATAATGTAATATGTAGTTGTTTCAATGGCTTCTATATTTACATATTATTTAAATGAAATAAAATAATACATGAGTTTATCAACAGCAGCTCTACAAAAAATTTAACTTTTTATGATAAGTTATACTACTGAATAATCAACTTTTAGAATTTTAGTTTAAATATATTTCTCATATTGTAAAATAATTAGTATTAGTCATTATTAAACATTACTCTGATATATATATATATACACCTGGGTCTCGTTTTACGCGATAGATAGGTTCCTCAGAAAACATGCGCAAACGAAATCGTGCAAAAATAGATGTAACTTACATTGAAAAGGGGGGGATGCGGTCTGTGATTTTTCAAAATTCACGGAAAAGCAAAGCACCAACATAAAATTACTTTAAAATTCGCGCAAAAAAAATAAGGAAATAAAATATGACTAATAAAAAATTTCAAATTTGAAAAAAATTGATACAAGACAAACTTTTTTAAACTATAATATTTAATTTTATTCAAAATAATATATTTTTCTGCATAATTTACAGTACAGTAATTTACATTTTTTAATACATGTTTTAATTATTATAGCTATTTGCCAAAAACATGTTCGTTTGCAAACAACTAGCACCAACTTCACACTCATGTTGTGTCAAGGGTTTTCTGGTGACAACGTAATTAGTAATTAATCTTTGAGATGATGATTTTATTAATTGTTTATGAAACTAACAACTAAAAATTAAATTCTTATTTTTGTCTTTAATTTTCAATTCTGTTTAAAAATCAAATTTCACATCACATTATTTCAAGTCGCCGTAAGTAATTCTTAAATTGTTAATGACAATTAAAAATCAGATTTTAATTTTTAATTGTCAAATTTAATTGTGCCCACTGCTCACCTTTTAAAAATAAACTTGTGGACACTAAATGATTAATAATTGATTACATTCTTTTTTAAAAAGCAAAAACAGAATGTGATTTAAAATGCAAAATTAACACACACAATGTTTGAACAAATTTACATTATAATCTTGTAAAATTTAATGTGTGTATACATAAAATGTGGAAATCATGATTTTAATTTCATTATTGTATAAAATCTTACTATTATAAAGCACTGAAAATATTGAAATTACTAAGTTGAAAGTCGAATTCCAATAATGTGCTATTACTTTCAATAAAACGTAAGTGCACAAAATCTATTATTTAAAGTAATATCGGAGTTCGACTTCCGGTGAAACACGAATCGCGTAACTTCAAAATCGTGTTAAATAAGTCCGCATAAAAAGAGACCCAGGTGTAATATATCAGTGACATTTCAAAACACAAAAATATGTAACAAAGTTGATAATTATAAATATTAATCATTTGTAAACAATAATTAGTTCATGGAATTTGACTGCTATTTAGAAGTTATAATATATTTAAATATGCACTTTTTTCAAGTTTTATTATTAATTTTTTTATTCTATTGGTCAGAATCATGCATTTCTAATTTGAATAATTGCGTATAATATTTATTTATATATGATAATTAAATTCAAGAGATATCGTCCATGGCATTCTTTTTGGAATACTTATGTATTTATGAGTTTTTCTATATATATATATCTCTTGAATAGAAAATAATGTACTTCTAATTTAACTAATAAATATCATTGGGTTAATGTATGGGAAAGGGAAATAGATTTGAATTATTTTTCAAGATCACCTGATGATGTCCCTGTTTCTAGCTAAAATACTGTAATTTTATGAGATAGTTGCTGGTTTTTTTTATGCATTAACATAAGTGTCTAGCTATTTATTCATTCTCATGCATTGCTGTATTCACAGCATTTTAAAATTTACTTTTTCACGTGTTAAATATATTTAAATTGGCCATCATAAAAATTGATCAATTTCATAGTAAAAGTTTATCAAATTAAATATATGGAACCACACAAATTAATTAATTTGGAATATATTTACAAAATCAAATTTTATCTATATATTTTGTTTAAACACCATAATCTTTTAATCAGTCCTGACCACTTTTGAATTTTTATGACATCATTCAAAGTTACAATATAAATTTTCCACTCATTTTTAAATTGCAAATTACAAAATTTTTAAAAACAATTAAGTAACATAAAGCAAAAATATATAGTTTAGTAAAATTCTATACAAAAAAAAAGAAAGAAAATCATGTAAGATTTTTCAAGATTGGTGCAATATATATTAAATTATAAAGCCACAATAAAAATTAACGTTTGTACTTATTTTAATTTTGTCTTTACTATTGTAGTTTCAAAATTATAACTAATTACATATTTTTTATAAAATATTATTTTTGTAAAAAAAAAAAAATTAAAAATTGCTTTAAAAATATTACAAGTATAAACTCAAAATAAAATTCTATCAAAATATTATTTTCCAATAAAAAGATATTTGAAAAGCATTTGTTGATCAAGTACTTAATTAATTGAAAATTATATGATTTATTTAATTTTATTTTAAAAAAGAAACAAAACAAAAATCATATTTTAAAAGTAAAAAAAAATGTAACTTTTGCAAATTTTAAAATAGAAAATATAAATTGAATAAGTAAAAGCAATTAATGATAATAATATTTAAATTTCTTTATAAATTTCATTTCAAATGGAAGCCATAAGCATTTTAGGCATGCATTTATAGAAACCAGATCCAATTAATTACATTTGTTAATTTAAAAAATATATATATTTGATCTAAAATTGAAATTAGGTCTTGTATGTAGCTATATGATTACAAAATTTTTGTTAAAAGTTAAAAATTTTAATTATATACATTCACTGTATATAATAAATTTAAATGTAAACATGTATTTTTTAAAAAAAATTAAACTATGATTATAAAATAAATTGTGTTGTTATTCAAAATCATATACAGTAGTGATCTAAAATATGCCCTGGACAATGCGATAATATGATGGTATCATAGCAAAAAGTTCCATGTTAGATTCTCAATGAGTGAAATAAATTGTAGTATTCAACCTGCTATTATCATGCATAAATATTACATGCTTTTATGGATTACTTAAGTTTATATATAAATATGTGTATTTGATTGTTTCCTACAAATTTAATATTTCTTTACATAGAAAAATTATTAACAAAGAATCAAATGTCCCAATCAACAAATTTTACTATTCAATAATATTGCCATTTTCCACTTTGAAAAATTATTTTTACTTGTCAATAGTTATAATTGTAACAGTTACACACGAAATAAAACTTCATTTTTTTGATGATTTGATTTTTTTTTTTAATTAAAAAAATAGATATATTTCATTTGTTTTTAGCTATCAAGAAAAGAATGAGAATGATTGAAATAGATACCATTATAGCATAAATATCTATATACCCTTGTCTTTTAAAATAAATCTTGTGTTAAGATTTGCAGAGATCCCTACTGTCATTTTTTCAGGCGCATTGTCTTAAGGTTATAGTCTTAATATATATTACTATACTCTATAATGTAATTGTAATGCAGTATCATTTGAATTATTTTCAAATAACTTTTTATCAATCATTAAAATCATCTTTAATCATATCTGGTTCTATACATCAATTTAACAAATATCTGGGGGGATAGGGGGTTACTCTATTTTCCCAGCATTTATAATAGTTCTTTTAGGTATAACTATCTTCTTACTTCTCCCTTCTTCATCCTGTGTATCACACTTGTATTTCTATTCCTCTGTATACATAATTTAATTATTTTTATAAAAGAGTTTATTTTTAAAAGCTCTTTATTGAAACTTTCTTTAATACTTCACTATTTTTAATACTCATTATCTGTTCAACTTTTTATTTCTTCTCCTTCTCCAATGATTCAAAGCTATTGTTCCAAATATATTTGAAATAAAATATTTAATAAATCTCTTTATTAAATATAACCCACAAAATAACCATATATTTAATAAAAGCTTATTCATCAATTTTATTTTTGCTATATCTTTATAATTAATCTCATTACCAGAAAACGAAATAAGTAAAATATTTACAAACACTATTATGTTTTTTTTTGTGTGTGTCCAATAGTTTTTATCACTTTCCACCTATAATCATTTATTTAAATTTAGATATATCCATTTTTTTTTTATATATACTAAAAGGAAATATGCCTATGTGTTTGAAAAGGAAAGTTTTTAATAAATGTTTTTTACTAGTTCTTACTTATGGATCTGAGACTTGGACATTTAATACAAGAGTAATACAGAGACTTCAGACCAATTAAAGAAATACGGAGAGATGCATGTTGGGAGTAACAAGAAGAGATCAAAAACACAATATATGGGTAAGAGAACAAACAGGTGTTTCTGACCTCATTGAAAAAATTAAAAAACTGAAGTGGAGTTGGGCTGGACACATTGCTAGAAGAGATGATAATAGATGGACAACTGAAATCTTAAACTGGATTCTAAGAGATTGTAAAAGACCCAGAAAGAGACCACATGTGAGATGGATGGATGAAATAAGAAAGTGTGCAGGGGGAGTGTGGAGAAGAGATGCTAGAGATTGGAGATGGATTGAACTTGGAGAGACCTTTATCCTGCAGTGGATTGGTAAATGGTTGATGATGATGATATCCATTTTCATTCAAAAATAATTTTCTATGAATATCATTAATCCTACTTAATATTTATTAAGATCTCTTTCTCAGATTTATATTATTAGCAAAGTGGATGTAAGATCTCTAAAGCTTATTCCACCATCATCAAATATTATTTTAGCAATCTATTCAAATGACTAATAAATCTCTCATTAAATTATAACTTTTTCTCAAAGACTTGTTAATAACTGATTAATTAATATTTTTTGATTTATATGCATAATCTTTTATTTTCTTTTTCAAAATATCCAAGAAAATAAACAGTTTGCTCAACAAAATAGTCAACGAAAGGGATATCTATTTCCTATGTCTGAATCAAAAATCAAAGTCACATTATTTTTTCAAATCTCTTCCTCTACAATCATAGCTTTTAATTCAACTGGAGTTTAGTCTCTTCCCCTGAGTTGTGCTAGTCACATGCTACTTTAGGAGAACCTATCCCAAAATTCAATCATTGTTCTCTTTTTACCAAAAATAATAAATTATTTTATTTATTATATGGATTTTTTAAAAGACTGATAACTATCAACCAACATTGCAAAGAAATCTGTAGAGATTCCAAACAGAAAAAAAATTCATTAATCGTTTTATTTATATAATCCTTTAAATCTGCAACTATGTTGATTTGATATTAACCACATGTCAGTGACAGATAATTCCATTTCTGAAGCAGATAAGTATAATAACCATGGGTAATCCCAAATTGTTGATGAGACTCCATTAACATCTAGGAAGATCAAATTGCAATGATGTTGAAGTTAAACTAAAAGTGTCGAGAGAGTGGCAAGCTATGGCAAATTATCATCAACAATATCATTTGCTTATAAATACGCCTTTGCCTAATTAACAAATCAAATATCTCAATCACCAGTTTCCTATGAAGTGGAATACAGTGCCTATTCAATGAAGTAACAGTAATAAAATAAAATTAAAAACACCCATAAAGATCGGAATGTGTTAATAAAATGTTTCAGTAAATAGCATGATTAAAATTTTATTTTTTTAAATTTTATTTTTAAATTAATGTTATTTATAGAAATTGTCATTCTTTATGAGTGATATTGTCAACCCATCCTTCATTATTAAACAAACTTTCATTTCATCCTTATTTAGAATGCCTTTTCTAAAAGTTCCATTTTTTCCTCTATGCTGATAATTTACCATTTAAATAGATTGACTTATTCATAATTATCGCTTATAAATTAAATCACTTCACTTTTTTATGCAACTAAAATATTTCCTGTGCATACAATTATCTGAAATAAATATCGAATGCTGGCTCTAAACATTTTTTCATAGAGTGCGTAGATTAATGTTTGAAGTGATTTGATGTTTTTTATATAAGTATTTTTTGTTGTTGTTGCATTATTTGTTGACATTTGTGGAAGTAAATAATAATACGATTAACGTAAATGTAATTACAATTGAAAAATGAGAAACTAAAAAAAAAGAGTTAAAAATGAAAATGTAGAAAAGGCACATAATAATATGGTATTTATAAAATGATAAGAAAGAAATGAAAATTTTTAAATATTAAAGTAACTAGAAGATATAGAAAGATCATTAAAATGTAAGTTTGTTTTTAACTATTTATCAGTAGCTGGTTTATTTATATTCCTCATTTTAAGTTAATTTATAATTTCTTGTTCCAGTACTTCAAATTGATTTTCGATAGCTATTGTTTCATTATAAAAAACAAAGTGCCGAAACAACATCTAGTTTTATTGCCTGATTATAGTTCACAGTGCTTAGGTCAGGAGTGGGGAACCTCCAGCCTGTAGGCCAAGTCCAGACCTCAAAAACTCACAATTCGACCCCCAGACATTTTCACAATCATATATAAAATGGACTTGCATAAAATTTCTATTTAAATACATAGAGGAGTGTAAATATTGAATTAAGAGTTAAGTAAAATAAAATATGTATTTTCTCAACTACATTTTTTTCTCTTTCCAATTTTTCTAATAATTCTACTTCATTCTATCAGAGATACAATATTCTAACAAATTATCTCTATTATGTTCTATCTGAGTATGGATTTAATCTACAACACAGAGAGTATTTTGTTTGTTTTTATAGTGATTTTCACAGATTAACATATAATTTTTTTATTATTTTGCCCTTTTTTTTTATTAGGATGCCTACAGGAGTAAAATGAGAAAAATTGACACAAAAAATCGTGTATTTGAAAAGAAATGGATCAATGCATATATATATTTTATAGAAAGAAATAATAAATCAATGTGCATGATATGTCTGGAAAATATTTCAGTTAATAAAGAACATATTATTAAGAGACTATTTATCAAACATTCTGACTAACAAAATTATTGGGGAAGAAAGACATATTAAAATAGAAAACTTGAAAAAGATCTTCAAGTTGCTGACATGTTTTATAAAAGTATAAATAAGTCAGAAAATTCTATGGGAGCAAATTATTTAAAAAAAAAAAAAACAACAATAGAAAATTCAAAGCCATTTTCTGAATTTATAGAAGATTGCATCCTATGTGCTGTAGAATTAACATGTCCAGAACATAAAAAGAAATTTAAGAATATATGTCACAAAGATAGATTCAAGGTAAATGAGTAAAATTGTAGTTAAATGTAAAACAGTCATTAATAATAATGATGTTACTTTATTTTTAATTCATAAAAAAATTATGACTCTCATTTAAAAAGAGAAAGTTGAAATTGGCCTACCTGTTGAAAAGGTTGTACAGCTTTAGTGATTAGAGGTAAATTAATTATATTTTTGATCAAATATAGTAGGCTAATTTTTACATCTATAATTTTCTGTGCCTTATTCAAATGGCCTTTGGCAGAAAAAAAGATTTCCAATCCTGACATACATACTTCACCTGATTTCAAGCAAAGAACTTAAAATATATATATACAATAAAATAAAGTTTGAATGAGGATCTGTGATAATGGGGTGCAAAAAAAATGACAAAGTAGCTTATTGCTCAGGAATTCATAAGATCAATGCTCAAAGCACAGGAATCATTAACATCCATGATCAAATGTTATCACTTACTATACTATGTTGCTTACTTATCCATAATAATTTATGAGCAACTTTCTACCAATTGTAATCTTACAGATTTTAATTAGATTCAAGGAAAATAATATATGCACATTAATGAAAATAAAATCAAGGTAACATGTATTAAAAAGAAAAATATTTTTTAGTCAAGCGTTGGCGGCCGAGTGGTTAGCACAGCCGCCTTACAAGCAGTTGTCCTGGGATTCACTTCCCGGCCAATGCTTTGACACATTAAAAAAAAAAAAAAATATTTTTATATGAATTAAAAAAATTAATGCAACTTTTAAAATATATAATACTGGGGGGGGGGGGAGATAAAAAACCAAATTTCACTTAAAGCCAAACCCATAAAAGAATTGTGAATTATGAGCCATTACATCAATCAGTACAAAAGATTAAAAAAGAAACAATAAATTGTGATTTCATAAACCAAAATATTGTATAATCTAATTCAATTTAAATGAATAAAAATTAAATGTTTTTGAATCCAACTGATTTATAGTCATGAAAATATATCTTTAGTATTTGAAGATTACCAATTGATAGATTAATATTCTTTGACTTTTTAGTATGACCAAACTTTATGTGATTAATGATGTTAAGATGTTAATTCAAAGATCTGTTGATTAAAAATATTTATCATAATGCTTCACATTACTAAGCCTTTGTTAGTGAAATTCATCAAGCACATTAATGACTGATTGTAAAGACATAGCATCTATTAATGTGCTGAACTTTGAGCTGTTCAGCTTAAATATAGTTTGTGTCAATCTAGATTAATATGTGTAGAGTTGGATATGGTGAAAAGTTACAGCATACTGATTTTTACATAATTTAACATCGTCTAATAGTAGCATATGGTAAATTATAATATTTCAGAAGTGCTAATAAGATTCTTAAAATAAGAAATGAATTTAAATTCAATGACTTATCTTTCACACTCTCACTTCTAGAGAATTAAGATTGGCTCATATAAGAAAATAAGATGGCTGCTCTTATTTTCTCAAAGTCTCTATCTTGTAACCGGTGCGAGAGTATCCTTGCAGTTTTAACATCACTGTTTGATGGCATGAGTGAGATGGTATGGTTACCTTCTATATAATTATAATCTAAACACTGAGCCAGTAAAATTTATTGATTATTATACTAATATTTTTCTATATTAAACTTATAGAATTTTATAGGTAAGATATATCACTAATGATAGAGGTAATGTTTATTGCACTATAGATCATGAATGATCAAATGTTGATATTTTAAAAGTTATTTTACTATATTAATTTCTGATCAAAATAATTATTCTATTTCTATTACCTGAATGATTAATAAATGTGTGTGTGTATATATATAGTTTAAGCACTATATATGTGTATATCATACTGCTTACATCACTTTCATCTATTACTGATGTATTTCAGGATATAAGGTTACTCCAATCCTCTCTTCTCCATATATTCTCACAAACTTCCTTATTTCATCCATCCATCTGATATATAGACTCCTTCTAATCTTATACAATTCTTCTGTTATCACTTCTTCTAGCAGTATGTTCAGCTGAGCTCCATTTCAATCTTTTTAATTTTTGAATATCAGTGGTACCTAGTTTATTCTCTGGGTATTTCATATTTGATCCCTTATTATTATTTTTAATATTCATCTCTCCATATTTCACTAAGTGGTCTGAAGTCTCCGTAATAGGTTTAAAAAATAAAATAGTTTTCAGTAGCACATTGTAATGTAATGCAATGATGCATCCTCTATGGAAGAATAGTAAGCTGTTTATTAGAAGATTTTTATAATTTTTCTTTCCTGTTTGTCCTTTATCTATGAATAGTTAGATTAGTCATTTATCAATTAATAATTGGAATAATTGAGTGATTTATCATGGGCAGGATCCCAAAAATAAAAAATTCTAAGCTTGTTTGAAAATCCCAGCTACGAAAAAATGTTCTTTATTATAAAGATCCTTACATATATAGGATATAAAATTTGATTAATGTCTTATAGTGTTTTAAGACTAGTCATTTAAAGTGAGGCAGAAATTACGAACAATTAATTGACAATTGCAAAAATTATCATATGGTTAGCTCATAAAAAGGTCAATGTGATGTTCAGGCATTAAGTGACAAGCTGTATTTAATAGATCAGACTGAGTTTCTTGTTAAGAATTGATCCAGAAGTCTTTAGTTTTTGGCTTTATTAACCTGCCATTATATTAAATCGCACAGAATTCTTCAATCCAAAGTGATTGGAAGTGAATTTTTGTTATATAAATATAATGCATTTCATTTTTAATGACCATTATGAGCAGTATGGTTCAGAGAAAGATCAAATAGGCCTTAAATAGTCTGCCCACTAAAGAGGAAAAGCTTCTCCAACAGTCTTCCACAAAGAAACAATGATGAAGACATTATTTACCAAGTTCATCATCTACTGAAATGCTGAAGATTTTATTGTTTATATATTCCTGTTTTACCCTCCAGTTAGGGCAAGTTAGATAACCATATACCTAATATTAGATGGTAAGCTGAATTAGTCATGGCCCAGTTACCAGATATAAAGAATCCTAAGCCCAATAAGTTCATTTTATCCAATCTTGAATTTGAAATGCTCACTGGGAAGGGGATATGCTATCACCAAGAGATCATCAGATGATTATAATACATTGTAAGTCTTGGAGTAAACCAGTGGAAAATAATGTAAAGTATCTGTCTGAAAGTTTGTGATGATGATGTTTGCAGTAATTATATGTCGGACTTTCATCATTCAATATTAATTGTTAAATATCTTTTGAAAAATTCAAACTTTATTTAATCTTTTCAAATACACTCGTCAACTATTAGTAATAATAGACAAGTTAGTTTTAATACAGTTTCCAGTGGTATTATTCTCCTCTTCTTCAGGTATAGCTGGCAAGCATGGGAATTGAACTTTGGCCTTTAGATTCAATGAGTATTGAATTTTAAGTGGCTACTGGAACCAACTAGACCATTATATCAAAGGTTCAACAGTCAGTAGAAAATTCACATACTTATCTATAAGGAGGGAGTCCTTGTGATTTCATTTTTTCCCTAAGAGTAAGTTAGCCTCAAGTATATATAGAAACTGTTCATGGGAGTCAGTTTGCGGTCATTTCCTAGTTTTCGCGGATTAGTTCTGAAGTGAAGACAAAGACTATCGCTGAATCTGCCTATAAGGCAAAAATTAATATGTAAATATAAAAAAGTTGTTAATAGGTCAATAGTTTAATAAAGAATAAATAGTAGCTGCAGTTTAATAAAAGATAAACAGTACATTTAACAATAAATGGAAATAAAAGATAAACAGTACATTTAACAATAAATGGAAGAATAGGTTAATAGAAAATAATCGTTTAATACACTTAAAAATCTCAGAAATTATTAAAAAAAAAAAAAAAATCAAAAACATTAATTGAAAGTAAAACATTTAGCATTTGTAAAGCTAAGTGAAACATAAATTTTTAAAAAAAAAAGATAGATGTAATTACATATTTAAAACTATTTATTTTTCCCATTCTTGACTGAAAATGTAGTGAAAACTTTAAAAGCATATTAACTATAAATTAGTAAAGGTTTCTTAGGCATTCATGCGTAAAACGTAGCACCTGTTAAAGACTTTCCTTCTGCCAACGCAATTATTGCACAAAAAAAAAGTATAAATATAAAAGTAAATTAGGATTATTATAATTAATATTCTTTTAATTTAATGTATGCTATTTGATCATTAATTTTCTTGACAAATTACTCGTTTATTAGAATATGGTTAAGAGAACTGCTCTTGGTTTTGTACAGTCGTGTGTGTATAAACCTTTTTTTGTTGTTGTTATTGTCATTAATTTTACTGGCTGATCTCCCCACCACATTTTGTTTTACTTTTGTTATGCTTTTTTTAACGTACGAAATACAAAATAATAAGTTTGTAAAATAGGTTTATTAAGGAAAATTTACAAATTTTTTACATCTTCAATATACTGTCTTTCTGTAAAGTATTTTCTACTGGAAAATATTTTAAACGTCTTTACTGAGGAAGAAATCTTCCAAAACAATTTCACAATAGGTTCATTCCAGGTAATTCTAAATAAGTGAATTTGTAAAAGGGATTTTAAAATCATTTAACGTGAGAAAATAATCGTTACCTATGTTATCAGTAATTATTTACGAGCACATCCTTTATTTTAATGATTAGATTGTAAAATATGGATATGTTTGTTTTTTTTTGTTAAAAGCTTTACTGGTTTTATTATTTTACAATGTTCTAAATCTGCTGGTACAATGATAAACTACACCCACAATGCGTTTGTAGTGGTGTTAATCCATTAAACGACCTTCTTGAAAACCATACAGCGAATATGCTAAAATGAATGAACCTACGCCATAAGTCTCATTATTATACCTTGTATAAGCATTACTTTATGCGTGTACGTATATACATTTATTATATGTAAGGTGTGATTAAATAATAACTGATAGATGTATGAATAAATAGTACCAAACAATATTTTCCCTCTTAGTAAGTTATTTAAATCCTGTTTAATCAGCTTGAATTTATAAACGGAATATATATATATAATGACATTATTTTACTTCAATTATTTTCAAAAAAGTTTTTATTATTAAATAAAAAAAAAAAAAGTTAAAAATTAATGACATCTTAAAGCAGTTCCTGCTTGAAAATCAATGAGTACATAATGAGAGGCCAATTATTAGCTTGAGGGCGACTATTTGTAACGTTAACTGAAGCAAAAATTAGTTAAGAAAAAAAAGTCTAATTATTTCTAATAATAATTATTGTAAAAGTCAAAAATAATAATGTCTTCTTAAAATTTTCTTACCATAATGAGCAATTAGATATATTATGCTAATAAAATGGTCGTATAATTTGATAATAATAATAGCCCCAAACCTTTTTCTATGTATGTTCTCTGTTTGAAGGCCTCGAGGTAACTAGGAAATAAAATAGTATGATCAAGTAATAACACTTAGATGGTGTTCACTCTTCCAGCATAGTTATTCTAACATCTAAAATTTAAATCTACAGAGGACACAATTTATATATATATAACCAGTTTCTAAGCATTTTCTTATAATGTCAATATCTCATCATCAATAGTATTCTGGCCCACCGACAGGTCCACAAAGTAGTCACATCACCAATTTATTACTTTTTCCATTTTATTCTCTTCAGTTCCACATAACTTTTTCCATCTTTTATATCATCCAACATCAATCTTTCCTATCCTTTCTTCTTGCTTCCACTCACCATTCCTCCAAAACATCCTTCATTAAACTATACTTCTTGATATATGTTCAATCCAGTATATAAGATAGTAAACCACCAAAGTAGCAAATTGTCTTGGATTCTAAACACACACAAATCTAAAGTAAAATTTTGAAGGACACTAAGGATTTTCTAAATATATTCAGGATTTTTTATTTTTTCAGTGGCCAGCTTTTTTAACAAATGGAGTAACTAATTCTACATTCATTTAATAAGTGTTTATTTAACTATTCTTATTGAGAGTTTCAGAATAATTTAGACAAGTAAGTAAGTGTTTATAAAAACTGATTAAAATATGATACGATCTTTACATTAATGAGATGGCTAAATTTCATATTAATTTTTTTTTTTAAGTGCTACTATGGGGGAAAAAAGATTATATTCTGATTTAGGTACAAATATAAAACATTTTCATAAAACAAATTTTCCAGAAGTTCCTCTGTACATCTTTCACACAAAGTTAAAAATATAATTTTGTGATATTTAAATTTGACACTTGTTAATCAAAATGTAACAATTTATTGTTGATAAATGATGGACATATGATAAAAATATATGTGAGAGATTATAACTTGGGCAAACTGATGAATACTGGTACAGTATGAAATGCATATTGGGGGTAATTTGTCTTTAAGATGTATAATGGAGTTGGATTATTAAAGTGCATTATAAAAAATATATATACAGAAATCTTTCTTACTCCAGTCCTGTCACATGATAAAAGATTATAAACTATTAGTCGGACTATTAGAATGATGTCTATTGAGCTTGTAAAGTAAATCAGATAGTATATACTATACAGCATAATAAATTATAGTTTTATAAGGTTATTCATTGTATTCCCATTCAATGGAAGCATCCTTTAAAATATAGATATTTAAAGGTAGTCTATTCTAGATCCATAACCTGTCCTAAAGCATAATTATCCAAAACAATTATTTAAATGGGAAAAATATATTATAAAGCCGAAAACTACATAGTTTGATTTTAATGAAAACTAAAGTAAAACTTAAAAACTAAAACAAAAAAAAACTAATAAAAATTCACAGAACATTGGTTTAGCCATATCATTTGAGAATTTCAACTTATTCTACTTGGGAATTTCTTTTTTTCTCTCTTGATGTTATATTCTAAATCTGCTTTCTGCCTTATAAGAGAAAAATAAAATCAATCTTATAAAAAGAACAAATTTTGTCAATAAAAACCTTTTTCACTTTGAGTTTTTTTTTATGTTCTTATTTAGCGTCAGCTTTTCAGAAAGGCCCTGAAATGTCTTTCACATATGTATTCTATATTAATTAATGATTTTCATGATATTTTGTTCATTGACAGGTTTACAGTTTTTTTTGCTTGGATTTTTTTTTTCTATAACAATGTTCTAAGCAGTTTCCCCAGAATTTCAAATCAATGTCCAAAATTACTATTGTATATGCAGCAGAATAATCAATAAATAATAATAAATACAGTAACTTAATCCTAAATGATCAAAATGTCTATCATTTTAATGTTTGTTGTATATATTTTTATTTATTGTACAAATTGTAATCTTGTGGAAAAAAGTATTTCTTCTACAACTTGATCCTTCTCTCTTTGTTACAGCTTACCTCACTGTACTCTATAAATAATAACTTTGGATTGTTTGATATTTTAACTCATACAGAAAGTTACAGGAAAAAATATTTTATTATAATAAGCTCAATAGAACGTTCTTTGATATACTAATTTATATATTATCTATTATTGCTTTTGATATAATAAAATTATATACTTAAATATTTGATCAAAGTTCCATCCAAATATAAAACTTCAAGATCCAATCAGACTGAAGATTTTTTTTCTTCAAATAACTAAGAAAGATAACAATTTAATATTAGTCAGTAAACTGACATTTAGCTTTTCTTAGCTAGATTAAAACAAGGATAAAAAAGCAAACCCTCACTATATAGCTTAACAAACCTGATGATTTAATGTCTTTTCCTTCACTGTTGCTCTATGAGGAATAGAAAGTTATTGGAGAGCCTTCTGCAGGGCATTGTGCTAAATTATTTTGAGTTTTATTTATGCATATGCAGAGAGAGAGACAGGAGCTCATGGGTAAAGATCAAGTATTCATACTATGTTTTAAGATTTTTCTCTAAAATGTTCTGGACTTTTTGCATTTGTCTTTATATATATATACAATTAATTCATGGATAGAATATAAATGGGTTCTGAATCTGTTAATATTGCAATGGTCAATAATGTTTTAGGCTCTTCTCCAAAAGTGATAAATTTATCATAATGATCCATTCCAGAAGAGAAAAACTGGATTGAGTTTATTAGCAAGTGGCATCAGAAGATTTTCTTCAATAGTTATTGTACTATGATTCTGAGATCTTGAACATTGTTTTCTTACAAATAAACGCTTTGACTTTTCAGAAATAATTGAAGAAAGGGAGAATCCGTTGTAAAATGTAATTATTGGACTCAAACGTCCAAAAGACTAGAGCTAATGATATTAGTAAATTTCCAAGTAAGACAGAATTTAGTCATCTAGAAAAATATATAAAAACCATAGTTGCATGCAGTATTTCACTACTATTAATAGATTGCCCTGTGTGGTTTATAGTCTTTGGAGTGGCAGACTCAAAGTTAGGATTGGCTGAGTGGAGCTATTATATTTTCAGTCTGCCATTAGGAGGATGTCACATGATCCTTTGAACACCATAAGTTACTTTTAAGACCTACAATTTAATTTAGCGTTGGAATGATGGACTCAGAAGTTATAGATTCGGTTCTAACCATCGATTATAATGGCCCTAGATTTATCAGTGAATGGCATATTATCTACCTTCCTATTGATTATTGCATTTATCTGCCTAAAAAAAGAAAACTTAAATATATCTGAATATTATACAAGTTATTTGATATCCTAGTAGCTAAAATTATTTTCAACAAATTGGCATCTTGATTTCTTAATTAATTAATTAAATAATGAAGTTTTATTAACGTAATCATGATTATTTACATTTCGAAATTTAATGCTTTCCAGCAATTAATCGTTAATGCTCGCTATCAAAGTTACAATAACTGATAAAAGAAAAGAGCCTAACTGGAAAAAAGATTATAATTAATATATGTATTATGTTTGTTTCTTAACTGATTTACGCCAGTAATGGATTAAATGGGGAAATATTATAATAAATATATTTATTAAAAATCTGATGATAATTTTGTGTATTGAATATTCTAGCATTTTAAAACTGAGAACAAAATTGCTTCCAATTAACCGTCTAAGACAAACACTTCAATAGTTTAATTAATGATAAAATGTTTCACAAACCTTATTATTATTATTATTTTTTTTTTTTCTGTGAAAACGAAAGTATTTCTATTCTTTGACAGGTTTTCCCAGATCTGCAGGATTTAATTAAGTTATTTATTATTCATGGTTAATTATCAGACTGTGAATTGTACTCTTCAATTCATCTTTGTTATGATTAATGCTGTATGCATTTTGTTTGATAGATGAATTGATACAATACAATATTTAAGTATAACTTGTCAGTCATTCTATCTATCTATCAGCGGCCAATCTATCCTATAATAATAATTCGTGAAAAAAGCAATATATATAGTTAATTTTTCTCAGGTAATATTTTTTAAAAACTATTTCAAAGGAAAAGACTAGAGCTGACTTTTATTATTATGAGTAAATTTTTATTAAAGTTGAACCAAAGATAATCCTGCGCTCCTGGAGAATAGCTCCTTTGTATTATAGTTTTTTTTTTAAAGGTCAGTGAATTAAAATTAATCTAATGAATTTAGATTAACATGGAACTAATAGCTCCAGCTAAAATTAATTGAATGATCCATTTACTAGCCAATAATTGAATGACTATTTTAGTTGGTTCTGGGCCAAATTGCTATAACTGATGAATACTTTATGGGGTAACAATTAGTGTATTAACCTGATATAATCTTCGGTTTTCATCTGAAGTGAATTTGGAAGTTTTTTAATTGGATAAAAAAGTATTAATTTACTTTTTTTTTTCACATAGTCAACTTTAAGTAGCTATTCAATATTATGTGGATAATGGCTATTTGGGATAATTTGGGTTAATCAGATAAAGGTATATCACATGATCACCATTTCTTATGCTTGCTTATAATTGTTATTAAAACAGGAAAAACTCATTGTACCAAGGCTCCCCACTGACGAAGGCCACAAGCCAGAAACTAGTCTGGGGATATTGGATGAGTAGGCACTAGATGGAGATTTTAAGCACACGCCTTCTGGCATCCATTGATTACTCTAGCTTGCTGTGAGTGGTAATATGTACAATGAGTTTTGCCTGTTTTAATAAAGATATATCATTTTCAAGATGTTCTAGTTATAATTTTAAACTGTATCAGTGTTTGCTTAGATACAAGTATAGTATATATAGTTTAAGTTAGATGTAATCAGAGGGGATTTGAACTCAGACTTTCAAGTTCCCTTTAATCATCCACTTAATCTGATATAACTGATGCACCCTACCATATACATGTGAAAAATATAAATAATTTCTAATATAAGTATTTTATGCTGAATCAGCACTCATCAGTTGGTTCAGATCATCATCTCCCACACATATAATAAGTGCTCACTTCATATTATGATAGCAAGCAAATCTTCAAATTTTAATGGACAGGCTTCAATTCTCTCTAACTTTTCAGCTATCCACAGCTTCCTTTAGTAATCCATTCCATCTTATGCAACCGATGCACACTACCATATACATATGAAGAAGCGAGAGGGGTTGTAGAAAATGGTAGAATTATTCTTAATTTTTTAAACCAAATATCCAAATGATAGAAGTGAACCAAATGATTGGAAAGGTGTATAACAATATTAAATATTTTCAGAAAGGTGATAAAGAAAATATTAAAAATTATAAACCTGTAAGTCTTCTTCTATCACACCTGTACAAAATCTTTATTAAGATAATTATAACTTATCTACAATGAACTTTGGATGCTAATTAACCAAAAGAACAAGTCAGATTTAAAAAGTGATTTTAGCTCAGTGGATCACATCTAAATATTTGAAAGAGTAAAACAAGGCAAAACTCTCCATACAGGAGTGCCATCCTGTGCCAACCAGAGTAATCAATGGATGGCAGAAGGCTTATGCATAAAATTCCTATCCAATGCCTACTCATCCAATATCTCCAGACTAGTATAAGAGATGGTGATCATGTGATATTTGAAAGCAGTTATAGAAAGAACAAATGAATATGAGTTATTATTATGCTTTGGATTTATAAATTAGGAAATATTTCCCAGTGATTAAAGGGTTAGAATATCCAAATATAGGTCCAGGATATGGTCATTTTTCTGAAGAATATTTACCAAAATGCAACAGCAATGATTAAATTGGGTGTTAAGAAGATTAACATTAATAAGGATGTTCTTCAAGATGATTTTCCATATCCTTAAAATGTTTGCAACAGTTTATTTTGTGGAGTAGAATGGGAAGCTAAGGAAAGAAAAGTATAGAGAGATTATTTAAGTCATATGCATTTTGAAAATGTTGTGGTTATTTAAGAAATAATGCTACAGACTTAAAAGAAATGTTTCAAGAGCTATCAGTGAAAGAGAAAAAGATAGGGCTAAAGAAAAAGAACTAACATCTACAAGTAATGTTCAATGCTTGCTTTATGGTAATAATACTGGGCCTCTGAAGTATAGTATACAGTTCTGTATATCATGAAATATTGTAATTAACAAAAAGTTCTAATTATATTTGTAATAAATCTAATTCATAAAATAAATGCATATATTTATCATTAACTATAAATGAATGGAAATAAACAGTCTAAAGGGACAGTATGTGATATATTTGTGTTTCACAGATTGGTTTCTATAATTATCATGCAATTCACTGTCCACATTATGAAAGTGATTTATACTATATATTGATATGGTAAGAAGATTACGATTGAAGCTGGCAAAGATAGAAACTGAAAACCTTCTATAATTTCTGTGCCTGATTGTTAACTGTACATGACAATAAAAGATAGATATGGTATATAATGTTTCTTCTGGAGGATTTATATTCTCTAATATGGGATGACGGTTGATCACATTAAATTGTGGGGATGTTTGTCTTTTCAAGGACAGTGTTTAATATCTATTTTATGAAAACAAGATGTCCAAAAACTTATTCTTCAGCTAAACATAAAATAGCGAGCTATTTATTCATAGATGTGCAATTTCTTCCAGATTTCAAATCCAGATTATAGATATAAGTGGCTATAATACTTTTAAAAAAAAATTCTTTCTAAGGGAAAAAAGTAAATATTTTCAATTATAATTTGTTTGGTTACTTAAATTTTAATGAACTTCTAAGCAATAAATCATTTGGTTATTTTTATTATAATTACTTTATAATTTATACTATTACTATATACTGATTGATTAACTTATCCAGGAAAAAAAAAACATCTATACATATATCTAAAGAATATAATTGTGCCAATTTTTATGCTTAAATTGAGTACATTTTTAATAAAAATAAATTTATCTATGTAATTTTTAGAGTTTTTCACAAACCATCTAATAATATTCAGTTATTTTACTTATTTTTAAATTTTATATAATTTTTTTATAATATTTTGACATAATAGTCATTAAGAGTTATATATATAAATAAAAATTAAGCGTTAAAAACAATAAACGAATATATATTGGTGAGACCAGTTGCTCCATTGAAAAGCAATTGCAAGAGTATAAACTGATAAGAAGAGAGAAAACATGTCTAAAGTAGCAGACCATGTAACCAATAAACATATCTTCAATTGGGAAAATGCAAAAATATTGGATGAAGAGGAAAAGACACAAAGAAAATTTAAAATAAAAAGTCCATAAGTTAACCTAGTGTGACTATACATAATTCTTAGAAAAAAAGTGGAGAAATCAGGAAGAACTTCCTAGATAAGTATATGAAATTTCTATTAACTGTTGCCTTTGACAGGATGGCTCAGTTGGTTAGAGCATTACTAAAATTCAATATTCAGGAATCCAAGAGTCCAGGTTTGATTCCCTGTGTTAGTACTGCCACTGGTCAGGCCAGTAACACCTGAAGAAGAAAGGAAAATAATGTCTCTCAAAATGTTGTGCATTTACTAACCTGTGTGCTATTACTAACAATTGAATGTAATTGGAAAATTTATTTTCTAGACATTCAATACTTAATATTAGATGATAGAAATAGTCCATTTAATAAATATGACTAAAACACCATTATCACAAATCTTAAGGAAAACAATAATTCTTATCATATCGTCAGTTGCTTTGGAGATCATGATGTTAGAATGCCAAAGTATCAGTTGTAGACAACCGTTTTATTTAAGTGGCTTGTTTTTTTATTTATTTATTTACATTATTTTGAAAATTTGATTTCAGGAATCTTTTAGTTCTCAAATTCGTAGCTATTATTGTGCTAATTTGTTTGGGTGTTATGTAAATGAGTACCATTTAATATAAAACCTTTATGATTTATTTGGCTGTAATAAATAATTGCAGTTTTTTGTATGTCATTAGAAAATTTTACAATAATTGCTGATATATACTTGTTGTTTTTTTCACATTTTGATATACTACATGTTTACATGCTTTATTTTACATTGTTTGAATATGAAAGAAATATAAAATATCTATTGATCAAAATTACTAATAATATAAATCCCATTCAATATTTATATTATTAATCAAATATACTTTTAATTTTCTGTAATTCAACTATAATTTATTTGCTCTTCTGAGTTAAGGTAATATAAACAACTGTTAATAAACACATACATAGAAAAAATAATATTCTGCTTTATTACTGTCCAGCACGCTTACAATACATCATGTCTATAAGCCATAAATATGATAAACATGATATATCGAAAGCATGATACGCAGTATTAAAGTTGAATATTTTTTTAAAAATCTACTTTTTCTGCATATGTGTCATTAACAGTTGTTTATCACTTTAATTTTTATAACTGTTTATTACATAAACATTTTTTTTAAAAATCTATATTATTATCATTTTTTTTTTTTTTTTTATAGAACAAACATGAGAAAAACCTAAAGCAAGAATATGATGGGAGTAAGTTTTTAGATTTATAGTCAAAAAATTTTTTTTTCTATTTATTTAATTAAAAATATTTTTTTTCGTTATATTATTGTTAAAACAAACAAAAAAATTGAAATAAAACTTGTTTCAGAAAGCATTACAAATATTTTTTTAATTTAAAAAAATTATTGTAAACTCAAGTTTTTATTTATTTATGTGTCAAAGCATTGGCCGGGAAACGAATCTGCAAACCTAGGACAACTGCTTGTAAGGCAGATGTGCTGACCACTCGACCACCAACACTTGACTAAACTCAAGTTTTTCTAATTAATTTTTGGATAAAAACACAAAACTATATCCTGTGTTAGAATTATCAGAAAATAAAATAATCTATATATTTATTTTTAAAAAAAATATTTAAAAAAATACAATTAAAAAGAATAATATATCCAAGTCAATATCAGAGCTATGTTTTTTTAAAAACAAATACTATTACCATAAAGTAATGTTTCTATTGTGCTAAAACACAGAAAACGTGACGCTATAATAATAAACTAAATATAAAAGCTAAGCACTTTCAGGATGTTTAGTTCCTATAATCATAGCGAGAGATAAAGTAAAATTCAGATAAATGAACCTGTATAAATGTTTTTTACTAATACATTTATTAAGGTGTTCTGTTTGAAAACGGTGTTTTAGATAAAGATATCTTAAGAAACATCTAACTGTTAATAAATTACTTAAATGAATGTAGAAGTGGTTTTTATAATATCAGATGAAGATAAGATTAGATAATTGTATACTTATAAGACAATTATAAGTTTGCCAAACATTTTATTTTGAGTAGCATCGAAAAAAAGAGAGAGAAATAATATTTATAATGAAGAAAAATGAGATTTTCACTCATGTGACTAACTAAATCTAACAAAGTAACAAAAAAAAATAGAATTTTCATAACAATCCCTAAAAAGGGTGAGAAAAACTTATGATACTAGAAAAAAACTTTTCCAAGCATGGCAGAATTACATAAAATAACTTTCAGGTGGAAACTAATGTAGTAGAGACTTAAGTAAAAATTTAACCAAACATGGCTAGAAAACTAAACTAGAAATCATCAAAATATGTAAAGATTATTCCAATAATGACATTTTAAAAAAAAATACTAAAAGATATACTGCAAGCATTAGTGAGAGAAACAATTAAGAAACATAACTGAGAAAAATTGGTGACTACCAGATCTTGTTCACTATAGATCAAGGAAAAAATGTTAATGTGTTCATGTAAAAATGTGCTGCAGCCCACATAACTGCTCTTTATTTTTCTAAGGACATAGCTTTTTTAATATATAAGATTAGTGTGTAATATGCTAAATACGGTGGCACATGTAGCTGCTTTTTATTTTTCTGAGGACATGGTTTTTGAATGTATAAGATTAGGATGCATTGTGCTAAACACGTGTTTCATATTTGTAGAAACATAGGCATCAAATCTGAAAAAAGAATTTTAAGAGCAATATTGGAAAGACAAAAAAACTGATAGTTGAATGAATATTAGCAGAATAAGGATAAACTTGTAAGATATGCCATATATCTTTTTTTGAGTATTGATTATTAAAAATGTACATAATACTAAATGATAACATGAATTTAAAGATGAGATAAATCTTTTACTAAAGAGCATTGAAGAAAGAACAGGTGAAGTGTTTTTGGAATGGAAGCAAGATCTCCAAAAGTTGTTTGAAACAGAAAGTTTTTTTTTTATAGCGGCTTATTCAAAACTCATCAGAGAAGTTAAGTTTGAGATTTTAGGAGGCTTGCCTTCCTCAAAGTATAATTAGAGACAAAAATTTTATTTAAGTAAGGAAGAGAGCATTAGTAGTTTAACATAAGGTCTTTGCTATATACGACTTGGCTCTAATTTGTATTAAAAATGACATTAGAGAGAAAAAAAAGATCTCATTATAGTCATTGGGCAAACAGACACTGGCAAAGAATAGATATAAAAAAAATTCCCCACATATATGATTTAGCTAGCCAGCACCTTAAGAATTATATTTATTATGAAGATGAATTCACGAACTGGATATATTGAGTGAAGCAATCAAAGTAGTAGTAATTTGACTGATTTAAAGAACAGCAAGTAAGATTCTAGATTCTAGATGTAGGAATATTTAATTTTGTTTGTAAACTTTTCAGTGAACATTTCTTTAAATAAAAACTTAATCATTTCAAACAGATTAAGAGATAGAGCATAGTAGCAGTGATGTCACAAGGTAGCCATCTTTCTTGGAGAGCTTCTATATAGAGCATTTAATGAGCTGATATTTCCTGTAAAATATAGAGAATCACAAAAAATATATTAAAAAAATTCTTTGAAAATTATTAATGTTATCTTCAAATGAAATAATCCATTAAGACTTCCGAGAGAAATATTTGTATAGGGGTTTGACTCTGTGTAAACTACAAGTGGAACTGATAGCCATTTAAGCATTGGAACATTCTTGTTTAGCATGACACTCAATACCAATAAAACAGAATTTGCCAATGCTACAGTGGTTTCTAGACTAATATTAAACGGTACAAGATAATCATCTGTCAAATGGTTCCCAGAAACTGCCAACAAAGTAAGATTAGTAAAGAAGATTCATCTCAAAAGCTATTAATACATAAACTATATGCATATTAATTAACCATATACTACATAAATAAGTAATAATACCAAAATAATTTACCCATACTCTCCAAAGAAGTTTTCCTATGTGAATTTCAAACAGCAATAATCAACTAATTTCTTGATTTTTTTTCCCCACTAACATTGCCATTTAAAACATCAGATTTTTTTTTTTTATGGAAGGCATGGGTAAATAATGTAAGCATTATTACTTATTTAGGCAGTATTTGGTCAATTACTTATATGTGTAAATGCTTACTTTTAAAGAAAGATTAATTAAAATGAGCTTGTTTAAAGTCTCTGTCTTGCTTATTAATATCAAACCAATATAAAGAAGGCTCTGATTAAATTGGTTGAAAATTTTTGTTCAAGCTTTAATATCATGATGAAATTTGCGACTGTTTTTAATAGTGATTGATTGGCTACATTTGTTAGAATCTCACTGATTTTCCAAACTACTAATGTGATCCCAAGTTTGACTAAGAGAAAAATAATTCCAATATTGTTACATATATGTGTAATTAATGCTCAAGGTTAAATGGGTTTATAAGTAATGATTAAAATCAAACAACACTTAGACAAAGCCAATATCAATAATAATCTCAATCTGTTGTCAAGGCAACCTTTTATAATACATTGGATGCAGTTTGAAAATTATAATTGCAGTTTGAATATTATAATTGATTATTTATTTGTCTGAATTTACATTTATTAGTTTAAAGAGGTTTATTTAAACCTTTTTGTATCAATAATTTCAGTCTCTGTGGTCAAGTTGCAATTGTTGATGTCTACATTGTAATGGATTCCATTAATCTTAAATGAAACCCGGATGTTTATAATTTGAAAATGCTTGCCCACATTGTACAGGGTGTAAGAATGAGGAGATTACACCTATGTAGGACTCCTATTGTCCTTTAGTTCCTTTTTTGACTCCTCTTGAGAAGAGTTTGATATGTCTGAGTCATATCAATTTTGGGATATATGGGAGGTTTTTTTGCTCCTGTTGAGAAGAGTTTGATATACCTGAGTCATATCAATTTTGGTATCTATGAGAGGTTCTTCCATACCTGGTAGGGTAACCTTGATCAACTTAGAAGCATTCTTTCCAAAATGCACCCACACAGGTGAAAACCCAATCAATTTATTAATAAACCAATTAATGTAATTGACTTAGTATTTGGAACCGGTGATTTGTCAGAATGTAGGTTCTAAATAACTGCCCCAACCTGTGTATTATCTGTTCACAAGGATTAGATTGTGGGTTGTGAATGGATGTTAACACATGTTTGATATCTAATCCCTAGATCCATCTCCACCATTCTTCAGATACAAATTGCATGCCATGATCCAATAGAAAAACCTGAGTTCTCCCCACAGATGGAAAATGCTAATTTCCTAATACCCTTATCATGTTTCTGGCATTTGCTTGTGCGACTGGGTAGGCGGCCACAAATTTGGAGAATAAGTGATATACTACTAAAAGAGACCTCATTTTGTTGTATGCCAGTAACAGACCATAATAATCCATAGCCATCATCTCATGCAGTTTCTTTGGGATCATGGCTATCATAGAAGCTGCATAACTTCTGTTCACTGATTTGACTTTCTGACAGATTTCGCATGGATTTATTACTGCAATAACCTTGCTATGTTTTATAAAGAGCTTGCAAATAAGCTTTGTAGAATATCCTCAACTCCAGACCGGTTTCTGCTACTGGCTTCATCAGTGAGATGCCAGGATATTCAAGCATTAGATTAAAAATACTAGGACAAGCAAGCACTTTATCTAATGGATAACTATTAAATAGAAAATCTGAAATTATCAGACATTCAATCCAGCTATCTAACTTAAATAACTAAATGGGACTGAACTAAATTCAGATACACCATATATTAATAGCTTTAGCAATATAAAATCGCCAAAGACTTAACAGCAAAAAATAAAATTTACAAATAAATCAAGTCAGATGTCACATGACCTAATTTAAACAAGCTTGTATTTACAAATGTTTTATAAAGAGCTCGCAAATAAACTCTTAACAAGCTTTGCAGAATATCTTCAACCCCAGACTGTTTTCTGCTACTGGATTTTTCAGTGAGGTGCCAGGATATTCAAGCATTAGATTAAAAATACCAGGACAAGCCAAGCACTTTATCTAATGGATAACTATTAAGTAGAAAATCTGAAATCCATGTCTTCCAATCCAGCTATCTAACTTAATTAGCCATATGGGACTGAACTAAGTTCAGATACACCATATATTAATAGCTTTAGCAATATAAAATCACCAAAGCCTTAATAGCAAAAAATAAAATTTAAAATTGATTTATTTGTAACCTTGCTATGTATACCCGGCCATTTCTTAGCCAGTATTCAGTTTTGACTATACTATAGCATCCATATAATTGGTGAACATGAGCTACAACTGCCTCTCATTTGTTGAGGTTTGACCGGCTTCCATCTATTTCTCAAGATGATCCTGGATCTTATATTGTAACACAGATTGGTTTAGTTTATAACGCCCAATCTTATTTTCTATCCATCCTATGGTTATGGTTTCTTTCCCTTTCAGATTGTTTCAATTGTATATCCTCTCGTTGGTGCTGAGCCAACGGTTCAAGATCTCTTGACTTCTTCATTTATTCTCAGGCCTACGCCTGCTATATATAAGTTTTCCACTTTTAAATGTTGAGACTGGGAACACGCAGGGTTTTGGCTGAGAATGTCCACCACAATATTATCCAACACATGCAGTGCCTCATGGTATAATTGTATTCTTGAAGGTACAAACTCCAGCACACCAACCAACTATTGGTTAGGTAACTGTGGTTTATAAACTCCAAGTTTTTATGATCCATGATCATGATTACTTCAAATCCCAATAAGAATGTGTGGAGCTTTTGAAATGCCCACATGACTTCCAAGGTTCTTTTCTAAGTAGTGTAGTTGAGTTCAGGCCCTTTAAGTGACTAGCTTAAAAAATACAATATACCTATCTGGACATTCACTTGCACTTAAGATAATGTCACTCCCAGCCCATACCCACTACTGTCTGTTTGCACTATAAATGGCTTTGTAAAATCTGGAAATGCCAGCATATTCACAAACCCTGCTTTAACCCTTTCAAACACTTGATCTTGTTCCCACATCCATTTTCATGGAACATCTTTTCTCACTAACCTTTCCAAATCTCCATCCATTCTGTGAATCATTCCTGAAATTTATTATAAAAGTTGCATAAACCCAAGAAGGACCGTATTTGTTTCCTAGACTTGGGTATAGGAAAATCCCTAATGGCCAATATTTTATCAGGGTGCAGTCTAACGCCTTAAGTTCCCACTATATGGCCCCAAAATGTCACCTCCTGAAATAACATACCTTTTTTAAAGTTCACTTTAATCCCCTTTTTCATGCATTCCTTCAGAAACATTCCAACATCTCTTATGTGTTCTTCTACCATGACTGATTCCACCAACACATCATTCACGTACATCATGATAAGATATTTTTTTTATCTCGACTGACAGTACTCGATCCAGGCATCTAAATAGTCCTGCCCTATTATTTATCAAACCAAAAGGCATCCAGTTAAATTGATATGATTAACCCTCATATTGGAACACCATATATTTACATTCCTCTGAATGAAGTTTGATCTGCCAGTAGCTTGTGGTCAAAACGAATGTTGAGAAAATTATTTTTCCTCTGAACCTCCCTAATAATTCTTGCATTGTGGTGGAACATTACAATATGGGATCATTACTTTGTTGACGTGCATCAAGACACAACCTCACTGTGCCATCTTTTCTTTTTTATGAACACCAGTGGGTTGCAATAAGCTGATGAACATTTTGAGATGATACCCCATTCTATCATCTGCTCTATTTGTTTCTTAACCTCATCCCTGTACTGATGGGGAATTGGATATGATCTCAATTTAAAAGGTTGGTTTTCATTTAATCTAATCCTTTGCTCAGAACTCTGGATCATACCAGGTATATCTGAAAAAACCCGACAGTAGTTTTTTAACATTTGCCTCAGTATATTTTTCCAATTTCCCTTGGCCATCTTTGCCTCATTTTTCATGATAATACAATCCATTGGGCCTTCTGTAATGCCCCTATTGAACTGTATTGATCAGGAATTAAAAACTTGATTATTTCTCCTCTGCATGTGACCTGTCCATTTCCATAATCCAAGGTGCACTTATATTTATATATAAAATATGACCCTAGTAAGGCATTGTATATCAAGTCATTCATAATTAAGAATATGTGTGAAAAGCTTTTTCCATTAATTTTGATGTCTATCCATATTTGTTTGGGTTTTACCTTCACATTCCGATTATTAGCCATTGGCACTTGGACTGACTTTAATGGGAGAGTGCGTACATATGTTTGCTCTTTCACAATTTCTGTGGTATAATCTTTCTGCTATCACTGAAATTTAACTACCCGAATCTACCAGCGTCTCCACTTTTATCTGACCCACTGCTATGAGGAGTTTGGGACTGTGTTGAGAATAATATGGAACCCAGTCTTTCCATGAGCAAACCAAGTTTCCAACTTGCTTTTTATTCTGTTGGTACCCTAGTGTTGCTTCATTCACCTTGCCTGATTCCCCATTATTTATTTCATGAAGCCCTGCCTCTTCTATAGTCATAAATTTTCGATCTTCGATTTGTCACATTTGTTTACTTACATCCAACTAACTCAATATTCTGTCTCTTTCACTGATCCATCACTCCGGTTTCTCAATATCCATTTTTATTTTCCACGGTTTCTATGTACCATCCCCACAATTTATTTTTCGGAAAATTCACAAGCTTCTAGTGTCTTCAGCACTCCCACCTGTCATCTGAAAAACTGCACATAACTCTCTCCACTGTCCTCCTGAAACTTTTGTTTCATTAGCTGTGATCTCATATTCTCCTCCAGAAAGTCTTGTTTAGGATCGTTTTATAGTCTGAGAAAGTTTGCGGTTGGTGTAAAAGTGAATTCAACCATCTCTCTGCGTAACTTTTGAGGTGGGTATATGCTATCACTATTCTATATTCTTCCAGTATTCTGTAGCTGTCAATATCTTTGCAAGCTTTTGAAATGCTCTGTTGATGTCTTATTCTTTCTCCCTCCAAATATTTTTATTTTCATCAATTCCCTATTCATTCTACTATCTACTTATAATTCCTTATCTGGTTATTAACAACCTACTGTTTCAGAATATTTCATTTTTTCTTTTATATATATATATATTATTGTCTATTTCTAACAACAAACATGCTAGGTTTACTTCCCAGCCCACAAAGTACTATACTGCATGTTATCATTTTTGTATATCTAACTATTCTCCCTAAAATCCGCATTATTATATATATTCTGATTTCTATTTCTTAAAAGACACACAAAAAAAATATCTTACTTTTTTTTTTTTTGTTCTCGTTATTTACCCCTAACACTCTCTATTCTTCAAAGCCCCAGAGTTGGGAGGCCATTGTTATGGGTTCTATCTTTTCTCTATATTTTTGCTCAATTTAGTTTACATCCTCTCTTTTCAAACGATCCTATATATTTATAAAATGATATTAATGATAAATATACAAATAATACATTAATTTTGCTGAGATGGACTTGTAGCAGCCATAGTCTGGAGACAAGTTATTTTCAAGCTTAATCTCCCAACAATAAAAAAGACAAAATAATAGACATCATTATATAAATACGTGAACACTCTGCTTTAGTTTCTATCAGCCATTAGTTAATATTTTCCCAAGCAATATATTTATGGGCATCAGCTTGTTCCGACTCGAAGCGCCAATCTTATGCATGCATAAGAATTATATTGCCAGGATTTTTATATGAATAATAATATGGTATTAGTAATATTAGGCCATTAACTAGTTCATTGACGGTGGGTAGTCCCGCTATTGACAGAGATGTGTTACTTTGAGGCAGTACGCATAAAATTGTGCAATACCTAAAACATACACATTTAAATTAAACTACTAACTATGTGATAATGAAAATATATAAAAATGAAAGAACAAAAAAATAAGTGCTTAATTCTTTACTGGGAGTATACGCATAAATACATATTTTTTAACAGATCAAATTATTATTAATTATAACAATCAACATCTATGTACATTTTAGATATATGAAATTTTAACAGATGCAGACATATATTTTAACAGGTCAAAATTATTATTAATTATATGAATCACACATTCTCTTCTCATGGTTAGATATATAAACTTTAACAGAACTAAATCCAAGTTCTGTTATAAAAAAAATATAGGCTGATACCTTTTAATCCCCTGGGAAGTTAGTATTTTTATTCATGAGTAAAGTAAGCTTACTGAATGAGTCAGGATTCATAATGAATGTCCATCATGAAAGTCTGTTTGTAATTTCTGCGGAAATGATTGTGGGTCTGAAGGCTAGATGTGACAAAAGTGTATGAGTGGATTTCTAAAGTTTGAACCATCATGGGACCAACTTCATGGTGCTGTGGGAGCAAAATCCAGCACTTCTATGGTTTTACCCCCACATATTCATGCCGGATAACATATATTTTTCTTTTAAGCATGTAGGTCCAAAAATTAATCACTTATAATAATAGCTGAAAGTATATTAAATATCGATCAGCAGCATAAAAGCAAAAGGCAGCAGACAAACAGACCAAAGGCAAAGGCCCAAAAGCAAAAGACCACACTATATTCTCCTTTTCTATTTATATCATTTTTCTCCTTATGTTCTCAGGCCTGAATTCCATCAGTCCTCAAACGTCCTACATTTTTTAACTTTATCTTACTCAATCTCCTCATTCCTGGACATTACAATTTTCTAGATCTGTGTCCCTTTGTCTTTAGTTTTTTCTTTTACAAAAGAAAAGTTTTTAGCACATTTTGTTAAAACATTTTAACAAGCATAATTTTGACAAGATTTCCATTTACAGCATTCCATAAACCAGAACAAAAGCTGTTTCGTTTTTTCTTAGCTTCTTAAAACAAAATTCTATACAATAAAGTTTATATATTAAATACATATATTTTTTTCTAGAATATTCTATACATACTATATTTATTTATTTTTTCTTTAATATATATACATGCACATATCCCATTAAAATGAATTGAGCACAATACCCCCCCCCCTTAAGATTGCTTTAGTTAATTTATATAGATTTTAATACATGCGTTAAAAGGTATCTACCTATACTAGACTATTTAAAGTTCCCTTTTACCTTGGAACAGGGTTTAAACCTGTCCCCTGTTACAATACAAATATATTATATGTTGGATCATAAATAAAGGTGGGATTCCATCTTTATTGTTAAAAGGTGATTGTCTTGGCAATAGATTGATGTTGTTATTGATATTGGCATTGTCTAAGTGTTGTTTGATTTTCATAATTATTATATATGTACAAAATATTAAGTTACTAACTAAAAACATATATATAATAATGGTAAAAAAAATAAACAATAATAATATAGTTATGTTGAAATTATTATCAATTGAATTTGTGGACAGAAAACAGATGTTTTGTGATTTTCCAGGAATTGTTTCTGGAAAATCAAGCAACATCTGCTTTTTGTCAGCATAAATTCAAGGGATAATGATTATAATGTGACTGAAAGTACTTGTGTATAAATTCTAAATTGTTATATTTATTTTTTACTATTATTATAATTCAAAAGTATTACATATGTGTGTGTTCAAAGAATTATTAAAGAGGGACTTATATATTAATTAAATAATCACATATATATCAGTGACTAATTTTGATAAAAATCAGTTATGCAATGATTTATGTTGATGCAGAAATTAATTCTTTTTGTTTCCAGTTATTTGTTTTGTTTCCAGGTATTTCTTTTGTTACACTAATTGCAACATATTTCTTCTTGATTATAAACTGTCATAAAAAAAATTCTACAAAACATGCTGCAAAAAATAAATTTAAAATATTTATGTCAAAATTAAAATAAGCTTTTGAGTTTTTTTAAATATTTCTTTTCAATATACTCTTAAATAACGAACATCTTCAGTTAGAGAAATCATCTTACTTTTTAAAAATACATTTTAAAGTGATTTAAAAAAATAAATATATATCAAAATATAATAATCATCTAAATTTAAAAAAAACAACCAAATCACCTGATTTTAGCTTTCACAATATTTTCCAGAAACAAATTCCATGCATACAATTCCAGTGCTGCCACCTATCGTAAGCTTGAAAAATCAATAGATGATATTTATTGGCAGACCTAGAATAATATACACGGAATTCCTCCTCAATAATTAAATTATTTTTTTTAAAAACTAATTACTTAAATTTGTTTTTTTGAAAGTGAATCTCATTTTTTTTTCTCTCTTAATATTTGAATCTTATGAAAGATTTGTTTTTTTCTTCTTTTTTTTTTACAGGTGATTTGTGCAAAGCACTAAAATGTGGCCACCATCAGGTGTGTCTTGTGGAAAATGAACGAACAGCATTTTGCATCAGCAGAAAAAAACTTCGTGAAGGCCATAAAATTTTTCAGGAATTTTTATTAAATCAAGAAAAGAAAATGCTAGAAAAAAAATGTGTGCCTTGTGATGAAGTAAAACCTGATTTCATCTGTGGATCAGATGGGGTCATTTATTCATCAATTTGCCGATTAGAATACGAAAACTGCCGTAATAAAAAAAATGTGACTGTTTCGTGTCCAGGTCTTTGTCCTTGTCCAGAACCAAGTAAGTTTCATTTGTTTTAACGATTGCACTAACAATCTTAATTAATGTTTTGAAAATGATATACTGATGTTTAAACTAATACAAAATTAGTTTGAGAAATGAACAATTAAAATTTGCATTATATTTTATCTTTATAATTAATTATAAGTTCTTCACTATTATTATTACTATAGTTTTTAACGGATTCATAGTATAATGATTTGTATATTAACTTTCATATCCAGAACCCCAGATTCAAATCCTGGTGGATTTTAGTTTATTGTTAAGCATTTTGTATATAATAAATATATTCTTTAGTATTTATCCTTACTCACCAAGCAACAGTGATAGTTAGGAATGGAATAATATATAGTAATAATTGATTATGTTGAAGTAATAAATCTATATATGGCAAAAAAAAAAAAGAATATAATGTTTAGCTTGATAACTTTTTCAGATCAGAAGACTAATATATAACTGAAGAAGAATCTAAAATCTTTCCTATTTTGCTAATCATATGGCATATGTCTACATGCTATTGTTACTATGTGGGGAAAAGTTGATCACTAGCTGTAAAGAGAAGGAAAGTAATAGAATTTGGAATGACTGAAACATAAGCAAAGGAAAAAAAACTTGATGATGGGAAGTTGAAATGAAATGCTTATATATGTAACAAACTATATGGATTTCAAAAAAAGAATAGATAAAAATTTTGCAATTCACTATTCAGATATCATCTGTTTTTTGAGAGTTTATTTATATTATATAACTCTTATTAAACAGGCAAAACTCTCTATACATATTGTCACTCAGTGCAAACCAGAGTAATCAATGGATGCCAGAAGGCTTGTGCATAAAATCCCCATCTAGTGCCTACTCATCCAATATCCCCAGACTAGTTTCTGGCTTGTAGCCTTCGTTAGTGATGAGCCTTGGATCTGAGAGCATTACACCTAGATCTTAGGATCTAATGCAACCCTCCAGCAGCCATGTTTTATCTCTACTTAACTATAAAACTATGAGACTTAAATTGAAAACACCTTAATATTTTCAATCCAAGCCCATCAGCTTATATAATCATATAGGTCTGAACTCAGTTCAGTATCCATACATTTTGGTGTCTTTAGTTCTTTAATAACCATAGCCACCACTATCCTATTAGGAAGGATTGGTTTTAAGCTAATAAACATCACATGATCACCATTTCTTATGCTTGCTTTTAACTTATTAAAACAGGCAAAACTCTATATGTGTAGCTTTAGTTACTTCCTGTTCAGGTACATATAATAAAGAAGTCACTTCTATAATTTTAAATAATATTTTCAAAAACTTTCATTTGATATAATCCTGTGAATGATATCTAATTTGACTTTTCTGGAAAATCATTTATCATACTATGAGTCTGTGTATCATCAACTGAAAAAAAAAAATTGGGCCAAATTATTGGTGTAGGATTATCTGAATAATCATTGAATTAATCAAATCTTAAATGTGATAACTACATTCTCTCAAGTTGGAAAAAAATGAAATATTTTTTGAAAATAATGTCTATTATTTAAAAAATTGTAACTGAAAACACAAAATCACCAAAAAGGAATTGGTATAAGGATCAAAGTACATCTGAACAATTTGGTAAATCCTTTGTAAATGTATTCATAATCAAAAACATTTATGATTAAACTGCTAGTTTAAACCCCTAATTTCTATGAGAATGTTATGATGCAAAAGCAATATGTATTAATTTCATACATTTACATATTCCTCATACAATCACTTGATCAGAGATGATTTGATAGTTAAGCAACAAAATATAGGCCGTGCACTTCCGTCAAATGACCAGACTGGGATTTCTTTCTCTCTTTTTTATTTGTTTACTTACCTCATATTAGAAATTAATTCACTAACCTTTAGCTAGTAAGCCAATCATTCTGTCACCGAGTTAAAATGCTTACATTGTTTTGTACATAAATGGATGTGGGTAATGTGGTGGTACGCTGAAGTAATTTTTGAAATATTAAAATAAGAAAATGCATGGAATATTAAAGTTAGAAGGACCTTAATTATTTGTTGATCATATAAAAATCGAAACAAGGAACCGAATAGACCAATCTCATATTCCTTTTTTTATTATTATTAAAATATATTCTGATAAATATACATTAACTGTTATTCCTGACAAAGAAAAGTTTATTGTATTAAATTCTTATACACTCAATCTTTAATGTCTTTAATTTTTATGAGTTATTAATGATGGCAAAGTTTTAAATTTAATATCCAGAGTCATACAGTCACTTGGCAGGTGGATAATTATGTTTTTGTTTTTTTTTCCATATGTCATAGCATCAGCCGGGACGCGAACCCACAACCGTCTGCAACCAACTACTTGCTTGCATGGCGGCTGCGATACCTCTCGGCCAACAATAAGAAAAAGACATATGGAGAGTTTTGCCTTTGTTATTTACTTTGAATAATAATTGTATTTCTAAATGTTTACTTCTTTTTTCATCCAATAATATAATTCTTATAAACTCATTATCATTGAGTTATTATGAAAAGGTAATGGGTTCAAAAGTTTTAAATGCATTGAGCAAGCGTTTGGCAAATTACTACCAGAATCACTTTACTGTACTTTTTGTTTTTTACTGCTGCTCTAATTTAATTCTTCTGCAGACTCTTTATCAGCTTTGCTAATTTGCATAAAGTAAACTTTTCTTTACATGCAAATTAGCCTGTTGCAATTTCCAGTAAGTAGTTTCTTTTTCTGCAGACTAATTCTTTATTCTATTTCTGGAATATTCTACCATATCAACATTAAAAGCTTGCACACATACACGCACGCACACCCCTTTATTTATTCTTTATAAAATATACATATGTGTACACGTAGCAAAATTACAATTATTATGAAGGTATTTTATAACACTGATGAAAAATTATAAAATGGCTTTAAATTTTCTCGCCCTATCCAAATGCTTATGTATATTTTGTGTTTTTTTTTTATTATCAAAACTGCATTTACACATCCATTTGAAAAGAAGCACACCAAAATAATAAAATATTGTGAAATAAACATTTTTAGATCTGCTTTAATAGTTAGTATTTTTATTAATCATGAATCATTTTTATGACCTAATCACAAGAGTCATTTCAAATGATCTAATTGTTTTTGTTTCCTTTGATCCAGAGCTTCATACATTTGATGACATTGGTGAAGAAGTTGATGGCCTTCAAACACTATTTCTAAAGCTTTACGGAGAAGAAAAGAAAAATACGATTGAAGATTCAAAACATTATAAGGAACAACGCAATAACGCCTATTATAACAAACTTCGCCAAACAAACTATAAATTAAGGTTAGATCTTTAAAACTGTTTGAATTCATTTTTTATTAGTACTTTTTTTAATAATTTATTTTTGTAAATAAAAACACAACTATAGAAATAAATTGTATAATTAAAATCAATAGTATTTCTATTTCTAGAATAAATTTGTTCCGAAACCATCTTATTTGTAAACATATCTTCAGCAAGAGTGCATATATCCAGTATTCATTAAATATATATTGAAAGATGGAGAGGGAGAAATAAATGATGCAAAATAAGATAAAACAAAAATTAATATGGAAATATTGAAAAAGATACAGAAATTGATTATTATTGAATTAATTTTTTTTAAAAATCGAGAAGTAAAAAAATTGCATTAATTGCAAAAAAAAAAAAAAGTAATAGAAATATAAACAACAATAAAAGAACTTAAAGGGTTATGTGATTTTAAAACAGTGATAAATATTCTTTATTTAAAGTATCTATTTTGACAGTACATCTAATCATAAAACTATTTTAGATAGTTAGAAACCTCTTTATATATGAACCTTCCCCCTTCTATTTTTAATAATAAATCATCTTTTAAGGAATCTTCTCATTGAATCATTTTGATATAAAGATAATATATACGTATTCTTAAAGGAATGATTAAAGAGCGATGGTGGTCGAGTGGTCAGCACAACTGCCTTACAAGCAGTTGTCGCGGGTTCGCTTCCTGGCCGACGCTCTGACACATGGAAAAAAAAAAAAATTAAAATATTTTATCGCCAATTAATGAAGCTCTCAGAGGCACAATTATAAATATAGTGTAACTCTTTAGGAATCAGTTTTCTAATCGTACTTCAAATTGTAACTCACATTTAACTCTTTGTAGTCTAAAAAAAAAAATTAATATAGAAAAAAAAATTAGATTGTTGAGACATCTATTTCATTTTTATAATTAATTTTATAAGTTTTAGACATCTATGTCACATATTTCATTTTTATAATTAATTTTATAAGTTTTAATTCATTTTAAAGAGTTATATTTTTAATTGCTTAACTAAAAACTTGATAAATTGGTAGGTAATATATATATTTTTTGTCCTTTAAATATTCCTTACTTGTATTCCTTTTAGTGGGGAGGAGAATAGATCTTATGTTTAAAACTAAACGGTTGAAAGTCAATGTATTTAAAAGATAGTTTATTATTTGAAAAATAGAAAATTCAAATATAGGTTCATAATAATTTAAAATACAGTATACTATTATGACTTGATGGATTTATCGATTGTTCTCAAAATCATCTAGCATTTCTTTAAGATTTTTTAAATTGGTTTTTTTTTTTTTTGCAATCAATGAAATTTTGATTTTTCTATTTTTTTTTTTGTAAATTCGCACAGGACATGCTTAGCACAATATAAATTTTAAATCATTTTACCTTTCTTAATGCTCGTTTATAATGAGTTTATAAAGAATGTAATCAATTTTTGTAACTTTTTCAATATACTTCAATATCAATTTTTATTCCATTTTATTTATCATTCATCTATTTATCTATCTCTCTACACCTCATTCCACACACCGGATTTGAATGTCTTATGTACTTTTTTTCATTTTAACAAATTTCCATTTTTAATTAAGAAGTAAAGAAATTTAAATAAAAAAAAAAATTAATTCATTATTGTGATTGGTTTGTGAGCATAAGTATAATTTATGCATTGCTTTTATCTATTTGGTTAATGTATTTGCCTTATTTATTTGAAAAGGTTTATAACATGTTTGGAACTAGGTTATTGTCCATTGCAGTTAATTCATAATATAGTTTCCATATGATGGTCTGAGAGGAAATAATGTTGGTAATGGAAAATTTGAGTGCTTTAAAATGAAAACTAGCATAAACTTGGATATGTACTTAACTTTAATTTTGTTTTTAATTTTTATGATAATAGGCTATGATCAAAATTTGTATGCAGCTTTATTAAACAGGCATTTATTTATTTAGTATATGGATTTTTTTTTTTTAAAGACAGTTTAACTACTAACAAAATATCATAAAGGAACCTATAGAAGTTTCAAACAGAAAATAGATTCAGTAGTAGCTTTATTAAGTGCTTCAATTCTGTCTCCAAAGCCATAGATTCAACAATTATTAACTCTTTCACAATTCGTGTTTGTCCACATCTATTAAGATCACTTTAAATTCATTTTATGAAGCATATGAGTACAATGATTATAGATTGTCCTGAATCTGTTGATAAGACTCCTATTGTGTCTAAGAAGATCAAATCCAGTTGAATTTATTGTTGGATTTGAAAAAAGAAATTTGTTTAGAACTTTATGAAAATTCTTTTTTTTTTTTTTTGCCATAATTCTTCAATTGTAAATCCTTGGATATGTATTTTCTGTAAAGCAACTTCTAAGTATCTGGACAAGACTATGTGAAAAGCCACTTACTCTTGTGCCAGAATGTCAGACAAGTTGCCTAACTGATTTGGGCAAAGGCATGAATTTCACCTTCTGTTCCTAAATTTATTAAATGCTGAAGATTGTAATACTTTCTGCCATTTCAAAAAATAATATGCACAGTATTCTTAATATTTTGAATGCAATTTATAAACATTGACTTTGTTCAAAAATTCAAATGTTTTGCCAGGCAATGAACGGCAGAACAAAAATCATCAGCAGCTTTTTATTTGGATGGCTATCACTTTGAGAATATGAATCAGTTTAAATATTATAGTAGAAAGATGATTTTGCTGAACTTCGGGATTTTGATATGTATATTTGATTTATAAAAAGATTTAAAATTTATATCTTGGAATTATAGAAAATTTAATTTCTTATTTAGTAAATCATTTAAGATTATTTGGTATTTATAAAAGATTATCTGAAATGTTCTGAATAAATGTAATATGGCTTTATTAATTAAGTTTATGTACTTCACATAAAAAAATAAATAGCAAATTGTATGACTATTAGGAAAGATGAGTTATCCAGGCTTAACTGGCAAGACATTTTTACCAGTGTTTTCAACCATGAGTTGAAATAAAATATAGAAATAGAAACAATGTACTGAAATGAAAAGATTAAGTACTTTATTGCTTCAGCTAAATTAGTTATCTATATGGCTACTAATTAATTAAAGGGAAAGGATTTCACATATGCACCGTAATAATTTATATAATAGCTCAACAGTCTCATGTTGAATACAGAGGAAACGCAAACATGATATTGTTGAGCTATTATGTGAAAAAGTGAAATCCTTTCTCTTTAATTACATGTGTCCTGTGTGCTTAATAAATAAATTTGAAACTATATAATTGTTTTTCCAGATTTGTTGTATGGAAGGAAATAACTAGATTCTTCTTACTGTAATATAAAGCATTAATAAAGATTTATTTAAGGATACTCTACAAGATTCTGAAATTATGTCAACAATGGATTGGACATACAAAGCTAATTAATAATGAAAAGTGTTCTAAAAAATATTTTATAGTTAACTTGAGGACTATTTTTGACTTCATTAATGTTATAAAGATTACCTTAAATGCAATATAAAAAGATAAAACACTAATTATTTGACAGGATAAAATGCAATAGAGAAATAAAATTTAAAAAGCTGGAAGAAAAGTTTATTGCACAAGAAGTTGAAATATTTGAAAGCATTTCCAAATGTTAAATAAAAAGAATTTTGAAACTAGTATGTGATATATGTGGGGTTGCTATGTATTTGCACAACAAACTATTAAAATATTACAGCAAAATAGATTAAAATAGTATTCAATAAATTTACAAACTCACTATGCTAAAATTAAATCTATTGATATGACAAACAAACTTCTAAACTGCCAAGCTAAAAATGAAATCTCCAATGCCCTTTTATGAAATGTAGTGATCCTTAACTAGAGAAGTCTATTATTTGCTATGTCCCATAAATTTATAACAATCAAACAATATATGTTTTTACTTTACTATTTGGTCGTAAATCCTTAGAGAGACTTATTAGACATATATGAAATAATAACAATATCAGGACAACTGGCATATAGTTTTAACCAGCTCATTAACCTTAAGGTCACTGATGCCCAAGGCCAGTATCTCCATGGTGTCTTGCAGTGTCATTTCTCTGCTAACTGGCTGATGGCTGAGGAAACAAAAGATGTCCTGCACAATTATAAAAATGGAGAAATTCGGCTGACCCTTTTTTCCCACTCTTGACATATATCTCAGAATTTCTTCTTATCTTCTTACTAATTACATTCTGCGTTTACAGATTCAATTAGTGTATTTTAATTTATTCAGATAGCCTAATCTTTTCCTGTCTTATTAATTCAAGTTATTTTTCCTCAACTTCCTATTTCATTAATTACAGATTTAATCAGTTTATTTTCTTTTTGCTAATTAAATTAACATATCTTACATATCTTCTCTATCATTTTGAAACAAAAAAAAATTGTAACTAATTATTTCTATTTACACAAATACCACTATTCATTTATTCTCATTTCCTTAAGTCATTCTTTTCCCCCAAATTCTTATTTCTTATCTTTTCTTCTGGAGTACTTTTCTCTTTCATTTAAAATTCAGTATGCCTTTTAAAATTCCAACTTTCTCATTTCCGGGATTTCAAATTATTTTATAACATTTTATTTTTACTCACCTTTATGTAAATATAACAGGTGTATTTGTGGTTCACTGATTGATTTATATAATCATCACAACTCATCTTTAATTTTTTTTTTTGAAGTTAGAATGGCTATAGTCATTTATGAATTACTGCTAATAATATCTAGTTGAGACATAAGTACAATATATACTAAATATTTTACTACCGTACTACTAATGTTTATGTGGGTTTCATAGATTCTTAGAAAAATAACCATGATTGTGATGCTTATATGTTGAAAGTATGCTTTGTATACTTCATTTAACATACTTAACCTTTGTTGTAGTATTTTCATATTATTATTAATAATGACAGGGAACACCGTTGGAAGAGGTTTCAATGGAGAGCACATTCAGTCATACAGGTAGACAGATGTTGTCTCTCTTAAGATTGCGTACTGTCATTTAGGTTTAGATAGACTTCTCTGACTGACTATTTATTGCTAGATCCCTTATCTTACTGGCAGCAATCAGATTCAGAGAGCCTAACCATGGTAGGATTTTATACACATATTTACACATTGGCCATACTTGTTTTTACCCTTTGGCCATCTTTATATATATATACATTGGTTGTCCACAGGTTTCCACATTGATTAGTGGCAATGCATGCCCAATCTGATCAGATAAAGAAGGAAGTGGGACTAGTCCACTTTTGAAGGCAAGGTCAGATATGATAATATATATATATAGCAGACTGACCAGGAATATGATGAGAAAATGTCGAAAGTATACATGGTATAATAAATATTAATAAAAAATTTATATTTAAACTCTGTATATTTTACATTAATATATATAACAACTTCTTTTGATTCTTTTCTAAAATAATTAGTAAAAATAGACTCAGTTTTAAAGGAAGAAATAATATTTCAAATTACAAAAGTTAAATATATATTTTTAACATTTATTTAAAAAAAAAATCATTGTGGAAATGAAAATATTCGAAATCAAATATAAGTATGGTTTTCCTAGTAGGAATTTAAGTACCTAAATATGTGCTAAATCAATCTTGATTACTTTTTAACAAATATTTTTTAGCATTAATGCTAAATAATGGAGATATTATATGGATTAAAATTTTTTAACATAATTGCTTATCCACGCTTTGAAGTGGTATGACTATTGGTGAAAGTCTTCTATCCGGAAAGCTGTTTTGAGGGAAAAAAATTAAACAATTAAAATTAAATGATATCTGTAAATTATAAGATTTTAATTGAAAATTCATACCTACTTTACTGCTATCTATGGTCAAGAAAATAACCTTAGAGAATATATTTATTATGTTTGCATTAGCAAGCTTGTGGTTAAGACCTGTAGAGGTCCCTATCTTCGCATTTTCAAGCGCACATGCTTAAAGGTTTATTGCCTTAGTAAATATTACTTACGTAATCAATGTGCGGTAAAATAAATTTATAATTTCATGATTTTGTAAGAATAAAGTGAAGATTATTTAATACAAAAAAATTAGGAACTTTTGATAAAAGACAAATTGTGAAGGAAATAAGATATCAATATTTTATTGATGACTGGAAAAGAATAAAGCAATTGAGATAAAAATTAAACGTTAAAAATAATATAGAATGTGAAATAACTTCATGAAAATGGTTTATTCATCGCCGGGAAAAAAAAAATTAAAGATAAAAAAGAGAAAGTTAAAGATAACTTGTGATGATTACGCAAGACATTTTGTCCACAACATCAACATCTCATATTGTTGTCTTATAACTTTTGTGACAAATGTTTCTTTTTTTAAAGGCCTCAGAATCTTGTCCAATTAAAAGATTATAATAATAACAGTTAAATGTTGGCAGAAAATTTGCAAGTTATAATATCAAATTATCCATATTAAATAAGATGGTGTTAAGAGTAAATTTTCTGACACTAGGTGTCTTTGCTAATAGTATTATCAGAGAGAGACAAAGTCACATGATCACATTGTTATATATTTATTACCGGATTTCTTTGGAGCTAATATTGAAGAATCGTTAGAGAAAAATGACCGTGATATTATAAGAATTAACTTAAGAAGTATATGTTTTGTCACAAATTTGACATACACAAGCTTATTATGTCTCTAAAAACAATAACAAGAAATATCAAAGTAGTTTTACAAGTGATTTTTTACAAGATGCAAAATCAGCTTATAGCTTTTAATATTCTGTTGCTTAGTAACTTCAATCTGTTTTCATTTTTATAACATACATATGATACAAAAAAAACACGAAAAAGAGCCTGTTTATTGAGAATTTAATTCATATATGAAAACTGTACAAGAAAGACACTTTCTATATAAATATACACATCTTATTTGCACATTCTTATATTTATTTAATTCTGTTGAAACCTGATTATCTAATATTCAGTCTAAAGTTACAATTCTATTTTAATCTGAGAAGTCATTTTTAAATATTTTCTATATTTCAAAACATTTTTAAAATGTCCATCAAAGTATAGTTTTTACTATTGTTTCTATTTAGTCATAAGAAGCATCATAGTCACTCAACAACTACTACAACCTCAACTCCCCCTCCTACTTTGAAACCAGTAAAAAGAAATAAAGCACATCATAAAAAGCACAATTCTGTGGACAAAAAGAAAAAATGGAAGGATAATGAAAACTTTCTCAAAGGTAAGAAAAAATTTGCAAGAATATATTACTTCATACTAATAAATTAATAATGTGTTTAAGTCCATATAACATAGTAGTTAGTATTTTTATTTTAGGCTTGAATCAAATAAAATCTGAAATTTTCCTTGAGATTTTAAGTAATCTTAAGATTTTTCTTTTAGGCATCTGATTCACTGCCAACCAGATATCTAATTATTGATTCACAGGAACAATTTTTAAAATGATAAAAAATCAAGTCAGAGGTCACATGATCTAATTTAATAAAGCTCATGTTTACAAATGTTATATATAGAGATTGCAAAATAAGCACTTAGCAAGCTTTGAGAATATTCTCAACCCCAGACCAGTTTCTGCTTCTGGCATCATCCGTGAGGTGCCAGGATATTCAGCATTAGATTAAAAATACTAGGACAAGCCCAGCACTTTATCTAATGTATAACTATTGAAAAGAAAATTAAGGCTTTGGCGATTTTATATTGCTAAAGCTATTAATATATGGTTTATCTGAACTTAGTTCAGTCCCATATGGCTATTTGAGTTAGATAGCTGGATTGGAAGACATATGGATGTCTGACAATTTTAGATTTTTTTTTTCAATATTTATACATTAGATAAAGTGCTGGGCTTGTCCTAGTATTTTTAATCTAATGCTGAATATCCTGGCACGCCTGAAGCAGAAAACGGTCTGGGGTTGAGGATATTCTCAAAGCTTGTTAAGAGCTTATTTTGCAAGCTCTATATATAACTATTTTTATTAGAAGAATAATAGTCCTGGGTAATCATGATGCAGTGATTGTTATAAATAACTTTGCATTAGAATTCAAATAATGAATATATTTCACTTATTAGCAATATTGATTATCAAAGAATGTTTGCATTAATAAACATTTGACACTTGGAAAAAAAAATTCCTCATAAGAACCTTTTTGCAAAATAACTCATTTGCTAACAGCATTCTCAAAATTAGAATTATTTTGTATGCAATGATGTTTAAAACAAATATATTTTTGTTATTTGTAAAAGAAGAACATAATCTTCATTTTTCAAAAAGATGCATTTTTTTATCTTCATTTTGACATATATTTGATTCAATTTGTAATTGAGACATTTGCTTCAGAAAATTTACAACTGATATATTATAAAATAAGTTAAGTGAAAGGAAGTTTAGATTATGAGATCTGTCTTATAAAATTTTTATATCCTAATAGTTTCTAGATTTTGTAACATTAATGTTTTAATTTTTGTTATTAATAAAAAGTAGTGTATTCAGTATATAGCAGTACTATTAAATATACTAAAAATCAAGTTATTATTATCACAATTATAGGATTTAGCAGAGTACACAACAAGACTGTGTGTATATTAATGTTTTAAAGAATCTAATGCTATGATTTGATGTATAGATAACTTTTTTATATATAGTAGATAATATAATGAGCATGCTAATAGCTTTAAACAAACTTTTCCGATAAATGCCACAAGAGAAGGAAACAAGCTTTTCCGATAAATGCCTGAAGATAAAGCATTTAAAATTTATATCTAGAATTATTCCTATCCCCAAACTGTTTTCGAGCTGATGGATTGCCTCAGTGAGGTGCTAGGATATTCAGATATCTAGAGTCCCACTGAGGAGATCCATCAGCTCAAAACCAGTTTGTTGGGGGTAGGGATAATTCTAGATGCTTTCTCTTCCGGCATTTATCGGAAAAGCTTGTTTAGAGCTATTAGCATGCTCATTAAAAGTAATGTCATGTTATATATGACTTGTTTTTTAATTATTATCATTATATTACATTTGTAGTACAAGCTTAAGTTAAGTCCCCATGATGTATGACTTGATTTTCTTACTACAGTTGATAATCTATGTAAGATAGAATTTAACTATACTATTTTTGAATTTAAAAAAAAAAAAAACCATTTTCAGACTTATTACAAACAAGAATATTAAGATCATTAATTATAATTCCACTATTTTGAATATTAAGACAATATTTATAATGAGAATCATACAAATTACATAAATTAGCAAACAATTTATAATAATAGTTCATTATTGTACATCTAACAAAATATACAATAATCTAAATAAATATATCATAACTAAATTCCATGCACATATTTAATAGTAAAAATGTTTGGTGCTAATATAATAGCCAAGGAAAAACTAATGCATAAAAAATAAAATATCTGCATTTATTCTTGAATTAATGGCTAATGAAGTGTATTTAATAAAATCAAGAAAATAATATAATTTGGAAAAAAAATAAATAAATTTATTTACTATAACAATATTAGTTATTTAACAAATATATATATATATATTAATGACAAATCACAGGAATGCAAAAAAGGGGGAATTTTTAACAAATGTCCCCATTTATTTTTGAATTTACAGTGTTCACATATATGCATGAATTTTCAGCAAGTATATATTAAATATTACATGTTTTTGTTTCATACACATTTTGCATATGGAATATCTTTTATTTTATTTAATATATGTTTCTTAATTACAAAATATATTTTTTTCATTTTATTTAATATATATTTGTAACAGTAATTTTCAATGATAAAAGCAGACAATTTTTATGGATTTTCATTTGTGTATGCATTTTATTTGTTCTCAATGTTGAATAATTTATATTGTTTGATAAATTAATTATTTTTATTCCAGAATATATTATTTTCATGGTTTTATTTATATGTATTCTTTTAACTGTAAATTAATTTAATAAGTGCAGACATTTTATTTTTATCGATTAGTTTTTTCTGTCGATTTATAAGTACTATGTAGATCTATAGAGTGTATAGACTATGCATTATATTAATACCAAATGTTCAACTGTGCTTACTGAATAAAATTATATTTATTTTAATTTAGGCATAAAAACATCTGATTTAATTATTAAAACGTAACAGATTACAATCTGTTTCATTTAATAACAAGTTGACTGCACTTTAAAGTTATAATAAATTATGTCTTTAAATGCATCATATTGTAATACTTATAAAAATCTCGCAATTAATTTCAGTGTTATTGTTTTTTTATGCTGAGACATGTATTAATATAAATAAAATTTAAAAATCATAATATATAAAGCATAAAGAATGGGAATAAAAACTATTTCCTGTAAAAATATTTTTTATTATTTTAAAATATTTACAAGTCAAAGGCTAATTTATTCTGAGCAATCTTATCAAAGGCAACCATTATAATTTGTTGGTTTGAATATAATGGTTATTTAGCATTGAAATTCATTAGAGTTTTGTTTAATATTTTTAATGTTTTTACAAATAGTATTACTATTACCCTTCATATATTGTTATTTAATGCTGGAGTTAGTTATTAACATGTTGTGAAAAAATTTTCTATATCTAACATATCATTAGCTAACTACTTAAAGGAAGATCATATATAACTCGTCTTTGAATTACTTTTGTCTTTCTGCTCTATTTATCAAATATTTATAACTGTTTCTACTTTTTAAATCATCAGCTGGTTTCTCTTATCACGTTTTCGTTTTATCCTTTTACAGTCCTATTGAAATTATCTTCCATAATTTCACTATCTCTATATAAACACCAAATTCATTTCTTTTCTTAATGGATATTTTTTTTTTACTTTCTCATTTTAATAATGCTCATCTTATCTTTCCAGTTACACTTTTCAATTCTTCAAATCTACATCACTAAAGCTTCCAACCTGAGATTAAATCTAGTCTGACTAAGACTTCAACATTTTTTTAAGCTCTACACAAGTTTAGATTTTTTTTCCAGGTTGCTATTTCTAATCAATTCAAATGAATCCATCTAGTATTGATTGCTAAACAATTGTTTAACTGTTCTTAACTACAGGTAAACAGTAACAGAAAACTGCCCAAATCATTTTTCTCCTGGTATTTTAATAAAACAGATTAGTAATACCTTCTATGTGGAGCAGTTGGAGAATCTTTTTGCCCTGAAGTAGGTTTATTTAAAGGCTGTATACATTGCATTAATAATTACAATTGTCATATTGTTAATAACTAATAAGTAATTTCACTTTTTCTCAATATATTTTAAACTTAAGAGTTTTTTTTTTTAATATTTAATAGATAACATCAAAGATAAAACGAAATCGAATAGTAACAAATTTATCATGAAATTTTGATTTTTTTCAGTGTGCACCAAAGAAGATTTGAAAATTATGGGTGAACGTCTGCTGGACTGGTTTGAAGTCCTGTTGAGTGACGACAATCATCTTCTGAAGAAACATCCTGACACTTGTAAGCCACATTCACACACACATGAAATAACACATTTAACAACATCATATGCACTAATTGACACAATGTTCCATTTTTAATACAGGTGATAAATATATGGGTAAACTATGAAATATTGTGACATTTTGAAAAGTCTTAAGTTATCAGTGTCAATAATTATATTTTAAAACAAACTATTATCTTACGAGAATTTAGATAACAATTAAATATATAATTCTTTGTTTCTTTGAGAATGTCAATTCATTATTTTATGATAATATAATCAAAGCATAGTAATAACTTCAATGACTTACACAGTATTTGCTGCATAAATTCAAATTTATAAAACTGTGTTTACGTTTATAGAAAAGTAGATCATTAGTACAGATAATTTTTCTAGAACTTGAAGTTCTGCGAGTCAAATTAGATTGAAATCTGTAATTACTGAAAGGTCTATTTATATTCTGCATTTTGTCCATATTTCATGTTAAGCTTTGTATATTAAAAGCTCAAAAGTAAATCTATATTTGTAAATCCACAGTAATTCTTGAAGATGATGATGATAATAATAATGGCATAGACAATATAAGTAAATACATTTACTAAATTCCTGAGGGAAAAAATAAATTTATGAATTTGAGAATTGCTATTGAGAAAATGGAGAATTTTATAAAAAATGCATAAAAAAAAGCCCATTGTGGAGACAAGCAGACAAATACCTAGGATACCAGGAAAAGTTTATTATAGCTCTGGGTGTAGTATTTATGATACAGTAATCTACAGAAGCAAAATGCTACCAGAAATGTTAGAAAATTTTCTTAAAAACAGTTAGCCAGAGCATTTCTCTTTTTTTCTGATCTACTGCCATCTATTGTAAGTTTGAATAACCAATGATATTAGTTGCTATTATAATTTTAAGATCCAGATTTAGGCTAAATTATATATAACTGTTCTGATTGGACTTATCGAGCTGGAAATATGGGTTCTGATGATAATTAAATTATTAATAGTTTTCAGAATAATAAAATAGCTTTATATTATATGAATTCAAAAAGAATCCAAGAAAAATGAACAAGATAGGTTTGTATCTAAATATAATAAAGTTATTTATACATTTTTATAGTGATGTGAGGGTATTTTTGAAACAACACAAAGTTTTCTAACAAATATTCTTAATAACAATAATTTTAAAATATATATATAATTTATTTGTTTGTCCAAATAGTACAGAATAACCACACAATAGAAGATAAGTTGTACTATGATGTGTTCTTTTCCAGATAATATATTTCAAACTAGATCAAAAAAATGTGTTTTAAAAAAGATTGTTTTTTTTCTTTCTAAAATTTAATTTATTTTTTTATTATTTTGGAAAATATTTAAATATAACTTTTTATTTTATTTTAATATTGAATGTCATTTTCTACAATTTGCTAAAAAATTATAATTTTATTCATAACTATATTAAAAACATTGTCTGCCCAATTACAGACTCTCTCTTGAAAATAATTTTGTAAACACTTCACAATATTTGCGATCCCCTCCCCCCTTACACTTCTCCTTTGTGGTTAAACAGACAGGAAAGTTAATTTTCAAATTAAATTACTTTAAAATTCAATGCCTTTTCTGTCTAAAAGGTAATATTAAATTTAAAAAATAAAAATTCAAATATCACAGACCAGCAGTGCATTTAAAATTCTAAGACAATTTATTATAATATATATAAATATTTAGTTATCACAGGTCTTAGTGAAATTTACTCTATTCAAGATTATAGTATTTTAGATATTTATGCAAAGAATTTTGTATTTTTTGTACAAATATATAAAATTGTTTTAGACTAATAATTATCAGCTATTGTATTAGCTTAATTATAAGCATCTGCTGGTTCTTGAAATTATATTATAAAATGCTGATGGAAAAGAACATTGCTAAAGTATTTTTTGATAGGTTTGCAGTTATTGTAATATACATATAACGAGTTAATAAAATTAGTTATGTTTGTAATTGAGTTTGCGAGGGGGGGGGATATGCATTATATATAATATTACTTTTTATAACTTAAAATTAATAAATAAAAAGAATCAATATATCAACATTTATGCTCTGAATGAAATAAAAAATAGTGTTTGTATTATAATTGTTTATTCAAATGATAAAAATAATACATAGTTATGTGATTACTGGGGGATATCGAATACACAAAAATAAATCTTTGGTATGGTATAAAATGCTAACCTTTTCTCAAAATTAGATACAGTAGCAACATATTGTCATTATCCTTCAATACATGGTTAATCTAATCCATTACAATCATTTCACTTTACATACATGTTTTAAAAACACATCCAAACTCTATGTTTTGCCACTTCTTATATGGTAATTGTTACTTCAAATGTGATCTTCTTATAATCCCAACAACGAATAACATCAAATTGCTATCTGATATAAACAATGAGGATTGCCAATTCCTCTACAAGCTTTGTGATAAATGCTTAGCCAGAGCCAGCATTCAAAATATCTCCGTCAGGAACCCCTCCCCAAACCCCTGACCATGGTTTCGTGCTTTGGCACTCCTCAGAGAGGTGTCAGGGTAGGTTCAGACACTAGATCTAAAAATACCAACCCAAAGCCAAGCACTTATCTATCTGATATAATCTTGCGCCACACATATTCTTTAGTTTCCAGGACATCTATCTTAAATTTCAGCATCAATGTATTATTCCACTATTCTTCAGCAATAAATTGCCTTCTCCTCTCTATGTTTAGTGTTTTTATAACCCATTTTCAGCATTAATTTTTATTTCCTTTCCTAAACCAGTTATTCACACTTTACATTTATTAAAATGTGAATTCACTCACTTTTATATATATAAAATTTCCTTTTAAAAAAACACTTCAATTTTCTTGACATATTCAATTTGTTCTCTTTTTCCAATTCTCCCAATTAAAAAGCCTTTCAACAAACACTTTCAATTTACTCAAAGTAAACCTCATAAAAAAAAAGAAAAACAATTTTGTATTATTTTGTTAACTATTAGCATGCTTTATCTTCTTTTGTGATTTATCTAATATCTCTATTGTATAATTTAGGTGTTCATCATTTCCATAATTTAATGCTGATGCTGCTATTCTCTTTCGCAATATTAATCAAAGATAGTCAAAAAATAACTTTCATTAGTACTATTTTTCCCACTTATTTTTTTTTTTAACAAGATGAATTAGTGCCATCTAGTGGTATATTTTGTATTAAATCTTTTGTTTCTAAACCAAAATGTATTATAACATTTTGATTTTACCTGTTTTTTTTCCCTTCAAATGATTTTAATATTACAATTGATGTATTTATTAACTTTAATATAATTTTCATTCTTTATCTTGAATAAATGTCATAAAGCACAAGTTTTTAACAATCATCGCTTGATATTAGTGTGATAGCTTTTCAAAATTTATTGATATAATATTTTTTTCTTTTTGAAAATCAAAATTTCAGTCCTAAAGAAAGTTAATAGCACTTTAATATATACATATGTACACATTAAATTATTACAATTTGTGATTAATTTACAAGTGTCAAATTTTCTGCACTTGCAATTAGAAATCATCCCTAGAGCGAATATAAGTTTTAAACCACAGTTAAATATGTCATATTCTAAATTAAACACGCACACACACATGGATTACCTCAATTTCATCCCTTTTTTTCCATATGTAATATCTTTTTTAGATATAATTTGGTATTGATAAATATTGAATAAAGATTATGATATGATCAATTGAAGAATACTAATTTAGCATAAAATACATCTTAGGATCATTTATTTTTTCAGATGTCCAAAATATAATGAAGTGAAAGTTTTAAGCTCAGCTAATATACCATATAATACTAAATTGTCCAAGCACTTTACTTCTGTTACACAATGCTTTATTTACCACCCTTTTTTACAGTTTCAATTTGGCAATGCAATAAGAAAGAGTAGTTATTATTAATCTAATATATATTTGAATATATATTCATCTGTCTGTCTATCGTCTAATTTACTTACTCTGCCTAAATCATGTATCTAACATATCTAATTTATTTTTCCATATATATATGAACATACATACAGGATATAATTTTTATTTTATTTTAGCACCAATTGAAAGTTGTCGTAAAGAAGTTTCTTGGATGTTTCATCATCTTGATCAAAACAATGACCGTCTTTTATCCCTAAAAGAACTTTATGACTTAGAGCATGATGAACAAGAACATTGTATAAAACCCTTTTTGGACAAATGTGATAGTGATTTAGATATATTCCTAAGTCCTCATGAATGGTGCAGGTGCTTTGCCAAAACAGGTAAAAACAATATAAAAATTTTAATAAATAACCATGGTAAAAAGTGAAAAAAAAATTGTAAAATTGAGTTATTAAACATATTATAAATATTGTTAAATATGTTCTTAATTCAAAAAGACCTTGTGGTTAAGTGATTAATATATTAATTTACTAAACTAATACATTAGACTTCAAGAAGTAAAAGAATTCTAAATAGATTCAGATTTGATCCAGATAATTAGCCCATAATTAATTTGCATTGATTAGTAAATAGATATTTGCTAGATGCAACCTTGTTCATAATGGCTCCCTGGCATAGTAATTAGTATATCCATTGTTAAGCTCATACTTTAAATTCATATCGGGTAAATTTTGAAATTCTTTCAAATCACAAATATGCTTAGACACTCAAACCATTCAGTAGTGGTTGGAAAATGGATAACTAAGTATTCTAGCTAACAGGTTATTAGAATAAACTTGACTTTATTTAGCATATGCTATAATTTTTTCTGGCTCTATAAGTATGGGTTTGACTATATATATTGTCATCCAATATCCTTCAATTTAGTTTTTAACTTACTGTTTAACACTAGTGTACTATTAAATAGAACGTTGTGTGATGTTTTGTATATATTTTCTATTTCTGCAGGAAAGTAATTATATTAGAGTAAAAAATTTAAAAAATATTTTTAATAATTAATAAATTCACTATGATACAAATTGGAACAAATACTGGATAAAATCAGAAAAGAAATCACAATATGATATTAAATTAAATACATTATTAACACTACTTCATATACTGAGAAAATACTGAAAATCTTAACTATATTAAGGTTATAGTTAATGTTTTCAATATTTTATTCACGTATGAAGCGATACTACGATAGTTTTTAATTTAATACATTTCAGTAACAGTTATCAAAACTTTTTTGTCAATGTTTGTTATTACTACACAATTCAAAAGCTGATATGATAGAACAGAGGAATTTTTAAACAGATTCCATGAATTTAAAAAACAAAATACTGATAAAAAAATTGAATAGATCATTGCACAAAAGTATTGTTGATAGAAATCCATATTGGACCATCATAGTCAATGAATAGAAAACATACATAGATTATAACATTATATTACATTCAAAGATCAGCCTTTCAAGCTAATTGTGCATGCGTCTTTTGCGAGTGTTAAATAATAAATGAATATGTATGTAAAGTATGCTGCTTAAGCTTAAGTCAGACTTTCGTTAGTTCTCTGTGCTCGACAGATATTGAGGACAGCACCAGATTCAACCTTCTGAATCTTCCTAAATATCATCTTAGATAAGTAAATGGTGAAATATATTACTTTATATTTCTAACAGATAAAATTGATAAATTTTGAAATCTTTTCTATTCATTATTACTAATATTTATTTAAATATATAATTTAATATTTGCTAAAGAAAATTAATATATATTAATTATTAAAAAAAATTTAAAGAAGCGATGTTTTAAAAAATGTCTAATTCTGTCTTTTGCAGATCCTCCTTGCAAAGCCATGAAAAGACGAGTCAATAAAGCAAAAATGAAGTCGGACTCTTTTAGTATATCAAGTATGTTTTGTTGTAATGTTTTTACTTATTTATTTATTTGAACATTGGTCTAAATTATATTTATATCTTTTACAGGTTACTATATTCCTGAATGTGATAATGAAGGTTATTTCCGTCCTCTACAGTGCCATGATAGAGAATGTTGGTGTGTTGATAAACATGGAATTGAATATGACAATACGCGAAAAAAGGGTCATATTAACTGCCGTATGTATAAAAATCCTTCATAATTTCAAATGCATGTAGAAACTTACATATATGTAATCTTTACATATTTTTAATACTATAATAAAAATATTTATACCAATAGATGTTTTTTTTCAATTCATTATCAGTATTTAACTAACTATGCTATTTTGTCACCAAAATAACACTTAATTATTCAAACAAATATATATATATATAAATTAAATATATGTAATGCTAAGCTGGAAATAATAGTAAATTCCTTACTCCTTAATAATAACTTAATAATCCAACCTATCAATTTGCCTGCAATTTAAATTTACAAACTAGCATCACATTATAAGAATTAACCAATCAGCTTTCTCAGTACATATGTTTCATAGAATGAACAATAATCTTCAACTGCCTTTAACAGTCCCCCAGTTTAGTAGACAACCCTCCTTTTTTTACTAATAATAAAAAAAAGGATAAAATAATATGTATTATAAATATGATATACTTAAATTCCTTTATTTTGTACTAAAAATAAATTAACTACTAATATAATGCTTTGATTCCTCTTGGAGACCTTAAAGGAACTGAGCAGGGCAAATTCCTAATGTCCACTCCATACGTTCTTGTCGTTGCAGCTGTTATTACTATGTGATTATTCATATAGTATATGAACATGGATGGGCTGCTCACCAACACGCATTAGCCAGCGTGGTGAGTTTATTGGCTTTTTACCTCTTAGTTTAAGATCAAGAAACACCATGGTCTTTCTTCTCAGTGCCTGATAAGGCAGAATGAATGTTTGTGTAAATGATAAATATTTTTCCAATACATATATACAAATATGACAGACAAAAATAAAGCATGGCCCTTATTCCCAGGAGGCTGTAAAGTCACCAACCAAGGCAGCGGTTGGTGGCCGAAGGCGGAGAGTGCTAAGAATCCCCTGATTGCGGACCCAGGCTGCCATTTGATGACGACTTTTTATTTAGGTACTTACAACTGCAGATCACTTTCAAGTGAAGGAAGATTGCAAGAATTAGAAGAAGAACTGTCTTATATTAAATGGGACATTATTGGACTTTGTGAAATTAGAAGAAAAGGAGAAGAAACAATTGATTTAAAAAGTGGACATATACTCTATTATAAAGGCACACATATTGGAAATACAAGTGGAGTAGGATTCATTATAAATAAAAAGTGGAAGAACAATATTGTGGAGATTTATGGTGTATCGGACAGAGTGGCAAGATTAGTTATACAACTTAATAGCAGATACCAAATGTAGATAATTCAGGTTTATGCCCCAACAAGTTCTCATAGTGATGAAGTAGTAGAAGATTTTTATATGGATGTACAAAAGGCTTTTGATCAGAGTAAACAACATTTTAAAATTGTTATGGGAGACTTTAATGCTAGAATTGGTAGACAAATGAAAGATGAAATTGCTGTAGGTAATTTTGGTTATGGTAATAGAAATGAGAGAGGACATAGACTTGTGGAGTTTGCAGAAAAAGAAAAACTTTATATTATGAATTCATTTTTTGAGAAAAATGTTAAAAGGAAATGGACATGGAAGCATCCAAAAGAAGGTACAGCAGAATTGGATTATATTTTGACTAACAGAAAATACATATTTCAAGATTGTAATGTTCTTAATAAATTTAACACAGGAAGTGATCATCGATTAGTAAGGTGTAAGTTACGTGTTAATGTAAAACTAGAGAGACAAAAATTATTAAGAAAAACAATATTTACAGTTGATATTCCTAATCTTCAGAAACATTCTAATGAATTTAAATTAGAACTTACAAATAGGTTTCAAGTGTTAGGAGATTTTGAACATGATTCAGATTTGAATGAAATTAATATGAAAATAACTGATACACTTTTAAAAACTGCAACAAACATAGCTGGTAGAAAAAAGCAGCAATTGACTAATAAAATTTCTACTGAGACTAGAGAATTTATGAAGGAATATGAAGATATACAAAAATGATGTATTAAAAAGAATTGAATATCTCGAATTTTTTAAAATGGTACGGAAAAGATTTGAAAATGATATAAGAAAGTATAACTGTGAAATAGCAAGGAAAGCTGTAGAAGAAAATAAAAGTCTCAAAAATGTTAAACAACATTTTGGTATTGGTAGGAAATTTATATCTGCAATAAGAAAAAAAGATGGAATTATTACTAAAAAGAGATATGACATGAAATTGGTAGAAGATTTTTATCAAGAATTATATAGTAATAAAGAACAAGTACCTCCTATATCTATTACATCTTCCGAATTGCCCAGAATTTTAAATGAAGAAGTGAGACATGCAATTAAGTGTATGAAGAAAGGAAAGGCTCCAGGAAATGATGGAATTATAATTGATATATTAAAAGAAGTAGGTGAAGAAATAGAAACAATTTTAGCAAAGTTATATACCAAATGTCTAAATGATAAAGATGTACCGGAAGATTGGAAGAATGCAGTAATAATATTAATATTTAAAAAAGGTGATAAAGAAGATATTAGAAATTGCAGACCTATCAGCCTTTTATCAGTTTTATATAAAAATTTTACCAAGATAATTACAACTCGTCTACAGAGAACTTTGGATTTCCACCAACCAAGAGAACAAGCTGGATTTAAAAGTGGTTTTAGTACAATAAATCATATCCAGGTATTGAGAGAAGTCATAGAAAGGACAAACGAATATGAGTTGTCATTATGTTTTGGATTTGTAGATTATGAAAAGACATTCGATTCTATACACATTTCTTCAGTGATTAAAGCATTGGATCATCAAGGTATAGATCCAGGATATTGTCATATTTCAAAGAATATTTATAAAAATGCAACAGCAACAATTAGATTACATAATGATACTGGAAAAATCAACATTGAGAAAGGTGTAAGACAAGGTGACTCCATATCTCCAAAACTCTTTACAGCAGTGCTGCAAGAAGTATTTTGTGGATTAAAATGGGAAACTAAAGGAATGAAAGTAAATGGAGATTATTTAAATCATTTAGATTTTGCAGATGATGTAGTTGTTTTTGCAAATAATGCTTCAGAGCTGCAGGAAATGTTGCAGGAGTTAGCAGATGAAAATAGAAAAGTAGGACTAAAGATAAATGTTAAAAAGACTAAAGTAATGTTTAATCGATTTGCTCAAAATATGAAAATAAAGATTGATTATGAAGAATTAGAAGAAGTTAACAGTTACAAATATCTTGGTCAGATTATTAATACAGATGGAAACATAATGGAGGAAATTAATCATAGAATTAAACTTGGTTGGAGTGCTTTTGGTAGAAATAACTTGATACTAAAAGGAAATATGCCTATGTGTTTGAAAAGGATGGTTTTTAAGTGTTTTCCAGTTCTTACTTATGGATCTGAGACTTGGACACTTAATAGAAGAGCAATACAGAGACTTCAGACCACTCAAAGGGTATGGAGAGATGTATGTTGGGAGTAACAAGAAGAGATCAAAAACGCAATGTATGGGTAAGACAACAAACAGGTGTTACTGACCTTATTGAAAAAATTAAAAGATTGAAGTGGAGTTGGGCTGGACATATTTCTAGAAGAGATGATAATAGATGGACAATTGAAATTTTAAACTGGATTCCAAGAGATTATAAAAGACCTAGAAAGAGACCACATGTGAGATGGATGGATGAAATAAGAAAATGTGCAGGGGTGTTGTAAAGAAGAGAAGCTAAAGATCGGAGAAGATGAATTAAACTTGGAGAGACCTTCATCCTGCAGTGGATTGATAATGGTTGATGATGATAATGATGATGATAATGCTATGGGGGTAGATATGTTTTTAGGAAAGAAAATTATTTAAATTTATATTCCTTGTACATGTTTTAGTCACATATCAGATCAGACCTGTATACAGAATAGAATTATAAATGTATATTTATATACATGCATATATATTCATGTATAAGTGTAAGTTAAGTATAAGCATATATAAATAAATATCATTAATATTATAATATAAGCTCTATATCATGGAAATGTCAAATGCACAATGAAATGTTTCGAATATATATATTAATGCTTAATTAATCAATCAGAGACAGCATGAAGTATATCTTAAGACATCATGCCCCTGAAAGAAGAAAATGCCAGCAATATAAATCACTGTAATATTAATATTATTTTATTTATTTACATAATGAAAATATACATAATACTCTTCATAGTAAATATTTTAAAATAAATATTTTTGATGTTATTAATAGTTACAATATCATAAAAGAAATAATTGTGGCATTCGCAAGGTCTCCTTTCCCAATTGAACTACTTGTTTACCTGCTGTGCTCTAATATTAAATATTTCTCAGTATGAATATTCTAATGCAATACATTTTATTTTTAAAGTGTACTTTTTTTCCCACATGATAATAAGTTACATCGTATTTACATAAGCAGTGAAACATTAAACACATAATCATATAATGGAACCCATTTATAATAAAATAACAAAAATTCATAATCATAAAAGCTTCTAGAATTGTTAAAAAGCAAATGACTGATTATACATGATTTAAATGTAGAGAAAGCATTAAAGCAGTGTAGCACACAATTTCTTATTCTAATGTTTAATCTATATTTGAAGCATTAATTACCACCCCGAGCCATAATTATGAGAGTTATAAATAGAAACCAGATAGTGTTATCAAACAGATTCTCTCACTAGTTTTGGATTAATCCCACTTTGAGAGAGGGGGTGATTTCTGCTGATAAAGGCTAATAGAAAATCTGAAGATGTGTTTGACACTATTGTGAGAAAACATGCATTTTTCATTCTTACCAAAATGATTTAGGAAAGTGATACCAAAATAACAAAGAAATTAATTTATTACATGATGTTCAATTGAGACAAAAGTAAAAGAAGCAGGATGAGAAGTATAATAGTTAAATAAGATCGTAGACGAATTATATAATTCTTCATGTGATCTAATATGTGTATGCATTCTAACTGTTGCATATACGACAGTCATGGAAAATATTATATTTATGCAATTTTTCTAAAATTATATTAAATACACAATAAGAAAAAAAAACCCAGCAGTATCAGCTTTTTTTAATGCACTGGCCATGGTTAGGCAAAATCATAATCATATTTGTGTTTGAGTTTGTAGAGAAATGCAGAGTTTTTCCATTATATTATTTCTACATAGATCTTTGCTCAGTTTTGAATAAATAATTAATTATCATAATCTTAATAATATAGGTTTATGTTAAGATTAAACAGTAAGTTATTATTGTCAATGATTAAGCGCTATTGCTAGATTTTACTGTATTATATAGTTCAATATTTGCTTCCGAACAGTCTAATTCAATATACAATATTCATACATGTTGAATAATTGAAGTCAAGGTTAAAATTTTTTAGTTCACAAGCAGGATTAGAATTTTTCTTACATATAATTGATTCATAATCAAGCCAGAAAATAGTTATGCACCATTGAGCAGTAAATGAGTATCATTTTATATTAATTTAGAAAATAAAGGTCCTAAATTAATCTAGGCTGATCTTATAATTAATGCCAATGTAGTGATTCTAAAAGTAAAAAATATGCTTGCATTACGATAATGTCTTCACTTCTAGTTATAAAGATGTAATACCCCTATAAGCACCAAGTTCATCGTTTATCATTACTCTTTTAAAATAACATAAGGTTATAAAGTTTTGTTATTTGAGGTTTCTGAAGCCTAGTAAGTGTTTTAACAATGTGTGCATCATAGCAATACTTAAAACAGTTATTAAATATTCCCTGTGATTTTACTAATGGCAGTCCATATAATACTATTTGCATTTACATAAGGAGATGATATTTCAGTAATTTAATAGAAAAATGATGGTGATAGACATTTTTATTTCAAGCATTCATGGTCGAGAGGTCAGCTTTACAAGCAGTTGTCCTGGGTTGGAGGGTTCGCTTCCTGGCTGATGCTATGACACATGAGGAAAAAAAAAAGTAGGCACAATGCTCTATGGAATTATGTGCTTGATGACTATGAATTTGTTTTTGGAGGTATTTGTTGTTAATATTGAGAAAGTTTGACAGAATATAGTAGATACCAGCTGTTGGCGATACAGAGATAGCTGTTAGAATAACTTCACGATAAAACATTGATTAATTTAATAATAATTTAACAAAAAACTTCTTACTTAAGTACAACTTCAAAAATAAAATATTTCACTTGTATTACATTCTATTTACAGAAAAAAATTACTTATATTATGTCCAAAGATTTAAAAAATGTCTATTCACTTTTTAAAAGCATTAACAGTAGCAAACTATTCATACAGTAATGTCATCCAGTGCTAGCCTTAGTAATAGATGGATTCAGGAAGGTATGTGCATACCCTATCTAGTGCCTATACATCCAATATCTCCAGACTAGTTTCTAGCTTGTGGCTTTCATCAGTGAGGAGCTTTAGATCTACGAACACTGCATCTAGATCTAAAGATCTAATGCAATCCTACAGCATTCACCTTTGACCTATTTAGTTAACTATAAGGATAGGAGCTCAAGATGAAAACATCATGATGTTTTCAATCCAAACTTATTCGTTTGTATAGAAAGCTTCTTACTGATGAAAGCCACAAGTTAGAAACTAGACTGGGGATATTGGATGAATAGACACTAGATGGGGATTTCATGCACATACCTTCCTGGAGCCATTGATTGCTAAGATTTGCACTGGGTGACTCTAATGTATGGAGAGTTTGCTATTGCTAATAACAGCTTTTGTAAGCATAGGATGCTTTGGTGGTTTTTAAAAGCATTTATAGATAGTCATAAATTACATATTGCTTTCATTCTTTAGATGTATTCATAGTGTATAGAAATATACAAAACTATCTTAATTAATCTTTTGCACTGTGTTTTTATGATAAATAGTAGTAATTAAACTTATAGATAACAGCAGTAATCCATTCAATATCATTCTACTATAGAGTCATATATATATATATGTGTGTGTGTGTGTGTGTTGAATAATTGATAGATTTATCAGTGAGGGATGCAGGATTGCTCACATGTATCCAAATCTGCTTGCAATGCAGTTGATTTTAAAGCAAATTTAGTCCTGTGTGGTTGCTAAAATAAAGAAAACTGGCATGTTTGTACACCCATCCTAAGTAGATTTTAACAGTTAATATTTAAAAAAAACAAATCTCATTAAAGTCGCACAATGTGAATGGCCAATTTTTCATAACTTTTGAATATGAATACAATTATAGTGTTTATTTAATAAATTGTCTGACATATTTATAAAATATGCCTTTTTGATTTTTCTTTTCTTCAAATCATTTTCCCCCAAGTTCTGATAATAATCTACCTAAAATAAAATCTTTTGATTGAACTAAAATAAATATATCTCATTTAAATAAAATCAATTATAAAATTTTTTTCAATTAGAAGATTTTATATCTCAAAATCAAATGATCTAGCGTTGGTGGTCGAGTACAGCTGCCTTACAAGCATTTATCATGGGTTCGCTTTCCAGCCGATGCTGTGACACATGAGGAAAAAAAAATTCAAATGATCCTTTTGTGCATAAATTAGCTAGATTTAAAGCATTTTTATTTAGAAATAATATATGTACGTTTCAAACTGATTAATTGTCCACTATTGAAATATATGCTAATGAATTATTGAATGCAGAATTTAATAGGAAAGATGTTTTATTTACATTGTATAAATTTACACATAGATGGAAAAAGAAAAATATTGAAAACATTGATTTCATCACCATATATAAATGATAAGAATACGCAGTATGATTACATCATTGTTTTTTTTCTTATTTTAATGTTACTTAATGTTGGACCAAATATTGGTAGATTAATTATTAATGGAAATGATGTTGATAAAATCAACAAATGTAATATTATATGTAAAGTAGTATGCAGATATGCATACAGTTACGATGGTGAGTCAAAATATACATTGAAAAAGAGATTTCATGAATTTTTATATAATGGATTGTGATATTCTGTAAAAAGATTTAAATTTGTATTTGCTGGATATTCAGTTATTTGTAAAGAAAGTTTTTGCTTTGACAATATTTTTATTTTGCATGTGGAAAACAATTTGAAGAAAAGAAAAATGGAAGAGGTATATATTAATATGGCAAACAATTTAGTAAAGAAGAGGGTGGACTGCCCTTTTCTTGTTAAATTCTCTGTCTTGTATTTGCGATCTGATTGGCTGTTAGATAGTAATAAGCGCGAGAGGTTTGCAGTCTCTCTCAATTTAATTTCAACACTGTTTGCGCTTTATAAAATAAATATTATTTAAATAAACAATATAATTGTGTAAATATATATAAAAATTGTAGAAAGTTGTCCATTCATGTGGGAATGTTATATGACTTTAAATGAGTTTTTTTTTTTAAATTTTAATTGTTAAATGTTATTCAGAATGATGTACATACTGCGAGCTGGCTATAGATATTTATTTTTATATATTGGTATAGTGAATTTTATAAAGTTTATTCCAGAGCTTTGTTTATTATATTTATAAAAATATACACCTATAGACAGATAAATATGTATAGATATGATTAAATGTACACTTATTCTTAAATAAAACATTATAATAATAATAATAATGAATGTGGACTTTACTTCATAGTTATTTTCAAATGCAGTATATAATGGTTTCAGATATATCGCAACAATATCTCTGGTTAGATAAAACCTTAATGTGATTTGTTTAAAATTATAATAATAATTAAAATCAATGTAAAATGCTTTTTTTAAAAGCAGATATAAATTACTTATATTTATGCATGCACTGTTATTTACATAAATACATTTGCTTATATATCGAGTTTGTGGGTATATTTATATTTCAATAAGTAGTTTGCAAAAACACTATTAAAACTCACTTTTAACTCATAGTTTTTTTTAAAAAATCTCCCCACCTTCGAAAGTTATTCATTTTTGAGTGACTAATAACAATTGAAAATAGCATAAGTATAAAATATACCATGCTATGATAAAAATTATATCTATATTTTTATACAGACATTAAAATTCATATATGGATAAATAATAATGATGATAATCATAAAAATTGGGAAAGTACAAGGAGTTATATAAATTTCTTAAATATTAAATTGTAATTTTGATATCGATTGGTATAGATTATTTTATCTAAAAGTATATCATATAATAACATATCATTGATGTGGACAGACAAATTAGAAATCAATGACTGCATACTTAACCTATTCTATTTGTACTTATATAAAGTTATATATGTCATTTGATCACCATTCCTTATGCCATCACTAAATGTCACATGATCCCTATTCCAATAGGGTTAAGATAAGTAAATAAAATTACATTTATAATTGTATGCATTTGGTATAAAAATAAATTATATATACTATGTATTAAATATTTTCATGAACATAAGATATAAACATTGATATTACAATAGGAACTTACTATGAATTCAGGTAGCTATCACTTAAAAAACAAGTCTAAACTGAATCACATGAGAAAGTAATTAACCACAGTATTTGTCTAGTTTTACTTTAATATAAAATATGCCACACTAATGCTATTGTTAATCATTAGATTATGTGATTTAGTTTGGTCCATAAATTTTATGTAGTTATTATCTGGTTATATTATAGCTGAAGATTTATTCTAATGTAATACACAGAAAATATCTATTATAATATCAATGTTTATATATGCAGGAGGCAAATATTGTATGTATAAAATTCCACATTTTTAATACCTTAGAAACTTTGCATACATCACAACTAAGCAAAACATATTTTCCAGATTAACAATTTTTCCTTCATTAGGAATAATTCAAAAATACACTTCTTACCTATTTCACTTATAAATCTTTCATGTTTTTAAAGTACTTATTGTTGCTGGAAAGTTAAATATAAATAACTTAATTCTAATATATGTATATGCATATTATTTTTATACAGTATAATCAAAAATTAATACATAAAAATTGACTGATAAACTGCAATCTCTAATTTTCTTCACTAAAATCTATTTTTAAAAATTGTTGCAAACTTCAAATCATCCAATTTAGAGGTAAGCTCCCTTCCCCCTTTTTATTACTATTATATGTAGTATACCTAATTCTTTTTTTATACAAATTTTTTTTGCACGATTTTGAAATAACACATTTTTTAAAAAAATTTATCTTTCTACATGAGTTGTTTTAAAATAACATGATCGGTAAAAAAACATTGTACTGTTGGGATTAGAACTGTTGGTGATGTATTCATGATTGGAATGAAGAAAATGAGTGTTATTGTCTGGAAGGCTTTAAAAAAAAATCTTACATTTTTAAAGTAATTCTTAGATTGTCTTAAATTATTAAAAATTTATTTTAATTCTAAATAATTTCATGTAAATAATATAAAATAATTTATTTTTATTTTTAGAAGATTGTAAATGTTTTTAATTCAGTATTCATTTACATATTTGTTTCTGAGGTCACAATTATGTCACAAAACTAAAAAAAAGTTTGTATCTCTTTATTTCCCATTATTTTAAAAACAAAAATCACTCGTTCAGCGGTTTTGTTTTGAAAGGAAAGTAACCTTTTAGGTATTGATGCTTTGTTTGCATTTTAACATTTGGTTTTTGAAAAGAGATTACTTGTTGGTATTGATGTTAAAAAAAAAAAAATTTGTTTAAATTTATATTTATTAATTTTCCCGAAAATCAATATGTGGTAAGTTAGACATTGCATGTTTTAGTGATAGCAATGGTATTCCAATCATATGCAAACATATGCGTTTATTGCGAGACAATAAATAAAATCTTAGGTATTTTTCTGTTTTACGGACATGTTGCCCATATTTTGATAAATGCACAATTCTGGGGAGCTTACAATTTCTTTTCAAATGTGTTAGTTGTTAAACTAAAAAAAAAATTATAAGTTAGACAAATTACATTAATCTTTATTTCAATTTTTTTACTTATAACATGGAAGTGACAATACACTTTGAACTTTAAAGTTTTTGATGGCTAGTGTAGAGAAAGAAACCAATGAGTGTTTCATTATAAATGTTATCACTTCCAAGTTTTTTTATTTTTCAAATGAAATTTATATCTCTATAACTCAATTTTTATTTATGTTTAATGTATATGAAACAAAATTTGATAGCACACAAAAAATATAACATTCTAACAAAATTTTTCATATAGTTTATTTTCATTGATTTCTTAGGTCTGGAACCAATCTAATTTTCCATATATACAATGTATTTTTTTACACAAATTTCTTTTACACGCAATTTATGGGAACCAATCTATCACGTAAAAAGAGAATTATGTATAAATGAAAACTTATTTTGTTAAGAAAAATAAACATTTTTTTTAAAAATTATTTTAGAACATATTTATCTATTATAAGATGTTTGTTATTATTTTTAAATATATGTGCAGTGAAAATTAAATGAAAAATATAGTAATTCATATTAAAATAATAATCAGAAAATAATAAATTCTTATAAAAGCTATATAAATATCAAATTTTTTTATAATCATAAAAAGGCCTTTTTCAGCATCTGATTTGGTGCCCTTTTCAAATGGTAATAATCTATTATGTTAATGAACTATTACGGACATAAAACCATCTAGTGTTCAATAATGAAAATAAAATATATTAGTATAACCAAAGAGATATTTTAAATAGAAACATTAAGAAATATGTTTAACAGTGCACTGTTGAACATATTTCTTAATGTTTCTATTTAAAATATCTCTTTGGTTATACTAATATATTTAAAAATAATAATATTCTTAAACTTTATTTACATAAACAAGTATGTCAACAGGAAATAACTGAAATTTCCAATGAATTATATAATGTAAATAAACTCCAAAAGACAGATGTTATCCCCTGCTACATATGAAGTTTGTATCCTGCCCATCCCTCTTCTATGTATTTAAATGGATAAGGTCCTATATATGAGGCATCAGGGTGACTTCAGGTCAACATTGGCGGTCATCAACATAGGATTTGGGCTTTCCATCATCAGATTTTCAATGATATGGATGGCTGAAAAGTTGGAGTAGATTGAAGCCTGTCCATTAAAGTGTGAGGATTTGCTATCTTAATATAAACTGAGCACTGATTATATATATATGTGGGGGATGATATCTGGACCAACTGATGAATGCTGGTTTAGCGTGAAATACATATATTGGTGATAATTTATCTTTTCTACATGTGTGTGGTCATGTATATCAGTTGTATGAGATAGGGTGGATAGTTGGTGGGTGCTTGAAAGTCTGAGTTCAAATCCCCTATATTTAGTTTATTTATGTAAATTTTTAGAGATTGTTAAAACAAAATCTCAGCTTTGATCCTCTGACTTTATTTAATGGTGATTCTTATCGTTTATTTTGTAAATATATGAAAGTTTATAGAGTAGATCAAATTCACTCATTTAAAATTATATACATAAACTAAGCATATATAACAAATGCTAAGACACTAATAGTATCACCTGTCTTTTGGAGGCTTCAGTAACATAAACAAAAGTATTAAACAATTCAAAACAAAGCAAAACTCCATATAGTAGTGCCATCTTGTGCTAACAAGAGCAATCAATGGATGCCAGAAGGCTTGTGCATAAAATCCCTATCTAGTGCCTACTCATCCAATATCCCCAGACTAGTTTCTGGCTTGTGGCCTTCATCAGTGAGGAGCCTTGGATCTGAGAGCACTGCACCTAGATCTTAGGATCTAATGCAACCCTCCAGCACCCACCTTTTAACTCTATTTAACTACAAAACTATGAGATAGTGATCATGTGATGTTTAGTGGTTTAATAAACAAAAGTATATAAAATTTTTAAATCCAAGGCAATTCAAGTATCCAGCAAAAAGCATTTTTTCTTATGCATGATAACTTAAACTTTGTGCTTACAGACTTTTGTTCAAATTAAAGTTAGAAAAATTAGCCATTATATATGTGTCTTATCATTTTAGATGATGTGGTTCGATCAAGATAGACCCTGTCTGCATCCCTGCTTTTAATAAAAAGGGTGAATCCAATTCATCCAGTAAAAACAATTTTAGATAGTTTTGTTTATCTAAAACATAGTATTGTTGTAAAAGGAATGCAGTTTCCAAGTGCCATTCTAAAATTATGCAAATATTTTTATTGGGTTATTCTCAATGCTCTAATGTAATATGGGCATGATAAAAACGTCCAATTTCAAAATGCAAATTTGCTTGAAACAACTGAAATGTTAGAGTTTACATAATTACTTATAAACTGAAATACTGTATAAGAAAAAAGTAAAAAATATATAATCTCAGCATACAATAAAATTCCTGAGTGTTTAAAAAATAAATGCGACAATCTAGCAGCAAAGTTAAAAAAGAAATTTACCTACAAACTGAACTTTCTTGCTAAAAAACAAATTAATTTTCTTTTCAATGAAAATAAAAATACATTTGTTAATCTCACTACAGTAGTTCCCACCCCCTCTGTTTTCCAGATCCGTGTTAGAACTGAGGCCAAGATATGTTAACGACCATCAGAAACAAACAATCATGGAGATAATTGTCAAATTAGAGGCAGGTAGTTAAAACATTTGGCACCAATCCCTAGGTGCTTTAAACTAATTGGGACAAACACATTTGGATCATTAAACAGTTCCTATTAAACGACACCTTAATTTACCTGAAGGAAGACGAAGACAGTAGATTCATCCTCATGCGCAAGATTGAATTTACCAATAAAATGCAACTTCAAATAAATTAAAATTCATCCCAATACCTGCTTACAAAATAAAACAAGGTAAGGACAAGATTGTCACCGATATCTTATGCAAATCTTATAATAAAGCATTCACCAAGAGTGACTATTCTAAAATCTATCCTTCAGTGGCTATTCTCTCTTGAATGTTCACCAATTCTAAGCTGCATAAGCCAAATACACCTCTTAGATTCATGCTGGCCTTTGGGGGGTGCTCATTATTTTAATACAACTAAAATGATCAAATTATGATTGTCTGATAATCTAGGATATGAGGCTTACACCATCAAATCCTTGTTTGACTTCATATCTTGCATTAAGCATGCCAAACTCTATCCAACATATAAAAAAGCTTACTAGACATAACTAAATTATATGGCTCAGTCAATAGAAAATTATCTATCAACCTAATCAAAGCCAAATTGACTAAGCAAAATTAGCCTCAGCCATGTATAGAGATGATCATAGCATTTTTATATTGACTAGATAACAACATCATAGCCACATTCAAGAATCAAACATAGAACTTGATCGATGAATAGCGATGTGTCTTCCCTCAGTGGCATCATTTCTAGTTTGTATTTAAACCACCTTGAAAATACTGTTGAGCCATCACATATTGTGCACATTCCTGATCTTATATATATATATGTTACGTAGATGACATCATCGCTGCGCTTGAATCTTCAATTCAAAATATTAAAGCAAATCTACAAAGCCATTCAGCATTACTAATTACAATAGACTGGGAAAACTCATACCATAGCCTCAAATATTTAGATTTGATTATACAAAAAAATACAGCTCTTCTAGATTATTCTAAGCATGACAAACCTCTTGAAATTCATGGATTTATGCACCCAAACTTGACTATATCTAGATCTCACAAACTGGCCGGTCTACTCTCCTTTCTATCCTAGGTGCTTTGTAAGTATAAAACATCTTGCAAGACAAACATAGTTTTTAAAAAAGAAAAATACTCCCCCTGCTGATGATAAAACCATGGTTTCTTCTGCCATGCATACCCATCATAACAAAAACCTTTAATAAAACATTCTCGACATCTTATCGCCTTGCTTTCTGCACCCATCCTTCTAACAATAGACTATTGAATAACTCCAAAGATAGGCTTGAACAAGAATTCACCTCTAACACTGTTTACAAAATCAGATGTCCCCAAACTGGAAGTCAATCATTCAATTTATTATGGGAATCCTGAGTATCCTTATCTACATACCTTTCCCAGTGCCAATACTTGTACAAAAGATCTTCAGACAAGCCAGAACATAGCTTTATATTCCTCAAGCACCAAAAAGCAACAGGACACCAATTTGTCCTCTCCATATAAAATGAAATGATTCAAAAAGAAAAATAAGGGAGACATGCTGTATAGCCGATAATATGAATGCTATCAAGGAGAGAGACTCATTCTTTCCTCTTTCCAAAAAATGAATGCTCTAATTTAAATATTAACCTTGAATTTAAATAAATTTAAATCTCTTCAAATACATACAATTATATTCATCTCTCCATTATGATTATAGTTCATCTTACTATGAATATGAAAATGCCATAAGTTCTTGAAAGCACTAAGCTATAATTAATATATAGAAATAACAAGCTTCTCCATAGTTAGCACAATTATTATATAAGAAATTGCTGCATAAAAAAATTCTATAGAACCTAGGAAGTCATGCGATATGACCATGTACATGTGAAAAAAGATAAATAATCTCCAATATACATATTTCATGCTAATCAGTTGGTCCAAATCAGTGGTCTTCAACCTTTTCACCCCTGCGGCCCGGTAAAAATAAGGATAAGATTTCGCAGACCGGCAGAAGTTTACAGATAAATTTTCTTAAAGACATAAGGCTTAGCCTTAGATAAGCATAATTGTTATAACTGACCAAAGCAGCACACTAGTTAATGTGTATAGTAATGGTGTTGCTTACCTTCACATGTTGAACACTCTTTCTCGAGTTGCGCAGTCATACTGCTACAGAAAACATACAATAACAATCATTCTCATTAATGTGTTTGCATTTTATGTTTATTATTTCATTGTTAAAACTATGCAAGAATAAAATGTTATTCACCTGAATGTTGAAAAAGTCAAAAATTTTGATCTTATTTTTATTTTTTTGGGGGGGAGGGGAGTTGAAAAATACTTTGTCATCAACTGGGACAAAAGATAGACACCAAAGTTATTTTTTGTTTGTTTTTATTTTTAAAAAAAGGTAACAGAAATTGGTTTTAAAAATAAAAGTTTTAGTATTTTAATGGTATACAAATAAAGCCAAAAAAATATTGCCTTATAGGCCAAAAAAAGTGGGCGTATTTTTAAACAAAAAAAAAAGAAAACGAAGCTTGAAAAAGTCAAAAGTTTTGATCTTACTTTATTTTGGGGTGGTGGGGGTATATTGAGGAATACTGAGGAATACTTTGTAAATATTAGACAGAACTTATTTTTTGGTTTTTATTTTTAAAAAAAGGTAATAAAAATTGATTTTCAAAATAAAAGTTTAAAGCCAAAAAAAAACACTAAAAATGAAATATTAAAAGAGAGAGTAGAAAAAATTTAAGAGATCAAAAAAAGTCACGTTACATTTTATTGTTTTAACAATGCTGACAAGCAATCGTGATTGGCTATCAAAAGCAACCAGAGTTTGTATAATAAAAAACTTTTTCTACGCCCCCCCCCCCATAAACATCTGTGATAAATAGAAAATAAAATTAATTTATGTATGATTGATTAGATTTTGTTTTTGTTCTGTTTCTTTTTTTTTAATCGGGGAAAAAATGCGATAAAAGAAATAAATAAAAATTGTTCATATTAATTAAAAGTTTAAAATCGTATTATTTTGTTATTATAAGCTGCGGACCAGCTGAAAACTTCTGCGGCCCGGTGCCGGTCCGCGGCCCAATGATTGAAGACCACTGGTCTAGATCATCATCTCCTACATATATATATAATCAGTTCTTGATCTATATTAAAATAGTAAATCTTCAAACTTTAATGGACAGGCTTCAGTCTTCTTCAATCTCTCAATTATTCAGCCATCCATATCATTGAAAATCTGATAGCATATTCAAAGTCCTTGTTTGCCAATTTTGTTTGTTACATCTATATTGACCATAAGTCATTCTGACCCTTATATATAAGACCTTAAGGCCATTTTAATACACAGATGAGGAATGGCTTAAGAATATATACTATCCTTGTATTTAAATATAAATAGATTATATGTAAATTCATTATTGTAAGAAAATAGAGGCAATTTTTTTCTGGTAAATTTCATTTCTTTTTTTCTTTGATGAAACGTTTTAATAATTATTAAAACTTTGATTAGTAAAAAAAAAAGTGTTTATATCAATTGATATTAATTTTTTACAATTTTCAAAGGTATATAAAATTAAGTACTGCTTGTTTCTGAAAATGTAGTGTCAGACAATTTAAATAGGTACTTTTATCATATTATATTTACAACATTTAATCATATAATGAGATTATTTTATATAGCGCTATGTTCTTTATGTAATAGTAATATTAGCGATTAAACCAATGCACATGCGCTTTAAAGATAAATTATAAATGAATACTCAATTTTTCCAGACATGAGATATAGTATTTTAGAAAGAATGGAATGAATCCACCCATTCTTTCGACCCAAACATTTATGTATGGGCAAATCTTAAGTGTGTGAAAATAAGAGCATGACGGTGTTATACGATCATTTTAAATTACATTTGTTATGTTTGAACGAATGACACTTGCAAAATCTTTATAATTTATGAACCGTCATTCTTTAGTTGAAATTAAACATATATATAATGAGATATTATTTTATATAGCGCTATGTTCTTTATGTAATAGTAATATTAGCGATTAAGCCAATGCACATAACAAATGTAATTTAAAGTGATCGTATAACACCGTCACGCTCTTATTTCCACACACTTAAGATTTGCCCATACATAAACATTTGGGTCAAAAGAATGGGTGGATTCATTCCATTCTTTCTAAAATACTATATCTCGTGTCTGGAAAAAATGAGTATTCATTTATAATTTATCTTTAAAGCACATGTGCATTGGCTTAATCGCTAACATTTAATCATAGAAAATAAGTATAGTACATGGCAATTATAACTGTAACCATAATTAACAATATGGAAAAAGACATGCAGAAAAGTAAACAGGTTATATCATCAAGACCCAGAATATATGTTCATTTAAATTAAGATTTAAATAAATGTTTTAATATAAAATCTTGGAAATTAAGCATTCTAATATGCACTTTACCACAAAAACACAAATGAATACAAAAGTATAATTAAATGTTAAGTAAGCTAATTACCACATGAAAGTGAAAGTAAATTAATCAATTTTTATTTTTTGATTCATAGAAATATATATATAAAGTGTTATATAATAGATAGGAGTATATTGTAAAAGTATACTCAATGAACATTAAAATTGGTAATTATTATTTGATATTTACATTAAATATATTGAAGTTCGCAGCAATTTATAGTGGTTTAAAATCATAAATATAAAGCTATAAGAATATTAGCTACCCATATATTAATTATCTCAATCTCTTTAACTCTGAAAAAACACATTAATCCAGAAAGACATAGAACTTAGATTTTCAGATTATTGATATTCTATTTATAATTCAACCATATATTATATATCATTTATATATATCATAAACATAGCATTATTTTTAATTTTATATGTAACTTCTTTTGTCTTGACTGTGGGTGCTGAAGTGTTTATTAACATTTATTTCATTGGTCAAAATTAGAGGCTTTTAAAATCTTATGAAGCATGTGATGTCTGAAAAAGAATGACAAGTTTCGACATGCAAACACAGGATGCACCTCTCTGTATGATGTTAAAAAGATATTTGGTACTGATAAAAGCATTTTGGAAGCTGCAAAATTAAATTTTGTTATTCAAGTCAATTTTTTTTTTATCATTTAAATTAGATTGAATTTCTGTACAGAATAATACAATTTGGAGATAGTTCTTTAACTAGCATGATAAACTCCAAAACTCACTGAGAAAGCCAGAATCAGAAAACAGTCTGGGGTTAGAGATATTCTGCAAAGCTTGTTAAGAGCTTATTTGCGAGCTCTTTATGTAACATTTGTAATACAAGCATTTTAAAATTAGGTCACGTGACATCTGACTTGATTTTTTTTTTTTGTAATTTAATAAAGATATACACTACAATTCAAGTTATTCTATAAATAAATGTGTCTTGTTTTCAATTATTATATTTCTTAACGTAATTAGTTATTGTCTGTTTGTAGATGCAAAAATCAAAGAAGCGGAGGCTAACTTGAAGCATAGTATGGAGCAAGCAGATAATAATGAAGACTCATATAATGATTATTATGAATCTATGTACTATGACAATTACAAAGATGATAATTCAGATGATGATGATGACGATGATGAAACTGATATTGAAGATGATGATGAAGATGATGATGATGGTGGTATGATAGTATCATAATGTTAAAAAAATTATAAAATGCCATCCAACATATATTAACCTGGAAAAAAATAATTTTACTTTTTATTAATAAAAAAATCAAAGCTATTTTTTTTTATTACAAAGAAAAACAAATAATAATAATGAATTTTTTTAAAAAAACATATCTTTTTATATAAATTTATATGTATAAAAGAAAATATTTTTATATGTAACAACAAAATCCATGTCTTCCAGGGTTTTATATAATTTATTTGTAACTTAGGTAGTTATTATAGGGCTTTAGTAGAAAAGCTATTTAAAGGATACATAGATATATTTTTAAACAGGAATTGTATATTTTCTTTTATATGTTTGTATTCCAGATGCATTAGCTCGGGGTCTTTTGAATTACATTCCAGACAAATTTTTGCATTAACTCGTGCCTTTTTCTATCTTAAACAGCTTTCATAGTGCAGAACTCATATTAACATGACATGGTTGATTAAACATATACTGGCTATAATACTCATTTAATAAAATAGCGATATGCTCTGTACATATAATTTAATACAGGGATATCTACTACGGTAGATAATATATTCTGGGAATTATTATGATCATCCCAGATTTGGTACAAAACGATGTTATTTTTTAAAATGAAAATAATTATGTATTTTTGTACATGTTTTATAGAATATTGTACTTCTTTTTTTATTTAAAATACTGGTTCAATAAAAAAAAAAAAAATCAAAGTTAAACATTTATAAATTTGACCAATTTGTATAATTAACGATTTAATAAAACATTCCAAATATTTACAATGCTTTTGTTATTTTATAAAATATGCAATTTTATTTAGTCTTAATAATTTTTAAAAGTGTTAGCTTCTGTGATTTATAAACGAACAATATGTATAAATTATCATTATAATTTTGTCCAAAAAAAAAAAGATAATGTATTAGGAATTTTAAAATAAAACCTGTAATGTTTTCTGAATACTGGTATATTATGTTTCTGGTATCTGTATTTCCTAACATTGCTTTTCTTCAATCACAATGAATATGCAAAAAAAAGCATTGTTTTATGCAACAATTAAAAGACATTTACTATGTGCACACACATATAGATATATATTTTATTTATTTGGGAATAAATAAAGGTGTGTGTGCAAGCTGTAAATATTATGTTAAATTGCTCCAGAAAACAAACAGCCAATTAATTATGCAGAAAAGAAATCTAATGGTGGTCATTGTAACAAATGTTACAGAGTTGTCAAGTGCAAAGCAATGGAAAGAGAAGAATAAAAGTTAACTAGTGGAAACTTAAACTAGTAAAGTGAAGTTGTTCTGGAATTAATAAAAAGAGCTCTAATCAAGAATCTATTTGAACTATCTCTGATATAATGTGTGTGAACTGTAAGGTGCTTATAGAAATAAGCTTACGGAAGTGTAATTATAAACTACAGAAATAAAGAGACTTTATATATGTTAATCTCTAAGGAGATAAGAACTTTGAAGAGATCTAAATGATCTTACACTCAACTAGCAAATCAGCAAGTTGAACTACTATCTTATTAATACCAACTGTTTTTAAGTCAATAAACATCACATGATCACCATTTCTTATGCTTGCCTATAACTGTTATTAAAACAGGCAAAACTCTCCATACAGTATTGCCCTCAGTGCAAGCCAGAGTAATCAATACTCAGATCTAAGGCTCCTCACTGATGAAGGCCACAAGCCAGAAACTAGTCTTGGGGATATTGGATGAGTAGGCACTAGATGGGTATTTTATGCACAAGCCTTCTGGCATCCATTGATTACTCTGGGTTGCACTGAGTGGCAATACTGTATGGATAGTTTTGCCTGTTTTAATATCAATTGTTATTATTATTATTCGGTGTAAATAAACTCTTGAAATTGTATTCAAATAAAACATTATTTAACAAGTATAGTTATTCAGCTGCCAACTGATTGCTTGATTCTGAATACATTAATATTAAAATCTTGAAGCAAAACATTGCAGGTGGAAGTGAAAAAATTGGTATTTATATTTTGTATTATATATATGCTAAGTATCTGAATATTATTCCTGTGATTTGAGGTACTACAATGAACACCTTTAAATTTCCTGCTCAACAAATAACAACTTTGAAGTTTATTGTGTATAAATTGAACTAACGTAAATTATCTTTATGCATATTTAGTATTTATATCAAAATTGTAAAGATAATTTATTTTTGTTTACACATAAAATATTGGTAGTATTTACATATTTAAAATGTTTATTTGAGGGTATGGTTATTTAATCTTATGAGTTGAATTATAGGCTGTGCTGCATAATTAATATTAAGCTAACACAATGAAGACTAATTAAACTATACCTAAAATTAATGTTCAATCTTTAAAATATTAAATTGAGTAATGTGAGACTATTTATCTGGACACTGAATTGCTATGCTTGATGTGATCTTCCACATAATTGAGGTCAGATTTGATTGACTAAACACGTGTCCTGCATTTCATCAAATATTGCCATATTTAACACTATTGTTTCTATAATTGGCATAATAATAAAACATTAATATGTATATGAGTGTGTGAAATGGAGAATGTATGAGAGTAATAGAATGGAGAAATGTCAAGCTGCCAAGATAGAAGAGATTTGGGTGTTTGATATTTCTAATTTTCTTAATGAGCAAAGATGGTTAGCAAAATGCATGCATAGTGAAAGAGAATGGGACTTGAATGACTGTGATATGGTAAAGTTCAGATGAGGGATGCTTTGATAATTAAAAAAATTCTTGAATATGTACATATAAATTTATTAATAAATATCTCTCTGATCTATACTTTTTCAAATAGCCATCAAAGAATCCAATTTAGTTATCAATGTTGTTTTCCAAAACCATTGAAATAAATATTAATTCCTCTTCCTTTATATGTTTCTCATCAATAGTTCTTAATACTTCAATTATATTTTTAAAAATTTCTCTATTTTTCTAAATCCAAATTATTCTTCGAATCTGTTATAAATCCATTTTAAATCCTTCAATACTTTTCTAGCATATGAGATTAAGCTTATTGTTTTAAAAGCTTCACATTTTCCCAATTGGAATCATAAATGATAAGCAATCCAAGGTTTTTATTATAACTCATAGATTAAACTGTAAATATCAACTAAATGATCAATCCCCTTTTTTTAATGGCATTAAATTCAGCTGTAATATTATTAATTGTTTATATTTTGCCTTTTTTTTTTTTTTTTTTTTGCAATCTATTTCATCCTTTCCTTCCTGACTCTTTATTATCATAAAAGTTTATTTTTTCATATAATCACTTATACATATTAGTTCATAATTTCAAAGTATCTATTTTTTACACTAAACTACCATTTCTATTAATCTGAATTTTCCCAATCAAATACATTTTTATTCTTTTATGTATTAGATCAAACAAATCATCTTTTTTATATGCTTTCTGTCTATCAATATGCCTCTTTCCTAACAATTCCTTAATCATTTAAAGTCTTAATTCATTATAAAGCCTCTGTATACACATTTTTACTTTCTACAGAATTCACATTTTCCAATTATCTTTAATGATATTATTTTATATAGCGCTATATTTTAATACTGTAATAGTGATATTAGCAATTAAGCCAATGCATATGCGCTTTAAAGATAAATTATAAATGAATTCTCTCACTTTTTTCCAGACACAAGATATAGCATTTTAAAAAGAATGGAATGAATCCACCCATTCTTTCAACCCAAACATGTATTGGCAAATCTTAAGCGTATGGAAATGAGAGTGTGAGTGTTAAGCAATCACTTTAAATTACATTTATTTTTGAATGAATGACGCCTGTGAAATCTTTACAATTTACGACCCGTCATTCTTTAGTTGAAATTAAACATGTATAATGAGATATTATTTTATATAGGAATACTGTAATAGTGATATTAGTGATTAAGCCAATGCATATGCATTTTAAAGATAAATTATAAATGAATACAGTACTCTCACTTTTTTCCAGACACAAGATATAGTATTTTAGAAAGAATGGAATGAATCCACCCATTCTTTCAACCCAAACATTTATATATGAGCAAATCTCAAGATTATGGAAATGAGAGCGTGAAGGTGTTAAACAATCACTTTAAATTTGTTATGTTTGAATGAATGACGCCTGCAAAATCTTTACAATTTACGACCTGTCATTCTTTAGTTGAAATTAAACATATACAATGAGATATTATTTTATCTAGCATTTTATTCACTGCACTGCTAGCCATATGAGCTTTTTGGTTTAATATATGATTAAAAAATAAAATCAGGAATACAATAAAACCTAAAAATAATAATTCTGCTAACTTTAAAATCATTACTGATATAAAATGAATAATATAGTCATCTGTGAAAATATTTTAATCAAGTCTTTACAATTATTTATTGCTTTCACCTTCTGAGATTAACCTGTAATATAAATTTGCAGCTCAAAATATATGTAAAGTTCTCTTAGAATTCTATGACTACACTTGATCATTGTTGATGGTAGTTTTCCATTGCTTGACATTTTTGCAGTAATGAACTCCTTCATCGTTAGGAAGATGTGACTAAAGTAATTGGTGTTTCATTACAAACCTATCCACTGGTGTATCTAAAAAATTCTCTTAGTTTCATAATCCAAATGAAACTTTCTCAATTCTAGATATCTGCCAATTGATTGATTTATCATTGAAGAAAACAGAAATTTAATTTATCTTTTTAAATCATAATTCATAGCTAGTTTACCTTAATACTGGCATAAATTTTGTTAAACAAGACTAGTTACTATTGCTTGAAGTAAAATTTTTCTCAAAAATTGGTAAGTTTTAAAAAGTAAAATGATTTGAAATATTGTATCTATGATTTATCCAAAGTCATTCATAACAGATATTAACTATTATTAATCTATATAAACTTTATTCATAAAACTATCATTGATTATACTATTTCATGTTTAAAAAATCTTCACTATTTTAATCCCAGTTTCTCCATTTGTACTCATCCTTAAAAGAAACTCATTGAATCTTATTTCACAATAACAACTCCATACTGTAGTGCCAACCAATGCAAACCATAGTAATCAATGGATGTTAGGTTAGTGTTTCAAAATCCCATTCTAGTGCCTATTCAGCTAATATCCCTAGAGTTGCTACTATTTCGACAGATTGTAAATGATGGTCATATGATGTTTTAATAGTTTAATTTTTTTTTACCATAATCTAGTTCCCCATTAATATATAACATATATATAATCTTAATAACTTTACTAAAATTGTAACATTTTGCATCACATACCACCACAAATAAATGTAAACCTTTTCTCCATTTCATTGTATTTAAATTCCAGACCTACTTTATTCTTAAACAGCATTTCCTCTACTATTATCATAAATGTCAACTTCAATATTAGCCTCCTTTGATTCTGCCTATTTTTAATTTCTGAAACCCCTACCCCCTTATTTATTACATTTTCTACCCTAATCCCTAATATGTTATATGTCTAATATTCTATTAGAATATCCATCCCAAATTTATACAAGTAGATTGAAATGTATTCCTTAATTCTAAAATAGACTCTAATGTCTATCTCAGTCATTGTCCAACTCATTCAAATTACAAATTATTTTAACAATTCTGGTCTCATTATTGTAATCTTCAAAACATTTTATATTTCCTCTTGGCATTTTTATATCAAATGATAATCAGCTCATTTTATCTTGTTATAATTTCATCTGCTATCATTTATTCCCCAAAGACGCCAATAATTCATATGTATAATAATTTGCATCATTTCTATGAATGAAACTAAATAGAACTTCACCTTTTCCATAAGTTTCTATTTATATATGTATTATAAACAGCACCAATTTCTTACTCATTCTTTTAACACCAAAATCTATTTTCATTGTAAAATACATTTTAACTAACTTTGATCATAAAATTAACATAATACCTATATTTTTTATGTAGTACTTTCTCATTTTCTAATTGATTAATTATCACTTTCTTAGACTTTTCTTGACTTAATTTACTTCCAACTTTTGCACAGGCCTTAATATATTTATATTTTCTTATCATTAATAAAGAACTATATCATCTGCAGCAGATATGGAACTTGTATTTTTCATTAAAAAATCTTAACTATTCAGATCTTTATAAATATATTAAATAACATATCTCCACGATACCACACATTCTTTTTAAAATCATACAAATAAAGATACAATAAAAGACAAATGACCACTAAGATGCATTTCATGCTGAACCAGCACTCATCAGTTGGTCCAGGTCACCATTTCTCATATATATTTCTATTAGTAAAATGTTATATATTGATTTACAAGAGTCAAACTTAGTCCATCCACAACTTTGAAACCATCCATTCTAGATAAATATAGTAATGTTTATCACTAATCATTTATTAAACCAAATAATTCCATGTGTTTATTTAATTAAAAAATCAGATATATTAATATTTAACTGAAGTTTAAAGTTTATATCTAGGCTAAAGATAATCTGTAGTTTAGTAAATGATTAGTGATAACCATTACTATATTTATCTAAAGTGGATGATGTCAAAGTTGTGGATGAAGTAACTTTGACATTTATAAATCAAAATGTAGCAATTTACTATCAATCAACTCTACATATACATATATTTATATGAGAAATGGTGACAGCCATCGGATGAGTGCTGGTTGAGCATGAAATGCATCTTGGGGATTGTCTTTTATCTTTATTCATATGATTTCAAAAAGAATGTATGGCAATGTGGACATTATATATTTCTAAATATATTACATGTAGAAAAGAGAACTGTGAATAACTAAATGTGTGTGTGTTTAATTAAAAAATCAGATATGTTAATCTTTAACTGAGATCTAAAGTTTATATCTGGGCTAGAGACAATCTCTAGTTTAGTAAATGATTAGTGGTAATTATTACTGCATTTATCTGAGGTGAATAGTGTCAAAGCTGTGGGTGGAGGAAGTTTGACACTTGTAAATCAAAAATATCAATTCAGATCATATATTTAAGCTTCATAATTATTTTTTTAAATTTTATATACATGATGAAGAATAATACTATTTGGTCCATCTCATTTGTTATGCCGATTCACAATTTTCCACTTCATAACTATAATAATTTATTTTTTATACATTTTCTCAATAGTTGTAATAAGTCTTTTTCCAGCTTCTTTAAAAGCTAAAAATGCTTTCCTAATTATTTAATTGACATCTACATAAATATTGTATTATCTCTAAAATCTCTGTATTTTTCCTAATAGTTTGTGTTATTCGCCCATATCTTAACTTTATTTTCAATATTTTATTATTTAATACCATTCTTTCTTATCATTCAATTCTATGTTTACTAAAGAAAATTCTATATACATTTTTCATTTCTACATGTAATTTTTTTCTGTATTTCTTTATACTTTCTATTTATCTTTTTTTTCTTTTCTATTATCCCTTCCACCCCACAACATTTATTAATTATTTTCCTAAATTTATTATATCAATCTCTATAAACCAAGAAATTGGTGGGGGGGGGGGTCAAAACTTCAATCATTTTTTTAATTTATTATTTATATCCCATTTAGGAATTTTAAATATATTTTATGTTTATTCCTAATCTCCATTAATTAAAATTTTTGTTTTTCAGCTCATCAAATTTTTTTAATTCTTTATATCCATTTCTATCCATAACCTTAAATACAAATATTATGTAAATTAGCCTGGACCCAATATATAGATGCGCCCAAACTCCCATCCCAATTACTGCTATGTTTATGACTTTTCTAAGTCGAAAGCATGCTAAGCACATTATGCTTAATTAACGTTATTAAAATTTTGCTCTATACGTTCCGCGTATTTGTTTATTACCTTTCTTTAGAGATAAAGCATCGAAATTTATAATTACAATTTCTTGACTATGTATAATTCCTAAAATATTGTTTTAATTAATTACTATTCCTAAACCAGTGTTTTTACAAAACAATTTTTGTCACCCATTTTTGTTTTTTTTAACATCGATTTTTAAATGGTCGTTAAAATTTAATATTTATATCCCATTTTTAAAAATTGTTAGCATCTTTACTAAACATCTATAAATATTTCCATTCCAAATAATGTTTTCTCTTTTTCTATAGCTATATAAACCATTCCTGTACACAAATTACTTCAACATCCACAAATATTTATTGCTGCTTATATTTTGTAATAAACCCAATTCTTTTTTCATTAAAACTTTTTTCCAGATCTTTCACAACTTGTTTTATTTTTCATATCTTAGTATGTTTTTACAATAGCTATTATACAAGTCATCTTCCTTATTACATTTTCAAATTTTTTTTTATTTCTCAATTTTTCTTTCACCTGGTATTTTACAAACCCAATACTAAAGTTTTCATTTAGTGTCCTTCTTCTTTTTTGTAATTTATTAAGTTTTCTGATTTTTAAATGCATTATGATTTCTGTTTTCATTGTTCTCTGTGACTATCATGTGATATATTCATTATGTTTTTAAATAATCAATTCATTTTTAAAAACAGTAACCTTCGTTTCTAGTTTATATATATACTAAAAAAAAAAAAAATTCAAAAAATAAATCTAAAATTGTATCCCTTCATAGTTTAAATATAATTCATTTCTTTTAAATACGAAAAAAAAAAAACATCCAAAAAAAACAAACTAAAAAGATTATTTTAGCAACATCACACATTCTATCTGATCTGTTGATAATAGAATAAAACATTTCAAATTTTTTCACTATTGATTCTATTTTAACCATTTACTGATTTAATAGTATCTATCAACTCTCTAAAATCATTTATTTTTTCTGAGAACTTCTCTGTAATATGAGTTTCTTACCATTATTACAATATCTTCTATTTTTATTAAAAAAAATTTATGTATTTGTATTGATATCTTCGATTTTAACTTCAGGAAAGCTAATTCTATTTATAATTGATAATTTATTTATTTCATTTTTAATTAAAAAAATCTTCATTATATTTTCCTTCATCTTATTCTAATACTGATTTTCCCATTTTTTAAAATAATATTCAAAATCTTTTTCATTAATTTAGTTTAAGAGTAAAACTCAATATACAACTAAAATTACTTAATATGTTATTGGCATCATCTGATAGCAGTATATAACAGACTAAAATTCATATAAAATACATTGACATTTTATTGAAAGAAAATTCTTCATAGTATCAGGAAAAAAATGTTAACTTCATAATTAAAGGATAAAGGAATTGATGAGGATATTATATCTAAACATTTTATAATTGAAAAAATAGTATCAGAATAACATGATGGTGTAAATACAAATGCCTATATAAAAAAATCATCTGTATTCCATAAATGCATCTCGATAAAATCTTTATTACAAAAAGTAAATAGCTAAATAATCAATTTCATTACCAAGTAAGTATAGAATAAAAAATCATATTACAATAAAATTTAGTACGAGTTTTCAAAATAGTAACTTCTTTAAAATGAATGTTAAATAATATTACAAACAAAAAATTGGTTCATTTTTAAAATCGCACTGAGCATCATTGTTATGAGCATAATATCAAATTTAAGAATTTTGTTCATGTGTACAGATTTCAGAAGCAGCCACAGAGTTGCTTAATGATTAAACAACTTATTACAATCCAAACTACTGTAAAAAGATCCTTTTCTCAATTTTTTAAAATAAGCAACTAAAAATATCTTTTTTCTTTCACCGTAATGTCTTTTCTGATAATAGGACCAAATATTAAATTTTGAAATTCTAGTATTGGAATGTTCATCCAAAATAAAAAATAGTTTACCACCCAAGTTTATTTTAATCAAATTCCATATTACTTTTATCACAACACAGTATATCACAAGAAATCATTGGCTGACATTTTAATTTTTTTTCAATAAGTATTAATGTAATGACTTCATAATAGTTGGCTTAGTCATTTAGATAATAGAAATAGTTTTTTTCTCTATATGGAGGGTGTGAACTCTGCTCAATTGGATCGTTTTACATTTGAACATAAGACAGCAATTGTTTATCAAGCTATAAATGTTTAAAACTGATATATCTGCTGTTAGTGAAACTAATCTTTCTAGAGAAAGTTTAATTGGCAGGTAGATGCTATAAGTTTGTTTTTTTTTAAAAAAAGTGGACAGAGTGTAAGAAGCTTGTATGCTATTAAATTCACTGTGAGATTTTATTTGGTATCTCTTATTTTTATAATTGCTCATGAAAGGCTAATATTAAAAATTGTATTAATTTCATCACTTAATGCTACAAGATTCAAAGACTTCAAAGAAAGAACATTTTTACTCTTAGGTGGATAGTATTGTTGCATCAATACAATTTATTAAGTATTGAAGCAAAGATTGGTAGGAACAATAAAATTTGGCCCAAAATTATGAGAAGTGAAAGTACTGACTCCATAAGCTTCTAATCATCTGTTGTTGAATTTTTGCATTAGATTTATCATTATGAGTACAGTGAGTAGACTGGAAGAAGGGAATATAAAGCACTTATAGATGCGGATTGATCTACACCAAGAGTTCCCAAGCTTTTTTCGGCCGCAGATTTCTTTACCAAAAACTTTTAAAACCTCGAGCCCCTAGTCATTTACTTTACTTACTTAAATTAATAAATTTGTCCAGTACTCGATATTAAATATTTCACTAGATATCAAACTTTTCATTTTAATCACTTGTAATTAATGATTGAAAAAGATAAAAGGATTTATCCATATCCAGTTTTAAATTAGTGAGTTGCATTCTCAAATCTCCACGTTCAATGATATGCAATTAATGTCTGTTCTGAAGCAGGATTAAAAGTCCAAGCTGTACTGTCTGCATTTCTTTTTTGCTTCAGTCATATTATCATAAGAAATAAAAACTTTTATTAACAAACAATTTTGACAGCCCATGATAAAAAAAAACAAACAAAGTATATACTCAATTGAAACAGAAGATTTTTGTTCAAACTCGAATGAATGAACGAACCGTGTCCTTTCTCTTTTCTTTTTCATAGTATTGCTCCTCAATAAAGAATTATATTCAAGTTCAAATCACAAATAAGTACAGGTCATATCAAATGAACCAATTTATAGGGTTTTATGAAAGCATGACCATATATGAATGATAGATTCTGCTAATACCAAATATAGTCTTGTCCCATCATGAGCAAGTGAGGACATGCGACAATTTTTCATGTCTGCACTTGCTTTCATCTGTTTGATAAAATTATGAACAGACATGTTTGTGCTACATATATTTTCATACATTGTTACATGTGACTCTTTTAATGACACATTTTAGCTTTTGTTCACAAGTTTGGTAAGTAATGTGTTTTTATCAAAAAAGTGGGTTTTTTTTTTCAATTATTTTACTTCTTAATTAAGTGCCTATTGGAATCATAGATATTTTTAAGTAACAAACAAATAGCAGTAGTAAGGGAGTGTATTTTTGCTGTCATTGAGCCCCAAGTTTTTTCACTGAAACTATCAACTCCTAGAAAGTTCAAATCGACCGCAAGGGGTTGACATTGACCACTTTGGGAACTCTTGATCTACACCAAGAACAAATAGCTGCATTAAAACATATTAGAAAATAAAATGTTAAAAAACAATTACCACTTAAAATCAATACCAATGTTTGTTAATTTGAATTTTTAAACGAACTTGAAAATCTGTGTTCAAATCCCCTCTAATTACATCTGAACTCCAGTTATATAGAGTATACTTGTATTTAAATATTATAATTACTGAGACAAAATTTTCTTAAAGCAGGCATTGGGTAACATGGGTAAGATTATTGTTGGGCTCACTAAAGAATCCAATCTTCCAGCGATTGAATCATTCCCTGTTTGGCCAATAATTTCATAAGTAATATAGGGATTTAAAGACATAAGTTTAATAATAATAAAGAAATCATTTGTGAATTAAAACTTCAAAGCAAATAATCATTTGCTAGATTTTTCTTGCCAACAATTATTCAAAAACTACTATCCAAATATTTCAATGGTCATCTTTAAACTATCTTAGCAGAGCTTGAGTTTATGAAGATAAAAGATCTATTCTTGAAATAAAATTAAAAAAAAATCTGGAACAAAGGATTTCTGATTCATGGTATTTTACCTATACCATAATCCTATTAAATCAGTAGATAACCTTTTGAATAATGGCACAAAAATTCAGGAAATTGCTTTTAATAATGTACATTCATTCACCTAACTCATTTGAATTTAGACAGAAATATCCAGATTGATAAAGTTATGACAGCTCTTTGTTGTTATAAAATGGAATGACTTAAGTTCTGATGGACCTGTATGTTAGTTTCAAAATTATTGGAATATTTATGAAATGCATGGACTTATAAAGCTGTGTCTCATATAAAGAATACTGTATAACATTTAAAAAGTGTAATGAAAAAATGGCAATAATTATTATGGAATATAATTATCAGTCACAGCAAAAATATTTTTAAGGATTGTATTGAAAATAAATGAGTGGCTACCAAAGATTGTATAGTTTTAGAGAATCAAAAACTACTATAGACATACTTGTATTTGTTGTAGGTAAATGCAGAAAAGTACTGTAAATAAAGATGTACAGTAAGGCATTTGAATAAGTAATTTTAAGACATGATGCTGCTTAAAATTAGCAATTTATTTTGTACAGATTCTATATATTGATATGAGAGGAAGCATTAATATTGATTAAAAAATCTAAAGCATTTGAAAAAGAAAACCGAGATGTATATTAATTTGTGTTTTTTCGTTTTGTGACTGATCTTTTAAGCAGTTTATGGATGAATATGTATAATGTCTTTAATACATTCAGCACAGAAAATGATTATCAATTACTGAGATGTAAGATGTGTGTTAATGTGTAACTAGAAAGACAAAAATTAAGAAAAACAGTATTTACAGTTCATATTTCTAAACTTCATAAACTTTCAAATGAATTTAAATTAGAATTTGCAAATCATTTTAAATATTAATAGATTTTGAAGATGATTCAGATTTGAATGCAATCAATAGATAAATATGATACCCTATAAAGATAGCTGATACAAAAAAGCATTTTACCAGTAAATTTTCTATTAAAGCTAGTACAATGTATGAAAACGAGAACAAATATAAAAATGTATAATTATCCATTAAAAGAATTAATAATATAAGCAAATATAACTGAATTAACAATGAAAACTATAGAAGAGAATGTCTCAAAATGTGTAAAACAACATATTGGTAGGAAACATTTCTTCTATATGAAAAGATGGAACTATTACTAAAAACGAGATGGTGATATAAAATGTGGCAGAGATCTATAAAGAATTATATAGTATGAACCCTCTACAATTACTGCACCTCCTGAACTAATCGACTTTTTAAATGAAGTGAGACATGCAATTAACTCTACGAAAAAGGGGAAAACTCCCAAGTAATGATAGAATTTTAACAAAGTGACAAACGAGATACTATAAATTTATTATTCTTTTATCAGTTTTATACAAAATTTTTGCCATGATAATTATAAATCGTCTACAATGAACTTTGAATTTTAACCAACTAAAAAAACAAACTATTTAAGAGTGGTTTTAGTAAAATGAATCACATTCAAATATTGAAAGAACTTATACAAATGAACAATAAATATAAGTTGCCATTAATCTTTTGGATTTGTAAAAAGGCATTAATTCTACAAGCATTTCTAGTGACTAAAGCATCGTTTCATGAAAATATAGATGCAGGATATAATATTCTGAAGAATATTTATTAAAATGCAACCACATTTTCGATTAGATTGCAGTGTTATTAACAAGATTAACATTAAGAAGGGTGTATGACAGAGTGACTGCTCATCTCCAAAACTTTTTAGAGCAGTTTTAAGAATTAAATGGGAAACTAAGAAAGTAAAAATAAATTATTTAAGTCATCTAGATTTTGTAGGTGATATGATTATTTTTGCAAATAATGTTTCAGAACTTCAGGAAATGTTGCAAGAGTTATCAGATAAAAATAAGATTAGATAAATGCCAAAAAAAAAAAAAATGTTCAACTGATTTTCTTAGGAAAAAATGAAGATTGATAATGATGAATTAGAAGTTTACATTCACAAATATCTTTGTCAGATTATTATGATACATGGAAACAAAATGAATGAAATTAATCATAGAATTAAACTTGGATGGTGATTTTGGCAGAAATAATATTAAAAGAAAATATATCTGTGTCTGATACGGTTTTTAATAAATGTTTTAGCATTTCTTACTTTGTGTATCTGAGACTTGGGTTATTTAACAGAAGAACAATACAGTCTTCAAAACATTCAATAAAGTATGGAGAGATGTATCTTAAAACTAACAAAGGCTTGAAAACAAAATGTGTGAGAGAACAAACAGGTATTACTAATATGAAATTAAGAAACAAATGGAACTGAACATATTATTAAAAGAGATAATAGATGATTTGAAATCCAACTGGATCCAAAGAGATAAAAGATCTAGAAACAGACCAAATATGAGATAGGTATATATGAAGAAGAGGCTAGAGATAGGAGAAACTGGATTAAGCTTGGAGAGACCAACCTGCAGTGTATCGAAAATGAGTAGTTGAAAATGATAATGGGTGATTTCATGAAACAGATATCAAGACGTCATATTTTATGGTAAATTCAAATCACTTAAAAGTAAAAGCATGAACTTCAATTTACAATATTTTGATTCCAATTTAAAATATGATCTTAATTTTTGAATGCAATCTACAAAAAAATTGTTTTAATAATTAATGTTCAAAAATTTCAGATTCTTTATTTTTATTTAGAATGCTAAGCAGTTTGAGAATGTGGATTTAAAAATTTTGGTAACTTTTCACATAGAAAGGCAGATTTGGATATTGGATAGGCAGACTTGAATATTGGGTTCAGTAGATTCAAATAATGCTGCAGCCAGATTTAATAAAAGATAGTAAATTTCACCATGTTGTATACACACAGAACTATTACTCGGCCAAATATATTTTATAGAAATGAGAAATGGGTCATTCTATTGATATAACACAAAGGTACTGAAATTTTTTCACTAAAGATACCCTTGTATATTTTTGAAAATATAAGATCATAAAACCAATTGGTAGATTCTTCAATATGCCAGATATGATGTTCCTGATGTAAGGCATATCTTTAATACGTTGGACTTGTAAGGTAAATAAACAGATTCTCTAAAAAAATGTTTTATGTTAAATTTGAGCTTAGTTTTCAAGATTATCTCAAAAACACTTTTTAATCAATACTGATTTTAATTGGGAGAATATAGCTAAAGATAAAACAGAAAGACAGCTATACTTAGACAAGATATTGGAAGTGTTTCAGAAAAAAGATTAGTTGTAAAAGAAGTTGTAAGATCACTAAGCAAGAAAAACGACAATGGGAACCAGCCTGATTTAATTTTAATGATCATTGTCATAGGGGTTTTTTTTTCCTTCTAGAATTAGAATGACCATATTATGAATGGTTGCTAATAGTAATAACTAACTATTGTTCAAATAGTTATTGCTTTATCAATGGCCAACAACTCCTAAATTTCTGATGAAGAATAAAATGTAATATTTTCATTGATATTAGAAATTTTATTAGGACTATTTTTGGATCACTAGCTCATTTATGTAATTTTTGACTATTATGTGTTAACATGATCATCTAGAATTTTTTATAATTTATCAAATTTTTTTGTATTATTAAAGCTCTTTTGTACTTAATGAACATGCATATTTGATTTTATATATACATTACTTATACGTAACTTTATGATGTTTTTTAATTGTAAATACATTTTTTGTGAAGTAATAGTTAAAAGAAAACCAGTACTAATTTACATATAAACCAATGGGATATTAAATATAAAAACTTAAAAAATTTACAATTGGAAGATTCAGCATTGAAAGGCTATAAATGACTATATGAATGATTGTAAAGTATAAAGACCCACATTTCAATCTCTTAAAAAAAATATGGAGAATAGATACCAAATATAATAAGAAAAAAAAAATGTAGATAATATATACAAATCAACAATTTGCATAAGAGCAAATGCAGAAGAGGGTTTCGGTTTCTTCAGTAAAAATAAAAGAAAAATGAATGACAATGATTAGTAGTGTCATGAAATATTGAAATAATTTCTAAGAAATTTAGCGATATGCATTTTTTATGTATTTATCAAATTATTCAGCCAACATGTTAAAGACATAAACATATTCAACATTGCATAAAAATATGTAACAATTCTTGCTATTCAAGGAGGTTATATATTCTAAAGAATCCAGTTCTCAATAAACTTATGATTTTAAGTATTATTTGAATTATGAATTTTCTTTACAATACTGCAGTTATGTACAGCCATTTTGTTATACCAGTACTTATTCAATCATACTTTCAATATTCATTCATTCATTTTTTACAAAATAATGAAACATTAAAAATGCATAAAAAATATATTTGAGGCTAAGGAGTGGTTTTCAAAATTTTTAAATGCTTTGTTTAGCTGGAATTTATCAATAAAGCTTGTTAGAGCAAATTAGCAGAGCTCTTTATTTTTTATTTACAAGCTTAAAAATTGAGTCATGTGATATATGACTTTGATTAATAATGCATATTTGATAATAAGAAAATTTCATGAATCTAAAAATTATCACAAATGATAGACATGACTGATAAAAAAAAAAAAGATTTATTTTGCACAAATCAGGTAAATACTGAGAATTGATTTAAAAAATATTTACATAGATAACACAAATATTGCAAAATGAATGTTAAACAGCATTTAGTCTTTGAAATCTTCATTTATTTTTTTTTGCTGCGTACATTGAATGAAATATGTTAACATTATTTTGTGTGTGTGTTAATTTTTTTCATGAAAAAAATGAATTGATGGCATTTTAGTTGTATTTATATGTTGGAATATTTCCATAATCTAATAATATTAAATATTGAATGTCTTTAGAAAAATTTAACTTTATTTAAATTTTCAATTATATTCAATTCTCAGTAATAGCACACAGGTTAATATATACACATTTCGAATGATGGTATTCTCTCTTCTTCAGGCATTGCTGGCCTGACCAGAGCTAGTACTAGCATAGGATATGAACCTAAACCTTTAGATTCTTGAATATTGAATTTTAAGGTAATGCTCTAACCAAGTGAGCCATCCTGCCAAATACTAGTACTGTCATTGGTCAGAGCAGTATCTGGAGACTATATTAACCTGTGTGCTATTACTAACAGTTGAATGTAATTTCAAATTTAAATAAAGTTAAATTTTTCTAAAGACATTCAATATTTAACATTCAATGGTAGAAATAGTCCATCATATAAATACAATTTGGATAATTCCTTGCCAGATCATTTTCTATGAAGATAAAATGTCGTAATAAAATTATATACATTTTCTTTCATAAGCTAAGCAAATTTCATTCAAAGGAAGAATTTTGACAATTATTTGACCATTATATTAAAAAAAAAAAAATCAGGGATTCACTTACATAAAAATCTAAATCTCCACTATGGTAGGAATACATTATTGAATTAATTAAATACTGAAGTTTAAAAGTTATGTAAGAAGTATAAAATATAACTTTCTCCACTAATAGATATTGTGAAACTAATTATGGAAGCCTGAAAATTATTCATAAAAATATATATTTTTTGAAAAAAATAGAAAAGACCTTTTAGTTTGGTTCACAATTACAAAATATTCTTTATGAGAAAAAATACTTGTATCTAAAATTATTTTAGATTTATTTTAGAGTATTTGTAAATCTGACCTTTAAATTTTGTTATAGCATATAACACAGTCAATTACATAATTAATACATTTCAGAACTATACTTTATATAATGTGATGCACTATGGTTTCTTCTTTATCAGAGTTAGCAATCTCTCAGCCATTACCCAGAGAAACCTGTTAGCCACCTTATCTTCCCTTTCCATTCCACAGTTTTTTACAATTCTTCTCGATCTTGCTCCATCCCATTTCCACATTATCTACATCTAGATCCCCCTTATTTTTTTCCCAAACCCAGCATAAAAACTAAGAACTCACTTTCTGTATAATCACTTTGTTTATATTTATTCTCCCACAATTTCATTATTTGTACTCTTTTTGCTTGTAAACATTCACATTCAATTAAAAGACAACTAATTTTCCATGCATTTCTTACATAACTTGCAAACTATATCACCCACATTCTTCCACTTATGTGTATATGTAATGCTCCTGTTTGAGCCTTAAACAGTAAACTACTTTCCTTGCTATTATTATAAATTAACTCACACCCAACATTGTTTACTTCTATATATATTTAAATTCTTTTTACTCTCCGTACTAGTTCATCTCTCCAACTACCTATTTTTTATTAATGCATCTATTCTTCTATCCCATTCCTTACCACTATAACACTCAAGTCTAATACAATCATCCCATCTTTTATACAAGTATACTTTATCCCAATTTTTTGCATACCATACTATCTCATCCAGCCTGTTGTCTGTCCTTTACTCATCACCCAAATAAATACTATTTTGGCTATTCTCTTATTAATCCATAATTTGCAATCTATCAAACATTTTCATTTTGCCTTTTTGCATCTCTCATATAAAAACTTGATCATCCCATTTCTCCTTAAATGGTCTCCTTTTCCATCCACACATCTCCATCTAATGGATGTCTTCCTAGTTTTCTTGGTACTTTTTCTAAGTAATCTAATATCCCTTTATTAATACAATGCATTGTTACCATAAGTTAACCCTGTTACCACCATTCCCATACAATTCTTGCTATATTATATGAAAACACGATTTCTTTATCAGTTCCTTTCTTTTCTCTGTTTCATTTATCAATTTTTTCTCCCATTCATCCAAGCAATTTCTCTGATAAATAGTTGTACCTATTAACCACATTTAACCTTATATCCCCCAATAAAAATTCTTTCTCTCCTCTTTTCTCAGCATTTATCATCATTACTTTTAATTGTTCTTCACTAAATTTAATGTCCATCTCTTTACCCACCTTGCTCACGTCTTCAGCATAACTTCCATATCTTCCCCTACTTTCTGTGCACAAGAAGACATTATCAGCAAATAAAAGATCTGATAATATATACACTCCCATCTATTAATGGCATCTCTACCCCTCTTCCTAATCTTTCTACTGCTCTCTCCATTTCTCTCGATTATAACAAAATAGGTGACCTTATGAATAGTAATTATTTTTATACAATCTCTTAATAAGATCCACTAAATCTCCATTTCATTCCCAAATTTACTAAACTTACCAATAATTTATTTCTGTTTACTCTATCATATGCTCTATATCTATAAAGACCATATATAACTGTTCCTTCTCGTATCTATAAGTTGTATTACTACAAATAAACTATCTCCTATACACCTATCCAATCTAAAATTTCCTTGCCTTTCTCCTATTATATTATTTTCTTCCATCCATTTATCCACCCTTCTATATATACAAAAATTTTATATAACAATGACAGTACTGCTATTGGTCTATAACTGTTTAACTTTCTATGGTCCTTACCCTTTCTTTTAAATAATAGCCTTACTCATATTATTCCAAATATCTAGAAATTCTGTCTACTGTGCCATCTTATTAAAACATGATAATAGATTTAATTTTGCCCAATTCCCAAATTCATCACCATCTCTGCTACTCATCCATCTAAATCTTTTGCCTTTCCACTTTTCACTTTCTTCCCTGCCTCATTCATTTTCTGTAAAACTAATATTTCCATCACTATGTGCTTTTATGTTTATTATCACTCTGTCCTTCACATCTAACATCTTTTCTATATCCATTGCATATTTATTTAAGATTGTCCTAATTCTTCTCTAGAGCTACACTTTTTCCTTATCATGTAGTAATACTTTTTCTCCCCTACATTCTTTCTTTTAATATATTTCCAAAAATTTTTTGCTCCCATTTCTTCCACTTTTATTAATATCCTCCAACAATTTACTAGTTAATTTCATTCTCTCTATATAATTATCTATTTTAGCTTAATTTTTTTTAAAAAAAAAAAATTTTTCCCATTTCATATTAACATCTGTTTCACTTTGTTTATTTTTAATAGCCCATTTAGATTTTCTGCATGCTTTCTTTCTCTTTTACTAATTCTCATTTTTCTATTACTTTTATTCTTATGAATATTTTCACTTAAAACCCTATTTGAAACTTTTTCTACTTCATCACACCAGTCCTTATATTTATCCATAACAAAAGCTTGCATGATTTCTTCAACTTTTATATTCTTCTAACTTATTCTTATCATTCATTCTCCATCCACATCTTTCACTATCCTTTCTACTTTTATTACTATTTTCCATCACATTACTAACCATTTCTATTATAAAGAAATTATTATTACTATTACATATTCTCTTTTCATTATCAAACACTTAATTTTCAGTACTTTATTTATTCCCTCTGTGAAATATATTATTTCTAGAACATGTGTATTTCCCCTTATAAATATTTGATAAATTTCCAACGTTCAAATTCATTCTCTGACAAAAATTTCTCAAAAACTGTCCATTCTTGTTATCCACATCATCAATTTCTTGAATATGCCCATTCATATACTCTATGACAGTGGTCTTCAACCACCGGTCCGCGGCCCGGTGCCGGGCCGTAGAAGTTTTTTGCTGGTCCGCGATAGACTGGCAAGAAAGTTTTAATAACAAAATAATAAGACTTTAAACTTTTAATTAATATAAACAATTTTTATTTATTTTTTTCATCGCACTTTTACCTGATTAAAAAAAAAGAAATAGAACAAAATCTAATCAGTCATACATAAATTAATTTGTTTTTCTAGTTATCACAGATGTTTATGGGGGGGGGGGGTAGAATTAAATTTTTTATTACTTTTCTAAAAAAATTCAAAATTAAAAAAAAAAAAAGTTTTTTATTATACAAACTCCATATATATATAACTTCATCTAAGGCTAAGCTGTTTACATCTTTAAGAAAATTTATCTATAGACTTCTGCTGGTCCATGAAACCTTATCCTTATTTTTGCCGGTCCGCGGAACTTTATCCTTATTTTTACCGGTCCGCAGGTGTGAAAAGGTTGAAGACCATTGCTCTATGAACATTCCCCCCCCCCTTTTTTTTTGAAACTTTGTATATCCTTAACTAGGCATTCACATATGCTACTGTTCCACTCCATTATAGTTTGACTATCACCCATGGCCATATAACCACCATCCATTCCTGTCTTTCCTAACATCTCAAACCACAAATGTTCTTGAACTTTACAGTATTTAAATATTTTTTAAACTTAACTCTTATACCACCACCCCTTTTTTATTTTCTGTTCATACTCTGCCATAACAAATCTTCCGGTGTAGGTTCTTCTCTTAGATGTGTTTTCACTGCTGCTAATACATCAAGTCCTTAGTTTTTAATTGCTTTGTTTAATTCCAGCCACTTTTCTGGTCTCCTACCACCTTGCATATTCAAATATCCAATTTTTAACAATTTCTTCCTACCCCTTTTATAAATTCTTTTGACTCTTTCTTCTCTATTACATTTGTAATTAGCTTGTTCATCATTGGTTTTACAGACCCATTCCCTTTTCACGTCTACATTTATATTTAAATCAGCTACCCTCTGTTCACTTCTTACATCCAGTCACTATTAACTTACTTTTTGATAATACTGTAATTTAAAACACTATTCCCCTTTATAAGTTTCCCGAACTGCAATATTTTTCATAAATCAAACCCCCTAATGCTTTACTTTCTTGTTTTGCTAAGTGCAATTCATCTTTACTATATAACTCCCTCTTGCTAATAAAAAAATCCCACCCATCCACAAATATAACATTATTTCTCTTGCATAATTTTTTCAATCTCTCATTTATAGAACATGCCCTATCTAACCTATGGTCAAATCTTGGTAGTAATCCAACTACTATGCTTCCTTTAACTTTATTCAAGTTGCCAATTCTATATAATCATTCATTACTTTCTCCGATGGCTCTGATAAATTATTTATCCCTACCATAACATAACATCTCTACTCTCGTTTCTTTACCTTATCTGTAACATCCCTAATTCTAGCTCCAGGTTTAAATTCGGCCCACTAGCAGTGTGAAGAAGACAATGAGACTCAATACTAAATTAAAATATGCATATACGTAGTTGTACGTGTGTAAGCGGAGAAAATGGAGTTTGAACAAGTTAGACAATAAATAGTTTAATATAAAGACAAATGATATACATTATGAATTAACTGCATACATTAGCATGTGCGTGAATCAGCAAGTGGTCGACCAAACGGTAGATAATTACATAACACTTTACTATTTCTCATATGCTCTTTTATTAATTAAATGACATATACTATAAATAAACACACATCTTTGGTGTGTCCAATATTAAGATGCCAATCAATTATTAGAAAGAATTTACATAAAATTGCTATTAACGCTTTTATATACGGTTCTGATATGTAGTGACTAGCATGTGATTTCGGAGAGCGTTCTGAGATTCATTATATATATAAGAAAAACTATTTTCATGCCATTACGGTCGTGACAATAATAAAAACACATTTGAAAATTATATTTAGTTATATGACAAAATATTTATTGAAAATTCTTTTAACAATAGTAAAAAGAATGCTTTATTTTCCCCAAGGCATATACTCTTAAAGTTAGAAATAGATTACGATGGTAGGATTGGATAATAAGATTGAAATAACATTATAAACTAATAAAGTTAATAATTTTCGGCATTTATATGTATATTTTGAGCAGAGCACAATTTTAATATTATTACAGCACTAAAATTAGGTCATAAGCAAAAGAAATAATATGAAGTTTGGCGATACTGATATATTGGCAAAGAACTAAGAGAAAAAGGTCATGCTTCTGGACGAAAATGAAGTCTAAGACCCCCTTTCTAGGGCAGTGCTTAGAAAAGTGTGATTAGGCATGGCATGGCTCAGGGCTTACTGGAGTAACTGACGCGAGAAACCTTTTATAAGAAAGTTTGGTCCTGAGAAGCTCAACTATCAACAGGATAGAACATGAAGAAAATCTATGGGTTCGAACTTGTCGCAACTCCCAGATTAGAAACACGTAATATATATATATATTTTCACAAAGTGGAGTCGAATGTCAGTAATGCAGTACTGACGAATGTCACTAACGACATGGAATAAGATTTACTGCTTTAAAAATAAATGACCCTAGTTTGAATGCCATAATTTATAGATAATGCGCGATGCTGCTGTAATATATATATATGTATACAAGATTTTACTTGATAACTAAAATAGTAAAATATACATTAAAATTTACCCCCTTCCTTTCCTGCTGTTTAAAAATGATTCAATCCCACCTTCGTGGATTTTACAACAACTGAGAATATTTAAGCATATGATATTTTAAGAATATGGAAAAATAAAAGAAAGCTAGCAGTTATAGAAAACAACTAATAGGTCACCTAAGTTAGTTAAACAAATTTTTATACTAAAACATAAACAAAATGTTGACTCGTAAAAACAATCTGGCAAGCATATTAATTAATAATGCGTTGTTTTAAAAAAACATTAATAACCTTAATTCATGAAGGTTTACTTAAAAGAAGGAAAGAAAAGATTTTAAGAAATTCAGTTCATCAGATTGCTTGAGATTGTCATATTAATAATAAAAGCATACATATAAAATCAAGTAATAAATCACTATAAATGAGAGAGAATTAAATTTATAGAAATTATTTGAGAATAATTTACATTATTAGAAAAGTTACAACGTTAAATCATACATTAGAAGAAATTGATAATAGGGTTTGAGATTAGTCAGCTACATTTACTTTTAGGTGGTACGCAAATTATTACCTTGCACAATTTAAGAGTCCATTTTCAAAGTACAGTATTTAATGGATCTGTGCGAGTTCTTATGTGGCAAGCAAGTTTCTATTCAGCATACTTAAGTTCTCCATCGGGCTTTTACTTCATTCTATGGGAGCATGATGGTACGGTAGCGGCAGATGACCACAGGATGGGCTTACTACTCGATCATTATTTTTTAACTTTCAAACCAGCATGGGTTATGTTCACTGCACAGTTCTTTCAATAGTAACTTCTCTATTGGTGTTTAAAATTGGCCCATTTTATACTCCTGCCCAGGTATTTGAAGAATGCTCTCAATTTATTTCTAGCTCAAATCTAATCTTTAATCTAAAATCTTAAGTTTTCTTTGTTCATTGTTTGAAGATGCAATCGTCAGATAACTGTCCAAAAATAAATTCAAATCAATTTTCAGATTGAAAACAGATTTGACAAAAATGTTTATACAAAAGCAAAATCTATTAATCCCATTGCTAATTTTATTTTCAGTAAAACTTTAATTAAAAATTCCTTCCAAGATCCAAAACAATATTATATTTCCAATCCTTTAATTATTTTTGGACTATTAACAATTGCATCTCCCATCTTGGATTTTGACAAAATATACAATTTAGTAGGAAAAACAATTTAAAAAGAAAAAGTTTTAAAATGGCGTATAATAAAATCAATATTTTGTTAGTATTTTTGCTCCTATAATATATATCTGAGCCGCACCTATGTAATTTTTTTAATGTGAAGAAAAGAATTAATAATACATATTGAAAAGTTAAACTTTATAAATTTTAGGCGCACATCTCAAATATATACATAATATATATATATCCGATTAAAGAAGCGGGATGGAATATAGGATTTAAACACAGGTTAGTAGATGGAACCATGAAGATCAATCTTAAGCTAAAATTGACTGCTTCAATATATATATAGGCTATGGATTTTTGTTTTGTGTAACTTATCTCAATTTGAGCAATAAATCAATTAATATAAACATGAGTGGTAGCTTTGCATTATTTATATTCAAAAAAAAATGTAGACTTACAAGAATTTAAAAAAAACTGACTTTTATACAGTGTTTTATAAATTACTTGAAACGATATTAAAAATTATCAAATACAATAAATTATTTACTTTTAAAAATAATAGATGTATGTAATGTAAATTAACAAACTTTATTGTTTTGTAAATTATATACTTTAAATGATATTAAAAATTATCCAATAAAATATTTTAAAGAATTCTTAAAATATATTTTTATTATCATTTATGTATACAGTATGTGCTAATATTTTACATTTTTTGTGGTTTAGCTAATGTATATTATTATACAATACATGCATTGTTCAGGCAGTTTGAAGAGAGCACCAGTCAACTTTTTTACTTGGACACACACATATTACTATTTTACTGCCATTGTCAATAATAATATTTGTTAATGAAGTTTATTAAACCATAATCAGACATGAAAATGAATAAATAGGTGGCACTTATATCAATGCATAAAGAAAAAACAACTATCTCATAAATTTAAAGTAGTTTAGCCAGGAACAAGAACATCATCATCTAACTCTAAAAATCAGTCTTATCTTGCCTCCCTATATGTCAACACGATATTTTTTAGTTAAATACACACGTATTACAAATAGAATGCCAGAAACTGTATCTCTTGAGACTTAATGCCCATTCATAAATTAATATTATATGGATATGCATGATTCTGATCAATAGAATAAAATTTAATAATAAAACACTTGAAAAAAAAATGCATATTTAAATATATAATAACTTAAATTGCATGCCAAAAATTCCATGAAACAATTATTATTTACAAATGATTATTATTTGTAATTAATCAATTTTGTTACATATTTTTGTGTTTTGACATGACTTGGACATATACATATCACAGTATATGCTTAATAATTAATAATACTAATTAGTTTATCATGTGAAAAATATATTTAAAATAAAATATAATATATAGGATATATGAGCACAGACTTTCACATGACCCACCACTCAGCACTCTATCTCATATCACCAATACACTTGAACACATGTATGTCAAAAAGATAAATAATCACCAATATACGTATTTCATGCTAAACCAGCAATCATCAGTTGGTCCAGACTATCATCTCTACACATATATGCAATAGGTGCTCAGATGTATGTGTTGAGATGATAGTCTGGACCAACTGATGATTGCTGGTTTAGCATGAAATACGGATATTGGTGATTATTTATCTTTTCGACATATATGTGTTCAAGTGTATCAGTGATATGAGATAGAGTGGTGAGTCATGTGAAAGTTTGTGCTCATATACCCTATATATTGCATATATTCATATAGGTATATAATAAGCCTGTATTTCAGTTATGAAAATAAAATACTAAAAAGTTGATTATTCAGTAGTATAAGCAATCATAAAACGTTCAATTTTTTGAGAGATTGCTACAAATAGTATGTAAATATAAAAGCTGTGGAGAAAGATACGTATTGGGTTACATTATTCTATTAACATGAGCGAAGCTGCAGTTATAGCTAATACATATATACTTTGAAAGATGATAAATAAAAATATTAAGATTGCCAAAAGTTATAGAGAAAAAAACATAGATTACATCTTTCTTCAAATAATTTTAAATCAATTTTCAAATACAGTGTACATATGATGTTAACAGATATTATGGCATCAGAAGGAATATAGTTTTATTGTGCTAATACTTTAAAAAAGAAAATAATATATAATTAAAATTAAATTGCCTAATAGTGGTAATGAGAAAATAAAACAATTTTAAAATTCTATTTCTATGCAAAAATATTGAATTGATGAAACAATAATTAAATGTTTTAAAAAAAATGCGAAGTACAATTTTTAATATGTTTATTATAATATTTAATACAATTTCTTAATTTAATAGTGATCCTTTGTTATATCATAATTTTCTTTGAATATTCTTCATATTTCAATTATTGTCAATATTGAATAATAGAACGAATGCTGAAACAAAAATATATATAAATTTAAATTAATTACAAATTATCAGAAATGTTTGAAAATTGATATAAGTTTTAAAATTAAAATAAGCAATATCTAAATGACGAAAACATTACAACAATACTTTCGTCAGTTAATGATGTGAGTTGCTTTTTAATCATCATTAAAAGTAGAAAATGATATAAATTGAGTTTCACTCTGATTAAAGAATCATTCAAAATAGTAAGAGATTACATTTATATATTGGACTATTTCCATCATCTATTATTAAGTATTGAATGTCTTTAGAAAAATTTAACTTTATTTAAATTTTCCAATTACATTAACCTATTAGTAATAGCACACATAGAAGTAGTATTCTCCTCTCTTCTTCAGGTGTTGCTAGCCTGACCAGACCGTAATAGCTTGAGAATCGAACTTGAATCCTAAGATTCTTAAATATGAAATTTTAAAGTAATGCTCTAACTAATTGAATCATCCAAAGACATTCGATACCTAATAGTAGATGATGGAAATAGTCCAATATATAAATACAACTAAAATATCATTATCACAAACCTTCAGAAGTAAGAGATTGTCGTTTTTTTTTTCCATCTAACCAATAGCACAAGTTACACTTGTATATAAAATATGAGAACTTAGTAGAAAATAATGATTTATTGTAAATATAAATGATGTTTGTTGTTTTTTAAAAAAAAATAGAAATAATAACAAACTGAAAAAAGATGTTAATGAAATGTATCAAATAAAAAAAAAACTTTAATTGAAAAATAAAATAAATATTAAACACAAAGTGAATAGCAACGGGGGGAAAAATGAATTAACTAAATATGCCAATATAACTCAATAATAGACCGCAGAATATCTCTCAAAAATTGCAAAAAGCATTTAACTTCATAATATCTGAGGATTTTATATGTCAATTTAATCTCAAAAAAATTAAGATAGATGTTGACATTTATGATATAGCTAAATAAAAATCAGTTTCAATTTAGAAAAACAGATGCAATTTCCATTGTTTGTTGGAAAATATATGTTAAAAAATATTTACAAAGAATTTTTTTGTAAGGTAATCAAATCTTCATTTTAGTCTTTAGTGAATATGTTAATAAGAAAATCATCAATTCTATTAGTTATCTGTAAAAAATAGGATTTACATATTCCAATGTTTAAGCCTCTTTATTACAGCTTTATTTTATAAAATACAACTATTTCTCTTCTTAAAATCAACTGTCAGTGTTTATTCCATGTTTTCAATCTTTTCCAACACATCTTTCATAATTCTTTTGGCCTGAAGCACACCCCAAATCCAAATTCTCTTTCTCCTCATAATTGTCTCAACAATTTTTTTTCTTTGACTCTTCAATATTTCGATATTGCCCATCTTATCCTTGCTCTTAATCCATTTCATTCATCTCAAAGACCTCCACAGTATTATCTACTCTCAATTAAACTATAAAATAGTTTATTCTTATTAAAATCCTATTTATCTACTGTTATTAATACTATGTGTGTGATAGGAATATGGTACAGTTGCTAGCTTTAATGCAAATTTACTTAGATAGAAAAAAGTGTCATTTTCTGGTTCCCAAAAAAATTTGAAGAAAGCTGCTAACACTTGTAATTTCTGCTTAAAATGTAGATATAAAGGTTCAAATATATAATTTCCTGTCTTAACCATACCATCAATTTCGAGGGTTGGTGATACTCATATTGTGGGTGGATATCTCAAGGCCCATCGATCACATCCTCTCGTTCAAGTATATGGTTGTGTTCGTTGTGGCAAATAGTCTCTCAAAGTGTTATATGCTTTAGATTAATATTTACTCTTAACATTTTCATCTTAAACCTTATACAATTTATATTAAACCTATTTACAAGTATGAATCTCATTATTATACCATTTCCAACTTTCTTATACACTTAACAATTCTATTTTTTATACCAAAACTTTACTCTTACAGTTTCGACTGTCCTACAGTCATCATCAGAGCTACAATATTCAAATATATAATCATACAATTAATACATTGTATACACATATTTATATACATAATCAAAACATACATCTTAAACTGACCATTATAAATGATCATTTTCCATTTTATTATAAAGTTTTGATATAAAAAATAGTATTGTTAAGTGTATAAGAAGGTTAAAAATGGTATATATAAATATAGAAATCAATACATAAGGAAAGGAGGAAGAAGATGAATCTCATTCCCATGATTATACTTGTGAGAATTGGTATTTAAAGAGAGTTGTTTTGATAATACTGAAGTTAGCATTAGAGATCAAAACAATTCATCAAAGTATACATTAAATAAAACAAAAGATATATAACTTTTTGCTTCACCACTTTTTAAAGAAAATTATTATGTAAATATTTTCTGATTTATATATATATTGTTAGTAAATATCACTTCTTCTTATCTAAGTCTTTCTTTTTCAAAAAAATATCCAATTAAGTTTATTAACTTCCTTTTCACAATCAATAAAATAGATATTAATTGTCCTTTTTCTTTTTATTCATCTCTCAACAATAGTTTTCAATATTCCAAATATTTCTCTTGTCTCTCTACCATTTCTAAATTCAAATAGCCTCTTTAGATGTGCTTATCCAATCTACTTGAAATCTATCTATTCAAGATCTCAACATTTTAAATATATATAACATTTAGCTAATTATTTTACAATCTGTTCTGAGTCATATATTATATTGCAAATATCGACTAATTCCTTTAACTCTTTTCTCTCAAAACCATTAAGATTGTGGTTATAATGAATAAAGATTACACAGATGCAATTGAAGAGACAAGCATTATTATCGAAAAATACACAAAAAAGAAAGAAAAGATAATATTGCTTTCTTGACCTTTAAACCGAGTTATTTTGTTAGATATTTTAAAAAATAAAGTTTATGTGATTATTAAAAAATTTGTTTATAAATCAAAGTTGTAATTAATAATTTGTTAAGTGCATACTCATTACGTAAGTAATATATATTAAGGCTATAACCTTAAGACTATGTACCTAGATGTGACAGTAGGGATCTCTACATATATTAAACTTTAAAAGACAATTTATGAATCAAAATATATTTGTAGCCTTCTTTTAGATAAGTTATATATAAAGAGAGTTTTCTGTTTGTTTTACTATTAATTTGGATAAATTTCTAAATGAATATTGTTTATTATTGTCGAAATTATAGATGTTGAAAATGAACTTAAAAAACTTTAACTAAAATTGGGCAAATTTGTAGATAGTTTATAATAAAAATAAAAAATAGGCAAGTCTAAAAGCAATGGCTGTAAATGGAAGTGGTAAATGTTAAGACATTATTTATTTGATAATAAAAATAATGACAAAGATATTATAATGCAATGATTAAATAGACTTTTTTTGAGAAAATGTAGTGTTCCATTAAAATTATACATAAAAAAAATTTTGTGGAATACTTTATTTAGAATGAATATAATTATGGAGCAGAAACATGATAATAATAATAATAAAAAAGACAAGATAAGATAAAGGAGAAGAATAAGATAAGCAATGTTTCAACTACTGAAAAAAAAAAAAACATACCTAAATTTAAAAAAAGATGATTATGAAGTAATAGAAGATTTGGATTGAGCCTAAATTTAATAGTAAAAAAATTATGAAAAATACTTTGAAAGAAATTATAAACAGAGATAAAATTCAATGAAGTTGAAAGATAATAATAAAAAAGACAAAAAAAAGGGGGTTTGCGTTTGAGTGCTTGACAAGTAAAGCAAAAGACAGAAAAGCTTACAGAAAGTTGTCAGTGTAGTATTTAAGTTCAAGAAATATTTTAGTATAAAAAAAGATCAATAAGAATACTCCAGAAGTTAAAGCGAATTTAAATGTATTAATTAAGGTCAATGGAAACTGTTTTAGGAATGAGTATAAAAATAAGAAAATTAAGTTATGTAATTAAAAGATTTCTACAGACTAAATGAAAAAACGGAAGAGCAAATTTTGAACTGATTAGGTAAAGATAAAATCTTACGAAATAGTAGATATGGAAAGTGAAAGTAAGTAAATGTTTTCGCAAAGGAATTTTAAGTAATGGAAAATTGCTGATAAGAGAACAATTAAACTGAAGACTATAAAAACCTGGGATTGTAGAGTTAAATGCTCTTTTTCCTCTTTCGTGCTAGTGAAGTGTTTTTTGTGCGCAACGAATATCATCAGTAGCCAATCAACGTCTGTCAGGGAATAAATATAGATGTTTTGGAATCTGAAGATATAAAAATCTGACTAGTATTTAAAGTAGATCATCCTGATCTTATTTTGTTTTTTGTAAGCCTAAAGGGCTCTTAGGTTTTAACTTGGAGAACTGGTACTTATTTAGCATAGTTGTGGAAAGAGTCAATCCATTAAATAAAACAGTAATTATCAGGCAATATTGAAAGAGTATTTAAAGACTTTAAGAACTCCGTGACCATTTATTTATAAGCTTGTATATGTATTCTAGTTTTGTGTTGTATAACTTATAATAAATCTTTAGTACTAAATTTAGTTTTAGTTATTAATTAATTGTGGTTTGCCACTTCGAGTCGTGGGTAAACAGAGAAATCAATAGTACAAGCACCACCAACATGTCGCAGTTGAAATTCGGACCTAGCCAGGAAAGTAATAGTACAAGCAGAATTAGAATTGGCAAGCAATAGTATAGATCTAAAATTGGAAAGACGGGTAAAATGTCAAAAGGTTAAGGTAGTAAGTATTTCGGAATTTGATGTAGGGAATACAATGGAATGGCCGTTATATGTGACGCAACTGGAAAATTTTTTCACGCTTAATGCCATAAATGATAATAGTAAAAAGGTAGCAGCAGCCTTGTTGTGTTTGGCAAGAAGGAAAGTAATTGAAATCATTAATAAGTTATTTGACGAACCTATAACGAAGTTAGTAAGTTATGAGGTGATAGTTAATAAATTAACAGAGTTTTTTTAGCCAACAGCCATCTAGGCACATTGCTAGGCTGGCACTCCGAAATAGAAGACAGGTTGCGGCAGTTAGTAAAAAAACTGTTAATATGGGGAATTGGGTAAACAAGTATTGTTGCACCAATTGCTATAGGAATGGCAGATGAAAAGTTAAGACAAACATTATTGACTGAAACCGAGTTGTTTTATGAATTAGTGATCAAAAAAGGGATTGTGTATGAGTTAATTATTGAGCAAGCTCTAGCTTTTAGAAGTAAAATGGACAAAGAGGGCAGAACAGCAGTTTTTAAAGTAGGATGCAGAAAAATTTTAAATCAGGTAGTGAGCCAATACCTTTAGGGAAATGTTTTTGTTGTGGGGAATCAGAACATTTCGCAAAGAATTGTAAATAGTGTCGAGAAAGCTGTTTTAATTGCAATAACAGAAGGCATTTAGCAACAGTTTGCAAAAAACCGAATGATAAAAGAGAAATCCCCAAACAGAGGAGAGGTATGCAAAATGAAGTGAATATTAAAAAAGAGTATGATTTCACACTGGCAAAATCAAGATTATTCATTAAAATATAAACGGAGAAAAGAAATCTCACACGCAGACATGTTGTTAAGATTTCCAGCTAATCATAGAGACATGCAATAGTGAGTTTGGGTTAATTATATTGATAGCATGAACTCACATGTGGTAAATAGTAATACAGTCCAAAAGTGAACTAGGGAAGACAAAGGGTACATTATTCTGATAATGTGGATTAAGAAGAACTGGCCTAAAACTAGATCTTGTTATGTGGCAATGTTTTGCATTCTGGCCGAAAACAACAAAAAGCATGGGAGAGAGTGCATATTGATCATGCAGAACCAGTGAATGGAAAAATTCTGCTGATAATGACTTATGCATTATCAAGATGGATAGAATGTCATATTGTGAAAGATATGAGTGCCCTAAAAACAGTTAAGTGTTTAAAGACCATATGCTCGATTCACAGTTTTCCAGAAGTGGTTGTATCAGATAATGGAGCAGGTTTTACTGGAGAGGAATTATGACAGTTTTTTTAATACCTGTGGGATTCATCACATGCGTGCATACCTACAAATCATCCTCAGTCAAATGAATTAGCAGAGAATACAGTACAGCAAGTAAAGGGAAGTTTTAAAAAAGTGAGTAGCAAGAAGCTTTACAAACATTTATGCTATACCAACATTCAACACCATCTACAATGACAGAAAAATCTCAAAGCAGAATTAATGTGTGGATGGAAACTAAGGACTAAATTGGCAGCTTTGCATCCTAATGAAAGTTTTGTTCCAAATATGAAGCAAAGTAAATTGAGTTGGAGAATCTGTATGGGTGAGAGTTGTTATACGGAAAAAATGGATCAAGGGAACTATAGACATTATATTGTCAAATCAAATATACGTGGTCAGTGGAATTAATGGTTTAAAGTACAGATACCATGTGAACCATATAAAAAAAAGAGCCAGAGAAATGTAGCTGGAAATATGGCAAGATGCAAATATGCAGGAGGCAGAGAGTGATGAAAGAAGCAACATGAGAAGAAAGTAAGAGAAAAATCAGTTAATCGAGGAAAGCAGTGATGAAATGGCAGAAGAAATTCAAGCAAAACTGAAAATAAATAAATCACCCAGATCTGTGCGCATCAAACGAAAACCAGAAAGATGGAAGGATTATGTGTAAGAAACAATTGCAACTTCTGGAGTGAGGGAAGGAATTGTAGTATTTGAGTTCAAGAAATATTTTAGTATAAAAAAAAGATTGATAAGAATACTCCAGAAGTTAAAGCAAATTAAATGTATTAATTAAGGACAATGAAAACTGTTTTAGGAATGAGTATAAAAATAAGAAAATGAATAGTTACATAATTAAAAGGTTTCTACAGACTAAATGAAAAGAACGGAAGAGCAAATTTTGAACTGATTAGGTAAAGATAAAATCTTACGGAATAGTAGATAGGGAAAGTGAAATTAAGTAAATGTTTTTGCAAAAAAATTTTAAATAATGGAAAATTGCTGATAAGAGAACAATTAAACTGAAGACTATAAAAACTCAGGATTGTAGAGTTAAGTGCTCTTTTTCCTCTTTCGTGTTGGTGTAGTAATTTTTGTGCACAACGAGTATCAACAGTAACCAAACCCAGATGTTTCGGAATCTGAAAGTATAAAAATCCGACTAGTATTTAAAGCAGATTGTCCCGATCTTATTTTGCTTTATGTAAGCCTAAAGGGTTCTTAGGTTTTAACTTGGAGAACTGGTACTTATTTAGTATAATTGTGGAAAGAGTCAATCCATTAAATAAGACATAATTGTCGGGCAATATTGAAAGAGGGTTTAAAGACTTTAAGAACTCCATGATTATTTATTGGTCTGTATATATTTAAACTTGTATATATAGTCTAGTTATGTGTTGTATAACTTATAATAAATCTTTAGTATTAAATTTAGTTTTAGTTATTAATTCATTGTGTTTGCCCCTTCGAGAGTCAGAATGATTTTGGGTATTGCTTTTCATCAGATAATGATGATATGAATGAGTTTGCAAATGAATATTTTGCACGGAAAAAGTCACAGACTGAAATAAAATGATATAATTTAGAAAGTATATTTAGGACATAAAGAGCTAAGCTATAAAATAAATTGAAGTATTTGGAGTCAACAAAATAATTTGACAATAGAATAGTATTTGTACATTTTGATATTGATTTTTTGAGACAAGTGATGGCATTACTAAAATAAGATCTTGGTTTGGAAAAAAACATGGGTTATGAGAATAGGTTATGCATACTTAGATGTTTAGAGAATTGTTCAATTATTGACAATAAATAATTAGAATAATAACAGATTTAAATAAAATAAAACTAGAAAAATTCCTTAATAATGAATGAAAATATTTGAAAACCAGGCACTCTTCACAAACCTGGAGCTTAATTGTAAGTATAGGGCATTTGAACTCAGACTTTCAAGCACCCTCCATCTATCCACACTATCTCATACAACTGATACACATTACAACACACATGTACAAAAAATAAATAATCACCAATATATGTATTTCATGCTAAACCAATAATATTGACATCAGCATGAAATTTGGGTTTTCATCATTAGATTTTCAATGATATGGATGGCTGAAAAGTTGGGAGGTTGGAATGGGTTGAAGCCTGTCCATTAAAGTATGAAGATTTGCCATCTTAATGTAAACTGAGCACTGATTACATATATGTGTGGTAGATGATAATCTGGACCAACTGATGAGTGCTGAATTTAGCATGAAATACAATATTGGTGATCATTTATCTTTTCGACATGGGTGTGGTCATATGTATCAGTTGTATGAGATAGTGTGGATAGATGGAGGGTGTTTGAAAGTCTGAGTTCAAATCCCCTACACTTTTAATAATGAATGATAAAACCACTACCCCTACCCTCAAAAAAAAAAAAGAGGAACTGAAAAGAAATTAGCTATTCTTAAAAATGAATTAAAAAAATATGTAACTGGAAAAAAATATATAAAAACAATACAATATTAGAAGTATATGTGTGTAGTATAATAGGGCAAAAAATAATCTAGTAAATGAAAGAATTAAAGTGAGAACTAGCATTACTCATTTTTTAAAGATAAATTAATTTTGGTAAAAAAAAGTTATCTAATTTATAGAGATAGCTGCACTGTCTTGAAAAGAATTGAATTGGATAAGACATAAAGGCAAAAATGTGGAGCTGATGCTTAAAAGATATTGAAAAAATAAAATTTTGAAAACAAAAATAAATGTTTAATAAAATAAATATGCTTAAATAAAATATTAAAATATTCGTTAAAAAGAACTCTCATAACATGTCTTTTTTCTTTAAAATGTAAATAGCTGATAATCATGTAATGGCGATTGTTTTGTTCATAAAGTAAAAGCAAAAATATTTTTAATAATAGAACTAATAACGCATAAAAGAAATAGTAATAACATTATAAATAAAAGCCATGATAATGATAAATATAATAATAAATAATAAAAAATTAAACAAAAAAAAAAAAAGCTTTTTATTACAACTGAAATAGAATTTGAAAAAATCCCTATCTGTTGTAGTGTTTATAAATAATTCAAATTGCTACTGAGTACCTATAATACAGCTAAATTATTTTTATTTCTTTAAAAAAAAAGTCTGGTATCATTAAACCAGTTAATAAACAAAATGTGTTCCTTAATAGCAATAACTAAAAAAAAAAGCAAAAATTTAGCATTATTAAAAATTATAAATTAATCTAAATCTATAAATTTAATAAGTTATAATTTTTGTATGCAAAAATTTTATAAATAAAATAGTAAACTATATTTAAACAAATACTAACCTTTCACCCTTGTGCATAAGATCAAAAGCATTATTAATGTCACTTAAAACCAAATTATGAGTAATAAATTCGTCAATCTTAATCTTTCCATTTAAGTAGTCTTCAACTAGTTTAGGCACACTGTCACGACTTTTGAAACCTGTTTTAGCAAAAATATTCAAGAACATAATTTTATTTTGCAAATACAGCAAAAAATAATAATAAAGAGAACTAGACAATAGACAGTAAATAATATCTTTACCCATATTATGTATTTAAAATTAAAACTTTGTCACTTTAAAACAATTTAATTACAAAGCCTTTACTAATCATATATCCTGTTATGAACTGACAGATATTTAGAAAAATACCATCAAAAATTGAAATAATGAATTCCAAGATGCTGTTACTTCATATAAATTTCAACAACAAAAAAAATCATATAAAACAGCTAATATAAATATATATTAATCACACATAAAAAGCCTTTTTCGGCACATGGTTTAGTGCCCTTTTCAAATGTTAATAATCTATTATTACATTAACAAATTATTACATATATAACACCATCAAATGTTGCATAAGTAAAACAACAATAACAAAACATTAGTAAAATAGAATAAGTCTTTCATACAGAGATCCAATATTCACTTAAAAAAAAATGATTATATAACATAATGATTAATAAGTATATTAAACAACTTTATATATTGTAACCTTATATTTTGGTACAAAATATATAGCTTGGTGGAACTGATTTAAAATTTCTCTATGTTCTTCTAGGTGACTTAATTACCATAGTTAGCACTTTGTGTATTCTTGATACTTGTAGTCAAGTTGACTCAATGATGAGATTGTAATTTCATTTTTTTTTGCTTACTATTTTTTTTTTTAATATATATTAGTTTTGCTCTTTTCCAATCACTGAGTTAGACAAGCTGTGTTTAACCCATGAAACCAGCAGCATATTATATCAAATGTAGTAAGATGTAAATAATAATAATAATCATTCCTCATTTCTCTTTGATTAATCCCAAAGATTAATTTTGGTTTGATTAAAATGATTTATTTAATTATCTAGAATTAGTTGATAGAATATAATAAACATTTTTTTTTCTTTCATTTTTAACAGAAATATGTAAATGAGCAGAAATGTAATTGGATGAGGGGAGAAGAGAACGTGCAGAGATTTTTTTTTTAACTGGGATAGAAGAGGGTGTGTAAAGTTTTTGTTGTTAAATATATAACAAATATGAGAGCTACTCCTTAACATTAATAACAAATAAAAGAATTAAATTAAAATTTTCTTATATAATTCAAATTTGCAATATTATTATGTGTTAATGACAATATGAGTGGCTAAATTTAAACAGGTCTGTTCAAGTCCGCTGAGAATATAACTGCTGATTATCTTTCAAAATGTCTATAATTGAAATGTATTAGTCTTAACAACTACAACAATGGAAATAACAATTTTAAAGATTAGTCTACCTGGAAATATTTTTTATTGTTTACAGACTATATTAACCTTGGATATAATATTTTACTTTTATGATTTCAAATTGTATAATTATACCATATACATGTGGAGCAGAATGCTATAATAATTTTAAGGTGTCTGAACGATAAAGATTTAGCTATATCTTACTTTGAACTTATATTAGAGATAACATTCCTGCTCTATGAGTTAACATTTTATGGTTAAAGAATAATATAGCTGTTGAAAGAAAATAACAGCTAACCAGACAATTATTTATGACTGTTGTGGCAGATATGGGATAATTATTTGCTTGAACAATCATTCCTATCTTCGACACCCACTTGCTAAATTAAAAGTAATGAAATATTCTAATTTTGGAATAACGCCTGTCGTATACATATGTAAATAGAGTCAGTAAAGGCACACATTAATTAAGTGAAAATAAAAGTAATTAGATCGGGCTGCATTAACTAAATAAAGTAATTACAGAGGCGTTGTTTAACAAATTGGATTATCAAGGGTATTAATAACCAAATGAAGCCGTTTACACACACGCGAGAAAATGTATGAATACTCCAGAAAAGAAGTGACGAGAGTGGGATTTCAAAGTGTGGCAATATAAAAAAAAGAGTGGGGAAAAAAAGATATATCGCGCCTTGTGCTTTTGTTCTTCATGAGTGCTGCTGCTTTTCGGACTGCGATCCCAGGTTCTCGGCGCCTGTAGGTGAATCCGGCTGATTAGAGTAAAAGCAGACCTCACCGGTCTTAATATAATTTTTAAACGCCCTAAGTGGCTCTTACGAGGGTTATTTTCATCACCTAGTCAAGGTACTGTGCGTTTTATATTACTGTAGACAGAGAAGAGGATTTGAACCTTAATGCAGTCAGATTATGTATATATATATATATTTTAACCAATTACCATAACTGTTGTTAGTGTGAATTATTATGTACCAATAAAGAATTAGTGTAAATTAGTCGGTGATTCTTATTTATAATTAAGTATTAATATTTGCGATCGTTCAGCTACAGCTGAAGACTGCAATTTTCTGGTGCAATCTCAAACAACCTTAAATTATGTCTTTAGGGCAGAATAGTATAGACAAATTCGATGCCAGTAACACGTCCAAATGGCTGTTAGAACACAGATCAAAAATTTCTTTACTTTGAATGCGATTGATGATAACAAGAGAAAAATAGCGGCCCTAATGTGTTATGGCGGGAAAAGAGTAATTGAGGTTATTCATAAAAATTTTGAAGTGCCTTTGCCGAGAAGGTCAAGTACGAGGAAGTGATCAAGAAGTTAGATGATCAGTTTAGCCCCTGTCCCTCTCGCCACATAGCTAGATTAACTCTCCGAAATAGGAAACAATTTAGCGGCGAGAAAATTTATGATTATAATCTAGCTTTAAGAGAATTGGCTAAAGATTGTAACTATGGTGATTTTATTGACGAAATTTTAATGGATCAGCTACTTTGGGGCATGGCCGATGATAGGCTCAGACAGCAATTGCTAGTAGAGACGGAATTAACCTACGAAATGGCCATCAAAAAGGGTATAGCGTATGAGCTGATATTGGAGCAGGCACAAGCTTTTAGATGTAAATCGGATGAAACCACAAAAATGGGGGTATTCAAAACGTACGGAGGAAATCAAAGCCCAATGAAGTCAAATACTAGTAACGCTAAAATAATATATTTCTGTTGTGGCAAAACGGGCCATATTTCAAGAGAATGCAAATGGCAGAAAGAAGCGTGTTTTAAATGTGGCAAAAAAGGTCATTTGTCACGCGTCTGTAGACAAGACGACAAAGAAAAAATAGAAGAACACTCCCACATGCCTTGTGATAGGTGAGGGAAATTTGCAACCACCCATATGATTAAAAATCTAGGCGTTAAAGAAATCAAGTAATAGGGATTTACAACAAACAATTGATAACGCGATGCTATGGCAACACGCAACGCCATCAACGGCCACTGCGAAATCACCCGCAGAACTGTTAATGGGCAGGAAACTGCATATTAAATTAGACTTATTACTGCCAGATCCTGTCGAAAATGGCAACAGCGACAAAAATGTAAACAAGTTCGTAATCGGGGATAAAGTTTGGGTCCGGGATGTGTTGCAAAAGAAATGGGTAAAGGGAATAATTATGAAACTGTTGTCTCAACAAATAGTAATCGTGCAGCTACAGGATGGTACTAGCTATAGAAGACACGTAAACCACGTCCGTCAGCGAGTTGTAGAGGAAATACAAACGTTACCTGACATTACAAGCGAGTTATTGTTGAATGAGCAGCAAACCACAGAAATGAAATGACAGCGACCAATGGAGACAGAGACAGCACCAACGAATAGTGAGAATGATACAGAATTGAGCTCACAGCCAGATAAAACACAAAGCAATACAGCCAGACCAAAATGAAAAATCCGGAGACCGGACAAACTAAAAGACTATATGTAGTGTCATTACGCAACTATCATTTCTGGAATAAGGGGAGGTGTCGTATACATATGTAAATAGAGTCAGTAAAGGCACACATTAATTAAGTGAAAATAAAAATAATTAGATCGGGCTGCATTAACTAAATAAAGTAATTACAGAGGCGTTGTTTAACAGATTGGATTATCAAGGGTATTAATAACCAAATGAAGCCGTTTACACACATGCGAGAAAATGTATTAGTACTCCAGAAAAGAAATGACGAGAGTGGGATTTCAAAGTGTGGCAATATAAAAAAAAGAGTGGGGAAAAAAAGATATATCGTGCCTTGTGCTTTTGTTCTTCATGAGTGCTGCTGCTTTTCGGACTGCGATCCCAGGTTCTCGGCACCTGTAGGTGAATCCGGCCAATTAGAGTAAAAGCAGACCGCACCGGTCTTAATATAATTTTTAAACGCCCTAAGTGGCTCTTAAGAGGGTTATTTTCGTCACCTAGTCAAGGTACTGTGCGTTTTATATTACTGTAGACAAAGAAGGGGATTTGGAACTTTAATGCAGTCAGATTATGTATATATATATATATATTTTAACCAATTACCATAACTGTTGTTAGTGTGAATTATTATGTACCAATAAAGATTTAGTGTAAATTAGTCTGTGATTCTTATTTATAATTAAGTATTAATATTTGCGATCGTTCAGCTACAGCTGAGGACACTGCAATGCCTACATAGAAATAATGGAGTTCATTAACCTTGAGGAATACTTTAACATGGAGGGATACTCTATATTCATATAACGTATTTAAAAAAAAAGGATCAGTCTTAAACATTCATAAGGGTTAGCACATAACTATTATTAAAACAGGCAAAACTCTCCATACAGTAGTGCCATTCAGTGCCAACCAGAGTAATCAATGGATGCCAGAAGGCTTGTGCATAAAATCCCCATCTAGTGCCTACTCATCCTATATCCCCAGACTAGTTTCTGACTTGTGGCCTTCGTCAGAAACTAGTCTGGGGATATAGGATGAGTAGGCACTAGATGGGGATTTTATGCACAAGCCTTCTGGCATCCATTGATTACTCTGGTTGGCACTGAATGGCACTACTGTAGGGAGAGTTTTGCCTGTTTTTTATTGCAAAATGCTTAGTCAAACTCATATCTTAAGAGTATAAAGAAGATTATAATCTCTTTTCTTCAGAAATCATTTCTTATATCTAATAAAAATTAATAAACATTTTAAAATCTAAATATTGTCACTAATATAGAAAATTATTTTTTACAAATCAAAAAAGCAGTCATAATTTGTGTTATCAAAAGTTCAATTTTACAGAGTAGATTTTTTAAAAAAGAGAAAGATTTGCAGTTTTTGTATTTTTGAAGTTCAGTTGAAATAGAAAGCAATTCCTGTCAATTAATATAGAGGTGGATCAGGAATAGATGGACATGGGTGAATTCCAACTGTTTAATTGCTGCTCATCTAAAAAAAACTTTCAAATAAAGACCTGTCAAAATAAACAGAGCATAGTTAATCACAGTAACAATTTTTACCAAATCTAGGGAAACCATTAATATAGGTAATTTGAGCCTAAACAAACATGACTACCAGAATACTCTTCCTTATTTGGCTTAGGTATATGTCTATTATTATATTACTAAATAATTTGATGCATTGGTCTATTTGAATTAGTATCCCTATTTTGCAAGAGAAGATATTGTCTGTCGTGAGAATTATGTTACAACAATTTTTCAGTCCTTCAGTTATTTTATGAAACTTAATGAGTATCAAAAAGAAATACTTTTATTACATGACATACAAATACAAGAGCAAAATATAAAATTTAGAAAATTTGATCATGAGATAAATTCAAACATTCACTGTGGAAGTCATGAATAATGGATTTTTTAAAATAAGAATATTATCTAAGGGTTTAGCTCTGATGTGATAATGTATTTTGACATTTTGTGGTTAAAAACATGATAAACATGCAGAACATGTCATGCATATTAATATTTAGAATTTCAATTCTTTAAACTAGATGATAAATTTATTTTGACATCAATATTAATATTAGATATGCTATCAGGATTATTCAGCAAATTCAATCTGCACTTACTTCATAAAATTGCATTTTATCTCTCATGATTAACCATCACTTGCATTCTTGAATTTGTTAATATGTTTGTAATCACAGTGATTTCTTTAGATTGATAAACTGCATTTAGATTATATCACTGATAGATGCACAATCTGTACCTTAAGCAGCAGCTTCTCTTGTTTCTAGTAGAAATTTCTATAGCTGACATGTTTTGTTCAAAAAAAGTAATCATTTATCTATTTTACACTGTCTGGGAATCATTGAATTGCATTACAAATGATCTTAACATTACAATATAAAATGTCACTAAGATAAATTAATAGTTTCTTACTCCTTAATATTACGGACACGTCTATTTGTAAAATCAAAAATAAATAGATGGGGCAAATTAACAACATTCATAATCAAATCTTTTGAATTCTTTTTGTTAATAAAAAATCTATAGTTTAGCATATTTATCGTTAATGCAGGCATGTACTTCCAACATCGGACAATCGGGAAAGTAGGCAATGAAAAACGCTAAATCAAATATATAATCAAAAATGGTATCTGGCTTATATTTAGAAATAGTAGACAAATTACTGGGCATCAAATCTGCAGAAAATATGAAGACAAATTATGGGGATTCAATTAAAATTTTCAATTAAGAAGAGGAATTGTGATAATTTAATAATAACAAAATTTAATGTTACACACATTCTGAAAGACTATGACCATTGAAACAAGTATCTTACATCTATATTCATCAGATAATCCAAACAAATACAAACAATCAAAAATATTATTTATTTTTAAATAAAACTTACTCTTCTTAGTCTACAAAGAAAAACTGACAAACATTCTTATACCTACTGTGTTGATAGGTTATTTTAAACAAGAAAAAATGAATTACACTTTAGAAGTTAGCAAATCTATTATAAGATTAATATTTCTTAGTTTATTACTGACCCTATAAAACTGCATGAGAACTAATTTTTATTGACCTGAAGTAAGTCTGACCCATCTACTTCTCTGGGATGTGAATCTTTTTCATTAACAATCTTCTAATCCTTCTTTCCATTGCCACAACTATTTTCAGATTTAACTTGAACACTACCTGTTAGATTTACAATTATACCATAACTGATTTATTTCATTCCCGAAGTTCAAATCATTGCATCCAAATCTTGACAAAACCTCCTATGTTTTTTAATACATTATAATAAACATGACTTATTAGTATTCATTAACTTAATCAGTAGCATAGAAAATATTTAAATCCTCAACCCATTTTTTTCTAATTTAACAATGACAGCTACAAAATACATTGGCACTGATAGTAGAATTACGAAGTACTGCTTATTATTTCTACTGAGATGTTATGATGCAGACATTCTACAGACCTTTAAATTTATGAGCATTTCACCAATAGATTGATTAATGTCATCAATAGCAAGCAAGACCTGTTTTTATAAAATCTTACAAGTATATTTCCCAATTTTGAACTGGCTAGATCTTCACTACTAAATTACTAATCTTACTTTCTCTAGAATATTATCCCATACTTTTATATCTTGTTTTTGCTTATTATTAACTTACATAAAAATCTATACTATCAACTTTTTTACTATCACTATACCAAGAAAAATTTACACTCATTCAATCACAAACTATTCATCCGTATTAGTATGAAGTAAATTACAAGTTTTATCTTTGATCAATTTTACCATTTTTAGCAATCAAATCATTTTTATTTTTATTACTTAGTTTAAAATCATCTTCTTTTATTTAGTGGAATCATAACGTGATCAATTCTTGAAATATTTTGAAAAAAAAAAAAAAGTCTTAATTGAAGATCCAACCATATGAATAGATTTTTGTAAACTAAACTTAATAATGAATATTGGAAACTTTCACATATGACTGTAAATAAAATAAAGCCATACATCATGTGACTTAATTTGATAAGCTTGTAATTATAAACTAAAATAAAGACTGTGCTAATAGTTCTAACAAGCTTTATCGATAAAAAAGCATTTAAAATCTCTATCTAGAAATTATCCCCAGCCCCAGATCGGTTTCTAACTATTGTCTTTTCTCAGTGAGGTGCTAGGATATTTTAGACACTGATTCATTTGTTTATAAAATTGCATATGTAATAAGACTAGAATTTAAATATCACAAATAGATTAAGATCTTAAAGTTGGAAGTTTTGTCTCTTTATTTATAATTTTCATGCTGTTTTTTTTTTCCAGCTATGAAATGAAATGGATTTGTTTTTACACTATTCTAGATTACTCAATATGTCCTATATTATAATCAATTTACATAAAACTTAATTTTTATTTCAATGATTCCACAATTTCTTTAACGAGCACAAAGAGATTTCCAGTATCACAATTTATTTCAATTTATTTATAAAACTATAAAAATAATAAATAGTTGGTGGTGGATTTTTTTCATAACTATTTGTAATTAAAATTTATGTATTTAAATTTTTTTAAAAAAAAAAAAACAACAACATGATTACCTCCAAATGCTGTGCCTTTCCATGTTCGTCCAGTCACTAATTGGAATGGTCTTGTGGAAATTTCTTTACCAGCTGCTGCTACACCAATAATTACAGATAATCCCCAACCCCTACAAGTTGCTTCCAGAGCTGCTCGCTATAAAAATGTAGATTTAATATTTAGAAATATTATTTTATAAATTCTTAAAATTAATTTATAAATTCAAATAGAAATATATTTTTTATCAATTGCATATACAAATTATTATATCATGTCTTACCATGGTATCAACCTTACCAATACATTCAAATGTATAATCAAGACCACCATCTGTCAAATTTATTAGAACCTCTTGAATAGGTTTATCAAAATCTTTAGGATTAACAAATTCTGTACAACCAAACTTTCTAGCTAAAGAATAAATTAAATAAACTTCAGAGTAAATTCTAATTACAAGCAGAACTAAAGAACAATTACTAATGTATTACCTATTTCAAATTTATTAGGATTAACATCCACACCAATGATTCGAGATGCACCTGCTGTTTTGCATCCCATAATGACAGCAAGACCTACAGCTCCCAGTCCAAATACAGCACAACTAGAATTAGATTCAACCTAAATGCAAATAAAACTTTATAGCATTAAAATATTTAGCATAATTTTAAGATAGGGAAAAATATAAATAATTATATGCAAATAATTATGTAAACAAAGTGAAATAAAGATTTTACTCTTAGATTTTAAAAAAAGTTACAAAAAGAAAACTTCTTCTTCCTCCTTTCTTTATGTATTAATTTCTATATTTACATATGATACTATTTCCAACTTTCTTATACACTTAACAATACTATTTTTTATACCAAAACTTTACTCTTACAGTTTCGACTGTCCTGAAGTCATCATCAGAGCTAGAATATCCAAATATATAATCATATAATTAATACATTATATTTATATACATAATCAATAACATGCATCTAAATAAATAAAAAAATTGAATCTAAGTCATGTAAAAGTAAAAATATAAAAACTAATTATGTAGTGAGACAAAGAATTCAATTTATACAAGATTAGTTCAACATAGATATGATAAGAGGTCACTTATTTATTTGAATTCATTAGAAACAGGTCATAGGTTTGACAAGGATAGTATAAAAATGATTAATTATACAAGTAATAGAAAAGATAGGAAAATTAAAGAGGCAATATTGAAAAAAAATATAAAACCAAATCTTAATAGGGATTTTGGGGTAAAGACAATAATTTTATGAATAATTATAGTTATTATTATTAATAATAGTTTGAATATAAAAAGGTTTAAAAATAAAGTTAAAGAAAATGATGATAAAGAAAGTTGTTAAACCAGTATAAAAATTTTTGAAAATTTGTCAGTTGGTTTTTGGAAATAGGATTATAAAGATGTAAGTATTTAATAATGTAATAAAAAGGTAATTTATAATGTAAAAGAGTTAATAGTTAAATATATAATAAAAATAAAGAAAGTTTAGAAGTAATTAAGAAAATATAATTAAAATGATGATTAAATAATAGAATTTAAACATTAAAGTTTTAAAATTATAATACTGTTTTAGAATAATTTAATAATAAAATACTATAAATAAGAAAATAAAATTAGTTAAGAGTAGAATAATAAAATGGAAAATGATCATTTATAATGGTCAGGCTAAGATGTATGTTATTGGTTATGTATATAAATATAATGTATTAATTATATGATTATATATTTGGATATAGTAACTCTGATGATAGCTGTAGGACAGTCGAAACTATAAGAGTAAAGTTTTGGTGTAAAAAATAGTATTGTTAAGTGTATAAGAAAGTTGGAAATGGTATCATATGTAAAAAGAAAAATTCTTAAATGCTTTAAAATGATTTCATTATTTTATAATACACAATTCAAATTGTATATTATAAAATACAATTATAATAATTATTATAATATGTATTACTTTAGTAAACTAATTTGTTATTTATGAATATATTAGCAGTGAAATAAAGACCTATAACAAATGATAATTATTAAAATATTACAATATTATAAAATACAAGCTTGGAATAAAATAACTAATTTGAAAAGAAATGATTGAATAATAAAAATATTTCTCTCTTTTCTGGATTATCGTAATATTATTTAAATATTATGTACATTTAGCAGAAAAGATAGACTTTTATATAACTTAAACTTTAATTTTATTCATGCTGAGGGGGCCTGAAATCACAGGAAATCACTAGGCTATAAATAAAAAAGTCATGCATACTGCTTTCAAAAAAATGGATTATTTAAATAAATTTGAATAGACGGAATATATTTAAATAATCAAATAATGACTGAGAGATAATAAATGCCATGTATATAAACTTAAGATTGTTATGAATATGACATATCCATATCGAAAGTATGTTTAGCATGAATAAAATTAAAATTAAAGTTTAAGTTATATAAAAAGTCTACCTTTACTGCCAAATGTATATAACTTAAATACTAATAAAAATAATTAAATATTCAAATTAAAATTTCTGCACAACAGTTAATAAGTAGTTATTAATTCATTTCTGTCTTTAAGAACAATAACTGTTTATACAAAAAGTAATAAAATGACTAGTCTAGTTTATATTTAATCTGTATTTGATAGCAGCAATCCATATTATACTACTTATGAGAACATCCATTCTCAATCCCTCTCACTGATTTACTGTAGCAAAATCCCACTTCTTTTTTGTACCCGCCTCCCCCAAAGAAAAGATTAAAAAAGAAACTTAAATATATGTAATTAAATCAAATTACATGTCAACACATAAACAAATATTTATATGACAATATATGGAATCATAAATATGGAAAAAAATATTTACAATGAAGTAAAACAAATATTTTATCTATTGTCATTCATGTTCTTTTTTTTTAAAAAAAAACTAAAATCTTTTAGACAAATGCCTATGAAGGAAGGTTAAAATAATATGAAGATATTATGAACAAAAATTAAAATACTAAACCTAATTTTCTTTTTACATAATTTTTTTTTGCACGATTTAAAAAATAAAATTTTCTCTTTCTACACAAGTTGTTTTAAAATAATGATTGGTAAAAAAAAAAAAAAAATGGTACTTTGGGATTACAGCTGCTGAGATATATTCATGATTAGAATGAAGAAACGAACATTATCTGAAAGGCTTAAAAAAAATCATCTTACATTCTCAAAGTAATTCTTAGATTATCTTAAGTTCTTATTAAACTTTTTTTTTTAAAAAATTCTAAATAATTTCATGTAAATAATATAAAATAATTTATTTTCCTTTTTAGAAGATTATAAATATTTTTAATTCGGTGTTTATTTAGATTTGTTTCTAAGGTCGAGTTCGTCAGGATTACATCACAAAACTAAAAAAAAAAATTTGTCTGTTACTATTAACTAATTTTTTTTTTAAAAAAAAAAATGTCATCAATTTATTTCTCGTTATTTTAAAAACAAAAACCCTTTTTCGGCAATATTCCTGCAAACAGAGAAATTTTTTTGTCTGCATTGTAATGTTTTGATGTTTGTTTTGAAAGGGAAGTACTTTTTTGGTATTGATGCTTTGTTTGCATTTTGACATTTGTTTTTTAAAAAAAGATTCCTTGTTGGTATTGATGTTAAAAAAATTTAATTTTTTAAAATTTAATTGATTAATTTGTTTAAATTTATAATTATTTATTTATTAAATAGTTATACATTGCAAGTTTTAGTGATAGCAATGGTATTCCATTATAAGCAAACATATGCATTTATTATGAGACAGTGACAGTGAATAAAATCTTGGGTACTTTTCTGTTTTATGGACAAGCAAGATGTCACCTATATTTTTGAAAAATGTACAGTTCCAAGGCCTATAATTTCTCTTTTTGAATGTGCTAGTTTGTTAAATTAAAAAAAAATTAATAAGTTAAATGAAATAAAAGTAGTAAATTCTGATAAATTATATTATTAATTTTTATTTCTATTTTTTTAAACTTATAACATGGAAGTGATGATATGCTTTCAGCGTGTTATCACTTTCAAAATTTTTTATTTTTCAAATGAAATTTATGTTCTTATAACTCATTTTTTTATTTATGTTCCATGTGTATGAAGTAAAATTTGATAGCACACAAAAAATATAACACTCTAATAAAATTTTTGATATGGTTTATTTAATTATTTTCGTTGACTTTTTAATATCCATATTAATAGAAACCATGCAACTTTTATTATCTAAATAGGAATCAGTACTCTCATCATCTGAAGAAAATACTGATTCAATTTGTAGTTTTTCAACATTATTAGGTAGTATGTAGATCCATGAATAAATGGAATCTACTCTTTTTATCTTTCTACATATAAAAATGTATAAAATCAAAAATTAAAATACTAAGAGGACGTGCTCAATTAAGGACCTACAATACGTGATTGATGATAATGAAGCAATCAGAACCTTTCTTATTAAATAAAACAAGTACAATTATCACATTATTATGAATTATAATTTTATAATGGTTCCCATCAGTATACATTGCAACCTAATGATTAAAATAATTATTTTATGCCCTATATTTTTTTAATAAATAAGTATTAAATAGGTGCTTATGAACTGATTCAATAACAAGAATAGTTAGTTCTTGAGAACAAGAATCCTTGATAGACCTTTTATGTTTGTCTACCACTTCAGTGCAGAATATTATTTGACCTCTCAAAAAATTAATGTTATTATAAATATGGCTGCATTAAATTATAATACATCAATTTTTGAAAATAAAGTGTTATATTTTTAAAGCAAGATTTAACCTAGGAACCATGATTGTAAAAAATTATTTATGGAATTCTTTTTAAACCTATTTAAAATCATCACACTGAATTCAACATAGATGAAACATTTTACATTCAGTTCCTAGGAGAGTATAAATATTTTTATTATGCTATTCACCATCAAGAAATATAAAATGCTTTTGAAAAAATTAAAATAGAAATTATAACTTTCTTAAGATTTTTATGATTCTCTATCAATATAATTTTTTAAGAAAAACAATATTTCTGTGGCATTTCAGTATTTCAAGTAAAATAGTTATTTACACATTTAACAATAATATATAGATTCTACTCCAAAGCCATAAATTTCATGTATGTGATTTTATAACTGTGTAGTTTTTTTTAATATTTAATATACTGCAGATAAATTTTGACTCTGCTCCCAAAAATTACATGTAAAAGAAAAAAAAAATACATTGACATATATAATAAAAACATTTGAAAATCAATATGGGGATACTGTTATTTGCATATTCATTATTTATATTTTTCAATTTGACACCAAATAATTAAAGAATTCTTAAATAAAAATTTCTAAAAGATTAAACAGGTGAGAAATTTTTGCATAAATACACTCTCAAAATTCAATTTAAAATTCATGGTGAGATTTTGAAATAAGCAGCTTTTGCATGCAATATAGATCATGATAAAGTGGGACAAGTTTAAATTTTATAGATTTTAATTTTGTTTCAAATTGTAATTTTACAGTACAGTGAAATATATCATTACTATTATATTATTGGGAAAAAAGAAATGTATAAATTCTATACAAACAAAAATAAACTATTTTATTTTTTTGTAGTATTTTACTTTTAATAAATATTTTAGTATACAAAAAATTGATAAAAATACTCCAGAAATTAAAGTTAAATGTACTAATTAATCACAATGGAAACTGTTTTAAGAATGAGTTATAAAATACAAAAAAAAAAGAATAGTTAAAAGGTTTCTACAGACTGAATGAAAAAAATGGAAGAGGAAATTTTGAACTGATTAGTGTAAAGATAAAATCTTACAAAAATAGTAAATTCGAAAGTGAAATTAATTAAATGTTTCGCAAAGGAATTTTAAAGAATGGAAAATTTCCAATAAATGAACAATTAAATGACAAACAATAAAAACTCAGGATTGTAGATTTAAAGTGCTCCTTTTCTCCTTTGTGTTGGTGAAGTGCTATTGGGCACATAAAGGGTATCATCAGTAACAAGACGACTGCGAAGGAATAAACCCAGATGTTTCAGAATTTAAAGGTATAAAAATCCGATTAGTATTTAAAACAGATTGTGCTGATCTTATTTTGTTTTATGTAAGCCTAAATGTCTCTGAGGTTTTAACTTGGGAAACTTGTCGTTTATTTAGCGTAATTGTGAAAAGTGACAATCCATTAAATAAGACAATATTGGAAGAGTGTTTAAAGACTTTTAGAACCCTATGATCATTTATTTTTCTATATTTTAATTATCTCTAAATTTGTATATAGATTCTAGTTTGTTAATATAATATTACTGTTTTACAATGCTTTAATTTTGTTTTTGTATAACATATAATAAATCCCCAGTATTAAATTAGTTTTAGTTATTAATTAATTGTGGTTTGCCCATTTGAAAGTCATGGATAAAGAGACAACATTTTTGTTAATAATTTTTAATATATTTAATCATTTTTGTACAATGTCAAATAATTTTTAAAAATTTAGAAATGAACTTTCTTTTTGGTTTTAATTAAATTGTAAAAAAAAAGCCATTTGCATTTTAAAATGACATTGCAATCTTTGACTCCCAAAGGAGCAAAAATATTTATACACTTTACTTTAGTCAGATGAATGAGATTAAATTGAATGTTTTGACTGGTACTTCAATGCATGGACATCATTCTAGATTGACTTTCATTTCCATGATTTGTCAACTGACTGACATTCTTTTTAATTCTACATGCACTAATTGCTTTAATTTCACAGCTAAAATATTCTAACTTTTTTTTATTTTAAAGATAACCATTTGTATTAATAAAAACACAATATCTTTTTTTAATTTAATAAACTAAATATATCTCAGTACATTATGTTCCATACCTAACCAATCTTAACCTAAGGGTAAAATGGGAAAAACATCCTTATTATCTGGTTATTGATTACTCTCCTACGTTATTCTCCTACACTATTTCTTTGTGAAAAACTAAAAGCCTTGCTCTGAAATAAACTATTTAAGCATGACAAACCCCCCCCCCCCCCCCCCCCAAAAAAGCGCCCCCCACCCCCCCCCCCCCTATCATCCCCCCACAACCCCCCCCCAGTTTTGCTCTGGGGCCCTCGCCGGGGGGGGCGGGGGGCCGGGGCCCCCCCCCCCCAGCTCCTAAGCCCCCACCCCCCCCCCCCCCCCCCCCTTTTTCTCCTTTTAAAATTAAAAAAAAGAAAAAAAAAAAAAAAAAAATTAATTTTTTCATCAAACCCACAACACCCAAAATCATATTTTTTTGCCTTTTTAATAAAAGTTTGGTGCTAGAAAAAAAGGGGTGTGGTGATTTTGTTAATTTTATCATACAATTTAACTTTATGCTCAATTCTTTATTACTAATATAATATGTTTATTTATTATATATTAAATTATTTGCAATTTTTAAATATAAGTAGAAATACCTTGGCTGTATTCAGAGCAGCACCATAACCTGTGCTAACACCGCAAGCAAGCAAGCATACTTTGTTCAATGGTGCAGTATCATTTACCTAAGATAAATATTTAAATTAGTCTAAAGTTTCAAATACAAAAAAATAATCAAAAACAAAACAGACACACACACAAACTAACTTTGACAACTGAAATGTCAGCTACTACAGTGTACTGGCTAAATGTACTAGTTCCCATAAAATGAAAAAGAGACTGACCCTTGCAGCTAAAGCGAGATGTTCCATCTGGCATTACACCTTTACCTTGAGTTGCTCTATAATAATATAAGCAAGTTTTAATTATCTAATTATATTTTTTCTTAATAAAAGAAATGTTGAAACTAGATTTTCTGAAAAATATTATACATAAGAATTCCATATAAAGATCAACGTAGTTTAGAAAAAAGAACTTAAACCACACACACACGTTTTATAAAATAAATTTCATTTCTTAAAGTGGGTGTTATTCTCAAAGTCAATAAATAAAAAATAATGAAGGAAAATCAAATAAAAAACTATTTACATACACAAAGACACCCATGTGCATAATATTAGATCCTGTATTAATAAACAAAGTATTTTTTCCTTACCTTATGCCCACATTTTATTAGAAATAGATTAACTTATAATATATATTTCAGGAAGAATTTGTAAAGAAATAAACAATGTTTGCATATTTATATCCTTTAAAATTAGTCATTAAATGTACAGTTTAACTGATGAACTATATTACAAAGGTATAATCCAACTAGTATGAAAGACATAATCATTCACTATTCTCAATCGACTGCTTTACAATATACCAATAACTATAGTAAATATAAACACACATTTCTAATGTGCTCTAAGCATGCAAATGGATTAATTGAACAGTTCCAGGCGGATGTGATTTTGAGTAAAAAATAAAAGCAAATTCATAAAAGTTGCTCATCTATAAATATACCCTTTGATATACATGATCATTATTAATATATTTATTATTTCATAATTAAATTTTAAAGAAACTAAAATCTAAATTTTACTCTTCAAAACCTTAATGACACAAATTTCATAGTTAGACTGAATTACTCAACTAATAAAATAACACATATTCCAGCTTATATATTGCTATTTTTTCAGCATATATTTTTCTTTCACCATCTCTCTACTACTTACCTGATGTAAGTTTTAGTAAATAATTGATACCAGATAAGTGCTTAATAAATTTCTATCTTGTACTGTCCTATCGAATATTCCTAGGCTAATTTCAGGTTTATAACATCCATCAATGAAAAGCTTTGAATCTTAGAAGTTCACCTGGATCTTTAGGATCTAATGCACTTTCTAGCGATCATCATTTACATCTCTGATATACTATCAAGCTATCAGCCCAAATTGAAAACATAATCTTAGCCAACTTATTTGTGTCATGTTTTGTATAAATATGTTTATAGAAATTTAAGTATAAGTTTTGTACTCCAGAAAAAGTAAGATAAATATATTAGAAAAATATATTTTAGATCGCTAGCTGATAAAGATTTAATTAATGATTAAATTTACATATATGTGATAAGAACATTGTGTTTGATAAATGCAAGAAATATTTACTAGTTACTAATGTTTCTTGATACAATACTAATTAAAAATGCAAAGAGAAAATCAAGAATGATAACATCAAGGATGAACCTTGGATTGCCAGAGGCCAACTGAGGGGACTATAAATAGTTTGAGCAACAAAGTGCGTTGCTCTATTTCCAGTGAATTTACTGAGTGAATTAGTTGCAGAGAGATTTAAGTGATGGTATCTGAAAGAAGCTTAAGTGACAATGCAGTGCTCTATTGCGAAGCTAACATGTTCGCGAGCAGCAGCTGACCAGGGCCAAAGAGTTTGGAAAATCGAGGCCAGAGGAAATGGTCTAGAAAGCAGCCAGTTGTGAAGTGCATCACGGGAAGTGAACCAAAAGTGAACTATATATATTGTGTTGTGTGTGTAGCAATAACTTTTCATTATTATCATTTATTGTTTTTTTGTTGGTATTTGGAGTGCTTGCATTTTGAATACACAACAATTTGTATAATCATATACACCTAAAACCAGTTCATTTTTTATATATTATGGTCTCCTTGGGTTTTTAACAATTATCTCTATTTTATGGCAGAATTTAGTATAAACCAATAAAATATCATATGATTCTATTACACTCTAACTTACATATTGCTGTTTTAGTAAATAAAGGATTCTGCCAGATGAGAGTGCTTAATAAATTCCTATCCTGTGTTATTCTATTCAATATCCCCAGACTAAGAACACCACAATATATAAATATTGAATTAATTTTAGATCTATATAACTACACAAACAAGTTGGCTAACATTGAAAATATTTATATGTTTTTCAGTTTGGGCTGATACCTTGATAATATAGCAGAGGTAAACAATAGTTTCTAGAGAAAGTGCATTAGATGTTAATGGTCCAAGTCCATTATTCCAAGTTTCAAAACCTCTCACTGCTGAAAGCCATAAAATTTAAACTGGTCTGGGATATTAGATAGGCTACATAGCATTATCAACTGGCATCTATTCTTTACTTAATTTTACAGTAAGTGGCATAGAGATGATGAAAGAAAAATGTTAACTGAAATATTTCTGATTTAGTACTTACTGGAAATAAAAGGAAAGATAAATCAAGGGCTCAATGATTGTAGATGCTTAATCCTTTCTTATTTGATGGAGAAAGTTAATATTAGAATAGTTTTTCTATTATTGTTGACAAACTGATATTTAAAGAATCAATGCTATTACCCTAGGATTTTCATTTTTGAGTTAAAAATTACTAGACAACAAACAATATTAGATAACTAAGAGTTAGATGAGGGTAGTGTTTGTCTAGAAATTTCTGAGATATGAGAAAAAAAATCTCCAAAATGTACTACGTATTTGAATCCAAGTTGCTAAAAAGCTCTTACACTGAAAATTAATATGTACATGTATATTAATTTAAAATTTATCATTTTATAATATAATTATACAATAAGTTGCTTGAGAGGATGTAACATTTGATCATTTAGGTGAAATACAAGAGTTCCATTCAAATAATCAAACTAAGATTTTTTTTATTTTATTCAGGTGAGAATTTACAACTTGAGCTCCACCATATTAAACCAGACAGGATTATTTCCACATTAGATACACAATTAATTTCAATAATAGAATATTAGAAGAATTTAGTAATTTGGTTTTGTATAATTTGGTCACACTCAAACATGTAATATGTTCATTCTTCCTAAAATTTTGTGAGGGAATGCATATATCAATATGAACTTCATATATAATTTGATGAACTGGAATTTTCACAAAATTCAAAATCATGGAAGTTGTTAGTCATTTTGGCATTTAACCTTGAATGCTGGGTTTTATAATAAGCACAAAGCTTTGACAAACCATTTTCCTTGATTATTTAAGTAATTTTTTCCGTTTTGCTTTTATAAAAAAGTACTAATGGTTTAAGAGCAAATAAATGATTTTAGAGCTATCAAATATATAATCGTAATATATAATTGCAATTTTATTTTTTGCTATTAAGGCTTTGGCGATTTTATATTGCTAAAGTTATTAATATATGGTGTATCTGAACTTAGTTCAGTCCCATATGGCTATTTAAGTTAGATAGCTGGATTGGAAGACACGTAGATGTCGGTAAATTTCAGATTTTCTACTTAATAGTTATACATTAGATAAAGTGTTGGCTTGTCCTGGTATTTTTAACCTAATGCTTGATTTTATATTGCTAAAACTATTAATATATGGTGTATCTGAACTTAGTTCAGTCCCATATGGCAATTTAAGTTAGATAGCTGGATTGGAAGACATATACTGGTCTGAAAATTTCAGATTTTCTACTTAATAGTTATACATTAGATAAAGTGCTGGGCTTGTCCTGGTATTTTTAATCTAATGCTTGAATATCCTGGCACCTCACTGACAATACCAGAAGCAGAAACCAGTCTGGTTGGGATACTCTACAAAGCTTCTTAAGAGCTTATTTTGTGAGCTCTATATATAACAACCATTAAGAATATAAATCTATTTTACAAAACAAATAAGTTTAAATACATTATTAAAATAATTTGCAAGCCAGATCCACAAAGATTATCTTTTACCTGACAAAATAGATCAGCAATAATTATAACAAAATGTGGGTGTTATTTACAAGTTTATTTTAAAATGATTTTTTTAATGCTTAATAATAAAAATTATCAATATACACCAAAAACACACATTTCTAAATGTTATGAAAGTCAATCAAGAAACAGCAAAATAAAACTGACTAGTAAAAAAACAAACTGCTAATTTTCTAATAGATGAAGAAGTTAAATAAGACATGGTCTTCAAACAATTCTTAATAGAAAAACTCTTTTTAATATTTCATATTATAAAATTCTTGAAAATGATAATGTTAATTTAAGCAGATATTCTTGTGTTGATCCAAGCTTTCAACAATGCAAGAATATTTAAAAATGATACATTCCATGATCATTCCTATATGCATTGGTTGTAAAGCAAGATACATAATTGGCTCCAAGAGTTGTTGAGTGCTGGTTACTTTTGGATAATAATTTTAATAAAAACGGTATTAAAAAAAAAAAAGTAGACAAGTTAAAAAAACAAAAGATGTATTTTTATTTACAAATTAAAATTTGCTTATATCATCTCTAAGATTAAAGTTCAAAAGTCCGTTATTCAAAGTTTAAATAATTGAAATATGATTTTTTTTTCTTTTAAAAAAAGAAGATTTAAGTTTTACTTTGTTACAATATCAATTTATAAAAAGATTTGTATTATAACAAAAATATATATATTTGCTACAAGTAAAAAGAATATGATTAGAAAAATAATAGAATATGATTTATTTATTTTTAATCAATGTTAGTTTAAATAAAATGTGATTTAAAATTTTTTATTGAAAGCTAGCATTCTTGTCAGCATTTCCCGTCTGTCTTTTGCTTTATAATCATCACTAGCAGCTTGAAAAAACTTTAAGTTTATTTTTACTTGCAACCAAGTTATGAACAAGTATAAATATTATAAAATGGATATTTATAGTTCAAGGCAAGTAATTCCTGTGTGTGTATCATTTACCCTGGATCAATGTAGTCTGAATTGATTATTTATCTTTGGCCTAATATGTGATCAAACTTCAACTGCCATTTCTGAATTGTGCCTGATGTATGTTTTAAAAAAAAATGCTTTCAAATAATTGCTGAATGAAGGTCTTCTCCCATGGAATATTTGCCTTTTGAGAAGTGAAGAGATATGAATATGATCTGAATAAATTTAAATTTAAAGCTGCTAAAGGAATTAAAAAGAATTATTGTTTCTACATTTTCAAGGATGATATATAGTGTCTTCAATGCTGAAATAGACTCCATAATGAAAAGCAAACAAAGGAAAAAATATTAAGCTTAACATAAAAGGGATTTTAAACTGAAGACATTGATAAAACTTTAGCGTTTAAAAGGTGATCATTTAAAGAATGGTAATGTTTAAATACTTATTATTTTATAATTTAATGTAATAATGTTTTAAATATTTTATATATCTTATTATATAATTTATTTATTTTTATTAGTTATTAATCTGACCTTCTGTTTCTTTTCTCATAAGTTCTACCATTTAAATTATAAATTAAATTTATAATAGCTAGGAAGATAAGAGTTCATATTCTACTAAATTAGTCAAGGTAATGTTTTTAATAATATTGATAGCATAGAATATCCTCCTATGGATTTCCCAGCTTGGGATGGCACTCTGGTTTTTAATCTAATATCAATTTGTAATCCATAGAGAATATAATTTCCCTTCTGTCATTTTGGAGTGATTAATGGTCTGGAAAAGTGATATAGTTTGTAATATTTTTACAGCTATGTCTGCCCCTTAGTATGATTTATGATTGAATTAAATTAGATTTTTACTCCTATCGTTTCATTTCTGTTATTTGGATTTGAGGTGAAATGTCAAACATTGTTTTAATTATTAAGCACTAACATTTCGTATTTATATGATTATTATAATTTGTGCTAAATTAATTTTAATGATCTCTTGCCAAATGGCAGGATTGTTACACTATACTGTTATAAATCAATTAACTGAATCATCTATATAATATTATAACTATACTATGAACATTATGTAGTTTAACACCTCCTCATAAATATCAACTTAAAAAGAAAAACACTTTAATATTCTTAATTCTTCTATGAAAAATTCCTCTTAGTTCATTTTTCTTATTCCAAACACCCAGATAAAAAAGCCTATCTGATAAATTCTTGACTTCTTAATCCTATTGCCACTTTGTGGCTTCATTACATTGGTGCATAAGTAGGCTAAAAATGATCAAAAACCTCTAAAAACCAATCCTAAAAAACAGAAAATTTATTATGTGATTAAGAACCCAAACCCGATTATTGCAAGAATACTCCAATAAAATTCAATACAAACATATTTACAGAAGTCTTACCAACTATTATTAACAACTGCTAAGCTTAAGTATACTGTAATTCAGTTTTTAAAATACAGACAATTCCCTAGTTACAAACTTAATTGATTCCTGACATATGTTTGGAAGTTGAAATTGTTTGTAAGTAGAGATCTGCAAAAAAATATCAAAAAGGGTTTTCAAAATACAGTATTTATTTTTTATTGATTAGTATCTGGAGTTTTGTTTACAAATTTATCAAGAGTTAATTGAATTGTATTCTTTTTCTTCTCTTGATAAAGAATTCTGTAACATTCTGTGTCTTTTTCTATTGCCCTTCGTACATGAGATATACACTCTCCATTGGGATCACATTCTTCCATGATGGTCAAAAATTTGTCAAGATGCATGAAGGCTTCATTCATATTCTTGATTGTCAAACTCTTAACAATAAGTTCATTATCAGGTTCTTCTTCATTTTGTATTTCATTCATCTCTTGTAGTTTAATCAAGTCTTCATTTGACAGAGGTTCTGAGTGAGATTGCATTAACTCATCAATATCTTCATCAGTGACATCTAAATTTAATTCATTCATTATATTGACTATTTCAGTTGTGATATCTTCAGGAGTTTCTTCAATGTCCATAGAAGCATTCATCATTTGTGGATATATTTTTTTCCAACAACCTTTCATTGTTGACTCTCTTATTTCAGCCCACACATCCCCAATAATATTTATTGCATTCCATATATTATAACTTTTCCAAAAATCTCTTAGTGTAGGTCCACCTTCCTTGTCAATTGCCTTGATTGCTTGAGTCATTAATCTTCTCATATAATACTGCTTAAAAGTAGCTATCACAGTTTGGTCCATAGGTTGTATTTCACTTGTAGTATTGGGAGGGATAAACACAACATTAACTTCTGGATATAAATTTTGCAGGGATTTTGGATGTCCAGGAGAATTGTCTAAGAGCAATAGTGTTTTAAATGGTAAATTATTCTCACTACAATATTGCCTAACAGAAGGCACAAAATGATGTGAGAACCAATCTTGAAAAAGCTGTGCAGTAGCCCAGGCTTTAGGATTTGATTTCCAAATGACTGGAAGCATTCTTTTATCTTTTCCTTTCAATGCTCTAGGATTTTCTGTCTGATAAATTAGCATTGGCTAAAATTTAAAATCACCAGCTAAATTACCTCCAAGAAGCAATGTTAATCTGTTTTTAGAAGGTTTATGCCCAGGTGCAACTGATTCTTCCTTTGCTAAATATGTATGTGCAGGCATCTTTTTCCAAAATAATCCTGTCTCATCTACATTGAAGACTAGGCATGGAAAATAAGCTCCATCTTTAATGATATTAGAGAAAGTGGAAATAAATTCACTGGCAGCTTTCTTATCTGCACTGGCACCTTCCCCAGTACATTTAATATTATGTAAAGAATATCTCATTTTAAATTTGTGAAACCAGCCATTGCTTGCTACAAATTCAACAGCAGAGTCTTCTTTTAATTCTTTCTTCCAATCTTCATGCAAACTAAGAGCCTTAGCTTGAATAATTGATAAACTCACTGGGATGCCTTTTTGATGTTGATCTTCAATCCATAAAGCTAAAGATTTCTCCATTTCATCCATTACTCTGCCATGTCTTTTTGAAATAATCTTTGAAGAAATATTTCCACAATTTTTAACATATTCTTTAATTTTGTTCTTGTTTTTCACAATTGTATATATTGTTGATCGGTTTAAATTACCTGAACGTGCAACTGAAGCAAAAGATTCACCATTTTCAGAACATCTAATTATATCCATTTTTGTCTCAATCGTTTGGGGTTTATGAGACCTTGATTTCTTTTTAGTTGTATCAACACTGCTGTTTTTTTATTTCTCACTCATGTTTTTAATTAATAAGAATGAAAAAAATTCACCAAAACAGAAATATATACAGTATATATGTAACGTAATCACGCACAAACTACTTTTAAAAATAAGCGCTAATCAAGACAGTCTGTGACAATGCTAAAAATAAAAATAAACAATGTTAGAGAGATGGGAAGATTTACTGTATTTTATATTGGTTTTTATTGTTCTCTAAAATATACTTTTAATTATTTTCTAAATTCCAAAGTTTATCTTTCTTTAGAAAAAAATTCAATTACGAATGCATGTAAATAGTTTTTTTTAACATGTTCATAGATAAAGATCTAAAGTCCAAAAGTGATTACATAATAGCGAAATGTTTGTAACTCAAATGTTCGTAACTAGGGGACTTCCTGTAAAACAAATTATATTTTGCTTAAGACCAACAAATTGTTCTGCAAAATGAGATGCTTTGAATACTACAGACATGATCATAAAATTGCAAAATATCCTGTAGATAAATATACTACATATAGTCTCTTCAATAAATTGTGTCATATATAAATGCTTAATATCAAAAAAAAATTCATGCTTATAAGTAATTTCCTGTAGAAAAAATAATAAAGACATGTTTGTAATTAATCAAGTTGACATTATTCATTTCTACTGAAGCAATCTTAACTATTACAAAGGTCGAAGATGTCATACACATCACAGAGTGGAGGATAAAAAACTTCATTATTCATAATGAAATTAATAAAATTATCTACATTTTGAATTCAAGAACATCATTTATAAAATCACTATCTAAAAAAAATATGACTTCTATAAAAGATTTCAATGATTATATTAGCAAAAACAATTTACCTTCAATTCCTCATATTTATTGATTAGGTAAGTTTAAAATAGATAGCTATGAATAAGAGTGAATTGAATAAATTACTTTTCCTATTATACAATATTAATGCATAAATTCATTTTTTAGCTTAGAAATCTTTAATTTTAAGCCTTGCCAAAACACATTTATTTCAAATGAGGTTATCAGCAAGATTAGAAATCTTTCCAAGTCATATAATCTTCAAACTATCACTTAGATTCAAAATCATCTGGCCACACATATCTAGTTTTAAGAAAATGAATTCAAAAATTACTATGAATTTTAAAATGTACAAGTTATTTATTTATTTTTAATCTTTAATCATTAATAGGTTGAAAACAATGTAATTGTAAAAAATGAAAGTTTATTTATTTAAATACAAATATAATTTATATACTTGAAATTTAGATGTAATATAGGAAATTTGAACTTTATCTCATAGATCTCTAATATACATATTTTATGCTGAACCAGCACTCATCAGTTGGTCCAAATCATCATCTCAAATATATATATACAATCAATGTTTGGTTTACATTAAGATAGCAAATCTTCAAACATTAATTAGGCTTCAATCTACTCCACTCTCCAATTCTTCAGCCATCGATAACATTGAAAATCTGATGATGGAATACCCAAATCCCTTGTTGATGTCAATATTACTGTCATGCTCAAGTTGATCTTTAAGTCAGTCTGACCCCCTCACGTACAGAACTGTACCTATTTAAATACAAAGAAGAGGAATGGGCAAGATATAGGCTGATTCTGTAATATTTTTGAAAACATGTATAATTTATATCCTTGGAGTTTTATTTATTGTAAAATAATAAAATTGACTATTTTAAAATACCAATTTGCCATGGAAACAATTGTAAAATAAATTAAGAAAAAAAATCTCTCCAATCATCTATTTTTCAAACGGGGATGGGAAAACTTCAGTTTTCCTTGAATGTTGCTCATAGAATGGAAGCCGGAAAAATAATTTTTATTTTCGCCTATGTATATATGATGCAAATAATGGGCTAAAACTTAAGGGTGTCCACTCTAATATTTTCATGGGTGTAGTTTTTTAATATGGAACTGTAAAAAAAAATGTCTTAATATTCAACAATACATCATTGCCAACCCTGAACTGATTATGGATACTATGATATTAACAACATTTTCATCACACAAGGAATCTTGCCATTTGACTATTAGTTTTTGAAAAGAAATTACCCCACAATAAATAGTTTAATATATTCTGTAGATTTAATTTGCCACTCTTTAAAAGAAACTTAACAGAAATCAACCACTGATAAATTGGAAATAAATTGTTATACTGTTTTTATTATATTTCTTAATTAAAATTATTGTTATAATTAATAATCTTGTTATTCATATATTTTCTCATCCGAATTCCAAGTACTTTATTTTATTTTATCTTAGAATAATGTTTTAAATGTATCATGAAACATAGCTGGAACTGCATAAACGCTAGTCCTTAATGTATTATCCATGATTATTATTAAATTAGCTAACACAAAGAAAATTGTATAATCACTCCACCATGTACTCGGACACCCATTTGGTAATCATATTCCTCTAGACTGAATTAATTTGTGAGCCTTTTCGTTTTATTATATTTTGATCAATTATTATTGTTTGTAGCATAGTAGTAATTGTAGTTAGATGGCATTATCATTGTCTGTAGTATAGTAGTAATTGTAAATGGATGGCACTGACCTGTGAATCATTCTAAACCTTGTTGAAAATTTAATTTAGGCTAAGCATATGATTAATTAAATCTAAAACAAATATTAATATATTTTTTTTCTTAGTAAATTTTATCTATTTGTAAGTTCTCAGTTATATGGATATTGTTGTGTATACTTAGAGAAAAACAGCTAGGTTTAAGATTTGAGATTGAAAAAATCTTTTAAAATGTCTTTTATGAGAAGTGTTTTAAAATTGGAGATAAAAACACTGATGAAAGCAACTTCTGTGGGAAAATTATTTTGAAAGTTTAAACACAATAATCCAAAATAAGCTGATGTCATTATGACAAAAAAAAAGAAATTGTGAAAATAACTATACAAAATATTGAATTTATTATCCAAAATATCAAAGATTAGATAAAAAATGATAAGATGTTAAAAATTATTACTTTGATGATAACAAAAGGTGGAACATATAGGTATTATTTTAATACCAAAATAAAATTAAAAATAATCAATTTAAAATAAAATTGAAATAGACAACTCACTATAAATAAAATAATATTTAATATATCAATCCGGCTGTCATTCCTTAATGGAACCATTTCAAAATGAAAGCCAGATTGATGTATTAAACAATATTTTTTATTTATAGTGAGTTGACTATTTCACTTTTGTTTTAAATTGATTATTTTTAATTTTATATATAGAAGGCAACATTATAGACAAATTTTAACATTAAAATTTGATCATTTAAAGTAATATCAAAATAATATGAATGACAAAGATTATGATATAAACGATTCTGAGAGATTAAGAAGTTAGGCAAATATACACATAGGCTAGCATGTTGAAATTGAGAAAGTGCATGGAAGAACATAAAAATAATAACAATAATGGGGTACTGAGAGACTTTAATAGATCTATCAAAAAAAAAAGAATTGTAGAACATTAGATTAAGACTACGAAATGAAAACATGTTGTATTGTCATAAAGAAAATATCACGATAATAATTATATAATTTAAAAATGATTGAAAATCTTACAACAAAAATTTAAATAATGTTGCAGCTCAGACGTTGAATTAAGCGGCAAAAAAAAAAAAAGCATTTTATATTTGCAATGGAATAATTAATAAAATATAGATGACATTGTGATTTTATTTACAAACTCAAACAAATGCAAAAAATGCTAAACAATATAAATATGAAGAGCAATAAGATTGATTTGAAAATAAATTAAAACAAGACTACAATATTATTATCAATTTATAAGATAAACTACTTTGGAAGCAAATAAAAAATTTAACATCTTAACTTAAGTATACTGAAACAAACTGAAAAAACAAAGATGATATGATTTTGGTAAAACAATAATATTTTTAAAGGCAAATGTTCAGTGAATATTGTAACAGGAACTGGGTTCAAACCCTGTTACAAAAAGGGAACGAAAATGTAGTTTGTAGATAATTTTTTTTCTTTATTTATATATTATTAGTATTATATAATTATTTGTAAAAGTCGCACATACCAAGTGCACGTGTATTTGCTGGAACGAGGGGTGTGGGCATATATTATGAGTGGCATACGTATATGTAGGTAAATATTATTGTTGAGAACAAGAAAGTATAAATTTAAAAGACTTTAAAGCAGGTAAAAGAAAAGTTTCTTTTGTGAGTATAAACTTCCTGAATGAATTGGCCAAACGGATCGCATTGTTCAATAAAAAGAAAGAAAAATAAAGAAAGCAAAATCCAACTGCTTGAATGGATATATTTTTTTGTGTGTGTTTGTTTTAATTAAATGGATTTTTCAGAAAAAATTTTGATTGAAAAAAAAAAATATGAACATGGAATGCCATTAGTTATTGAACTATTTTTGATCTCTTTTGTTTGGTTAAAGTTGACAAAAGGATTTGTAATTAAAAGTTCAGGAATTTAAAAGAAAAAAGAGAGATAAGTAAAAGTCAAGATCGCTAAGTGGTTTTCCTTTTGTTTGACATTTGTATAAGAAAATCTATTTTTGAAACAAAGGAATACCAGCGATCAGGAGGGAGGCAACTGGGATTGATTAATTAATTTGAAAAAACGGACAGTTGAGCTCTGCTAGTCTGACGTGTAAGAAGTGCAGATATTCTAAATTTTTATTGAAGAAAATTTATTAGGAAAAGCTGTTACATTAGCTGAAAAGTGGAAAGTTGGAGCAGTAAGTTGTGCGAACTGAACTACATATATGAGTGACCTCATGGATCGCATGGGGTAGAATCACCATCGTGCCTGGTCGGTGTTCGGACTTTAGCCATTTTAATATGCCACGTAAATATATTCCACAGTCAACATCTCCAACTGCCCTACATAACTAAAGCTATTTGAATCCAGTGTAGATCGTATGCCATTCTGGAATTAAGCCGAAAAAATAAGGAACAGAAGATTGAATATGCCACTTTAGAGGGACTAAAGAAATGAAATGTTAAGTGGAAGCGATGGACGCCATATTTGCCTAGGTAGGATCCCCGGAATCGTTTTGCGAGTGCACTCGGAAACACATACGCCAGTTATTCAGATTATACTATACCGGTAAATATACACTTATTATGCCATTTTAAATGTTTAAAGTTAATCCAACCTAATTGCGAGAATATTTCGTAATATACCTGTATTATTAAATTTTTTTTTATTGTCTTCTCCTTAATAATAATTCATTAAAAATATTTATTATATGTATATGTGTGCCATTTATTGATTGTGTTTTTTGAATAAGTATTAGTAGATCTGTAATTAAATTATTGATTTAGTGCGATACACGTTATAGAATTTATGAGTTCCAAAATCTTATACACGTGCATGCTGGTGTGAATTTAACGATAATTTATAGCGAGACAGATTAGATAGTAAGGTATATGAGGATTGTAAAAGGTTTAGTTTAAACTTTAATGGGAATAAAAGAGAATAGAAAGATATAGAAAGAATTGATTTGAAATTTCGTTCCCTTTCGTTTCTTCTCCGGTGCAAGGCGCTACCACCCCTGAGCATTAAGACGGGCAACTAATTAAAAGGCTGAATCAAATAAATATTTAATAGGCCCTACGATTCTTGTAAATAACGAGATTGGCGCTTGGCAACGAACAAAAAAAAATATATATACGTTGTCCATAAACGTAGAGGTCTAATTAAAAGTTACATTAAAGCTGGGAGGGTTCAATTTCATTACCTGATGTGTATGTGTTCTGCTGTCGGTTGCTTCACTTACCCCTTTGAATGACCCAAAGTTCGGGAAAACTTCGTATAAGGGGTGAATGACTCAATTTGTTTTCGGGAAAACTTCGTATGGGAAGGGCTGTTAGTAATACATGCGTCACTGTAAAAATTCACCCTCGGAAAGAAAGAATAACTACAGAAAAGTTGGTTTGATAAGGATAAAGGTTTGAATTCAGCTAAGTTAAAATTGTAAAAACGTAAACGTACACTGACGACGGTGTAAATTGTTTCAATATCAACAACAACAATAACTAAAAACTTGTAATCAATGTAACGTTTTTTTAAAAAAATAGAAATATATAAAATTAAGATAATTGAGGGAAAAGTAAATAATTATGCTAAATTTAAGCATTGTCAGACATGAAGAAGTATGTATAGATTAGACAACAAACAAAATAAAATATAAAATATGTCAAAGAACAAAGTAGGATAATTAGTTAAAAAACTACAAGTGAATAAAAATAATTATATTCTAAAATATAAGAAAATGAGATGAAAAAATGAAATTGAATTTTCAAAAAAATATTAAAAAACAACAACAGGAATAACAAGAAATAGATAATAATAAAGAACATTATCAAAAATAAATATAGAATGAAGATTTAAGATATATATATAAAAGACCAACCTAATCTTAACGCACAAATTTGTTTTAGGGCTTTTACAAAATCGGCAATCTCCACACTGAGGAATATATAAAGGGATCACATGATCACCTAAAAATAATAATAATAAAATTTAAAAAAATATCATTAAAGATATAAAACAGATATCTATTATATAAAATTAAAATTAATACTGACCAGGCTTCACATTGGATACCCCTGGACCCACACTCTCAACAACTCCTGCTCCTTCATGACCAAGAATACAAGGAAATATACCTTCAGGATCACAACCATCGAGAGTATATGCATCAGTGTGGCACACACCAGTGGCAAAAATCTAATATTATTAAAATTAACATAATTAAAACAGCTAAACCCCTAAACATCACATGATCATCATTTCTTATGATTGCTCATAACTGTTATTAAAACAGGCAAAACTCTCTATACAGTAGTGCCACTCAGTGTGAGCCAGAGTAATCAATGGATGCCAGAAATCTTTGCATAAAATCCCTATCTAGTGTCTACTCATCCAATATCCTTAGATGAGCTTGGATTGAAAATATTATTGTTTTCAATTTTAGACTCATAGTTTTGTAGTTAAGAAGAGATAAAAGATAACTGCTCGAGTATTGCATTAGATCCTAAGATCTAGGTGCAGTGCTCTCAGATCCAAGGCTCCTCACTCATGAAAGCCACAATCTAGAAAATAGTCTGGGGATATTGGATGAGTAGGCACTAGATAGGGATTTTATGCACAAGCCTTCTGCCATTCATTGATTACTTCTGGCTTGCACTTAGTGGTACTACTGTATGGAGAGTTTTGCCTGTTTTAATTAAAATAGGCATCTACTATACAAAACTAAAAATTAATATTAACCAGGCTTTATATTTGATAACCCTTGATCCAAACACTCTTGACAATTCCTATTATTTCATGATTAAAAATGCAAAAGTATATGGCTGTAAATCATTTATAGAATCATCTCAACATGGTTCCTAACTGGCCATGATAAAAGTTATTTACTCTATAATTGATAAATTTATTAAAACAAAATGATTAACTTGAAAAATATTTTCCTTAATTAATGGCCCTCAGAATAATAAAGTTTTTAAGCTGCCTTCTAAAAATTTAATCAATTTGCATTCTATTGTGACTAATATGCCATGCAGTTTGTGACAACACTGGTAAGAAGTTACAAAAAAATGTAATAGCATCTTTTCATCAAATGGATTTTAGCGATAACTTGTAACATATTAAAGATTTTAATAAAATCTAAAGCTAATTTGTTTTCTTTATGCTTTGAAAACAATAGTTTCTGATACGGACATAGTAGTATAAAGAACTTTTATAGCAAATTTAAAAATAAAATAAAGTAATGGCAAACTCTAAACCACATGCAATATTCCACTAACATTTTACTGGCTTAAAATTGCTTCTGATCTGAAAATTAATGAAAATAATGGACCAAATTCTTGTGTCTTTACATCTAATCAAAAACTATGGCAAGGCTAATAAAAAAGCTTATTATTTAACATTTTTCACTGATAGACTACCTAAGTGACTTTAACAGATGCAAACTGCAGAAGAGAGTCAAGTTCACTGTACATTGTTAGATCGTTCATAGTCGAACTTTACTATGGCTCATGACAAAGTCTTAATATATTAACGCTCATATTGCTTAATTTGTGAATTTTTACAGAATTAATTTTGTTGTGCCTTTTGTCCATTCCTATCATTACCTAAAAAATTGCTATAATAGGAAGAATAGTATCCTTTGATTAATTATATCATGTATTTGATTTGCTTAAAATTCATTAGTGCAATCATTTATGGATAGGAGCCTCTTATTTTAAATGCTCTAGATTCACTTATATTACTTCCAATTTGATATTCTGCATTTAATAAAACAGAGAACTGAGATCATAAAGCAATTTACTAGCTTTGCATCAGGAATATATTACAGATCAATTTCTCTTCTGTTCCACTGTATAAATTAGCAAACCAATACCAGAGCATCTATGTAGGCAAGAATAATGCTGAACTCTATAAACAAAAAAAAAAAAAGGTGTGTGTGGGTGTGCTAGAAGAACTTAGTGTTCAATATTATGGACAATTTCAATATTTCCACAATTAATGTTTGAGGTTTAAATCTGTATGATAAAATCATACAATTGATTATATTAATTAATTTTCATTCACTGCAGAATGTTTTCCTGAAATATTCATTTTGATAATACTTGTAATCTATTTTCCAATTATTATCTACATTTCATATAATCTTTGCATTCCCATTCTTTTGATTTTGCATACTTAATCTATTATTAACAAAATTTATTAAAAGGTAATATTGCAATATTTCTTGGATATCTTTTTTGAAGCCCCTCTAAAGGGCTTCTGTGCTTATTATTAGATATCAAAATTATTTTTTATTGTCTCCTTAACTATCATTCTTGATAGTTTTTATTTCATCACTTTAATTATATATGCAAAAAAAAAAAATCAAATCAAAATCTTAAAGATTAATTAATATCATAAACTTATTAATTTATTTTTGAGATTTATGTGACTTTTGGTTTATAAAATACTATATAAACTTAATTTACAAACATCATGTTTTTCAACTATAATAGGCAATAATTTCTAAATAAAAAATGAATTAAGATCATTTATATACTTATTTAGAAATTTGTTTAAAATAAGCATCAGTTGAAAACTACCATTTTTACATAATTCGTGGAAACAGTGTAAATCTATTGGGAAACATTGCAATGGCTTAGTTTAACTGAAAAAAAAATCTGTTTTGGATCATAAGTATATTAGAAACTATTTACATTGGCTGTTCTTTTTTTAAAAAAAAAACAAAAAAACAAGAACAAATAATTAGAACAATCAGTGTTAAATCCATCTGAACAAAACATAGTATGTATGAAATGTATGTATATTAAAATTATGTGAAGAGATAAAAATATTAAAAAGAAATAAAATAATATAGAGAAAATCGAATATTAATCAAATAAAATATGTAATTGAAATAGTGTAACTGGAACTAATTACAGAAAGGAAAAAGTAAAGTAAGATAATGGAGAAAACTTAATTAATATCAGCTAACTACTAATTGAAGTTATAGTAAAGATTGAACTGATAAAACTCTCCACCCGGATCCTCGTGAACTATATTATTACTCAACAAAAGAGCAAAAAAGTATAAAAAGACTGGAACAGGAAAAGGAGTGCTTTTTTTTTCCATCTTTGTCATTTTGGGTCAACAAGTATTCCCACTGGGGAGAAGCAATGGAAGACACCAATGGGAGACATATTGTCCAGGATTTCGGCTCCTGAAGGTACCCAAGCTGACTAGGATTAAACAGATCATCCCAATATTATTATGATTTTAAAACGTCTTAAGGCCCTGCAGGATTAAAAGACTGTGATCACAGTAAAGATAATGTATTGCCTTCTGTTAGTTATTTAATTATTGAGTATGTATTAAGTGAAAAATAGTTTTATTCCAAAGCAATGGAGCAGGAATTTATTTAATTGAGAAAAGTGTGAACTCATATGAATATATTATCTTGGTATATTTATATATCCTATTATTCTTATATATTATAACTAGTATTAAAGTGCGTGAAGAAATTGAGCCACTGTGGGTTTTATTCCCTTTGTGTTCTAAAGAAAGTTAATTCCTAAAATAATTTGTTATTCTTACTTAGGGATTGTTAAAATCTTTATAATGTGATTAAATTCCAAGAAAAGAATGCTAAATGTTTATGTTACATAGTCACAACACTATTTATAAATTATAACTACCAAGTGATAATTGATTGAATATTTTGTACAAATTTATTTTTAAAATCGTATAATAATAGTGTTTTGAATCCCAGTGATACACTTCCTTTCAATGGTGAAAGATCTTACATTTTTCAAATTAACTAAAATATTTAGACTTAATTAAAAGATTAGAAAATTAATTACAAGTTTTAAGAATATAATTAGATTTAAAAAAATAAAAACTTTTAGAAGATAAAACAGTGATGTTTTTTAAACATATAATATGTATAAATATTTTTTTATTTACAACCTTTCAAAAAAAAAAGAATATATTACTCAGAATATTGGAAACAGATATAAAAAAAAGAAATAAGTGATGGAGAATTTTTTTAAAGAAAATAATGATTAGAGTATTATGTTTTAATTATATGAATTAAATCAAGTTTAATAAGCTAAAGATTTTTGAATTTAAATATTTAACATACTATAAAAAAAATTGATAAGCAAGTAGATTTATAACTATACTTTATGTACTATTTTAAAGAATTTGAAATAAAATTCTATTTTAACAATATTTAAATAATAAAAATCTATTATTACTTTAATTCTAACTTCTCCTTCTTTAGGTGGCGCCACTTCAACTTCTTCAATACTCAATGGCTTCTTAGGTTCCCATGCTACTGCAGCCAAACATGTAATGACCTAAATAAAAACAAAATAGACTTAATCTCATATAAAAATAATGGAAATAGTTTCTGGGTAATTGTTAACAAAGAGAAGCCAAAAAAAAAAATCACTGCCAAATTGCAATTTCCTATGTCATATATACCACAATGCTGTTTTAGAACACTTGTTACAAATTTTACGATTCTCATTATGGAATCACCAACAAATACAGAAAACAACAACTTTGCTTAATTATGCAAGAGTTTCAAATATTCCTCTAAAGATTGATAGTTATTTAAAATAAAATGTGGAAAAGCAATTTCTATGACTAGTATCAAAATTACTTAGTATGTTAGTCTTGTTCAATTTCAATCAAAAATTATGAAAATTATAATATTCAACTAATTGGAAAATTTATAAAAATTTAAAGAAATTACCACTATAGCCTGTGTGTCATTTTGTTCTACCAAGTGAATGAAATATGATGTGTTGGTAAGAGAGAGAAAAAAAGGGCTATCAATTACTAGTCAAGCTGAAGTCACTTTGAAATCTTTTACATTCATCTATGTACATAATAATTATATAAATACATATACTTGCACACCTTTTATATGCAATATATGAATTTAAGAAAGTATTTTATGTGAATCTAGTTTATGACATTTATATTATATAGGCAGATAATATAACTTAAAAAATTCACTGCAAGGTAAAGCCTCCATTAGCATTCTTCTACAGAAAAACAGCGAAGAAAACAATAAAAAAAATGGAGACTGAGAGTATCAAATTTATTTTCCTTTTTTATCATCCAATTATAAAATGCTAGATATAATTACTGACAAACAATTGGATAGCTAGTTGAGGTAACTATCATCTATCTAAAAAAAAAAAAAATCTTAAAATTTATTTGAAATCTGAAAAAATTCCAACTTTCACCTTGGTAGACAGAAAATAACAATTAACCTTATCTAAATAAGTTATACATACACATTAGTAAAAATAGGATTTTTTTTCTTAAAAAGTCTGCTTTTTTAAATGTGTACAAATAACAAAATATACTTCATATAGCCTATTTATTTAAATTGTTTATATTAAAAATAATCTGAATGTAAAAGTTGTTTTTTTTTTATCCTTTGAGAAGATATTATTTTCTTCTGAAAACATGAACATTCATTTTTGAAATCTGAAAAGATGAGCAAAGTCCATTTATATCATATAAAACTATTGTTAACTATCACATAGAAAAGGAGAATAAATTTTGTAAAACTGTAATTAGATCAAGTGAAAGATTGAGGTTGCATTCAGAAAATAATCAACCTTTAGAATCATAGAGAACTTTTGTCAGAGATAAAAAGTTATTAAAACAGGCAAAACTCAGATCATGAGATAAGAAGTTCAAGAGGTAGGCATGGACACAGAACATTTGATAATTATATTTAATTTGAATAGCTTAAATAACATTAAGAGATACTTGTGTTACCCTTACATGATAATTATAAAATGATAAACAATGTTTACTATTAAGTTTTTCTTCTTTTCTCCAATCTCTGTTGTCATATTTTTTATATATCCTAATTTTTATGGCTTAAATCTTAGTTTATTTGCATGGATATCATGCGATGCACCAAATAATAAGAAAATACACAATTTATTCATTTTAATTAAATGGAAAAGGGTACTTATATATTGTTTTTTCATTCTCTTCGTTTGGTTAATTATCCTTTTTTTTTCTCCAAACGATTGTAATTAAATAAAATTTAATACAACTGTAATAAACAAAATAAAAAACATGAAAAAATACTTTGAACATGTTTTGAGATTACATCACTATTATCTCCGTTCGCACATAAAGTTTCACATCATGCCCATTAGCACACGCTTTTCATGCAGGCACTACTATTCCATAATTTTAAAAATACTTCACTGTATCTTCTGTTATTGGTGAATTCCAAATTTTAATCATTTTTGCAAAAGGTTAGGAAAAACAATTAACCAACAACTTGAACGAATGGTACGATAAACAAAAAAAATCACGACAATGTTCACGTGTTAACGGTTTGTACATTATAACACACATAAAAAAATAATTCATCAAATGTTGTGAAATGGCATTTATAAAAAAATTATTTTTTAAAGTTAATATGAATTTATATTCAATTTCTTAATATTTTTTAAACTTAGCAAGTAACACATGTTCAATAAAATAATTCTGAGACAAAAAACCAAAAACTTTGACATCCCTGAAAATGGATAATTAACCAAAAAATGTTCAGCGAAGAGAACAAATTGTTTATGTGTTGACTGCTTTTATGTATTTAAATTGAATATATATCTAGCCTTGAGCATTATTAGCTTTATTATCTAAGCAATATATGGTTGGAGTGCAATTTAAAGTTATAATTGACTAATTGTTAGTCTGCTTTCAGAACAGGTTATATTTACCTGTTAAATGAGTTTATTTAAACTTCTTTGTATTAATAATTTCACTCTCTGTAGTCAAGTTACAATCTTTAGTGATTATATAAATATATTAGACCATAGATAAAGATGGATTTCCATCTTTATTGATTAACAGAGATTACCTAAACAACAATTGCAATTATTGATTGTTAATGATATTGGTATTGTTTAAGTATTGACTACTTTTATGTTTCACACATGTTTGAATTTACATAACACTATATATATTTTTTCTTCATTTTTCATCATAAATGTCTTATAAAATCTTAGATTTTTAGAGCAGTGTTCTTAATTTTATAGAATATTACTTCTATATTTTCCATGAAGAAGAAGCAATATTTGAGAACATTTCTTTGGTAGGTAACTTAGGCATCTGTTAAAGTGTTTATTCCATTCATCTTCAAGTTTCCTTAACCTAGTACTGTTCATACTTTTTTTTATATAAAAAGTGTTTTTAATTTCAACAAAACAATTTTAGACAGCTGCTGCTGCTGCTACTTCTCCTCCTCCCTCCTCCTCCTCCTTCTTCTTCTTCTTCTTCTTCTTCTTATTATTATTATTATTATTATTATTATTATTATTATTATTATTATTATTATTATTATTATTATTATTAATGATGATGATGATGATGATGATGATGATGATAATAATAATAATAATAATGAGATAACATTAATATTCTGTCTCATAAGAATTCGAAAGACAGAAATAATGAATTTATGGAAAAATAAGATAAGTTATGCAAACATATAACAAGAGAATTTTTAGCTTATGTGTTGGAATTGAATAAAGAAGAATTTAAAACTAAACAAAAATAATGCTATATAGATGGGATAGCAAATGAATTGAAATGAAAATTTAAAAGTAATGAGATTAATAAATGATAAAGAAAGAAATTTAATAATTAACAGGATGTTTTTTTGGAATTATTAGTTGAGATTCCCAACTTCCGTAGAAAGGAAAAATGTTTTCATCATATATGTAAATCCCCCACCCACAAAAAAAAACCAAAACAAAACAACAACAACAAAAAACTAAACGGATTATATATAATAATTTTAACTTCTATCAATATTAAATAAGGACAGAATATGATATACTAGATGATACAAATTTAATAAAGAGAAAAAGATAAAGAGATATGAATGAATGTAATATCAAATAAAACAAATTTTATTATCCATTAAACTAAAGAAGGGGATAATATATCGTAACAGTATGGATCTAGAGGTAAATATGGATCCAGGGGTGAATATGGGAACTGGAAAAATATCAACCCCATTGATCAATAAAAACAAATATAAAAGACATAAATATAAAAAGGAATAAATATATACAGAACATGAGAATCAAATATATCAGGATTAATATAAAAGGAGCATGAGATCCGCACTGAAATATCAATACAAGTAGTTATAATAATAGTACTAAAAAGCTATAATATCACCAGCAAATATACTAATAATAATCATTATCAACAATCATCCTTTGTGATGGAATAAACTTAGAACAAAATATAACACATTCATCTAGATGCAAATATTTAAATGCTAATCTATCACTCATAATAAAAAATAATGCTGGGATGCTAATGGGATGCTAATACATGCTGATCAATGCTCTGAACATATGACACCATTAATGATAGGCCACTTTAAATTAAATTTCCTTAAAAAATGCAGTGAATGAACTTTAAAAGTGATATCTTTGTATCAGTCAGAGAACTATCTGAATGTTCAAACACAAACAGAAATCTCTACATCTATATAATTTTATCATTATTACTCTTTAGAGCTAGTCCAAGATCAGAAGACTCTAAAAACTTTGACAGTAAACAAGAGAAATATAAATATATAAAGTTACTCTACTATCTTACTGGGATAATTTACACATCCCTACAACACTATGCTGTTATAAAATCAAATAATACCACAGCCAATTCATAGAGCAGATAACTGGAGAAATAAAAACCTTAAAACTATTTTTTAATAATTATTTAATAAATTAACTAATAAAAAATTAAGAAAATTGACAAAAAATATATATGATATGAAAAATCAAATTTAAAACACATTTTTATCACAAAATATAATTTTATATGGTAATATTAACCTGATGTTGACTCTTACTAATTCAACTAATCAACATTAAACAGAATTGTTTCCCTCTACAATGATTAAAATTGCAAAACATTTCAAAGGTTAAAAATATTAAATTAGTTTAAATCCTATTTACCTTTTCTTATGAGAATGAAAAGATTCTATACAACTGAATTTTGAAAGGAAAATAAGAAAGAAAAAAAAAGTTTCAATTTTAAAAAAATACTAATAAAATTATTCGTTAACATTAATCATTTTATTAAAAAAAATTACCTATAAATGAAATATAATGTGCACTTATGCTCAGAATCAAACGATCATAAGAGAAAAATAAAAGCATTCTACATTAATGGAAACATCCATGCTATCAATAGAAAAGATACTTACATTAAGATCTCTAAGAAATGGCTTATTTAAATATCTTTGCATATATTTTATTATACATTTTTTATGATGGCTATGATTATGAGGCATGGATCCTCAAAGACATTTAGCCTATCAATATTAACATTAAATTTATATCTTCTTCACAAAAACTTACTTATAAATATGTGTTTTGTTTACATTACAATATCTTCAATTACCATGGTTTTGTTTTTCAAATCTCTTTTTGATAAATATAATTTTCAGGTTCCTCCATAATGGTTTTCTTCCTGTAAGCTTCTCCATTACAACATATGTCCACGGCAATGCACATCGTTAAATTTATCATATTTTCAAGTTTCACACAGATTAAATCTAACCATTCTTCCCATTCTAATAATTTTCCAAGTCAGGTAAACACATAATGAATTTATCCATTTTTTTCCAATCTATTTTTCAGATCAGGCTAATTCACATAGAGGCAGTCATGCTCTTGAATGGAAACCAGGCTTGTTGTAGCTAAGGATATTCTTCTCCTTTATATTTTTTCTAATAAGCAGGTTACATGGTGAAGTTCAGCTTCTTGCTAAAATCTAGCATGATTTTCCTCAAATCCATTTTAAAAATCATTTTTTAAACTAGTAATGAGGTGAGTCTTACTTGAAAAATTCTCTCAGCTCTTCACAGGTTGTCTGCTTGTTTTCTTCAACAGCTGAATCAAAAAATGCTACTATTGACTTCTTCAATTACCATGATTTAAAATATTAACATTTTGCTTTGGTGAGAGATAAAGAAAGAAAAACAACTCTAATTAATTAAAACAAAATTTAACAAAAGTGCTAAAACTCCTTCTCTCTTTTTTTCCTTTAAAAATCTGATAAAAACAAAATCTTGTCTATTTATCTCCCTTACCATCTTTCAAAAATTAAAATTACAACTTTTCAATAATTTACTAAAGGGGAAAAAATTATCTTACTATTTTTTTTTAATAAATACTGATAAATAATTAAAATTTCTAAAGAGAGAGAATAAATGAAATTATTTATTTGACATTATACTTTTCTCTCTTTTACAGCTCTTAATAAATTATAATAATATTCACATTATGATTTAGAAAAACAATGTTTAGGCACTATTATATGATCATTTAATGATGAAAAATATTTAAATACATCAAGACTTATTATTACTAAAAAACATGAAAGATTAAATATTATTCCCCACTCTAACTTTATTGACTTGTAAGCTTGTAATATTTGAAATGATCAAAGTTCACAGCTGTCTACAATATATATATATAAGAACAAAATTAGAATGTTCAAAGTAAATGGAGAGGACAATTGTGTTAATACTTAGAGTAAGTGTAGAGAGAGTGTGTTTTAATGATGATGTCTGATTATAGTTGTTATAAAAAAGGAATGTTTAAAAGAAATATCAAAAGCATTAAAATAAGAGGCTAAAACATAAATTTATCAAGAAGATAGAGATAAGTGAAGAGTATGTAAGACAGTTTTTATAGTAGAAAGTTAATGTGCTAGTTATAGTACTAAAAGTATTATATTTTCAAAAATATGAAAGGGGATAAATACACATGAGGGTGATAATAAAGAATGAATAAATGTGTATTATTTAAAAAATATATTTAAAAAAGAAACTACGAAAGTGAAAATACATAGAGGATAATGAATAACTAGAATAATATACTTAGTTATTGGAAATGGGAGAATGTAAAAAAAAAAAGAATATTTAAAAGTGTTTACATTGATTACTCTGTTTGGCACAGGGTGGCACTACTGTATGGGGAGTTTTGCCTTTGTTTACAAGTGTTTATATAGTGATATACTATACCAACTCTTCTAAAACATCTATAAATAAATTATAATATAATTTGATTGGTCAGATTTTTTTCCCTGTGAAATTTGCTTATAAATCGGAAGTAGTAGACTTGCAAAATCAGTGAAATTGCAATCTCAGAGTTGATAGAAGTGTTTGTGATAATTATGATGTGGACATTGAATCAAAGGATCATTTATGTTGCCAATATCTTGTGGCAGTATTGAATTAAACCTGAAAATATAGCAATCCTTCATCTCTCTTCATAAACCATCTACTAGACTGCTATAAATAACATTAAAAAGCTAAAACTTTTTGGTAACTTAATATATGCTGCTTTATCAATGGTAACTGATGAATGTAAGTATCGATGATCGTTATTGCACAACTTGAGGCTAATGATTATTTGATTACTTTACTCTAGTAGCCATTTTCTAATTTTGAGAACTGTGGTTAATAACAGAAAATATCTATATTGAACAGATACTAATCTAATGACCATTTCATGAAACCAATTGTGGTCAAGGTTTGATAGAACTTTTAATGTTTGGACTCCACATCCTTTTTCTACATACAAGTAATATTATACAGATAACACAAACTTATGGATAATATTTATAATTATTTTATTAGATAATTAAAGTTGTTACAATGATAGATTTCAGATCTAGTGTTTTTAAGATGCTATAATCTTCTTAAGTTTCTAGGTTCAAGTTGAGGGCTTTCAAAAATTCTGGATTTTACAAGCAGCAGCTGCGAATGTTAAGATACGTTCTAATAATATTAGCTGCTGCAAAAATATTCTATCACAGATCAATAATTAGTTAATCAATTACTGTATTTTATTAAAATAATTTAAAGAACAATTGTAAATTAAAATATGTAAAACAGCCATACATTCAGCCATTTCCGGTATATGCTGATTAAGTGCAGAAAAACTGCTCTCTTTTTAGAATGAAATCATAAAGCTTTTTGATAAACATGTTGCCTGCTTGGTCTTTGGAATCATAATGATTAACAAGTGCTAAAACATCAGCTCCTCAACATTCAAGAATATATTCATTTGTTAAATTGGGTCTGATTTTTGGCAATTTTAAGAAATGAGATTTTAATAACTAATTGAGATAAATAATCAACCTGGATAGTCATAATCATAATCCTTAATAATTAGTTAAACATGTCATTTTCAAAACGGTGCTGTTATTTTTTGAGGAGATTCAGAAACTAAGTTAATCATCATTTAATGATGATAATCAGAGTTAATCTTGTCAACAATACTAATTGTTCTGAACAAATCATTAAAGAGTTCTGTCTACAGAGTAATAGTTTCTGAATAAATTTGAAATAATACATTTAATAATTTATTTATCTAAAAAATAATTTCTTGTCAACAAAAAAATGTACAGCATAAATTATTTCTTCAAAATTATTACTCATTTAATCGGTAATAAATATATGGAAACACAAATCTGCACTAATATTTGGTATATAATTTCCTAAATATAATGAAAGTTGTCTATAAAATCCTGCATTATTAAGAAGAGACTGAAAGTAAATTATGTGATTCTAAGCTACACATATAATTACTTTTTTTACCTAACAAGCATACATTTTTATTTCATTTAAAATCTTTCATAACTGACGAAAGGGGCAGACTTTAGTTGGAACCAGTAAAAATATTGAATATAGGTGTTCATTTGCTGTCTGCAATACATCCGAAGTACAGTAACCAATGCAACATGCATTATTTCCATTAATTTCTTCTTAAATTATTCAATGTCCCTGATTTGTTATATAAGAAACACAGTTAACTTTTAATCTTTCAAATTTTTTGCTTTATATTTAAAATCTAATCCCCAGTTGTGTATATATATAAATTTTTATTCAACAAAATACATCTAAGCTCTTCTGTATCTACCAAGACATAATCGATAGTGTTCTTTAAATTTTTCTTCAACTAAATATAACTCCCCCATCATAAATTTATTCAGATTTTCAATTTTTATCCTACTTTCCTCAATCCTTTTTTCAATAAAATCCCATTTATATTCTTTACTTCATTAATTTTATTAATGCATCTCTGTTCATGTTATCTAAATCAATTTTTTAGTTATTCTATTCAAATCCAACTATTTTATATCAATAAAAATAAAATAAGTAAATTGTTAGTTGCTTAATGACCATGTGACATTTGAGTAACAGAAGTAACTACATCAATTAAAAAACAACATACTGTAAACAGGCAAAAACAAAGTTAGCTCTTGGTTATTATATAAGCAAAAACCTATTTATGAATTATCTGAATAATTTTATTTAAATTTAACTTCAATCCATTATTATAATATAACCAAAAGTTGCATTATATATATATATGTACATGAAATCTGTTTAAGTAAAAAAAAAATTTCAAATTTGCTCTTATTTTGAAACAATTTTTAGTCATAACTTTAATACAAACAATCAAAGCAGATAAAAAAAATCATAATAACTTATAAATTGATGTTAAAAACTGGATATCTGAATTAATCTTAAAACTTTTTGTCCATTTTAGTGTCTGAATGTATGTATTATATGTATATAGTACATTAAAAACAGGTTAAATTTAAAAAAAAAAAAATCACAAATGGCACTAAGGAGTATGAAAAGAATTATGCTGAGAATAAGAAAGATTAGGAAATAAAAATCCAGATTGTTTTTATTGATATAATTTGTAAAAAATAAATAAAATTATAAATTTAAATGGGGTAATCACCAAGTGAATACCAAAAAGGATAAAAAATAATCTATTATGGGATGGAAAGATGAAGTAAGAAAGTTTAAAGGAATCATGAAAAAACTAAAGCTTGTGCTATGTCTATATGGAAAAGAAATGATGAGGCCTAACACTGTTTGAAAATAAGAATGAATGCACATATATTTTTAAAAAACCCATATGTGAGAAATTTCACTATTGGGGGGTGGGGGCTTCTCTGAAAGACATTTTCATTCTTTTACTTTTAATAAACTCACATTATGTAGTTTTAAAACAATTTAAAATATTAAGAATCAACAGAATTATCTCAAGCCTTAAATTATTGTTTTGAAAATTAATAGCCCATGTAATAAAAGCAAAAATGTCATGAAACATGCTAACAGTAGCAAAATCATCAGCAGAAAATTATTATCCATTTACAATGGCAGTGAAGAAACCAAAGAATAAAACTTGAATGCTAAACAAGTTTTTGAAAATACTTCCTTATAATTATCCTTTTGTGTGATGAGCTAGCCATAATTACTGAATGCTTTTGTGCATAAATGACATTATTGAGAATGTGTTTTAGATTTTTTCTTTCTTTCTTTCTTTTTAAAAAAGGGACTTCTTTTTTATTAATATTTCAATTTGGAATAGACTTCTTTTTTTTTTTCAAATCACTTATATTCCCATTCCCATTTTTGTAGTTAATTTTTGCACTTTTATATTGTTAATTATTTTGTTGAAAAAGATAATTAATTTTAGCACAATATAAAAATTCACAGAGTAATAATTAAAAAAAAAAATTTCAGAAAATTACACCTCTTTATATTTTATTAAAGATCTTTTAATAACTGTTAAAAATAAAAGGAAATCTTTACAACAAAACACAAAATATTTTATTAATCATTTAATTTAACAAAAATTGCAAAGCACTGTGCTTTTATATGGAATGATAAGAACGTCTTGTATATGATTTAAGGCAATAAAACATTTTTATTAAATGACCTGTAAATATTTTCCATAGACTGTTTAAAATGTGAACTGTTTAGCATTTAAAAGATGTAAGGAATCATAATTTTTTATAATGTAGCTATAAAATTGGGTTACTTTTTATAAATGTATTAAAGGATCTCCACAACGTCACACATTCTTTTGAAATCATATGAATAAAGATACAATAAAAGACAAATGGCCCCTAAGAGGTCACCACATCTCATATATATCTTTATCATATGTACAGTATTTATCAATAATATTTAAATACAAGAATAGTGTATATATTTAAGCTAGATGTAATTAGAGAGGGATTGTTACATTTTGATTTACAATGACTTATTTACTCCACTCACAACAATGACACCATCCACTTTAGATAAATACAGAAATGTAACACTGAGAATTTTGGTACGCAATATCTCAAGGAAATGTAATATGAAAAATATACGCAAAAACATACACAAGATATGCTTAAAATCTGAATAAAGTTTGCAATTTTTGCCTAGTGCACTTTCGACTAAGTTATATTAGTTACATTAGGCAAAAATTGCAAATTTTATTCAGATTTAATACAGTAATGATTATCACTAATCCTTTATTAAATTAGAGATTGTTTCTAGCTCAGATATAAACTTTAAACCTCATCTTATGATCAATATATCTGATTTTTTTAAAATTAAAATGTACACACATGAAATTATTCCCATTTCTCTTTCCCTGCATAATACCTTTTGTAATTCAGTGGATAGGGGATCTACTACGCAGGAAAGATTATAAAATTATAACTCCTTTACAGATTTACAAGTTAGCATTGCTTTCAATCAGGCTGATCATATTCATAGGAATAAGATAGATTCTTAGTGATGCTATGAATATGTCCAGCCTAGTAAAAAGCATTGATAAGCTATAAATCTATAAAGGAATTATAATTTTATAATCTTTCCTGCATAATGGACCTTCCCTATTTATTGAATTACAAACAAATAAGGATAAAAATAAAATAAATTGAGTTGTAATATCTTTTTTAAATATATTAAATAACTTCCACATTTTTTTGAAGTCATACGAATAAAAATTCAACAAAGGACAAGTGATCCCCAAGATATATTTAATGCTGAGCCAGCACTCATCAATTGGCCAAGGGCACCATCTCTCATATAAAGATTTATTATATGTACAATATTTATCAATACTAAATTGTTACATTTTCATTTACAAGTATCAAATTTACTTTATCCATAACTTTGACACTACCCACTTTAGATAAATGCAATAATGTTTATCACTAATCATTTATTAAACTAGAGATTATCTCTAGCCCAGATATAAACTGAGATATTAAAATAAAGTATGTTAAAAGGATAGCAAACTATTGCAAAAGACCACCATTACAATCAGATGCTATAACTTAATTAATTATAATACTTAATTACCTTGCTAATTTATCTATTTTTAGATTAAAATATATATATATAGTTTTAAAATAAATATAACATAAATACATATATATATAATTAATAACTTATAAGACAATAATCACTTGATTATCAATATTCAGGAAACAACTATTTCTTTACTTAGAATAAAATTAACACAGTAAAGTAATTATTATGGTTGGATAGTAACACAGTATCGAAGTGAGATACTGAACACACAACTTAAAATTTTTAGTTTTCATATCATCATACTCACTATTGTGCAGGACACGGTTCAAGTACAAAATATACCTAAACAGCATTTTAAAATTGCTAAGTAAGGTAAGAATAAATAAATGAATTTCAAAAATGGTGACAATTCAAAAAACATGTGACAAATTTGTTAAAAATAAAAGTATTTAAGTCTGAAAAAATAAAAAGGAAAGAAACTAATTTCAACATGGATAGGATGACAACCTTGACACTAACGTGGGCTTTGAACGTTCCATCATCAGATTTTCAATGAAATGGACGGCTGAAGAGTTGTGGGTTAGAGTAGTTTGAAGCCTGTCCATTAAAGTATGAAGAGTGGCTATCTTAATATAATGCTGAGTATTGATTATATATATGTGTGGAGATGGTAATCTGGACCAATTGATGATTGCTGGTTTAGCATGAAATATGTATATTGGTGATTATTTATCTTTTCAACATGTATGTGATCAGGTGAGTCAGCAATATGAGATGGCATGGAGAGTTGAGGGTCATGTGAAAGTCTGAGTTCGAATCCCTTATATAATTACCAAATAATACAATACAATCTTACAGTAAATGTTTTCATTCACAAAAAAAAATCAAGACACAATACAAAACACCTTTATTTGTATTGATTAATGCATCATATTGTACAAACAGCATGATTATGCTCTCACATTTTACTCATTCACAAATTATAATAAAAGATTTCAAGAATTACATATATACTAATGTAACTTATATGAAAACAATTAGTCATTTTAAAACTTTAAATGTTTTTCAACTGTCTGATACATAATAAAGACTACAGTTCTTAATTATAGTTATGTAACTAAAATTTTATCATTACATTTTAACATCAATTATATTTATTTCAATAATTTTGTTTACTTAAATGTATATTATTTTAACAATAAAAAAAAATGTATCAAATTATTATGCAAATAAGTTATAATAAATCCATTTTCAAGGCAATAACACAAATAATTAAGTTATCACAGTTTATTAATTTCTATATATATATATAAAATAAAATAATCTAATGGTTTTATTGCTTGAAGAATTAATAAGAAGTTTGATCATAAAAAGCAACAGACCTGGATGCTATTCAAGAACTCGTAACTTTCAAAGTGTCAAACCATATATATATAAGAGATAATCATCTATTTGAATAAACTTGACTAACATATATAAAGTGCAAACAATTTGATGTATAAGTCATCATAGCTCTTTATTTGTCTTATACTCTGTGAATGTCTCTTGTCTTGGAAAAAAATACATTCATATTATGCATGATGGTAATGATTCACATGCATGTCAATGAAAATTTGATTTATGTAATGAATCACAGAATGCATCATTTACATAAGAACTGTCTGAATTATGTATGATTTTTTTTTTCCTCTAATGAACCTCCCCATTACAAAAACTTTGCAATTATATTAATGTTTTTGTAACTGGAAAAACAAAAACTGCAGATAAAGGCTTCTAGTTTTTGAAAGAATAATAATAAGAGAGAAAAAAAACAGTCAAATGTAAGTTTTTTTTTTTTTCTCATATGTCATAGCATCGGGCAGGACGCGAACCCACAACCGTCTGCAACCAACTACTTGCTTGCAAAATGCTAACCCTCTCGGCTAACAACGCTTAACGGGTAATAAATTTAGCAGGTTCTTTCAGTTCTAGTTAATAGATGAATAATAATTTACCAACCAATAATTGGACAGCTACTTAGATCAGCTATGAGTACACTAAATAAAATAAAAATCCTAAACTTGCTTGAAAATCCTGTTACTTGAAAAAAAATTCCAAGTCTCATGAATTTGAATCCTTGATCATGTGAAAAACAGGCAGCTGCACTATTAACTACATCACAAATCTCTTATCTGATATATGGATGGATATCTTTTGATATAAAGAATCAAATTGTTTCTCCTATTACTTGAAATTCATTTCACATTATATATATGTACTGCATGTGAAAGGACTAGTTCTATTTAAACCATCTTAAAATAATTTATCAAGCTTGATAAAAGAAAAAGTCGAATTGTCATGATATATACTGCAAGGATTCATATCTTGCCACACGATAGCCAAAGATAAGAGATCAGAGGGGACAGATGAAATCAAACCTCACTTGAGCCAACAAATTTATAGAGAAATAAATAAATAAATAAATACTCAAATAAATACTTTTGTAACCAAAAGAAATATTGCAATTATAATCACAGACAAATACATCACTCTCCAATTATACTCTTAAAAAAGTTAAGTTATAATAACATCTTTCCACTGATCATTCTAAGAGTAATGTGATGATGATAGCTTCTATTTATAGTTGATGATACTAAGTAGACACTATCTGTAACCTAAATTATAGCCATGACTATCACATAACCAATTCAAACTACTATTACTCACAATGCAGCTTTGCTATAAGATTATAACTACCATATGCTAAGTTTTAAAAAAAAAAATACTTCATATCTAATCGTAAAACATTGTATAATTCAATTAGTGCATAGGCCTGAGAATAAAGAAATATTATCAAAACTAATAACTTGATAGAGTTTAAATATGATTAAAAAATGAGTATTTGCATTTCGTAAACCAAATAATTTTGTTGTCCATATTAATTCAAGAATAATAATTTTAAAATTAACATGTAGTTATTGTATCCTTCATTTCTATAATGACAGACATCAGTCTAAAAATCTACAAAATCTTTTTTAAATTCAGTAAAAGAGACTAATAATGTTGTCATATGATTATAAATGCATATAAACAAATAAGTACAAATCAAATTTTCTCTTCTCTCCTAAAATTAAAATGTGAATTTCTAATTGCACATGGAGGAGAGAAGCAAAATATTGCATTCAAATATTAATTAATACTAAATATTAAACAATGAAATATACAATGGCATAAGAAATAATAATAAAAACTTTAATATATAAGTAAAATTATTAGTAAAAAATTATAAACAAAAAGGCAAAACTATCCATACAGTAGCGCCACTCAGTGCAAGCCAGAGTAATCCATGGATGCACTGAGTGGTGCTACTGTATGGAGAGTTTTGCCTCTGAAAAACAGCTTGTGTAAGCATAAAGAATAGTGATGATGTGATGTTTGATGGTTTAAAAAATTATAAACAGAGTTAGATGAATTAATATATATGTTCTCACTTAGAGAGATTCAGAATTCTAATAGAATTTCATAAATTTGTGGACGACTTTTGAATCTTATAGGTTAGTTTGAATTCTAAGTCCATCCTAAATTGTTCAAATTCTTTCTTACATATATATATATACTTTTTGATGAAAGGCCTTTATGCTGATGAATTCCTTCTCCTTTTTTGAGGTTTCTTCTCCAGACAAGTTACAATTTTATTACAACTTTATACTGAGATTTGGCAGTTAGATCTTTCATATTCGGCAGGTATTTCCAAAAACTGGAGACACCACTTTAGAAGATCAAACAGGTTACATCTCAACAGGATCTGCCATAAATGTTACAGTCCATTTTAGAGCTACAACAATGTATTGAAGTTTTTTCATAATATCATGGTCTATATAATTTTGCTTCTTCAGTTTGATAGTATCTTATTTTAAATTGCTGAATAAAACTTTTACCAACTAGGTGCTAGAACATCAATTATTTCCACTGTTTTAAAACTTAAAAAATTTATTATATGATGATGTCACTAAAAACAAATACTAAAGCCATTATTTCTTAATTAAATGCATATGTGATAATCAACTAATCAGTAAACAAGCTGTATTATCTATTTAAAATTCTTTAGATAAATTATTTACCACATTTCAAAATAATCTATTCCAATTTTAATCAATTTAACAGTTTATTTTTTATATAAAAAATTATTATAAGTTTTGAATGACAACATTTATAATCTTGTAGAATAAAATTCCATCAAATACTGGAGCGTATTTTAGTCCTAAATTTGCACTTATAATCTATTAGTAAATGATAATTAAACATTTTAGAAAATATTTTACCTTTTTATTCCACCAAATTTCTTAATTTTTCATACCATATATTTGAGATCAATAAAACAACCAAGTACATATTCATTACTCAATTTTCTTTAACTAAATAAATTCATAAAATGGTCATGTATTGCGGGTTTTATTAATTCTCATATATGTAATTTGATAAAATCTGAAATAAGGAAACGTTTATTTACATCACAATAGCTTAAAATTCAATTATAGGCATATGTCATAGGTATTACCCATACTATCACAGTAGGTATATGTATTAATGTCTATCTATGCAATGAATAAATGTGTGATTCACATCCCAACATTTAAATTATTTTGACTATATAGTGAAAAATCAAATGATGTTCTAGCACCAAGATGAGAGGCTGAACATAAGAGCTCTATTTAATTGACAAAACAGATTTTTTTTTTTTTTTGTATTAGACAATTAACAATTGATCCATGACTATTTAGCTTATAATTCTGCCATTCTCACCACTATAATAATAAAAAGGTTTTATTCCTCACAAATTCATAAGAAGTTCAAGCACGGGAACTGACAGTGCTGAGCACAATATCTTAAGCAGCAGACTGCCACCTATCAATGCAAAGCAAAACCATTTTTCCCTTCTTTAAATAAAAATAATTACTATTTCTTATTTAACCTTTTTTTTAAAAAAAAAATACTCTTAAATAAGAATGTTCTAGCAATTAAATGTGCATTTTTTGCTAATTCTTTTGATCATAACCTATTATGATCAACTACACCATGACAAAAGCCTTCCATGTTTTTTTGCAAATGAACTTTCACTTTTTATAATACTTCAGAAAACCCTTGAAGAATTTTGCTGGGATGTTTTCAATCCTTGAGAAACAATCAAGAAGTGATTATTCTATCTCCTTGGAATGTCTCAAGTTCATCTTCATTTCTGTTCTTTAATTTTTATTATCAGTTTCAAAATTCCAATTTAATTAATCCTTTTTCATCTTTATCATGCTCAATATATTTCTTTCAAGAATGAAATCCACATTCTATTTTTTTCAATATTTAAATAATATTCCAAAGTTCTTTTTATTTCTTCCAAACTAATGATTTTTTTAATATAATGCATAATTACATAAACAAAACTATTCATATATTTAATTTTACTTTTATTAACCAAAGTATTTTGAACCAAATAAACAATAATGGCTTCATTGCTCAGGAATTCATAAGAAGTTTTGGGTGTCAAAACTGCGAATGTCAGAATCAATTCTGGGACCTCCCAATCCCAGTGAAATTGTGATTTGGCAGATTTAAGAATTAATATAAGAAAAAATGATGTAATATTCAATACAATGATTATAGCTTCAGTGCATTTTGAACTGAAATCATTGTATTAAATATTACATCATTTTTTCTTACATTAATTCTTAAATCAATTAGATCACAATTTCATTCACTTATTTTAACTTCTGATTCATTATATAAATAGTATCAATTCATGAATTAAAGTGACTTAAAAAAAAGAAAGAATCACATGGTTGCTAACTTTTAACAACTCTGTGTTGTTGTTTTTTTAAATTTCATTATGCAATAGATATTTCTTTATTTATATAATATGTTATATACAACAGAAAAATTTATAACATAAAATTGAAAGTTTGTTAAAACAGTGAACATATGAAAAAATAGAGTGGAAAATAGGTCTTTAGAAAGGTTTATAGCTATAGATAGATGCTTTTATAATTGAAAATAACCTTTCCAGAAACTTAATTCTAAAAGTTATATAGTGTCTGAAGACACCGTTTCAAAAATACTTTCCTTAAAATTTTGATGTTCAAAAAGAAAATTGGGTTCATAAACCATACTTAACTGAAAAAATTAATGATAGTCATTTACCATTAAATGATCAAAAAGAATTTGCCTAGTTATTAAGCATCGGAGGTTTAAAACTTGAATTTTTCAAAAAAATATTAAATGAATTTTGACTCGGGATTAGGACAGAATTTCCAACACTTTCTGAAATGGCTCTAAACATATTTCTACCATTTTAGACTACGTATTTATGTGAAGTAGCATTTATAGCATTAACGTTTATAAAATCAAAAAATCATTCAACTCTGCAAAACATTAAGAAGCTTTACATTCGACAGTATCAAATATTCATCCAAGATTTAACTCTTTAAGCAAAAATAAACATGCACACTCATATGCAAACCAAAGAATTGTTTTCAAATAAATTTTCTTTATGATTTTTTATCAGCACATTTAAATTCGTATTCCTACTTTATATATCTCTAAACCCAGAGTCACGAAAATATTTATTTGGATAAAAGAAGTCGCAAGTAAAAAAAGTTTAAAAAGTCCAGTTTACATTAAAACTTTATTTGCTGAAGTTTAAAATATGTGAAATTAAATTATTTTTTAAATTACCTTAAATGATAAATACAATAAAAGGAAAACTTAATAAATAACTATGGGGGATTCTATAGAATATAATAATAAAGATGATCAACATTTTCAAATATTATTAATCAATTGCAGGATAAAAGTCTCTCAAAGTTTAATCCAATTTCTTCAATCCAGGGTCTCTTTTCCCCACAATCATATCAGTTAACTTTCTTATTTCATCCATATCACAAATAGTCATTTTCTTTCTATGTCTTTTACAATCTCTTGGGATAAAGTTTAAGACTTCAATTGAGGCATTTCTTCTCATCTCTCCTAGCATGTCTAGCCCAGTTCTATTTCAGTCTCTTAATTCTTTTAAGGGTGCTAATGATATCTGTTTGTTCTCTCATCCAAATAATTCCCTTTTGATTTCTTTGTTACTCCCAACATACATTTCTTCATACTTCATTGAATGATCAAGATTCTGTAGTGATTTTCTGTTAAGTATCACCGACTCTCAGATCCTTATGTAAAAATGGCTGATTCAAGTTTAATTCTAAGATTAATTTCAGTTAGTATTACAAATCTAAGATATTTGTAGTTGTTAATATCTAATTCATAATTATCAAACTTTATTTTGTTTTTCTGAAAAATTCTATTGAACATTATTTTAGACTTTTTAGCATTTATTTTAAATCCTTATTTTCATCTGATAATTCTTGGAGCATTTCCTAAAACTTGAAAAATATTCTTTTCAAAATAACTATATCATCTGCAAAATATAAATGCTATAAATAAGATCTATCTTAACTTCCTGTTTTATTTCACAAAATATTTATCATAATACTGCTGTAAAGTTTTGAAGATATAGAAATCAGTTTCATACATCCTTATCAATGCTAATTAGTGTCAATCACGTAATCTAATCATTGCTGTTGCATTTTGATATTCTTCAGAATATGGCCATATCTTGGGTCTATATCTTGGTGGTCCAATTCTTTAATCATTATAATCTACAAATCCAACATATAATATCAACTCATATTTTACAGATCCTTTCTCTAACTATACTGCATATTTGGATGTGATCCACTATAGTAAAGCCAATTTTAAATCCAGCTGTTTGTTTTTTTTTGGTTGGACTGAGTCCAAAGTTTTCTGAAGATCAATTATGATTACCATGATAAAGATCTTGGAACAGAAGATTGATAGCCTTTATCATTTTGACATTAAATATATAATTTTTCCAACAATTTTTCTATTTCTTCATTTACTTATTTTAAGTTATCAATAATAATTCCTTATAAGAATTATGGCCAATATTTCATAAAGTTGTCCCTCTTTTGAGTAACAGTTTCATTTTCTTATACATACCTTTCACTGCCAATTCACACTTGTAAATATTTTTTATCATTATTAATACTTTTTCATACATTTTATAAAAATTCCAGATATTCAATTTTTCTTAATGGAGTATTTTTAAATATTTTATTTCCTTTTTCTTTATAGATTGTTTTGTCTCAGCTAAAAATTGTTATTGTGACCCAAAGGCAGTTTTTGCAAATTGAAATTTTTTAGAAAATAATTAGGCAACAGCACAAGGTCCATTAAGTGATTTAGCAATAATTTGTATAGAAAGATTTTATTTAAAACAACAGATTTGTAATGAACCTACTAAGCTATTTGCTATAATTGAAGCTCATTATAATTTTTATTTATTTTCTAAGTTTTTTATTATATTTTAAATTTATTTTTCATTTTTATATATAAATTTTTGGTTTTTTATTTTTACTAAAGATGCTTTTTTTTAAAATGTAATATATATTTTTTTCCTATGATTATTTATTACTTTCTTCAATAGACCATTTTAAATAAATATGTCCTTTTGTAATGGTCAGTCCATTGTAGGGCAGATGTTTCCAGAAATCCCTTATAGAGGAACATCTATCGAACTTACCAGGCTTGTCAATTGTCTGATGGTGAGGATTGGAGTAATTTTTAAGAAATCACATTTAACAATCAATGTTGATAATTAACTATGTTGACTATGAGTCAACTATCTGTGAGAAAATTTTAAAATCCCTTGAAAAAAATTTATTTGACCTGGATTTCAACCTCAAATTAAGGCCCTTGTAAATAATTAAAAAAAAAAAAAACAGTTTTAAACTTACCTCTGGCAATAAAATCAAATAGCTTAGTTCTTAAACTATTATAACATGGATTAGTAAATAAATTTGTATATAGTACATTTTTAATCCCAAATTTCAACTAAATAATTTTATGAAAAATTATAATCTAGTATGAATTATTCTGTAAAAATATATATATATATGGAAATTCCATATTATATAGTAAAACCAGGGAATTAGCAAAATTGATAATAATTATGTATCTGTAACATTTGTAAACAATTATGGTTGATAGAATATAATGAGATCTATAGGCATAACCAAAGAATGATGGCCTGATTTAACTGATTATACTGCTATGTTTTAATAAAGCCATATCTTTAATCAGGTAACCAAGTTGAGTTCCAAATGTAAAGATAAAAGCATTTAGTTAGTTAAAAAAGCCATCTAAATACAGAGATTATAATTAAGATTTAAAAATTTTAACAGAGATAGAATTAGAAAAGTGAGTAGTAATTTAAAATTAATTATGATTTTTTTTGTTTAAGATAAAAAATGAGCATCTACTTATGGATATCAACTGAAACATGAACAGTATATGATAGATTTTTAAAGTAGAGCTCACTTTTAATCAAATTATTTTATGTAATTTTTTGTAAATTATATTCTTATTCCTATTCAGTGTAAAAAAGTTTCTATTTAATTTTGTATATGAATAGAAAATGATCCAGGAGATAATGTTGACTTTACCATACAAAAAGTTTACGATTACATTTAATTTTGATAATATTAATCTGTTATATTAACTACTACTATTTGTAGTAGTTCATTTTGGCACCCTTCAAGGATTGTTAAAAAATGGTTACAAGCATAGAGATTATGATAGCTTAACAAAAGTAACCTTGATAATTATAAGACACAAATGTATATATCTCATTACTTTACTACATATACAAAATATTTTTATTTTTTGCGAACACTAAATTCTACAACAGAATGAAGAAGTTTAAAATCAATCCTAAAAAAAAAAAAAAATAGTATTTAAAATAAATAATCACTATTTCATATACAGCAATTAAGTCATTTTACATGTTTGAATTTACATTTGCTTAAGGAAGTGAGGTTTTTTAAAGTCTTAATTATATATATATTTAATAATTATTTATATGTTTTGAATTATAGATCTTCATATTCATCTATATATTTTTTATAACTTTCTTCTTTAATTATATATTTATTTTAATTTTTCAGTTTATTATTTCCATAACTCATATAGTGACAGAGTAGTGCTTGATCAATTTTTTCCCATTATTATTTTTGATAGTAATAACTGAAATACAGGCTTATTATATACCTGTGTCTATATATGTAATATATAGGGTATACGAGCACAGACTTTCACACAACCCACCACTCTATCTAATAACACTGATACACTCAAGCACATATATGCTGAAATGATAAATAATCACCAATATACATATTTGATACTAAACCAGCAATCATCAGTTGGTCCAGATTATCATCTCCCACACATATATACTATAAGTGCTCAGATATATATTAAGATAGACAATCTTCATACTTTAATGGACAGGCTCCAATCTACTACACACTCCAACTGTTCAACCTTACATCCAATTGAAAATCTGATGATGGAATGCTCGAAGGCCACCCTGAGGCCGATATTCTTGTCACACCCATGTTGACCTAAGGTCAATCTGAACCCCACATGTACAGGAGATACTCCATTTAATACATATGCAAGGACTGACATCTGCCCATCCTTGCATATGTATTAAATGGATTATGTCCTGTACATGTGGGATTCAGATTGACCTTAGGTCAACATGGGTGTGACAAAAATCTCGACCTCGGGGTGGCCTTTGAGCTTTCCATCATCAGATTTTCAATTGGATGGACGGTTGAAGAGTTGGAGTGTGTAGTAGATTTGGAGTCTGTCCATTAAAGTATGAAGATTGTCTATCTTAATATATATCTGAGCACTTATAGTATATATGTGTGGGAGATGATAATCTGGACCAACTGATGATTGCTGGTTTAGCATGAAATATATATATTGGTGAATATTTATATTTTCAGCATATATGTGCTTGAGTGTATCAGTGTTATTAGATAGAGTAAAGAGTGGTGGTTTGTGTGAAAGTCTGTGCTCATATACCCTATATATTTTTGATAGTATAAATGAGATTATGAAATTGCCAACTGCCTACATTTTGTCAAATATTTAATTGTGTAAACAATTAAAGATGTTTTCAGACACTTTATATTGGGCCGATATAGTGAATAAAAGATAACACATAGAACAGTATCTACGACATTGAGATTCTGATAATCAATTACTGCTTTGCTCTAATAACTTAGCGCTTGTAAAAATAAGTAAATTTTCATATCCTAGTTTAAAGCATTCAAATAAATTTACTCTTAAAATCTTTTAAAGTTTCTGAATTTTGAACCAATTCTTTCTAAGCATTTGTAAGTTATTTTATAAAAATTTATATCTGATGTATCTAATTATGAGGATTGTGCATTTAAACAAGTCACTCTTATTTGAATTTATCGACTACTTGCACCTGCACGTTACATTTTGGGCTAATCGATCAGCCGATAATAATGGCTTAACGTTTAGTCACAGCGATTAAAAAATAAGCATTATTAATTTATGCCTATATTAATTTTCTAAATTAATAATGTTTTTGAATTTTTAACCTGTGCATAAATATTTCCAAATGATACAAACTTCATCGTTATGCGTCCCATTCATGCTTTTTTTTTATCTAACTCAAGTCAATTTATTCTAAAAAGTATCGATGAATCTTTATTAGTTTATAGACGAACCAGATTTTTTTTTTTTACATAATTTCATTAAATTTAATAACTTTAGCATTATATAATATAAAAAAAAAAGTATTTTGAAAAGTTAATTCCAATAGTACTGCAATAATTTTAATAGTACGCAAATATAATAATTAAATATATATACATAATAAAAAACAGATAATATTAATATCATATTGCTACATACATGTAATTAACAAAAATTCACAAGTATAATCAATTAACAAACCTTTCCAACGGTTTCAGCCATTTAAATTCGTTCCCGATTTGTCAAGTAATTATTGTCACAAAAAGTTTCTCAATTACTTATCAAAAATTTTAAAAATTGAATTAGAAATAATATTTACAGCAGACTAAGAAAAAGATTATAGAGTACTTTAAGACAACTTTTAGCGTACAACTTTTATAAAAAGCTTGAAATGATTTGACTAAAATGGCCTCTAGCGACAACCACGGTTATTTTTTTATTATTTTCACTAAATAAAATAAGTATTTCTATGAGAAGTGGAAAAAATTACATTCTCTTTGCGATTGCATAATTTATTATTGTATAGGAGGCAAAATTCAAATATCGAATAATGGTCATTCAGAATTACTCGTATAATCATATTTTGTACTACTAAGAAGATACAAACGTTTAGTTAAAGTTATAATTTACATTTCAAAAATGACCTCTCACACATATTAATATATAGATTACGGAATTACTTTCTAGTTGACTTGACTTCCAAGAATTATATGAATAGAATTTCTCCAGAATGATTTATCTCCTTTTGATCTTTCAGGATTATTCGGATGGTAAAGTTTGAAGTTCCTTATTGCTAGTCATTCATTTCTGTTACCATCAATCTCTATGTGCATTAGTTATTTTTTTTAATGAATTATTAAAGCATCTTAGAATATGAACAAAATTAAATAGCTTTACCTTATTATATATTATTTTTTTAAATAATTAAGTAATGATTTTTTGAAAGACAAAAAAAGCCCCAACGAATTGAATAAAATATATAACTAAACGGCATACTGCGCAGGAGGTCATATGATGCTTAAGCAACCAAAATGATTAAATTGCTTACCCAACCAAGAATGGTTAATTCTAAAGTCCCTACTCTGCTATTATATTAAATCCAATAAAATATTCTTGTGTAGAAATATTTGCAAGGAAATCAAGTCATATCATGTGACTTAATTTAATAAGTTTGTATTACAAATATTATATAATGAGTGGGCCAATAGCTCTTAACAAGCTTTTTAGAACATCCTTATCACCAGACAGGTTTTCTAGCTCTGTCTTTTATCAGTGAGGCACTAGGATATTCAACCATTAGATTTAAAATACCCTCACTGACGAAAGCCAAAGCTAGAAACCGGTCTGGGGATATGGATGTTCTGAAAAGCTTGTTAAGAGCTATTGGCACATTCATTACATAACATTTATATTAAAAATTGATTAAATTAAATCATGTGATATGACTTGATTTCCTTGCAATTATTGTTATTGCTATTAAGACTTTGGCAATTTTATATTGCTAAAGCTGTTAATATATGGTGTATCTGAACTTAGTTCAGTCCCATATGGCTATTTAAGTTAAATAGCTAGATTTGAGGACATATAGATGTCTGAAATTTTCAGGTTTTCTGCTTAATAGTTAAACATTATATAAGTGCTGGGCTTGACCTGGTATTTTAAATCTAATGCTTGAATATCATAGCACTTCACTGACAAAAGCCACAGCTAGAAACTGGTCTGGGGATAGGGATGTTCTAAAAAGCTTGTCAAGAGCTATTGGCATTCTCATTATATAACATATGAAGAAATATTAATTATTGTGTATTAACAATTGTTTAATTCCAAATAAATCAAGAAAAAACTGCTCCAAAATATTAAAAATATATATTTCCATAGGAACTTCTGGTCAGGGATCAATAGAATAAAAAGAGTTTTGTTTTTGTCTTGACTTTTTTTTTTAACTCAATTGTTAAAAATGTTTTTTTTTTCTTTCATTTGTAATAGTACATATATTTGATGCTTGTTTCATTAATATCTTTGTATATATGGATCCAATCATATATTAAATGATTTGTTTACAATTTTATAGAAAAATATACATACAAATATTTTTTAAAAGATATTTTAAAATATCTACTTCTAAAGGTTCATTAATAAGATGTGCATCTTAATGATGTAAGAAACACCATTATTTAAAATAAACTATGTTAAGAGGGTGACAAGCAATAAGAAATTTTCTACCAATGATGAACTAACCAATTTTAAATTTCCCTTAATGTCCGTGATACTCTTAAAAATTATTGGTAGCATCATAGTCTAAAAGCATCAATATTTTTCTTACTCTTTTCAGTGTCTAACATTCACACCATAGAAAATTACATAAAATTACCATAGCTTGAACAATTTGGAGCTTCATTTTTAAAGATATGTCTCTAACATTTAAAATTCTTTTCCATATTTTACATCGTGATTCTGGTTATTGTTAGACTATGACAAATTTTTCAGCTGGTGAATAAAATTGTGTACTAGATAACTAAACCACAACATTTAAAAAATTTTCAAAAATTTTACATTTTCTGGCTGCATTTCTGCATCCAACTTCATAATGTCTAATAACATTTTCACTTTTTTCATTTCTAATTTTGGTATCAAGTCTTTAATTACTAAAGGCACATCCTGATTGCAGTTTTGTTAATTCTTTTTGCCTGTAATTGATAACACTTTCGCCTCACTTACTTGAATTGTTAAGGCATAGCGTTGTAATATGACTATAAATCTATCATTTGTAGGATTATATTTAATGAAAGCTTTTGCAATATTCTTCTTGACAAAAAAAAATGATATTTTTCTTTGCTATCTATAGATTGGATAATAGATAATATAGTAATCTCTCCAAAAGTCATGATTTTCATATTTATTGTTCATTCATCCAATATGATACCATTTCCAACTTTCTTATACATTTAATAATATCATTTTTTTACATTAAAACTTTACTCTTGCAGTTTCAACTGTCCTGCAGTCATCATCAGAGCTACAATATCTAAATATATAGTCATACAATTAATACATTATATATAGAGCTCGCAAAATAAACTCTTAACAAGCTTTGTAGAGTTTGTTTTGCGAGCTCTATATATAACGTTTGTAAACCCAAGCTTATTAAATTAAGTCATGTGACATCAAACTTGATTTTTTTTTAATTAATACATTATATTTATATACATAATCAATAACATATATCTTAGCCTGACCATTATAAATAACCATTTTTCATTTTATTATTCTACTCTTAACTAATTTTATTTTATTTATAGTATTTTATTATTAAATTATTCTAAAACAATTTTATTATAATTTTAAAACTTTAACCTTTAAACTCTACTATTTAATCATCATTTTAATTATATTTTCTTAATTACTTCTAAACTTTCTTTATTTTTATTATATATTTAACTATTAACATTTTTTACATTATAAATTAATTATAGTTAAAAAGAGAATAGTAAAATATTAGATTAAATAGTAGAGTTTAAAGATTAAAGTTTAAAATTATAAGAAAATTGTTTAGAACAATTTAATAATAAAATACTATAAATAAGAAAATAAAATTAGTTAAGAGTAGAATAATAAAATGGAAAATGATTATTTATAATGGTCAGGCTAAGATGTTTGTTATTGATTATGTATATAAATATAATGTATTAATTGTATGATTATATATATATATGGATATTGTAGTTCTGATGATGACTGCAGGACAGTTGAAACTGTAAAAGTAAAGTTTTGGTATAAAAATAGTATTGTTAAGTGTATAAGAAAGTTGGAAATGGTATCATATGTAAATATAGAAATCAATACATGAAAGGAGGAAGAAGAAGAAATTGTATCATTCGTCCAATACCATATCTGTTTTTAAAAAGAAATTCTGATTAGTACATATATAAGTAAATGAAGATGTTAGTTTGTATGATTAAAACTGTCATTTGCTTAATGAAATGAGAAAAAGGTATTTATATCAACAACATATTATATTTATTCCATTATACAGTATTCACAGTTAATTATATATATAACATAATATATAATATTCTTATATTTGATTACAGCAGAAAAGAACTGGAGCATACTATCTATTATGATGGAAGTGAGTTCTATAAGCTTAGCATACACTTATCTACTTATTAAGAATGAAAGATAAAAATAACATTGAATGAAAGACAAAAACAGATTCAGGCATAAAATTATTGTTTAGGTGTAAACATAACAGTGGAATTAATTGTGTAAACCATACTGATATTCATCCTCATCTGACAATATGATTTAGATCAGCAAAAAAAAATCTATAGTTTGCAAAATCTATTCAAAGACTTTTTATGTTCGTTTGTATATGGGAGTATACTACTCTTCTTCTCCATTAATTGATTAGTACTCTCGAAGATGCTTGATCTATATAAGATATCTTTAGTGCCTTGCTCCGCTACACTGCTAGTCCACTGTTTTACTGTTGACTTCATTCTTCATTTGGTTGATTTGATCATTGGAATCTCTGTTGATCATGTCACTGGATTGACTGTTGATCTGATTGTTGAACTTTCTAATGATCAATCTTTCTGTTGATTATATTTTTTAATACATTGATGGTTTATTCTTAGGATTCTTTTGATTGTTTGTTAAGTCTGTGCAGATGTCCCTGTGGTGTCTCTAAAATAGATGTATATGTCTAGCATATTTCTAACAGCATCTGACAATCATTTATTTTTTTGTGATTACAATTTGTCCAGTAACTTATCATCTGGTTCCATTGATCTTTATTTGAATAATTATTCTCTTTCCTCTTTGGAGTAAGAGAGTTTAACTTAGTCTGAATCCACAAGCTATAAGTAATTCTACAAAGAATTCCCCAGGGTTATTATAGGCATTGAATTTTGCATTAAAAGTATTCAGTCACTACCGATACTCCAACTTCCACTTATTTCCTTACCAAGTTTTTTTTCCTCTTGAACCATCCATTACTTTCTAAGTGAAATAAATATGCCACTATGTACTTAATATTATTATTTGATATGCAAAAATCTCTAAAATAAGAAGAGGTGAGTACTATCCAATTGTAAAACTTTCATCTACCTCAGTTGATTATCTGGAGTATCAATGGGTTACCAACATTTTTTTCAGGACTTCTACAGTAACTGAAGACGAATTGAATTAAAGTCTATAATTTCTAGCCACTTTGAATAGGCATCAATTATTGTTGTTTTTTTTCAATCCCTGGATTTTTAAATGAATTCACAACTAAGGAACTTTTAACTAATGAACAAACTGATTGTATTTTTTTTCTCTTACCAAATTCTCTGCAGAATATTTCCAACAATTTTGAACCCTACTTTAAATATGCTTGTCAATCTCTATTAATCATATATACTATTTCATAAGCATTTTCATCCATACCATGTTAGAGTGAACTAAATAAGAGACCTAAAAGTTGATGGCTTTCATTTGAAGTAATGTGACTTCCAAGTAATATAAATATTAACATATGAAAAGCCATTATACTGGCCCCAAAATACTTTATGCAGTATTTGTGATTTTTTGGCAAGTCTGACTTTACCCATTTTATAATTTTTTTAAAATCATGATCCTAAATTGCCTATCTTCTGTTTTGCAGTTAAGGTTTTTACTGTTTAGTAATTTTATTCTTCATAGTTCTTTATCCTCATAAACCTTTTTAATTTTAAAACACGTGAATCAGGACGTGTGTGTATGGAATTTTATTAAAAATGCCTATACTTTAATTCAAAATTTTAAGCAGGAAAGATTTTTAAACAGCGATTCTTGCTGTGGTAATCTTTTTTGGCATGAGGATCCCCAGAAGTTTGATGCCAGTTATTATTGTAAATTTTCATCCATAAATAACATTGTCAAATTTTTGTAATCCAGATATTACGAGCTTCTTGATTTGAATAAAATTATGCTCAGATAGCCTAGATTTCATGGTGCAAATGCCTCTAGTTTTTCTTGAACTGTCTTACTTGCTTGTATTTCTCCCATCACTATAGGTGATGTGTTGCAATTATTATTAGGTCTTGTCAATATAATATTCTAGGTTTGACATTTATGTTAGACTATATTTTAGTTTTTTAAATGTTCCTTCCCCTACAAAATTTTTGCTTCTTTAAACAGCAGGCGGTATAGGATTCTTCAAATTAACATTCCTTAATAGTTTATAAGTTCAAGAAAGTTTGTAGCTCTTTCAAGATTGCTGCTATTTTAGCTTATACGATCTTTTCCCTAACCTTGCTTTTTGAGGAAAGTTTTCTTAACTCACATATTTTAAGATCAATAAATTAAATTTCTATAGCTTCAAATTTGTTTTTGTTTCTCTTAAATATTTTAAAAGTCTTTTTGTATTAGTCTAAAGTTCTTATAATGATTTAGTCACTAAAATGAAACTAAAAAAGACTTCCCAAGTTATCAAAAGGTAAATGATCCACTAAGCAATAGAATATGTTTGAAATACTGATACTCTGAATGCTAACATATTTATCTTGAATAGCTTTTTGTTGGTCATTTTGAAATACAAAAACGTTCCTTCTTCCAATGATGCCATTTAATTAATAATGATGGTTAGTTGCTTAAAGATAACTTATTTATCATACATATACAATCTTCACACATTCATTTTCTTTTATTATTGGGACAATGTTATGGGAGATTTATTCAATTATGCCCTCACTTTGGAGGTAGGTGATCTAGGTCTGCAACTCTGAGCAAATGGAAGTAATATACTTTGGCAGATGATTTATTGGAAAAATTTGCTTAATATAAGACATTCAGCTATTATTATTTATAGCATTTATTTCTTTTGCTGAAAGCCCTAGAAACCTCATCATGCATTTTGTTTTGTGTTCTACCTGACTGACACTTATGATAAAATAATTCCTCAATTAATTCCTAATAGGTAGATATGCTCTTGAGTTGCAATAGTAAAAAAAATAAATTCTTATTAAACTTACTATTGTGTATATTTGCTATAACGTTCCCTAATAATAGTACTTTATTTCCTTGATAATAAATTTCTGTTTTGTATCTGCCTATTATGTGGCACTTTTTAGTTTTATTTACTTTTAGGGAAAGTGTATGTGCAATAAACTATAGAAATGGTTGTTCATGATTTAAATTCTACGGCTATGAGTCAATTACTAGTAGAAATTGTTGTTTCTATCCCATACTTACAGGGTAGATGGTATTTTTTACTAGTGCATGTCCTTTCTAAAGGTCCTAATTTATTGCAAAATCTGCTAGAATTTTTTTGTCATATTCCTGGGTTATGATTGCAATCACAGTGATTTTGTTGCATAAATTTTTTAATTTGATTTGAACCAAATTTATAATTGTCATATTCAATTGTTACTAATTTTCAACTTTTCTGAACCAACATAATATCTGGTAATTAATTAATATACTCACAGAAAAGGTAATTGTTTTTAATATTTAGTTTTATTATTTCCTAACATGCTTTCAATATATTTACTATATGCCATGAATATGATATAGTAAATATATTGAAAGCATGCTAAGCAGTAATAAAGTTAAATATTAAAAAAAAACTACGTGATTTAATTTCTAAATAGCCATAAGCCAATGATGATAGTTGATTTAGAGTAGTTCTTCAAAAGATGCCTGAGCTGATATTGATTCAAGTGACTTAATGATTGCATTTATAAACAGTTTGACATTTAAATTGTGGTTTTTCATGCCCTAGATAAGACTATCCTTAGATACATCATCTGTGAAGCTTCCAAAATGCACTAACCAGCTTTCACAGTTTTATCATAAAATATGATACACTATATACATCTTAAATGACACTCTATAATGTAGTTTAACATATGATTTATTATATTTCCTTACAGTTTCAACTGTCCAGCAGTCATCATCAGAGCTTTTAAACCTCAGTACTCATTTTATTTCCTTAGTTTCAACTGTCCAGCAGTCGTCATCAGAGCTTTTAAAACAATACTGAAATACTGAGTTTTAAAAGCTCTGATGATGACTGCTGGACAGTTGAAACTGTAAGGTCATATATTTACCTGCATTATAGAGGTCATTTAAGATGTATATGGTGTATTATATTATATATAATTCAGCAATGCAAATAAGAAGTGGAAGGAAATTTTTATCATAAAATCTAAAGCCTTTTTGGAATATGACTGGCTTCTTGTTTTAAATTGTAATGTTATATCATAGTTACTGATTTGGGCAAAAATGAGTCTTTAGAAATTTTCATATAGCAAATCAGAGGAAAGTGCATGCACTGCTTCGGCACTCAATATCCTGTATGTAGTTAGGGCACACTCACAAAACTTTGATTTTAAAAATTTTACTGCTATTGACACAATTCTTAAAATTCCTTAAAAATAATATTTTATGCCATTTTATTTTTTACTAAAATGAGGTGGTAATTATATCAATAACATATCGATATATTTTTATATCTACTACATACATAGTTTATTGTGCATGAAACTAATTTACAAATCTATGTCTACTAAAACTTAATTTATATACTTATATATGACTAGATAATAGAAAAGTGGAGCATATTGCCTGATATAATGGAAGTAGATGCCTTTATAAATTTAATAACTACAAACCATAGTTAATTGCTCATTAAAAGTGAGAGCAAGATGCAGTTAGTGTATAACTACATCAAAAACTCAAATGATATTAATTCACAGCAGTAATAATAAGCATGTCCTGGCCAATATACTTTTAACGTAGGTTGCTCTACGATAATAAATCTGCTGAGAGTGATGCAACATGTTTATTTTATTTGATGTTTCAAATCTTGATAAATAAGTTTTTAGAAATGGGTTTTTGTTATCTTAATGTCATATTTTACATGTGTGGTAGTGATGGTTCAGATGCGTATGCAACCTATTTTGTAAATATCTAGATCAGGGGTCCCCAACCCTATGCCTGCAGGCACCATGGCACTCGCAGACCATTTTACGTGTGCCCACCGCTATCCGAACACTATAAAAAATTATTTATCTGATACAAATAAATTTAATTTTTAAAATTTCTTATAAATTATTGTATTATATTGTAATCAAATTGTGGGGCATACTATAGTTTTACAGCGTAAAAATATAAATGTTAATTATATGTTAAAATTTTATTTTTGAAATAAATATTTTTTTGTACATTATGTGTATTATTAACAATATCCAACTATAAATTTACATTGAAAAAATAAATGGTGTCTGCCACCTGGCCAGTATTATAGAATGTGCTCTTAAGTGCAAAAAGGTTGGGGACCCCTGATCTAGATATAAAAAAAATTTTTTTTGCAATAATAATTTTAATCTATAATCCAGTTTCCAAAGGTTTTAGTTGTAAATTGAATATAAATTAACAGAGATACAAATTGAGGAGATCCAGTTTTTAACAGATAAATTCATCATTCAAATTAAAGTGGTAATAGTATCATGCAAGAATATTATACATTGTAACTTAATATTTGATGCTGACTTAAGTGATTTTTTCAGAAATAAATAAATACTATATTAATAGGGATAAGATTTGTTACTCATATCTGATATGCTATGATCAATTAAATTAGATATAAAATTTAATAACCTTTTTGTGCATAAAGAGCGAGTAGAAAATCAGACATGAAATAAATAAAAGGCATAATTTTACCATAAATTCCTATTAGATATAATAATGAATTTTGATATATTTTACACATTATTTCTTAATTTAATTTGAAAACTTCTATTATATAATAACATCAGTGCGCATAGAATGTCATCAATCAGATTTTTTATAATTTGACAATCTGGACAAAATTAACGGAGAATCTTCAAATTTTCATAATTACTTGATTTTATTATTTTAGCATAAGCCTAATTAATATGATTGCTTATTTCTATTTTGTCTTATTAGCAATTTTAATTTAATTTTTTAAAAAAGTTTTCAATTGCTACAGTATGGAATAAATAAAAGCTTTTTAAAAGTCAGAAAATTAGGGGAAAAAAATTCATCTTTAAATAAGCTGGCATAAAGTTTGCAATATATTTAAAAATTGATTTCAGTAAAGAAAAAAAAAGGGTAACTAAATCAATAAACTTTTATCTACTATTATTATTGTTTGATTATGTAAAAATAAATACCCAGGATGTATTATAAAATTTATATTAAAATAATTATTATTGTTTAAATTATAATCCAATTATTTCATTAAATCTTTGGAACTGAAAAAAAAAAGGATATAGTTAGGTATTTTATTTTATGTTATTCATTATATTACAGCTCTGAAAAAGACTGCAAGTCAGTTGAAATGTAAGATTGTAAGTGAATATAGGTCAATAAAAGATTTTAGCTAAAAAGTTTTCAATGTAGTGGATAAATTGTATTTCTATAATATATAAAGAAGAAATTGTAATTTTAAACAAGTCAATAGTATATTTTCCCCAAATGATTTTTTATTCAAAAATATCTTGTAATGTTGTACAAATGATTTCAATATCTATTAATTTTGAATAAAAAATTTATGGCATGGTCCTTTCTGTTATAAAAAGAAATACATTTAATACCAAGTTTGAAACAGAAGCATAATAATTATATATACATCATTAAAATTTATAATAATAATACAAAAGATTGTTTTAATGATATTTCTCTTCAAATCATACCATGTAAATTCAAACTCAGTGCCTCCTGTCAAACGGATGACACTTAGCTGCATTATTTCTTAATGCCTCTATTAATTGTTTATATTGTGGCATATGGAATTAAAAGAATGAAGTCAAAATATAATAATTAATTTAAATAAAAACTAGGATTTGATACTTGTTATTCTGTTTAAATATAATTCAAATAAATTTTGTATAAACCAAATAAATTTGACAATATAACTCTTTCAAAGAAGTTTGCTATTAAAATATTCGTAAATCAAAATATTATTTGAAATTAATTTCTTAATAAATAATTTCATAAAATGATATCAAAATATAGTTTAAGTTAAAATAAATTATAATAACAAAACATTATCATATAGCTAGATGTAAAAGTTATTTGAAAAAAAAATTAATAAATTGGTGAGTTATATTGAAAATATTAATCCGTATCTTTTTACTCTAATTCAAAGGAAGATTTATACAAAATAAATTCAATGAAAATGAAATCTAAGAATAAACCTTTTAGCAATTTATTTCATTAATCTACATATCAAAAATAGAATTTGAAAATCCAGCAGAATAAATCAATGAATATAAGATTAAGATGAAATAAGTGAAAAGTTTACTTTTTAAAATAATTAAGACAATGCATTGCAATATATTACAGAATCAATGTATTCCATTATCTTAGGGTCACTATAGTCACAAGAAGTTGGGTCATTCTATTTCTAGAATTAAAAAAAAGCAGATTAAAAAATAATAATTTGGAGATGATTATACAAACCAATCTGTGGACCATATATACAGTGACTTTTATCAAATATTAGTGCTTTAATCTCAACATATATCACATACTGATCCTTTAATCTCCACATATATTACATTCTAATCATTTATCTTCAAATATATCACAAGCTGATCTTTTAATCACCACATAAATCACATGCTGGTCCTTAGCCTGTTATTTGATATGTTCAAGGCTAATCTTGCATAAATGTATTTCTTAAACGAGTTCTACCTTCAGCCACATCTTCCAATAAAAGCAATTATGCAGTGTTGCACTTTTTTGGAGAGTTTTATAATGTAGGAAAGGTGTACCTTTCCTCTGAAAACTATTCTAAAGTTCACTTTAATTTACTTTCTTAAAAAAAGTCAGTTACAGTTCACTTGCCAATCGAACAAAAATGTGGCTTTGTAATAGTAGATCATACAATCAAATTTAGAAATATGAACATACTTGCCACTGTATTTTTGAATGGATCATTCTTAAAATAAAATTTTTCTAATATCTTTATATCATGCTATTGAGGATCCTAGGTCTCATGTTCATATATAGAACAACAGCTCTATAATTTAGTTGTGGTAGTTATATTGTTAAGATGAAATAACCTATATTTTAATTTATTAAATGTATTAGCAGCAAGATATTTAAATTAATGAACACTTTTAAATTGATAATCATTTTGGATAAATTTTTCTTTCATCACTTGCTGATAAAAGACTTCAATTTTTGAAAAATTAATTATTAAAATTTTAATAGATATTTAAAATATTAGTTCCTTTCTTGATATGGCAACCATCTTTACACTTTAATCTAAAAGTCAACAAGATGAAGTTCCACTTTTGCTCCACATGGTTTTAAATATATAAAAAAAACTCCACTATCAAATCTCTATCACATTTTGATGATTATTTAATGAAAGTTTCTCTAAATTGTGCTAAAAATTAGTAAAATAAAGTTAGAGTTATTACAGATTTTTATTTAATACTAAATTTACATTTCAAACTGTGTCAGATTTTCCACCAAAAAATAATGTCTCTCCTCATAGTACAAATAAATTCAATGAACAATCAATTAATTTCAAATATTGTCACAAATTTATTTGATTAACTGAACCAAATAAAAGCAATGCACAAACGATACCTTTTGTCCTGACAATTTTCTTGCATTTTCCATGCATGTAGTGCTTTTTGATTCTCTACAAATCCTGATGTCTTGTACTTATTCTCTTTCTCTGAATCAATATATTCAATAAAATTCCTAAAAATACTTTTGCTGTAATAAATAAAATAATTATTCATGATTATTATTGCAATCTTTTTGCCCACTTTATTCTTATAAATTGAAATAATAAAAGCATCTATTATATCAGGTGGCATAATTTCATAGGTCCATATATTTCCAAAAAAACAAATCTAATATTTTTGAAAGTTAATATATAATCATATTTTAAATTTCCCATCTATCTCATCTGAATCTTCATGTTTAAGATAAAAAATTAACTTGATATCTTTGTTCAAATCAAAATGAGTATGTAGAAAAGATGTATCATTAAAGGCCATTATCTTAATTATTGTATTATTATTCAAAGAGTGATTGATCAAAATCATCTTTATCATACGAGTGCCATTTATTAATTTAATAAGATCCCAGACCATACATTACTTTCAGTATAGAAAAAAAAGATCTAAAGTAACTATGATCAATGAATAACAACTTTCTCGCAAATTAAATCCATCAATCATTTTTAATCTTTTTGTCAATTGTTGTATTGTTGCTTTTTTTTTTTTTCCATATGTCGAAGCATCAGGAAGCTAGCCCGCAACTGCTTGCAAGGTGGCTGCGCTGATCTCTCAGCTACCAACGCTGCTTTTAAATCTATATATTGCATGACCTTCCACGTTCGCTATATTTTTCTATTTCAAAGTCATTGACAATTTAAATTTTAGCAATTTTGAATGTTTAATAGTTGTTGAAATTTTGCAAATACAGTGAACATCAAATGTAGTATGAATATGTTTGGCATAAGATCTATTTTTGAATGCAACTTGAATCACAGTAATCATTTATGATTTGTCCAGTAGATCATGATTAAATAAGTGCTTTGGTAATATGAACTTCTTTTACATTCTAATTCCTAACTAATGATCAAATTTATCAAATGTTATAGATTTTAGTGTGAATGCATCCAAATTCCTTTACAATCCATTTTTCTGCTTAAACAATGTGTTTGTGATCAAACCATATATTGAATAAAAATTGAATAACGTCAGACCACTTGGTTTTATAGCACCAATACAATTATATCCAACATGGGGCAAATGTTTGCTGTTCTTACCAATATATGTATTAAAATCTTCAAAAAATGTTGTCTAATGTTATTGACATAAAGGCATTTCTTAGCAAGGAATAAAGATTTCTTTCTTTGAATATAATGCTGTAAGCAGAAGCACTGATAAAATGGACATAAATACTATTGCATAAATTAAGTTTTTATATATCAGTCTTTCACTGATAGATCTCACAGCATATTCTATTTAATGTTTTAACAGTAGTTTTAGCAATTTTAATGTTCCCAACTTAATTATAAATGCTGTCTTCTGGTCAAATCTTTAATAATTCACATGAAGCAATTCTACATACTTATATTAAAAAAAATTTAAACCATTATTACTATCTCCAACATTACCATAAATGAGTGATCCGCTACATAGGGACCTACTTCATTATTATGCAAAATAGGCCATCTTTAGATCATTTTATTACAATCTTTTAAACTTCCATAAGCAGGGGAATTTCACAATATGGAGCCTAAACATCCAATTTTTGTTCAGTTGAAATTTCTGTCCCAAATTCAATTCCAATGAGATTTGTTATTGATTTGCAACTGTCTTCTGCAAAGATACTAATTAAAGATTTCTATTTGAATAAACTGCCCACCATTGTCTTCTCGATGCAGAGCAAATGTTTCCTGTGCATGTAATTAAAGATGAAAATATGATTGTCTAGATGCGTGATCCCATTGTTACAGCTTATGCAAGCAGATAACCAAAGAATGAAATATTAATGACAATCAGATTTTATTTTAATTTAAATGACCAAAGACTGATAAGTTAATTAAAGAGGAAAGTGAGAAAAGATCATTACCTAGCCAAGTCTTAAAAATATGTCTTAAATAACAAATGAAAAAAATTAACTATATATACAAATAGAGTTATTAGAAAATTTGATAGTGAAAATAGAAGAATAGCTTTGATGAGACAATGTCGTTAATGGTTCTGTGGATGAATATCAAAAAAATAATTTTTACAGTTACTAGTAAAAAAAATTGATCGTTAGATTAGAAAACTCAATGTGCAAAAAGTAGCTGGATGATAGTTTTTCTCCATGAAACAATATAACTAACTATAGTTTTTGATTCATTAAGCATAGCAAACATTACATTAAGAAATTAACATGAAGGAATGGTCCAAAGTAGTTGGTAAGAATAAATTCTTACATCAAATTATAAAAATAAAAAAAAATAATTAAATGATAATACTATATACACAATTCAAATAAAATTTTAAGCCTATAGATATAATAAAAGTGCACAGATAAGAGTTCCAAGAATGAGTTACCATAGAAATACTATCATTTCTGAGAGGACAGCATTGGATTATAGGAAATTTTTTTTTATCATTTCTTCTTAAAGCAAATTTATTTAAAAAGTAAATTAATACTGATTCATCAATTAATCAAAAATATTGTTTTTATCAAAGAATGTTTAAAAGTTTTTAGAAAAATATTTAATAATAACCAAATTTTTTAAGTAACAGGTTAAAGTGATAAAGAAACGTTATCTGACTGGCTATAATTTTTTAATCTACAGCTAATTTCTTATACAATTGAAGTCTTTGCACACCGTTTAACTCAGTGAAATCAATGAATTCCAGAGGCTCTATTAAGAAATAGCTGCCACAAAAAACAGAAGATTCAGCTAATAAAAAAACCAGCAGTATAAGATATGCAGAAAGTCTACCATCAAGACCAATTTGCATATAATAAAAATCCATTACAGAAATGTGAAAATCTAATGCTCTAAGTCTTCAACAACTGTAGATATTAAATATCTCGTCAATAAAAGATTGTTCATTATTAGAAAACTCACAAAATATTTCAACAATCATTAGGCAATCAATCACACAGCCTCCCATTGTTAAAAATTCACCAGACACTAGCCAATGTTAAGATCAAGACAGGCTCATCTCACTGTAAATTTTCATTTTGTAATTGCTATTCAGATAAATAATTGATGGATTAATTGCTCAAGAGATCATGTGATGATATTTGAATACCAAATAAGATAGAGTGAGCTTTAATCCAGGAATCTTTAGTTCTCGAGTTCATTCCACCATTCACCACCACACATAAGAAATATCTGTTTTAATAAAACCAGTTAACTTTTATAATACTTAATTATTAATTTTAGATATTTATATTTTGTAGTTTATTAGTTTGCTTACAACTACATATCCTAATATAGGGGTGACTAACTTGCGGCCCAACACAAAATCATATTTATTTAAACATTGAAATTTTTTTGTGAAACACAGAGTAAAATTAGAACCAAAATGTCTGACAAGCACTTTAAGAACTCACTGAGAATTGAAACTATTTCTATTAAACCAGATATCAATGTATAAATTTCTCAAATATAATGTTAAATAACCACTAGTTTTATGTTGCCCTCTTTTATAAAAAAAATACCAATGACATTTTATTCATTAGATATGTACATTTTCTATATTAGTGATTACAAACTGTTTTCTGACAGCAGCACAATTAGAATTAGTATGTGGTCTTTTTGCTTATCTGAATAGTAGATATCATAAAAATTGTGCCTAATTCTTTTTTTTTTTTTTTGCTTATCAACTTTTGGTAATGTTTGTGTATTTAATGCATGATCCATGGCACTGTTTTCTGGCCTAGATGCATCAAAAAAATTAAAAAAGTGTCAATATGCAGCACTAACTAATTGCAACAGTTTACTGTTATCTTTTTATTATATTTTCTTTTACTATACATTTGTGAGAAATAGCTCCCACATTAATTGGAAATAACAATTCACTTATTGGATTTTCGCATAATTTGAAGATAAAAAAAGCCATCTTTTTCAATAAATGCTTTACATCATTATTTTTTAATAAAAAATATACTCTACTTTTCTTAATCATTATTTTACTGTAAAATAAAATGACTTTAAAATAATTCAATCAGGTCAAAGATTTTTCAGCATGCCTCTATAAAGGAATAGTGAAATCATCTAGCTACAAATAGCAGATATTTATTTCTTTACTAATAATGGGATGGATAATTAGATTGGCTATATATTTATAATTTCTATATACATTTTCTAAAATAAATATTTTTTTTTGTTTATTGGAAAAAATGTAATTGTGACAAGGGTGATTGGAGAAAACTAATGAAGATAAAACATTTGATATTTTTATTCTCAATATTAAAATTATATTACTTTATTGTAATTTTATGATCTTTTTAAAAAATGATGAAATCTGCTTATATATTTCACATTTTAATTTAGTTTATTTCACACATTTTAAAGTATGACTATACTCTTCTTGACTGAAGCATACTACTGAAATATATATATAAAATTTGATAATAAAAAAATAAACGATAAAATTATTCACATATTTTATTTGAGTTAGAAGTGCCTGAATAACACATGCAAGGCTTAGATCTGCTCGCATGTCTATGAGCTGGATTCAAATTCTGGAAGTTAAATAAAAAAAATTTCAGATTCTAATCAGAATCAAGATTTTTCTTTCAGGTAATCCATACACAATTCGGCTAACCAATCACTTAAATTCTGCCTAAATCGGAAAGCATGATGAGTAATGCTTTCTCCATCATTATTGCACTATGAGGGACTGTTGAAGAAGCCTTCACTCTGTGGTCAATTATTTTCCCCTTACTTAATTGGTTAGCTATACCTCAAAAAAAATGTTAAGCTTATATTAGAAATCATGAACTACCTGAAAAAAGTTACTTTCCAATTTCTACTCAAATAAGATTCAAACTTTAAGTCATAAACATAGCAGGCAGATACGTTAACGAACAGGCTGTTTTTAAATTTATACACTTTACATTTTCATTAAAGACTTTAATTTTTCAAATATAAAATAAACAGGTAAACTTTACTCAGACACTTCAGATAAAATAAGACATAAGTTATATTAGCTAAAATAATCAATAATTTAATACAAAAAACTATTTGTATATTTTCAATGCTTTATTGATTTGACTTCAGTTGCTTGACAGTCCATATCATCAGAATCACTATCCCAAAGTTCTTGGAAAAAATTATATTCTTGTTGAGGCAAATTTTTAATTTTAGAAAAAACTTTAGAGAGATTGCTCATTAAAAAAATACCTTGGTGTTGCAAAAGTTCGTTGAAATTATTACAATGTAGATGAAGTTGATAAAGAAAAGAAATCCCTTTCCTTAAAAGCAATGTGTTATTTGATTCCCGAAATGTATCGTTATAAATTGGTTTTAGCATTATACTGAATATACATTTTAACATTTCTTCAATACAGTCACAATTTCCTAAATTTACATTAAATTCTGTTTCATAAAACATCAAGAAATGTATTGAAATGTCCATTATTTCTTGACAAATTGAAAATATTTCTTTGTGATCTGACCATTTATTTACAGTTTGAAAACTGCATCTGTAAAATTTAAGAAGAAAACATTCTTCAGTTTGATTACATAATTTTTTATTTGAATTTGCTTTCAATAAAAATGAAAGCAATGAAAAAGCATGTTTGACAGCAGATATTCCTAGTTCAACATTTAAACAAGCTGGAAGAACAGTATCATATATTAAACCAAAATATTTATCTAAACAATCTGGTGATAAATCAATAGTTAATTTGGTTAATGTACTTAAAGCTAATTGTAAAATGCTTTGATCATTTACCAAGTGACCATTACAAAATCGAGGTATTGCTAAAGTAATTAATTGATTAAGGATTTTACAGGATATTTCATTTTTGTTCCATTCAGAATTACAATAATTATCTGAAATTTTATTCTGATAATCACTTAAAATAATTTTTTTGGCATCTAAATCATAACAGATTATTAAGTTTAACACTTCAAGTGCACTTTGGGCCATTTCAAATGAAACAGACAAAAAATTTGAGTCACTATCAATAGACCCAGTTATTAAACTATTAGAGGGTGACTTTAATGATACACCTTCCAAACTTAAAAAACTGTTTTCTACACTTGCCTCGTTAATAATGTTGTCTAAACACTCTTCGATTATGGGTAATAATCCAATTGCTGATGATAATGGTGACTTAGAAATGTTTGTATTTTGTTCCTGAAGTAAACAAGATATACTTTGAATAGCTAAAGAATACGATTTGGATTGCACAGTTTTGGATGTAAATTTTGATAAAAGTTTACATTTAAAATTTTTTGAAGACTTCTTTTGTTCATCAATACTTGTACAGCCATTTTGGGGTGAGGAGTTAGCAAATGGAATAATTTGTAATAAAGTTAATAAGCTGTTTTTGCTCATGTCCTCTCTAGTTGGTTCTAAAATTTTATTAACCAAACGGGAACCATTATTTAATTGTTTAAAAGGAGACAAATTTAAATGAAATTTTCGCACATTTGTTTTAGTACTTTGATTACTGGTTGAAGCATTACACGATGAACAAGATTTAGTGTTCACATTTTCCTTTTCCATAAACTGCTGATGAGTAACAAAATTAAGTTTATTAAAACTAGGTGAAATAGCCCGATGTTTTGCTGCGTTGTTTCGAGTGGTGACTTCTGAATTTTTTTGTTTCTCTTCCCGTTGTTTAAATGCATCTTGAATTTCAGCAATCTCTCGTTCTTTGAAATGAAGCTGTGTTTGAAGTTTTTCTATTTCAGACTGTAATTGTTTTTCTCGAGAAGATTGTTCTTTAGCCCAATTTTCTTCCGTTTGACGATTTTGCTGTTGAAGTTGAACCACTTCACAATTGGCTTTGGTTAAATTCTCTCTTAAAATAAGAATTTCTCCTGCTTTACTAAAATTATCTTCTTTTATTTTTTCAAATTTTTGTTTGAGACAGTCATTTTCTGAATTTAGAGTTTCTAATATTTTTAAATCTAGGGAAACGTTGTTTAAAGTGTTAGAAACCGGAAGTACTAATTTAGTTACAACTGTTTGTTTTTCACTGTGGTCGTTAACAAATGATTTCGTTTCTAAAAGATTTTCATTATCAAGATTAATTATTTGTCTAGTTTTTAACAAGTCAGAACTACATGAAAAGTTGATATTTTTTATAGACGGCTTCAAAAATTGTCGGGACGAACTGCCGGCGCATGTTTCATATTTCTCATTTTTACTGCTCTGAGATTTTTGTTGCGAGTTAGAATAGGCCTCGCATTCCAATCTATCAATCTGTTCAAGGTCATAAGGTGTCAGAGGTAAATCTTCATCATCCTTCCATATTTCTTCATTTCCAAAATTACGTTTTTTCGAAAAATTTATATCACTATCATGACCGAACGACTTACGCCTTTTATTTAAATGTTGCATAATAAAATTAATTACAATCCAAATTAGAATCACGTACTTGGAAGATTAAATTGTTAAAAATGATTGTTTACAATTTGTTTCATTTGCGGTTTATTAAAAAAATATCACCGACTTTATTAGGTCACACTACAAATCCGCCATTTTGTTATGTTTTACTTACTCTAGCGGCATTGCTAAAAAGTTAAATTGTAAAAAGTTTACTTGTTTAAATGCAAGTCCTGCAAAGAATAAATTACCGTTTTATAGAAAATTGAAATGTCCGCATGTATAAAACTATATGTGTAAATAAAAGATTATTTATTTTTGTAAATACGCACGGATTTCTTCACTTTAATAACATTCCTTTATTGGATAATATTAATCTAAAAATTCACTTCAGAGATCGTCCCAAAATTCTAGATTAAATTAGAATAGAATTTGTAAGCAAATAAAGCTAGTTGCATACAAATTAGATCGTATATATATTAATCCCCCCCCCCCCCAAGCAAATGAAGTGGATGGAGGAAGCAGCTATAATGGTTAGACTGGATTAAATTAATGTTGAAGTGATAACAGATGAGCAGTAAAGAGACCAAATGGTTAATGTTAGACTGATTAAGTCCCAAATGGAACAATGGCAAGTAAGCAGTTACTAGTTTGTGCATTGTAAAGATTATTACCAGCGAGGAGTAATTAACAGAAGTTTAACCAAACCGCATGAGATAAGTTTGAAATGGAGATGGTTAATATATAACGTATAAAGTGTGTGGGTGCCGACGTAAAACATTAATATCGCGAACTTTCTGTTTTATTTTATACGTGAAGTTATATATGCTTATTTGTCTTCAAGAGACTATTTGAAAGCACAAATATAATAACTGGATTACTTCTGGTCATCCGAAGAAAATAAACAACATATAAATATTAATGTGCTTATACCTTTTTATGTTGTTTTTACCACATTCTTATTTGTAAGAAATGGTGATCATATGATGTTTATTCCTATTTGTTATTAAATAAGTTTTATTATATATACATTTCGAAATATATTGTTTCTTTATTTAGCTCCCTGATTGGGCTTTAGAGACCCTCACTGCACAGCAAAAATAAAATTGATTGAATTTATAATTTCTTATTACTTTATTAATACATATTTTTTTCATTTAAAAGAAATATTTTCAATTTGTTTATAGTGATTTAAAATGCATATTATTCAGTTCTTCATAGTGGTTAATACCAGTCACTTTCTTTTATCATTTTGAAGCATTCATTAGAAATTCATTACTGGTGTCATGTTTTGTATAAAAATGTAGATGGAAATTCAAGTGTAAGTTTTGTACTCCAGAAAAAATTTAAAAAAATATCAATAGGAAATACAAGCCTGATAAAAATCAAGAATGAATCCTGATGACTGTGCCAAGTTGTTGTGTATTCAAAATGCAAGCACTCCAAATACCAACAAATAAAACAATAAATGGTAATAGTGAAAAGTTATTGCTACACACATAACATAATATATATAGTTCATTTTTGGTTCATTTCTCACGATACACTTCACAATTGGTTGCTTTCTAGACAGTTTTCTGACCTTGGTTTCCCAAATTTGGCCGCTGCTCGCGAACATGTTGGCTTTACAATAGAGCACTGCCTTGTCATTTAAGCTTCTTTCAACTACTGTCACTTAAATCTTTCTGCAACCATTCATTCGATAAATTCACTGGAAATAGAACACTTTAAACTATTTATAGTCCTCTCAGTTGGACTCCAACAATCCAAGGTTCATCCTTGATGTTATCAGTCTTGATTTCCTCTTTGCATTTTTAATTAGTATTGTATTAAGAAATATTTATAATTAGCAAATATCTTTTGGCATTTATCGAATGCAATGTTTTTATCGCAAATACGTAAATTTAATCATTAATTAAATTGTTATCAGTTAGTAAGTTAAAATATATTTCTCTAATTTATTTTCCTTATTTTTTCTTAATTACTTTTCATCATTATTTGTGGTTATTATTTATTGTTTTAATTGTTGATATTCTGAGTATTTGCATTTTGAATACTCAACAAGTTGACGCAATCACTGTGAATAGCGAGCAAGTTGTAAAAAGCTAACAAGTACTGATAGTGAAAATGAAATGGATGCACAAAGTGAAAAACAAGGAAAAACCCAGAGTTCTCCAAGTAAAGGGAAAAAAAATCACCCAAGGCAGTGAGGGAGAAGAAGAAATTTAGTTATTTTCAAGGTTACTTTAGTGATCAAGTCAAGATTTTTTTCTGGAGTGGGAGGTAGTGTCGTGTTTGTATAAAAATGTTTATGGAAATTTAAGTATAAGTTTTGTATTCCAGAAAAAGTAAGGAAAATATATTAGCGAAATATATTTTAGATCGCTAACTGATAAGATTTAATTAATAATTAAATTTATATATTTGATAAGAAAATTGCATTCGATAAATGCCAAGAGATATTTGCTAATTACAAATATTTCTTGATACAATACTAATTAAAAATGCGAAGAGGAAATCAAGACATCAAGGATGAACTTTGGATTGCCGGAGGCCAACTGAGGTGACTATAAATAGATTCAGCAACAAAGTGAAGTGTTCTATTTCCAGTGAATTTACCAAGTGAATGGTTGCAGAGAGATTTAAGTGACAGTAGCTGAAAGAAGCTTAAGTGACAATACAGTGCTTTATTGTGAAGCCAGCATATTTGCGAGCAGCAGCCGAACAGGGCCAAAGAGTTTGGGAAACAGGCTGGAGGAAACCGTCTAAAAAGCAGCTAGTTGTGAAGTGCATCATGGGAAGTGAACCAAAAGTGAATTATATTGTGTATGTAACAATAACTTGTCGTTATTATCATTTATTGTTTTATTTGTTGGTATTTTGAGTGCTTGCATTTTGAATAGACAACAACTTATTAGTATTTTCAATTTTTATTACGTCAAGAAATATTTGTAATTAGCAAATATCTCTTGGCATTTATCAAATGCAATGTTCTTATCGCAAATACATAAATTTAATCACTAATTAAATCCTTATCAGTTAGCGATCTAAAATATATTTCTCTAATGTATTTTCCTTTTTCTGGAGTACAAAATTTATACTTAAATTTTCATAAACATATTTATACAAACATGACTGCTGGATGAAAAACTCTCCAGATTTAATCAAGTTCCTTCCATTCATTAGCTTCTTCACATCATTCTCATCTATCCATCTCACAGATATTTAAGGATCTTATGGATATAGTTTAAAATTCAGTCATTTAAAAAATAGTATAAATGCCCATATCTGGAAAAAACCAAGTAATGTACTAATCATTATTGATGGTGGTAAAATTTAAAAAAAAAAACTCTTTTAATTCAAATTATCAAGAAGTTATTTAAATAAAATTTATTAGTCCTGACAATTTATTTTGTCACTTTATTTGTCCTAGAGAGTTTAACTGCCTCTTCCTTCTATCTGCATTGGATTTTATGAGCTGTTCATCAATAAAAAAAGATAGCTACTAGTCTATGATAATTGATCAGTTAATTTGATAAATGATTGGCTGACTTTTGTCATTCATAATAACTATTTTAGCTTGGAGTTTTTTTTATGGCATAGAATTTGTGCTTATTGATGTCTAAATTAAATATATAGTAGATGCTGATAATTATATCTTACAAAAGCAGTTATTTTCATATCATTCTAGAACCAATTATTGTAAGCTTGAGTAATCAGTGGCCACGAGATGGCATAGTACTACAAAAAGAAGTGATTATACAGAAAGTGGGTTATTGGTTTTTATGCTGGGTTTTGGAAAAGATAAGGGGGATTTAGATATAAAGGCCATAGAGTTGACAAAGATTATGTTGTTGGAAATGGGATGGAGCAGAATATGGGAAAACTTAGAGTGGGGAATGGAAGGTTAAGTGGCTAACAGGTTTCTCTGGGCATAGTTGTTAAGAGATTCCTCATTCCGTTTAAGGAGAAGTCACTGCGCATCACATCATATCCAAATTAAGATTCAAAGACAGAATTAATGCTAATATCTTTAGCAGAAGAAACTAAACTAAGGGTTTTTGAGCATTCAAAATGAATGGCTATATAGGAGGGTGAAAAAACTTCTTGGGAACCATGCGTTTTTGTTGGTATAAAACCATATCTTTACAACTGTCTAAGTTATAGTTGAAAAAAATTATCTATAGTTGAGCTAAAAAAAAGTATAATAAGAGAAATAAAGGCAGTAAGTCAAGAGTTTGATCTGAAATAAAATATTACTCGTAAACATATTTAGACCTGCAGATTGCATTATCGTACACTCTAAACGAGCAAATATTATACTGTAGATATTCAGAGAAGCTGACTGCTATGTTTAAATCATTCCAGCACAAATGCAGAGTAGTTGAAATTTGATCATCACAAAGTCTAATTAAGTTGTCTAGATAGTTCAAAAGAATTAGTCATCTACAGATTAATTAACCCAATCTATGTTATGTTTTATTAAAAATTATTCCAGTTGTCTTATAATAAAATATTTCTTCACATTATAAAGCCAATAACCTCCTCAAAAGTTAGAAAAATAAGTTTAATTTGTAGGTATGGTTATATAATAAAATGTACATTTTTTATTTTAAAGTAACTTTTTCAATATCAATTTTATATATTTTAAATTTATATTTCAAATGTTTTAATATACTACTTTGCTATTATCGCCAGATTGTTACAACATTCTGGCAAATGACATTCTAATATATTTATTACTTCTATTAAAACAATATATGGTATTGATATCTTAAAATCAAAATAACAATTTCATCAATAGGCCTAGAATTCTATATTAAATTCCCAAAAACTTGACCTCTTTTGTCTTGATACTTCAAATTACAATGACATTGCAACTAATTGGGAATATGATGACCTTTTCCTACATTCAGGAGGTAAAATAATTGATTTATTTATAATACTAATGACTGCCTTGAATCTAGATGTCGTAATCCGACTAAGAAGTAGTTCAGATAAAGTGTGATATGTGGAAAGAAGAAAATGGGGAAACAGCTGTTCTATTTTTTTGAAGCTATAAAAGAAATAGCAGAAAGCTATTCATTTTAATAATTAATTATTGGAATTAAAAACAATTTTCTTCAATGAGTATTGACTAACCCTGTATTTATCTTTAACGAAACAATTAAAATAACTTACCTCCATGAATTGATTATTAAACAATTAAAATGATATGTAGAAAATAAAATAAATAGGAAATTATGCACTAAAATCAGGCAGAGACTATTTAATGTGTTTATGGTTTTAGATGTTTTATATTTTTGCAGACGATTATTAAATATTGGTTATGCTGCATGTTATAATAAAAACTATGATGTTTGCTATAAAATAAACCATATCAAATGAAAAAAACCAGATGGAATAATAAAAATAAAAACTTTAAAAAGATTATAGTAGCTTATTAAATTAAAACATCTTGCAATATATTAATAAAAGTGAGTGTTCAAACTCTGAATTAGCATATGAGTGCATATTTTGCTAGCTCCTGGAGACTTTGAAAGCACTAATTATTAATTAAAGTCTAAAAAACCCAAATAAATACTTTTAACTTCAATAGAATAGTTATATCTATTGCTACTGAATGCAAATTGCCCACATAAATTAAAATTTTAAGTTGAATATGGATTCTACATTTGTCAAAATAATACTTAACATGTTTTTTTTAAAAAAAAACCCATCAAATTTCACTAAAGATTGACCCTGATTCCATTTATCTAAATACTTAACCAAATTTAAATGTGTGTCTTTCAAGAGCAATTTACGACAACTACTCAATGAAATAATAAATAATAGAATCTCTGGATATGGAAACGACCATTAATATAAATAAATATTTTAAAAAAGTTCTTGTGTCTCCTGAATTAAGAAAATCTTGACATTATTAGTCAAAAAAATTAACTTCAATCATATCAGAAGAACTTTACAATAATTTACTAAATGACTTCTAAATAAGATATTTATTTTATATAGCACTATGTTTTTTATAAATTGTAATATTAATAATCGGCCATTAAAAAAATCCACAAAGCGCATGACTTCTAAGTGATATTTCAACAAATGTTTTTAAATAGCCTTTCTAACATTCAAGCAAAAAAAAAAAAAGAAAGAAAATACTCATCTTGGACTAAAAAAAGGAAAATATAAGGACAAAAGTAAATAATAAAAAATAAATGGATTAAAATTTCTAAAACATGATCTGAATAATTGAAGATCCTTATTTGGTTTTATATAAAACACAGAAACTATTTTAAAAAAATACTGATTTTTAATTAATTTTGTACTTTTAACTTAATATATCTTGTTTTGTAAACTAGTTTTGATAGAAAATAATAATGGGTTGTGTAGATATCTCGCGCTGCTTCATGCAAAAGCAGAAAGAATCTTTTTCTTTGTGTATAAACACACAATTGTTAATATATTTGGTGAGAAATAAAACACAGTATTCAATCCTCCAGACAAAATTAGTGCAATTAAAGAAATGCCACATTCATTTGTTAGCAAACAACTGGACATTTTTTGGAATTTATATTATTAATAATTCTGAGCACATTACATGTTCTTCCCAATGCATATCAGCCATCACATGAAAAAGTATTACATCAACAATCAAACCAAGAACTTCTTCAGTAGCTATTGAAAAGTTTTGTTTTTTTTTAAATATAAGTGCAAAATAAATTAAAATCAATAAGTAATTTAAAATTATTCATGTTAAACAAATTTAAATTATTAAAAAAAAATCATTTTGTTATTACTTCTAAATTGTTATTTCTCTATGGATATTTAGATTTGACATAATTACAAAACAGCATCACATGATATAGTTTAATTTAAAATTGTACTTATATATTAGATCTGCTGCACATGTTTGCGATGGAGAATGCTATACCTTTCTCTTTTGGTGGGGGGGGGGCATGTTTGTGATGGCAGAATGCCGTAATTGTGACTTCTTAATATGGCAGACCCTCTCCGCTGGAGAAAGGTACTGCATTCCGCCGTCACAAACATGGGTAGGCAATTCCCTTAAAATCTGCATTAACAACAGTAAAACATTTTGTGCCAGGCTGTTCTAGAGTCATATGTAAACATAAATAATTAAAGGGCATCAGATTGTGGTACAATTAAAACCTAGATTACTATTTCACTATTCACATTTATCAGTTTAAACCATGCACTTTATGTTCCATCCAAAAGTTGTCAACAGTAAATTTTGAAGTCCAAGTCAACTTGCTTATCCAGTTATATAGGTACTAAAATTTATAGTTGTTGATTTAGTGTCAGACTTAACATAACTAGACAAGCAGTTTAGCTTGGATTTAAAAAGTTCTCATGTGTTTAAATACTTTCAATTCACTTTTATCTACTTTTAATTGCTAAAAATATATGACAAGTGATTTACAAAGTATCAGTTCACAGATTCCAAATACCAGGAAAAACACTTTTCTGTGTAGACCCTAGGGAAGTTATAAATTACCAAATAATTTTTGTTTTTACTATGAAATTATATTTGTAGGGGGAAAGACAAATTTAAAACTTAGTAAGGAATATCCCAGCAAGTTTTGTGTGTCATCAAACTTTGTTAGTATACAAGGATTACATTTAGCAGTTTTAACTTGAGCTGATCTTTACTGGACTAGAAGCCCTCTGAGGTTTCTATTTTAAGTTCTGGAAAAAAAATTAGAACCAAGTATTTAAATCCTTTTACACTAGTTCAGTAGCACTCTGAACTAAAAAAAAATGTTTATTTTTAGTGATACTTTTATAATTTTAATGAAATATTTTTTTCTCTTTCTAGTAAAGGCTTAATTGTGAAGTGTGATTTTCATGAAAATTCCAATGTTTCTTTGATGGAACTCTGTCTCAAATGAACTTTTCTGTACAAAATCATTCTCAAATAAAAATTAATGAAAAAAAAAGTAAGCTAGTAAAAGAATTCATTAATAAACTTGATTTTTTCAAGACCTAATATCATGGCAAAACATATTAGCCAAATTTCTAAATGCTCAAAACTTTATTTTTGAAAATTTTCAATTTAATGATTTTTTAACATTATCTTTTGATTTAAATCCATTTCTTCAAATTTGTAATGGATGTTGTCACATAACAATCCTATACAGCAGTTGGCTGCAAATCAAATATGTCAGATTTCTCTTGGCAACAATTCACTTAATAAATTTAGAAAAAAATGGATAGGGTAACCCAAAAACTTATGAGGAAGAACAGTGCCAATGAAAATATGTTGCCTGTAAGCACACTTCATGATAAATATTTATTTTTACTAAAAGTAAGTTCATATTTTTTACAATTATTGTCCAAATTGAAAAAAGTTGAGGAGGGAAATGTGTATAATGAATAGTTTGCTTTCAGTTTTCAAATGAGGGTTAATGTATAATACAAAAGCAAAGAAGTCAAGAGAAGTTTCTGTGGAAGGGAATTGTGTGAGGAAAAGCAAGAAAAATCTTATTGTTTATGTTATTCTAAAAAACAGGCAAAACTCACTATACGTATTGCCACACACAGCAAGCTAGAGTAATCAATGGATGCCAGAAGGCTTGTGCATAAAATCCCCATCTAGTGCCTACTCATCCAATATCCCCAGACTAGTTCCTGAATTGTGGCCTTCGTCAGTGAGGAGCCTTGGATCTGAGAGCACTGCACCTAAGCTCTCAGATCCAAGGCTCCTCACTGACGAAGGCCACAAGCCAGAAACTAGTCTGGGGATATTGGATGAGTAAGCACTAGATGGGTATTTTATGCACAAGCCTTCTGGCATCCATTGATTACTCTAGCTTGCTGTGTGTGGCAATAGGTATAGTGAGTTTTGCCTATTTTAATAACAGTTATAAGCAAGCATAAGAAGTATTGATCATGTGATGTTTATTGGCTTATATTCTATTAAGAAACAAGTTCTCAATTATATATAGAAGAGATAAAAATACATAGTAATGTTGGAGTAATTTATAACTTTAGTCATGACTAAATTAAATGCAACTTCATTTAATTGTACTGTAATAAGAGTGACTTTCTTGACTATCATGCATGGTCAATAATGGTCTTTCATGGCAGCAGAAGTAGAAGGGTCATTTCTTGGTGAATTGAAATTAAGATTTTAAGATGGATAGTTTGCATTTTATATTATTTAAGAGTTTTTATTAATAACCTATCAATTATTGAGAAGAAAGGCAAGTATATATTTTTAATTAGCCCCATCATCACCAAAATGGCAAAATTGATCATTGTATATAATTGAATAGAAAGATCGATAAATAATGAAAAATAGAAATAATGAAGCAGATAAAATGAATCAATTTATGAATTTGGGTATGGCATAAATTCTGGATATGTAGCAATCTAAAAAACTTATTGAACATAAAGAAATAAGAATAAATAAGTGTTCGAATGTTTATATATATATGCAAGTTTTTGTTTTCATCACCGCATCTTTCATCTTTGATATATATATATATTGCAAAGAAAACAAGTCATGTATCATGTGACTTAATTTAATAAGTTATTGTTCTTAAGACTTTGGTGACTTTATATTGCTAAAGCTATTAATATATGTTGTATCTGGACTTAGTTCAGTCCCATATAGCTATTTAAGTTAGATATCTGGATTTGAAGACATGACGTCTGAAAATTTCAAATTTTCTACTTAATAGTTAAACATGAGATAAAGGGCTGGGCTTGACCTGGTATTTTAAATCTAATGTTTGAATATCCTAGAGCTTCACTGATGAAAGCCAGAGCTAGAAATTGGTCTGACAATAGGGATATTCTGAAAATATTGTTTTAAGAACTATTGACACATTCATTATATATATGCAAGTTTTTGTTTTTATTAGTGCATCTTTCATTTTTAGCTTAATCCTATCATAAGCATCAGAGCATCTTTCATTTTTAGCTTAATCCTACCATAAGCATCAGAGCATCTTTCATTTTTAGCTTAATCCTATCATAACCTTCCATCATCCAGAAATTAGACCAACCTCCCACATTATAGATACCTTTTAAATATATAATTTTTTTAAGTAAGCCATATAGCGCATGTTACAATTTAAGTTGTAATATGTAACATTACTTATCACTGTAAAAGAAATGTTCCATAGCTATATATATATTGAGCTTAGGGCTTAAATATAAAATGAAACATAAATCATAGGCTTAGCATTCATAAGAGTCAGGCAGTTATCCACTAGTGGTAATGGTCATAATATGTAGTAAGAATAGTCTTTTTTATCATTTTAAACAATCTTTTGATAATCATCTGACAAACTATCTAATAATAATTTATTCACTTTCTAATCAATATGGAGTCAATTATGGGTTCACTATGAAAAAAATCCTTGATTTTTGTATGATATAAAAAGTTTCCAAGATTCCCCTAGCCCAGACTTGAAACTGTAAGTTATGGTTCAGATTGAATGATCTTTAATAATGTAATATTAGTTTTTATTATTTATTCTATATATGCACAACATCATACATATATTGTAACACTTCTGTTACATAGCACACAATAACATAGTGTGTATGCACAAATATATATAAAGTTGAAAGGAAAAGTAGAAATAAACAGAAAAATTTTGTACATGTTTTTCTAAAGTTCCTGGAATAAAATAAAATCATAGTAAAAGATTAAATAATTTTGAATTTAAAATAGAATTTTATTATAAATAAATATTTAAAAAGATCTAATAAATATTTTTATTGAATTCTGATTTTGAAATTAAAAAACAAGCATGTATTATGATCATAATTGTAAAAATTTATATTATCTATTTTTAAAAATCTTTGATAAAATTTTTAAAATGTAGCTTTTAATTAAAAGTGCTTTTGAAAAGATTAGAAAGATAAGAACAGTTTTCAATTGTGTTTTTGTCACTTCAGCAATCTAGCCATAAAAGAGTTAATAAAAAAATTATTTTAGTTTGGTTGTAGTTTTTAATTTTGGCTAGTAATATTTTGAGAAGAGAGTTGGCTAGCAGAGTTGGTGTTTGAAGAGTTTTACAGAGTTCTCATGAAGATCTAAAGAATGGCAAGTCAAAGGACTGCTATAGTTCATGATGGAGTCTGAATTCACATGAATAAAGGATCAACTTCAAGTGTTTCATAACTACAAATGAGTTCTAGAAAATAGCTTGCTGGTCTAGGGTCTATCAAGTTCTGAACAGAAAGGGGACCATCAACAGTTTCCTGATTATACTCGATGATATTATCCAGAGAAAGCCTCAGATCAATGAATTAATTCATTATATGTATGCTGTGTCAGCTATATGCAGATAAACATATATGCAGCAGATGATGAGTAACATTATGTATAATGATAATGAAATTTTAAATAATTTCATAAAAATGATATTTTTTAAACCGATATACTGTATTTCAATTTTAAAATGTTATAATCAAGAGTGATCTATGATAGTGATATATATATATACATATATATTGAGACTGATATATTTAAATAATTTCTATAGTGAAATGATATTTAAAATCTATATTTTTAAATTTAAAGATGTTTCTAATCAATCAACAAGAATCCTGTCAAGACTGATTTTTTTTTTTACAGAAGGAGAAAGAAAATATTTGATTGACTATAAAAAGAGAGATTAATAATTTTTTTTTACATACACACATGTATGTGTAAATTTTATGTATATTTTCCAAATGGAACAAAGTATGAAAGATATTTTTAATAATTCTATTATTCTGATAAATTCAAATATGATAAAAAAGTGAATTTCATTTATAGAATTATGACAATATTAAATAGTAAATTATACCACACAGATGATATGTATATGTATTTGATGTAAAACTAGTATAAGGTATTCATATCATTTAAAAGTAATAACTTAAGATTTTTATTTTATGGCAAGTCAAACATGTTCAGAAATTATTTGTTACATGTCTGTGTGCAATGCATATATATATATATATATATATATATATATATATATATATATCAATGAATGTCAAGTAAACACATATGTAATATTTAATCATTTTTTATTATTAAATGTCAATTGAAATAGATTCATTGTATATTATAAAACACGTCTGTGCAGATATATATGCATTTTATGTAAACCCTTTAGGGAGTATTATAAATCAATGTAATAACTTGAATTTTATATATTAATTATGTAAATAACAATATGATAGTTTTTATTGTATGTTAATCAAAATAAGAAAGCTTATGTGTGTGTAACTTTATTCTAGAGATCTTAACTTCATTTTTTGATATTGTTATTAATAAACTTGTATTCAATTGTTAAAATTATTATAATGACTTAATTCTAAATGGTTTTTAGATCTTATGTATTTGAATCATCTCTTGATCACAATAAGTTATAAAGCATGTATTGTCTGAGCTAGATTTGAGCATAATGTCTGATGTATAAAAGATGTATATTATTGCTTAGGAGGATCCAGATATCCTGATTGGTGCTAAGAGTATATTCTTTAAAGCCCTTGCACTACATTTTATTTTAGTTTAGTCTCTATCAGAATTTAAGTTTATAGTTGGCCAGTACATTAATGGTACTAAGTGGCCAAAACATTGATGATCAGCATGTTTTAGTATTCCAGCATTATTGTTTTCATTGTTGTATATTCTTATGGATTAGACTTAAGTTTGTGCATCCAAATTAATTGCCAAGCTACCAAAGGCTAAATATTTGGCCTGGTCTACAGTAAACCCATTGCAAATCCAGTCACAAGATTGACTGCTGATGTATTTTGATTATGAATCTAATGCTTATGGATTTATAAATTTATAATGATACTTTAGTTACTCTAAAGGGATTAACTGGACTGATCTCTTGGAGATCTCTTGATCTCATGCTCTCTTTTAATATATAACATTCATCCTTTAATAATACTTTTATATATTTTTGATATCTTAATTTAATATCTTTTATATCTTAGATATAATCCATTATACTTTTTTATTAAGTTTCATTATTTGAACTACTTATTATATGTTGGGGAAGATATTTACATCACCCCATGTTCATGCCAGGGTTGACCACCCATATCCCATCCTGTTGTAATATATATAAGTTAAACTAGTGAGATCTCATCTTTTGTACTAATCTTTTGTACAGTTCTTGATAATCACATTAATTTAATAATATATCATGTGATTCAGGTACTATTTTTTTACTTTCAAATTTCAATGCCATTGAAACATTTTTATCATAATTTCTTATTTATTTTGGAGTTGAGAACTAGTAATTACATTAAAAATCAGTTTATTAGAAGGATTTACATATTCTAAAAATTGTTTGGTTTTATCACTTTATACAAAACTTCCATTAAGTTAAATAATAAGTGGTTAATGGATAAAGAATGGATAGTTAATTAATTAATATATGTGGATATATATCTATTCAATATATATAACAGAGTAATTTTGTAGTAGAATTGGAGGAAAAAAATCACATAATAGATCATGTCAGATATCCATTTGTTTATCTGTCTTCTCTCATGTGTTGATATAGATGTCGCTGTATGTGCTTTAAATCGTGGAGACATATTGAAAAGGGCAAAAAACATAATTTGTCGAAAAAGGGTTTTATATGATAATTTTATAAATTTGTAATCTTTGTTGCTTGTATATATGTATTTTTAAACATATTTGACTATTGTATCACTATATTATGGTTAATATCGATTACTATGACTTGCACTAGGTGGCACTATTGTCTGGAGAGTTTGCTACCATTTAATCATATTATGTTGTGGTTGAGATTACATAATTTACTTTTCTAACGAAATAAATTTAAAACATTTTATATTTTATGATTTTTACTAACTTTTTAATTAAATCTGTAGTGGCTCAAAAAAAAAGGGAAGTAATAAAATCCACATTTATTAAAAAGGTAATGCTTTTGTTTAATCTACCGTTTGAGACAAAAATATTAAAGGTATTAATAATATTGTAATGCTCATAATGAAAGATCTAAGGTGTTTCAATATGATTAGTCAGTAAATAATAAGTTCCACTACCAAAAATTGATCAAAGAAATGTGAAAAAGATAAATGATCCCCTAGGTACCACCACTCATCAGTTGCCCAGAGCATAATTTTTTACCTATATCTTCACCATTTTTTCAGTATATATGTAGATAGCAAATTACTATAGTTTTATTGATAGATTTCAAAATGACTACTTTGCAACGTTGATACAAATCACTTTATGGAAATATATTACTAACTTTTTACCTAAGCATTTATTAAGTTAGACATTAGTTCTAGTTAATGGATAATATATTTGCAGAATATAGAGGTATTAATATCTGATTTCCTTGGCCATGATGACAGTTTTGATAACTTTCACTACACTACTCTTATGCAAGGTAAGAACTGGTTTCTACCCACTTAATATCTTGTGGAGGGGGCACATTCATTGTACTATAATATGTATTTGCAAGTTCTTTTTTATCAATTCATTTTCACCTTCAGCTCAGTCCTATCATAACCATCAATCAATCCAGAAATCAGACCAACATCTTATGTTATAGATATGTTTAAGACATACAATTTTAAAAACTTTCTGCAATCACATTTCTACTAAGTAGTTGACAATACTTAAGAGACAAAGTATAAATCTAAGTTGATTGACAGAATTAGATTAATTCATTTAATTCAAAAATTAGGGCTGACTTATTATAGAGATATTACAATTGTATTATCAGAAAAAGGATGATAAAAAGTAATAATGGACATACTCATCTTTAGAATTTTGAATGCCTGAAAAAAAGATTTTCGACGAATAAACATTTCAAGACCAGCAAAAACAACAATGAAAATTTGAAATAACAGAATCTTCCATGATAAATACAAAAGACAATTTTAAAATTTAAATAACGTTTAATTTCACTAAATAGAATTGTGGCAAAAATTGGGAATTAAATAACTTAGACTTGCCACCACATTCAATCTGAAGCTTACTGAACTTTTATGTTAAGCCTGAAACACACTCTCTTATAGTTTTTAAAATTTTGAAATGCATACGAACAATCATTGGTCACTCAGCAAGTGGGCATGGGTGATACCTACCTTCCCTGCCCATGTTCCATGCTTTGATCAGAAACTATACTAGGTGATGCATTTGTTTTGATTAATTACATTGATGCATGATAACTTTGTTTCTTATAATTTCAAGTGTTGATTAAGTGGAACAGATACAGAAAACTTGTAGTTATTTTGAAATTTATTGTTTTATGCCAAACTATAATTTAGTCACCCACAATGGTAGAAGAGTCTTGAAAATATCTGATGAAATAGAGTGTTCCAAGACAATTGGTAAAAAAAAAAATATTTTGTTTTGAATGTGGTTCAGCAACCAGTTTGATTTGTTATGAAAGTCATATGATAATAAAAAAAGACGCCATTGTTTATCATAATACCATGAAACACAAGTCATTTAAGGACCCATTTTCTGCAAGTCTTTAAGAAGATGTGAAAATTTAACTTTCTTCAAGAAGTCATTGTAACAACAAAAAAATGGTATGTCGATGGTGATATCATAAGATGTGCAATGACAAGAAGATCATATAAAATTTGTTATATCCTTGATAAACATATGAAATCATTAACAGATGCCATTATAGCCACTTTAATTTTTCAGATTTATAAGGCCATTAATATTTAAGGAAAATCTGAACCAATCTGTACATGTGTTCAGTCATCTTGGTAATTGATGTCAAATGTCTCAAAGCAATATACATTAAGCACTTTTGGCTATGAATTCTCCTATAAAAGGTTTAATTTGTCATCAGGGATTTTTTTAATTCTCTTCACCAATTAGTAAGTTTTTACTCTGAAATAAGAATATGATAGGTGGTCTTTTTATGAATGTTTGTTTATAATCTTAATTTAAATTATACCATTTACATGTAGTCCCACATAAACATGTCATAACAACAGCCAGAACTTAAATAAATTATTGAATTTGCAATCTATTGTCAAGATAGTATCTATAGATAATAGATGTTTGGCAGTGGCTACTAATTTTATGATCCTCACAGCAGTGATATCTTTTGTTGTATGTATCCCTAGAGTATCTTCTCTGATTAACTAAAGTTTAGCCAATTTCTATGATTCTTTAAGCATATTTGTAGTTTTTATCTGTTGTATGCCAAAGGCATGCTTTATTTACAGTCACCTGAAATAAAGCTGACTCAAATATGTTTTTATCCGCAGATTGCGGTCCTTCATGCCGTATATTAAAAGTGTCTTCCAATATTGCCTTGATAACATATAGATTTTATAGTTTATTTAGGCTTTGGCTGTTATTACATGAATTATACTTAGAATGCAACTAGTTATTACTAAGTAAGTTATAGTTGATACAAACTTTGAAGCCATTATTCAAAATAACAATTTAGAAAGGGTGAGAATAATACTAGCAAAAATAAAGAAAACAAAATGTGTTAAGCTATTTAGTTAGCTTTTCTTTAAAATAATTCATATAATTTTTATAGATAGGTAAATAATAGTTTTTATCTTAATTATGGATAGGAAACATGATCATGAAGAGAGTGTAGATAGATGTTTGTGTTTAGAATAAATGTAAACACATACAAAACAAATATTTCGTTGTTTTATTATAAAAAAAAATAGTAATGTTAATGATTAATCTTAGTGATATAAAAATAATAAGAAAAAAATCATTTTGATTAATTAATATTTATTTTACAAAATTAACAAAGCTTATTTCTTTACACTTGAATGAGAAGCTATGAATAGGATACAATGTTAGAACATTGAATTACACACTAAGCGCTTTCGTAGTCTTTTGCCTCATATTCATAGCGGTACATGTGAGACTGCAGAACGAAAAAATAGTGGCAAGGGAAAAAAAACAGTTTATGCAAAGCATATGCCAAATAGAACTGAGATAGTCTAACCGTCAGTTGGTAGAGCATCCAAGCACTTGCAGGTCTCTCGCTATTGATGGAGTTATTTATTGCCGGAAATATTAGAATATCACTTCAATTAAAAAAAATAATGATTTCATATCATACAATTTTATTTACGATTGTAAAAATCAGAGCAAAACTCTCAATACAACTTCCACTCTTGGTAAACTTGAATAGTCTAGAAGGAAAAATCATGATTCAAATGATGATATAGTTTTATTATTATCAGTTTGTGTCAAGGTTGGTGGTCCAGTGGTTAGCACAGCTGCCTTACAAACAGTTGTACCAGGTTCACATTTCGACACTGTGCTCTTGACACATGAAAATACAAAATATATATTAATGGAAAGGTTAACTTTATTAAATTTTAAAGATATTGTTCATATTAGCAGTTATATTTTAAAGATTATTATTATTATTTGTTAAAAAAGTTTTAATTGGAAGAACAACATTAAAAAAAATTATTATTGATTTAAAAAATAATAATTTTATATACACAAGCTTTGTCTATTTATATAAATTTCAAAAGAAATAGTCAATAATTATCATATTTATTAAATGGTTTTATACTTGTACATGGCCTTTAAAATAAGTGTATATAAATGTATAAAAAAAGATATATGCTTATAAATATCTTATTTTATACACATTCATATATTAATAAGATAGCACTTCTTGAATAAAATAAACTTTATTTCATGAAACTGGGCAGATATATAATATACATTGAATATAAAAAGCACCCCCAAAAAAAAAAAAAAAAAAAGAGCCCCCGCCAGACCTAAAAAAAAGACTTTTTTTGGAAAGCGACCTTAGTAATAAATATTTTTTATGAAATGGGTGGTTTAAATAAATTTATAATTATACAATGGTAAACAGATAATTGCTTATCCATAGCTTTACAAGTTATTTATTTATTTGATTAGTCATTAAAGAAGTTACATCGAATGTTATAAAGTTGTAATTATTTATTAAGCACACAGGAAGTATATGTAAATACTTTTAAGACCTGTATCAAATGAGCCTTGAAATTTTACAATAGTGAAGCAATATTTTTATTTTTCCGATAGAGGCACCTCTCAAACCACCACACCAGATAGCGACTTTTATAAAGATAAGAGCAGCTTCTTATCTTTAACCTAAATTTCCACTTATATAGGCCAATCTGAAGTATCTTGATTTGGGAGCATGGGCTTATCTTGTGTCATGATTTGAGAAGTCTCTCTATCGGCAAAATAAAGATATTGCTTGATTATTATAAAATATCAAGGCACATTTGATACAGGTTATAGCCTGTCTTAAAAGTATTTATCTAATGTTATATTAAATTCGATTTTTAGATTACAATCAAGACTTTAGCATTTTCTGTATAAGCCTTAAACTTATATATTATTGTAAATGCTGTGTAAACATAATAAACATATATTTTAATTTGGATGGATGGTTGAAGAGGTGAAGTGGATTGAAGCCTGTCCATTAAAGTATGAAGATTGGCTATCTTAATATATATCTGAGCACTTATTGCATATAGGTGTAGAGATTATAATCTGGACCAACTGATGATTGCTGGTTTAGCATAAAATACATATATTGGTGATTATTTATCTTTTCAACATATATGTGTTCAAGTGTATCAGTGTTATGAGATGGAGTGGAGAATGGTGGTGGGTCGTGTGAAAGTCTGTTCTCATATATCCTATATATTACATATACAGATACATATTAAGTCTGTATTTCAGTTATTATAAGATTATTGTGTACTTATGTATTAGTACGGCAATATTTATTTGGAAAAATGACTTTATTTACTGCAAATGATACAAATGCTTACTAACACGCATTTACGTTTTGTGAGAAATTATCTTCCACCATCTAAACTAATAAAGACTTTTTATTTTGAAAAATGTCCATCTTTAACTTTATTTAGTGGAAATGAAACAAACATGCTTTTATATTTTTTGCGAGAAATAATCTTCCAACAAGTATAGTAAATTTATTGCAAATGGCAACCAAACTAAAAATAAATAAATACTAATATTCATATATTTAACCGTGAAATTCTGTCCATTTACAAAATGTTGTTTCTTAGCATCACTGATGTGAACTAAACTTTTTTTTACCTTGAGCCGTATTACATAACGAATGGCTTATTCTTTTTTGATAATCCTGAACGAAACATTGCCATTGGCCGTAAAAATTATCAGCAAAAGCAACAGTTTGACCAATTTCTTTCTTCTCATCAGAATATTATCTAATATTCACTTACAAAATTAATTCATTTAATTTTTAGAAGATTATAAATTGTTTAATTCGATTTTTATATATACATTTATCTGTGCGGCTACTTCTATCACCAGCGGAAGAATACTAGCCACAATAATGTTGCTGATGAATTTAGTATTATTTATTTTATATAACAAGTAGAATATATATATAAAGAAACTATTTTATATAAAAGTGGTGAAAAATGTAGGAGTTCTTAATAGTATAAAGATGTTTCTGCTTTAAAGGAAATAAAATTAAATCGCATGAGAAAACAATTAATTGGTTTATAGAATATTTAAGAGATATTCATCTCGTGTAATTAATAAGAAATATTATAATTATTGTTATCAATTGGAAATAGTCTTATTAAATTTCTGCTCAAGTCAATTATTTAGCAAATGACGTAGATCATAGTTGATAATTAAACATGCATGAGAAATAATTAAATGACTAAACATCACATGATCACTGTTTCTTATCCTTGCTCATAACTTATTAAAACAGCAAAACTCTCCATATAGTAGTGCCACTCAGTGTAAGCCAGAGTAATCAATGGATGCCAGAAGGCTTGTGCCTGTTTTAATAACAGTTACGAACAAGCATAAGAAACAGTGATCATGTGATGTTTAGTAGTTTAACACCAATCGTGCCTAATAGGATAGTGATGGCTATAGTTATTAAAAAACCAAAGACACCAAAATGTATGGGTACTGAAATGAGTTCAGACCTATATAAGCTAATGAGTTTGGATTGAAAATATTATTGTGTTTTCAATTTTATTCTCATAGTTTTGTAATTAAGTAGAGATAAAAGATGTTTGCTGGAGGGTTGCATTAGATCCTAAGATTTAAGGTGCAGTGCTCTCAGATCCAATGCCCTTCACTGATGAAGGCCACAAGCCAGAAACTAGTCTGGAGATATTGGAAGAGTAGGCACTAGATAAGGATTTTATGCATAGGCCTTCTGGCGATCCATTGATTACTCTGGCTTGCACTGAATGGTACTACTGTATGGAGAGTTTTGCCTGTTTTAAATAATTAAATGCACAGTCAAAATGGTGTTTTATTGCTTTACCAATATTGATTTTTGTCTTATATATATGAATTTAAATAATGATACGCAGATTTACTTGCTTTTCATATAAATAATTTTCAGTATATTTTATTTTTGCAAAAAGATAAATTTCTAGATGAAGAAAATATAAAAAATTTCAAGATTCATTAAAGTCTAGAGTGTTGATCACATCAGATATTTACATATTTGATTAATCATTAATTAGTTTTGTATTATTTTAGTCATTGGTATTTTGTAATATAATTATATCGTTATTTACACAGTGATTCTTATTCTCATTCATTCATTCATTAATTTTATTTTGGCTTTGATGAATACCTATTGATGCCAGATGTTCTGATGAATTTATAATTTAATTTTATCATGTAGTCTTTCATTATTATCAATACAACAACTAAAAATTGTCACATGATCTGTAGTTTCAATGTGTTTGCCATAAAGGCTAGTATAATGAGAGTAAGGAGATATAGCAGGAGTTTGAATTGGGCAAATACCCTGATTCGCAAAGTGCTCACAAATTAAAAATAATTGTGTTAGAATAAACAGATAATTTCTGATTTATACATGAGATGTTTTACCATTCATGCTTTCTGGGTAAAGAAAATGAGAGGTAGTCTTTTATTCATGATGTATACTTGTCATTATATAATTAGGTGCATGGCTTTATTATTGTTATAATATTAATATAACTAATATATTATTACTTAAATCTTAAAAAAGAATAAGAATCTATTGGTTACTGAAATGTGAGTCACTGTATAAGCCTAGAACATGTATTTGTTTTTTATGCATTATGATAAAGAGAAAGAAAACCAAGAGCTATGCTGAATTAAAAGATCAAGGCAAGAATTTCAATGGAACTTATTATCTACTGACTAATCATGTTGAACCACTTTAGATCTTTCATGTGCTAGCTTTTTGTTTATGGAAATATATTACAAGCATTACAATATTATTAATACCCCTAATATTTTTATCTTAAATAGTAGATTAAACAAAAGCATTGCCTTTTTAATAAATGTGGATTTTATTACTTCCCTTTTTTTTGAGTCACTACGGATTTGATTAAAAAGCTAGTAAAAATTATAAAATATAAAATGTTTTAAACTTATATTGTTGGAAAATAAATTACCTAATTCCAACCACAACATAATATGATTTTATGGTATTGATGTGATGCATTGTGGCTTTTCCTTTTTCGAAGTCAGGAATAATCTCAGCACAATGCCCAGAGAAACTTGGCCTTTCCTTTCAATTCCTCACTCTAAGTTTCCCCATATTCTTCAGTATTCAGCTGTATCCCATTTCCATAACATAATCTTTGTAAACTCTATGATCTTTATATCTAAACCCCCATATCTTTCCCCAAATCCAGCATAAAAGCCAAGAACCCACTTTCTGTATAATCACTTTGTTTATATTCATTGTCCCACAACTTCATTATTTGTGCCCTTTCTGCTTGCAGGCATTTACATTCAATTAACAGATACCTAATATTTTCTATGCATTCCTTACATAACTTGCAGACTAACTCACCCATATTTTTCCATTTATGTATAAATTCCCTTGTTGCTAAAAATCCTGTCCGAGCCTTAAACAAAAAAACTACTTTTTTTGCTACTATCATAAATTAACTCACACCCAATATTCTGTTTACTTCTATATATACTTAAACTCTTTTTACTCTCCATACTAATTCTCCATCTCTCCAACTCCCTATTTTTTATTAATGCATCTATTCTCCTATCCCATTCCTTGCCACTATAACACTCAACAATTCTAACACAATCATCCCATCCTTTGTGTAAGTATACTGACATAAATTCTTTATCCAACTCTTCTGCATACCATACTAGCTTTCTCACCCATCTTGTTGCTTTCCTTTACTCATAACCCAATTAAATACTATTTTTGGCTATTCTCTTATTATTCATAAATTGCAATCTACTGAACATTTTCATTTTGCTTTTTGCATTTCTCATATAAAAACTTGACCATTCCATTTCTCCTTGAATTGCCTCCTTTGCCATCCACATATCTGCATCTAATGCACGTCTTCCTATTTCTCTTTGTACTTTTTCTAAGTAACCAAACACCCTTTACTAACACATAATGCATCATTACCATAAGTTAATCCTGCTACTGCCATTCCCTTCCATACAATTCTAGTTACATCATATTTATTATATGAAAATACTATTAATTTCTTTATCAGTCTCTTTCTTTGCTTTGCTTCATTTATCAATTTTTTCTCCCATTTATCTCAACAATTTCTCTAATTTCTTAAAAAAATTCCCAAATAATTATACCTATTCACCACCTTTAATTTTATATCCCTCAGTAAAAATTCTTTCTCTTTTCTTTCCTCAGTATTTATCATCATTACTTTTGATTTTTCTTCAATATATTTAATTCCCATCTCATTATTAACTCTTGCACATGTTTTCAGCTTAACTTCCATATCTTCCTTACTTTCTGTGCACAACAAGACATCTGTAATAAAAGACCTGATAACATATATACTCATTTGTCATCTATTAATGGTATTTCCACACCTCTTCCTAGTCTTTCTACTTCTCTTTTTATTTTTCTCAAATATAATAAAAAACAAAATAGTTAGTCCCACCCCATTTTAAACTTTAACTGATTCTATATTTCCTAATTGATACATATAGTAATTATTTTTATACAAACTCTTAATAAAATCCACTAAAGCTCTATTCATTCCCAAATTTACTAAACTTACCCATAATCTATTTCTATTTATTCTATCATATGCCTTTCCTATATTTATAAAATCACATATAACTGTCTACCTGTATTCCTACTCATATCTACAAGTTGTGCAACTGCAAATAACTCATCTCCTGTATGCCTAGTGATGGGAAACCTCCTTGCATTTCTCCCACTATATTATTTTCTTTCATCCACTTTGCAACCCTTACCAGCAGCCATATATGCAAAAACTTTATATAACATTGACATTACCGCTTTCAGTTTATAGCAAACTCTCCAGACAATAGTGCCACCACTTGAAGTCATAGTAATCGATGTTAACCATAATATATTAGTGACAAAATCAAATTTTTTTTAGAATATGTGAATCCTTCTAATAAACTGGTATTTAATGGAATTATTAGTTCTCAAGTCCAAAATAAATAAGAAATTATGATAAAAATGTTTTAATGTCATTGAAATTTGAAAGTAAAAAAAAGTACTTGAATCATATGATATATTATTAAATTATAGTCATTATCAAGAACTGTCCAAAAGATTAGTTCAGAAGTGAAGTCTCACTAGTTTAAATATATGATGTGTATATTAATAGAATAAATAATAAAAACTAAGATGATGTTATTAAAGATCATTCAATCTGAATCATAACTTGGGGTTTCAAGTCTGGGCTAGGTGAATCTTGGAAACTTTTTATATCATACACAAATTTAGACCTTTTTTCCATAGTCAATCCATAACTGATTCAGTATTGATCACAAAATGGGTACTTAATCAATATCAACAACAATTTATATGCTTATTCAAGCTTACAATAGATGGCTCTAGAATAGATTGAAAAGAATGTATATTGAAACAAATTATTATTAGTTAGATGAATCGGTCAGATAAATATCAATGATTAAAATGATAAAAAAGACCATTTTTACTACATATTATGACCATTACCACTAATGAATAACCGCCAGCCTCTTATAAATGCTAAGCTCAGAGGTCCCCAACCCTATGCCCATGGGCACCATGGTGCCTGCAGACCATTTTACGTGTGCCCGCCGCTATCCGAACACGTTAAAAAATTATTTATCTGATACAAATAAATTTAATTTTTAAAATTTCTTATAAATTATTGTATTATATTGTAATTAAATTGTAGGACATACTATACTTTTACAGTGTAAAAGAGTCTATCTCTCAGTTTGCCAAGTGTATTATTAACAATATCTAACTATAAATTTACATTGAAAAAATAAATGGTGCCTGCCACCTGTCCGATATTATAGAATGTGCCCTTAAGTGCAAAAAGGTTGGGGACCCCTGGCTAAGTCTATGATTTATATTTCCATTTTATATTTAAGCCCTAAGCTCAATATATGTAGTTGTATAATATTTCTTCTCAAGTGGTAAACAATGTTACACATTACAACTGTTGTTTTTATTTTATGGTCAGTTCAATGGATTTATCCACTGAATTCATTTTATCAACATGTAGTTAAGAACAGTTACATATCCATTTACTGATTAAGGTTGGAAGTTTGAATTGGTTAGAGAACTGCCAACTGCAAAAAAAAATTGAACTTGTAGAAGAATTTTTAGTACTTATATATGAATAGTCAGTCATCAGCGTGTTGAGGCATTTAGCATCATCACTTCTCAGATATAATTACATCTAATTAACGGAGAATTTTCATGTGATTACAGAAAAAATAAAATACTATAAAAAAGGAAAGAAATTTCATTATCTGTTATTAAACATTTTACCAATTGGAAGGATTTTTATTAAATAAATGAGGGCTACACAGTTTTTATATAATGATTTATTGCAACTTGTAGGCAGCTTGTGGCAAGGCAAATGATTCTCCAATATTCTTCCAAAAAGCTATACTGAAGAAGTTATAAAAGTTTTTCTTCTTTGTTTTTAGTTTCTAGCTAAAATTCATGAAATACCCATTTATTATCCAGTATATCTTTTGTCTGACTGCGCAAAAATCTGTTGTGTTTGGTCTGGATTGTAGACCCAACCTACAGAAAATAATACTAACACCAGTATTACAATTAATATAATATTTATTATTCACAAATATATACAATAAATTATACAGTTATAATGTGAACTCTTGGATCTGGGTCTTATGGTTCTACTGCTTTCAGCTACACCTGATAGCTTGCCTCGCGGGTAGGGAGAATGGCTCTTCTGGCTGTACAAGACAGCTTACCTCGAGTCAACAGTAGTCTTAGCAGCATCCAGTCCCTCCATGGACTTGTCTAGTTGTGTAGATAAATAGCATATTGGTATTAGTGGGAATGCTGACTGCTGTTCAGGTTAGCAGTGCTTTCCTGGGGAGAATGCATACAGTCTTTTTAGGTCAGACAGGCAATCTTACCCATTTCTTCCAAAAGGCTGACTATTTCCAGATCCCTGATCTTACTGAAAACATTCGGATTCAGCAAGCATCATTGCTTATTGGTCTGTTCTAACCATTGGATATCTGTTTAGCTGTACATCAACCTATTGGTATGTGGAAAACAATGGTTAATCCGATCAGGTAAGGCAGAATCTGGAATAGTCCACTTCTGAGAGAAAAAAAGATTATAACAGAATGACTAACTAAAAACATTATGGTTCAACTGTCTGGAAAAAAATAAATTATAATATTGCTTGGAAATTCTCACTTACATGAAAAAAACGTGAACCTTGACCAGATTTGAATCCTAGACCATCAACATGCTAGAAGCCATACTTCAAGGGCAAATTTTTACTTACAAGATCCTGTTAAATATTTATTTATAAAAGTATTTAATACTAATATCATTTATGTTCGTTATTACTTTTTACAATGCTTTTTTACAACCCACTATTATAAAAAAAAAAAAAAGGCATTGTAAAAAGTAATAAAGAATCTAAATGATATTAATATTATAAGGATTTGGCAATGCAATAAGAAAGATATATTTATATATTTGTGAATTGCGTAATTACTGTTTTCGTAATTAAATTTTTATATAACTACCAGAACTTAATACCGTTAAAGTGTGTGAATTTTTAAAAATTATTAATTCTAGCTTTTTTTTTTCTGTCTCTCTCATGTGTCATAGCATCGGCCGGGAAGCGAACCCGCTAACCCGGGACAACTACTTGTAAGGCAGCTGTTCTGACCTCTCGACCACAAACGCTTGTATGAGAAAATCTACCAAATAACAATAGATTTAAGAATTTATATTTAGACAAAAATAGCCAGTGAGAGGGTTGAAAAGACATTAATAAGAAAATGTAGTTTAAATATTTGCTAAATATCGAATAAATATTAAAATAGTTGTAGTTAATAAATTTATTAATCACAACTTCTTAGCAGTTGAATCAAACTTTTACACAATTATATCTTACTTAACTCATATTAATTTATACTTTGTTGTTTTTTTAATTTTAATCAACAATTATTTCGTTTCTAGACTTCAAAATTAAAAACGAATAAAAATATCTAAATTATAGAACTATTCATGTAATCACTAATTGTTTCTATAGTTAAAAACAAAACAACTGGTTTTGTAAGGCTAAGATTGAAAAAGAACAAACATTGAACACATATAAATAAATGATCAAAATACTATTAATAATTGCCTTTTAACTAATGTAAAAAATCTAACCATATAATACAAATAAGTATAGCATTATTTCAAATCATAAAGTATTATTTAAAAAGCATTTCATTATAACTGCGTATTTATTATTTGAATACAAAACAGTATTTCCATTTTTAGTATCAATTCTTTAGAATATTTTATTGATTAATATAATTACGCAACATTAGTGAAGTAGAATTAATTAAAAAGTGAAGTAATAGTTCTGTTGTGTTAAATTATCTTACATATATATTTTTCAGACAATTATTTCTAACTTGTATTATTTTGGTTGATTAAATGTACAGTATTATATGTTATAAATAATTAGTACAAATTACAGTGATTAAAATTACAAACTATTCACCTTAATTTAATAGCTGCATTTATCGCCATCTCTTGACTAAATTTTAAAATAAAATTTGATTACTTTTTATGTACAGTATTATCTTGTTTTCATTCATGATTTCTAAAAAAATAAATAAATAACCAGTGTACATTATATTATTTTGTTCATGTGTTTGTGTATATATATAAATTTTTTTAAAAAATAGTTATAATAATTTCTGATTGAATTTTGGTAAGATCAATAAATAAAATTTATTAGATTATATTTAAACTTGATATTGGTTATTTTCTTTAAACCACTAAACATCACATGATCACTATCTCATACTAGCACATAATTGTTATTAAACAATTCAAAACAAAGCAAAACTCTCCGTATAGTAGTGCCATCTTGTGCTAACAAGAGCAATCAATGGATGCCAGAAGGCTTGTGCATAAAATCCCTATCTATTGGATGAGTAGGCACTAGATAGGGATTTTACGCACAAGCCTCTGGCATCCATTGATTGCTTGTGTTAGCACAAGATGGCACTACTATATGGAGAATTTTGCTTTGTTTTGAATTATTTTCTTTAAATAATGTATTTATTTAATTATAATTTTGAAAAAAAAAAAAAACCTTTTAAATATTTTACTAAATGCATTTTTTTGTAATCCTCAATTTAATTAAAATGAACAAACAGATAGATAAAGCAGAATGAACTAATGTGAGAGTTTGAAAAACAAAATAACTATATAAAAATATTTTGATAAAAAACATATTTTGTTTGTCATATGGTAATGTATTTTTCAGAAAAAAGTTTTAAAAAGCAGAGCAAATTAAATTATTTTAGTTATGTGAAAGTTGCTTTCAGACAATCATAATATTTCCCAGTTAATACCAACTAAAATGAGATTATTGCTGAGTTAAGCAGTCATACATTCCAAATATATCATTAAACCAAAGCTACTATGGTTAAATAAACCAATAGTTATCCCATCAACATGATTCTGCCAAGGATTAAATTGCCTATAAAAAAATAAAGATTCTTGAAGCTTCGTTAGCAACAGCCATGAATTATCAACTCTACAAAATTATGCAGTTTTGAAAATAAAACCATATCTACATGGACTTTGCAAAAAAGATATGTTCAATTTATTTAGCTAAGTCTGCCATAATAATGATTAACCTTCTTTAATTATATTAAAATTAATGTTTTCTCGCTACATATTTTTATATACTGAGTACATGCATGAAATATATGCTCAGCAAACAAAATAAATAATAAGTTTTAAAAGAAAGCCATTTTAACTGTTACTTTAAAATCCTTTTAGTTTAGTATATATATATAAATTCCACCCATATTTAAATAAAAACACTTTAAAGAAAATCATTTTATTTTTAAATTAAAATCAACGAACCTCATGAAAATTTGATATTATTTAAAACTTTGTCAGAATTGCTTAATCCAAGGTAATTAGAGATAATTGTTAGTTTATTAAAAAGTGTATATATCATTTTATCTAAACTTTTATTCTACTCAAGTTTACCTTAAACATATGTGTGAAAATGAATAGTTAGGCGATTTAATATGTATGGTGGTTCTTTTAATTTAGTAAAATATGAATATTCTCCTAGATATCCAAATAATGGTTGTTGTTCTAATATAAAGCACTGTCTTACTAATAATATAAGCATTTCATGCAAAGTAATCACATACTATATATTTATATTTGGTATTATGCATCTATTTTTATAATTAATTCATCATTCTCTTTGTTCTCATTTTGATTATTTAAATCAATATTGTTATTACATTTTGGATGATTATCTTCATATTGGCACTATCACCAGAATCGTCAATTAGTCATCATTAAGGTAAGTTTCTGTTGCCTATAGCTGGTTATACAACTGCAGAAACCAAATGAATAACTATTGGTCACTTCCTCAAACTCAGTACATCACATTCATAAAATCCAAGTATATACAAATAGTGTACTAATGAGTCATTATTTATATATATTTAAAATTAAAAGTTTTTTAAAAGGAGGTTGCCTTGACAACAGGTTGAGATTATTGATTGTTATTGATATTGGGATTGTCTAAGTGTTAACTGATTTTAATGATATATATATACTAACAATTTAAAATATGTGGATATTACATTTAATTACAGAGCCAAAAGGATATTTAAAAATAAGCAGAATTGTTAGAGAATATTAAAAAATAATGATTATCAAAAAATTACATGAATATAAAAGTGCTGCAATTTCAGAGTGCAAAGATTATTGCAATAGCTTCTTATGATGTCATTTTCATGAATGAACTCAGAGATATTTTCAAGAAGCTGAAGATTTCTCTAACAAATTCAAAAGTTTTTTTAATTATCCATTATCAATACAGTCAGCTATCCAATATTGATTAATAAAAATGAATTTAGCTATTTCAACTGGAAGATAAAGGTCTTTATGAAGTATTATAACTTTATTTTTCTTATTGTATTGCCAATCCATATAATATTAATATCATCTATGTTCTTTATTACTTTTTACAATGCTTTTTGCAAACTACTATTGACAGTTTCGATTGCCCCAGCAATTTTCTTCAGAACTGTCTCAGAATAATCAGAGTTGATTAGATAAGCATTAAATGCATTGAATCATAAAAAGTATAATTCTACTAATAATTCTGTGCTAACACACTTATTTGAGAAGTTTAATTTTGTTTATAAGTTTATATATGCTAAGCTCTTTCAAAGTTCTTAGACTTCATATTCATAGCTGAGTGCAATCAGTGATAATGAGGAGGAGTATTGTCATTTATGCAAGTTAGTTAGCTGTTCATTTTGTCGTAGGTCATGGCATTACATTTATAGATTCTATGCCATTTTTAATCATTAACTTTAATAGATAATGAATGTAGGTACTAAACTGCTCAGCCAATTTGGAACCTGATATTCTATCTAATCAAATACAGATACCATGATGCTCATTTTAAATTACATAATATCTACCATTTTAAAACTCTCTCTGTCAAAAGGGGAAGAGGCAAGTTACAATTATATGTATTCAAGCCATTCCTTGGGTTTGTGTCACCTGAGCACAAAATTACATTACCACCCTTACATTTCCTTGTAATAATGTATAAAGAATAATTTAAACATATACCCTCTATATTAAGGCAAATTGAGCTGCCCATACAGTGTGGCACCTGAGTGCATTGCAACCCAGTACTGAACAGGTATATATGTATTATACCATTAAATCAGCACTAATGTGACAGGCATTCCTATTATTTTGTTCACATAATTTATTTCTCTATATACACACAATATATTTGCTTATTAATGAAATTACTAAAAGTGTTTCACAATCGTGTAAAAAAACTTTTTTTTATTGATATTCAGTCTTATCTGTCACTAGTTTTTCAAGTTACTTTTATTTTTTATTTTTTTTGTAAAACAATAGCATGCCCCAAGACAGAATATTAAATTAATAACAAATATAATTTTCCATGAGATCTGACCTTGCTGACAGCATTTGTGATAAATTGATACAAAGTAAATATAGACATTTAAAAAATATATTATCTAATCACAGAAGTAAATTATTGCTACATAAAATTAATGGTAAACAGTAAATATTTTGTAGATATTTTTAAATTCCAAACTAGATTAATTTAAAAAGTGTATAATTATTTAATTATGACAGCATATGGAAATTATAATAAATTCTTAAAATGACAAGACATATAGCATTCTACTGTATTGTACAGATTTTCATCTCATGTACAGCAACAAAGAAGATTCATTATTTTATAAGTTATGTTACAAAGTTTAAAAATAATGTTCTATATTTTATAAAATTAAATTGATTAAATTGCACGAAATATATTTACAATCACTGTGTGAGCAGTAAAAGTGGGGGTGTGAATTAAAATTTCCCATATTTCCTGATGCACTTCAACTACGAAAATCTATGACATTAAATTGCACATTTACTACTTTTTATTGTTAAAAGGAGGTTGCCTTGACAACAGATTGAGATTGTCGATTATTATTGATATTGCGATTGTCTAAATGTTGGCTGGTTTTTAATGATTACTTAGAAAACCATTTAGTCTTGAACATTACTACACTTATTTTTTAAGTAATACTTTGGGTACAATTTAAAAATTATAATTGCTGTTTGTAATATTATATTTGATATTTATTAGTCTGTATTCAGTATAGGTTATATTTACCTGTTTAAGGAAGTTTATTTAAACTTCTTTGTATCAATAATTTCAATCTCTGTGGTCAAGTTGCAATCTTTAATGTGTATATAAATATTGTAACGCTAAGGAAAATAAGGGGTTAATACAAAAAGAATCTGTGGTTATAATGTCCCATAACTGGAGAACTATTTGTAACAGCACACCACATTAGGGCATAATTATGAGATGGAAACCCATCATCCCCAAATAAACAAAATATAAAGTTTAATATCAAAGGAATGAGCATGATAGATCAACACAGATAACTATAAGCTCAACAGCACTATCCAAAAGTAATGACCATGATTAACAATAAAAATGTAATTATTTATCCTCTTTTACACATTTCATGATGTCATCTCTCTATTTAGTAAAAGTCCCATCTTTTCTTCTTATTGCTGTAACAACTTTCCTAATACCATGATATTATTTTACACTTTTGAGATTTTTATTATCTTCTTTAGCCCAATTAAAATCTTTTTATCCCCCCATCATTAATTTTTTTTTCATATGTCATAGCATCGGCCGGGAGGCGAACCCACAACTGTCTGCAACCAACTACTTGCTTGCAAGGCGGCTGTGATGACTTCTCGGCTAGCAATGCTTGACATCATTTTTTTTACACAATTTTACAAAACTCTAGACAAATTTTTTTAATGAATCATTTTTTAAAAATTTAATATTTCCTTTGTCTTCATATCATTGTTTTGTTTTACTGGTAAATTGTTATCACTTGTACAGGCTATATTTTATGCAGTTATTAATAGATTATTAATTAATTTTTATTGGATTTTATTCAAATCTGAACCATCTTCAAAGTCCATTAACATTTTAAAACAAATTGGAGTAGTTCTGAAAGTTAGAAATATCACAGCTTAGTACAGTCTTCCTTAACAGTGTTCATCTCCCTAATTTTGCATTGGTATACCTTATATCTGACTAATCAATGATCATTTTGTATTGAATCTGTTAGGAACAATACATTCTTGAAATACCTAATGTCTGTTAATCAAAATATAATTAAATTCTGCTATATCATTTAAGGTTTTTTTTCTTCTCATGGGCTCTGGATATTAAAAAAACTCATATATCAAAACACAAAAATAGATTACTACATCATCACATCTTTATAAGAAAGTATCAAAACAAAACAATTCACAATCATAAGACTCTCAATCTTTTTAATATTCACCCTTTGGTCGAACAAATGTCACAAAGTATTTAACCATCCACCTATAGGCAAAAAACAATACTTCTTAAGCAATATATCAATGATTAAAAACAGAGACAAAACCCTAGCATCAACAAACAAATATAAAGACACATGGAGCCTTCTTAAAATGCAGGAATCTGAAACAGATTGATGGGAGAGGGACAAACAAATTAAAGAACAACAGACCCAATAACCTCGTATATGTAGAAATACAGACCCAATAACCCTATATACATAGAAATACATATGACAAAGAGAAACGACATAACCCAGCAGAGGAACTGATTAAAGACTCAACTACTCCAGATGGCTTAAACTCTTATATATCATTAATGAAGCTTAATCTTTGGTTGACATCATGCCTTAGTAATACATAGTTCATCTATCTAATAAAAGTACTTCAGGATCCCCTATCACTCAACTGTAATCTGCTATAGCCTTTGTTCTATATATATGACATCAATCTGTAAGTGGTCTATATCTCAGTATATATGTTACTTGGAAATTTATCCTGACTGTAGCTTTTGTAACTCACTGATGTAACATTGTATTCTGGATCAATAAAGTTTACTTTGAAAATAAAATTTTATAAATTTGTGTTCTCCCTCATTTCTGTCACCATAATCAAATTTACTCACAACACCTCCAATTTTCAATTGTTTAACCATTCTAAAATTAAAGTCTCCCATGATAATTTTTAAAATGTTGTTTGGTTCAGATAAAAGGTATTTTATTCATTCATGTTTACTTTTTCATCCCAATGAAAACTTGCTGGGGCATAAACTTTATCTGAATTTGATATCTTCTATCAATTTAGATAAGTAACTAATAAACATCACATGACCATCACTTCTTATGCTTGTGTATAACTTGTTAAAATAGGCAAAAATCACTATACGTATTGCCACACACAGCAAGCTAGAGTAATCAATGGATGCCAGAGGCTTGTGCAGTAGTCCCTACTCATCCAATATGCCAGACTAGTTTCTGGGTTGTGACCTTCGTCTGGGGATATTAGATGAGTAGGCACTAGATGGGGATTTTGTGCAAAGCCTTCTGGCATCCATTGATTACTCTAACTTGCTGGGTGTGGCAATAGGTATGCCTATTTTAATAAGTAACTAATCTTACCACTCTCTCTGATACACCATCAATCTTCAAGATGTTTTTCTTTCTTTATAATGAATCCCACACTTCATTTGTGCTTCCAATGTTTGTGCCTTCATAGTAAAGCATGTGTTCCATTTTGAAATCAATTATCTATTCATCTTTTATTTTAACTTCATAAAATCCAATAAAGTCCTATTTAATGTCAGACAGATGTTTCTTCAATTCATGCAATCTTCCATAACTTGAAAATGGTCTGCAATTGTACATGTCTAAATATGGCTGCCTGGGTCTGCAATCAAAGGATTCTTAAGTCTTTCTATTTTTGCCACCAATCACTGTCTTGGCTAATGACATTATAATTCGTTTGCAATAAAAGCCATAACTTAGTTTTGTCATGATTAAAACATCATATATTTTTAAAAAATCATTTATTCACACATTCATTCTGTATCAAGGAATACTTAATAGATATTTTAGTTAAGAACTATTAGCAAACTGAGCAGAAAGGCCATGGTGTTTCTTGATCTTAAATTCAGAAGTCAAAAGCTAGTGAAAAATATATAATTACTAAGGGAAAAAACATTGTTTCATTGTTTCAATGGACTGCCTACCACTAGGTCTCATTTAATATTATTAACAATATTTCTTTATAGCCAAATTCATCAAAATTATTATCATTGCTAACTTTATAGTATAATCCTTTTATATCTATATGTAATCCTTCTAAACACTTTCCTTTTTCCTTTTCTTTATTTCTGCTATCTTCATATACATAATATTGCAATTTCAAAAATTCTTCTTACACATTTTTCACAAAAACGTTTTATTATTATTACAGTTTTGACTGTACCTTGCAGTCTTCATTAGATCTTATTTCTTCTACTTCTCTCTATTCTATTAGTAGAAAATGGAGAGAGAGGTAGAAGAAAAGAATAAGATCTGATGAAGACTGCAAGGTATAGTCAAAACTGTAATAATAATAATAATAATAATAATAATAATAATAATAATAATAATAATAATAATAATAATAATAATAAGAAGAAGAAGAAGAAGAAGAAGAAGAAGAAGAAGAAGAAGAAGAAGAGGAAGAAGAAAGAAAAAGAAGAAAGAAAGAGAAAAAGAAAGAAAGAGAAGAAGAAGAAAGAGAAAGAAGAAGAAAGAAAAAGAAAGAAAGAAAGAAAGAGAAAGAAGAAAGAAGAAAGAAGAAAGAAAGAAAGAAGAAAGAAGAAGAGAAGAAGAAGAAGAAGAAGAAGAGAAGAAAGAAGAAGAAGAAGAAGAAGAAGAAGAAGAAGAAGAAGAAAAGAAGAAGAAGAAGAAGAAGAAGAAGAAGAAGAAGAAGAAGAAGAAGAAGAAGAAGAAGAAGAAGAAGAAGAAGAAGAAGAAGAAGAAGAAGAAGAAGAAGAAGAAGAAGAAGAAGAAGAAGAAGAAGAAGAAGAAGAAGAAGAAGAAGAAGAAGAAGAAGAAGAAGAAGAAGAAGAAGAAGAAGAAGAAGAAGAAGAAGAAGAAGAAGAAGAAGAAGAAGAAGAAGAAGAAGAAGAAGAAGAAGAAGAAGAAGAAGAAGAAGAAGAAGAAGAAGAAGAAGAAGAAGAAGAAGAAGAAGAAAGAAGAAGAAGAAGAAGAAGAAGAAGAAGAAGAAAAGAAAAAGAAGAAGAAGAAGAAAGAAGAAGAAGAAGAAGAAGAAGAAGAAGAAGAAGAAGAAGAAGAAGAAGAAGAAGAAGAAGAAGAAGAAGAAGAAGAAGAAGAAGAAGAAGAAGAAGAAGAAGAAGAAGAAGAAGAAGAAGAAGAAGAAGAAGAAGAAGAAGAAGAAGAAAAGAAGAAGAAGAAGAAGAAGAAGAAGAAGAAGAAGAAGAGAAGAAGAAGAAGAAGAAGAAGAAGAAGAAGAAGAAGAAGAAGAAGAAGAAGAAGAAGAAGAAGAAGAAGAAGAAGAAGAAGAAGAAGAAGAAGAAGAAGAAGAAGAAGAAGAAGAAGAAGAAGAAGAAGAAGAAGAAGAAGAAGAAGAAGAAGAAGAAGAAGAAGAAGAAGAAGAAGAAGAAGAAGAAGAAGAAGAAGAAGAAGAAGAAGAAGAAGAAGAAGAAGAAGAAGAAGAAGAAGAAGAAGAAGAAGAAGAAGAAGAAGAAGAAGAAGAAGAAGAAGAAGAAGAAGAAGAAGAAGAAGAAGAAGAAGAAGAAGAAGAAGAAGAAGAAGAAGAAGAAGAAGAAGAAGAAGAAGAAGAAGAAGAAGAAGAAGAAAAAAGAAATTTTTACTGAAAAAAGTGTAAAAAGAATTATTTGAATTGCAATATAATCCTTTTATACAGGTCTTCCACCTTAATTTTTAGATTTTTAAAATATTTTTAGTAGATTACTTTTAAAATTTAATATATCAATATTAAGAAAAGTAAAAAAAAAATTGTATTATTTTGCATTATTCAAATCTATATTTTTAAGAATATAGCAATATTTTTGAAATTATTTCTTTTATAATCAAATCTTATATTTTTGATAGAAACTTAGTTCATTTTAATTTATAAAACTATATTTAAATTTATGAAAATTTTGAAACAATAAATTGTAGACAAAAACAAACAAACAATAGAATGTTCGTGATATTGTTTGACATTAATAAAAAAGAATGTTTTACATACTTTGGGGTAACTTTTACCAATTTAGGTCAAGTATTGTTAAAACATTCTACACCAATATTAGAAACAGATCTATTCAAGGAGATGAAAAACCCTGGATATTGCTGCCCTGCATTCCCAGTGCAACCCACAGCATAAGTAAAATTTGTATGGAAATATTCTTAAGTTTTTGCATCCTTCCACACTAAACCTCTTAATTAACAACACTAAGGACCAGTTGTACCTCAAACAGGTTTCCCAGATCATGTTCAAAGTCACATGCAATAGCACAAACTGCAATGGGGAATCTTGAATCCTGAATCAATCTCTTTACAAGGGTGACCCAGGACAATAGGCTATAAAACCAATACATAAATTAAATCTATTTTCTTCGAATATGAAACCAAGCATGCTCACATATTTGAACTCACATCCACTAGTGTTGTCGGCCCCAAGAGTAATGATGTAAAACACAGAGTCATAAAGATCTGGCACATCACCAATAATGTGAATGCCATCAGTAAGAAAGAATCCTGCATTCCCCTTTCAAAAAAATGGGTTATGTAAATCAACCCATTTACAGTTTGTAATCAATGTATTGTAAATTTCCATTTCTACACATCACGATTCTCTTAAACTGATGTTGCTATAATTTTGATTACAAGTTAATTGAAAGCCTGCATAGATACTGTATTAAAAGATAACATATTATTTTAAAAAAACAATAAACAAACTTTTTTTAATATTTGTGTGTAAAATACAAAAAGATTAAATAAACAGAATATTAATAATTCAAATATCTATTATTCAAAAACTACTTCTATTATACAGATAAAATTTTAAAAGGGGTCTTTAACCATTTATAAAAAAAATTAATTTTTACATACATTTACAAACATAATTACAGGGGAGGGGGGGACGTTTAGTAAATAAATTAATAAACTTAATTGCAATGAGTTAATTATATTTTTTCTTAGCAGAGTTTGCATTTACAAATGGGGTAAAAACTATTCTTGAAATTTTAAAAATTCACAATTATTTGTAAGCTATCTCCTTGCACAAAAATCAGTTTTCTCCGATGATCAGAACAGAAGTTATTAACTCACTTCCGGTGGATTGGGGGGCATCAAAAATTAATTTTTTTTTTTTTTCCAAATCAACACAGAATTACAATGAAGTGATTCATGAGCAAAAAAGTAATAATTCAAAAACAAAATTAATATAAATGATGTTTCAGGCCTAAACAGAGACATTGAAGCTGCAAATTATTCACCCTCTTTCAAGCAATAATTATTGAGAACATTCCAAAGTTTATCAAAACAAACTTTCAGATTATACAACTGAATCCTTGATTATTAAGCAATTCAATCAAAGAAAGCAGAACCCAATTAGTATCAACATATAAGAATCGCTGTGAACCCTGAAGGACTTTATAGTTGGTGGGTCGAACAGGTATTGTGAAAATTTGCAGACACAAGAGGTTGATAATGATTAAAAGAGATTTTTAGCTCCATTGACCTCAGTGTGCAAGATGATCAACAAATGATTTGTTTTTGTGGTGTGCATGTAAATCTAGCTTGATTTCAAGACTACAATGAATCAAATGTTGTATTGGTGGCATGAGTTTGCACTCCCTGTTTTTCCTCAGGGGTGGTGATGATGGGCTTTGTTCATTTGTGGGGGCAGTCGGTGATCACTCTCTAGCTCGCCAATACCCACCGGGTGGGTCAAAGTCACTACCTGCACTTGGACATTGCCCTGAGGGGCTACTACACCATCTGAAAGATTATTTGTTAGGTTAGTGTTTATTTGTGCTCACTATTATTAGGTTTCAAGAGTTAACTTCAGACTTAAAAGTATTTGTAAGGCGATTGGTCTGTTTTGGGCCCCCACCAATTTTTGTAACATTGATGGAGTTTTGATATAATATTTCATGGGCACAGGTTTGCATTCCTCATTTCTCCTTCAGGGGTGGCTGGGGATGGTCTCTAGGGGTCTGGTCTATGGTACGAGCTGTTGACAGTTATTGCCACTACCTGAAAACCTGCTCAGAAGATACCTGGTCAATGTTTCTGTGCCATTTTCCTTTCTGATGGGCTGTTGCACCTCCTTGATGGGTTAGTTTTGGGCAGTGAAGATCTGTGCTCATTATTCGTTATGTTTTCCCATGTTGGCTTTCCAATTTTGCGCAGGTAGACCAAATTTGGTCCCTGCACATTTGGACTGTTAAACTGGGAGACAAAGGTATCCAGAATAGTTTTTGCATGGCTTGGCTGTGGGTTGAAAGTTTGTTGTCTTGTAGACTTGGACCTTGTTGCCTGTTGTGGTGGCTGGCACAATGCTAGACTTGCCCACCTATTCAACTGAAGCTTGAATCCTCATTTTGGGGTCTGGGTGTGGGATCATTGGGCTATGGATAACTTTTAAGCAGTTGGGCCATGTATAGATACACATTGGGCAAGATTATAATAACCCTTTTGTGGATGTAATTGTTGTCTGGAGTGTGTCCTTTTGTAACCAAGATTAATAATTGTTTTTTTTTTTGTACATTGAATGCTTTGCAATCACATTGGGTAATTAGACCTGAAGAACTTTTATGTAATCTTTAACAATAAAGGTTGCTTTAAAAGATAAAAATACCTCTGGAATCAGAGATTCCAAATTAATGTTGTTTTTCTTATATCATAAACATCAAGGTGAGTTTCCTTATATAAACATCTTTAGTAATAAAATGTGAGATCTTAATCTTGAAATCATTGCCAAATAAATAAGAGCAAAGGTAGTAAAAACTATTCTTAATAACATTGAAGTTATAAAATATACCACTATACTCATTTAGGATTTTACCATTTTTGGTTTTATTATAATAATATTATGAGCTTAACACCTTTATTACCCTTATCTGATTATGAAATAATATGTGATATTTCCAGCATGTTTTTAATAAGAATTAGATTTAACAAAAGAGAATGTCTTTCAAATATTTGTAACCTATTATTTGATATGTCTTTATGCTGTAAATAAGAGCTGGCCAAAACATATCTTGCAGTTGCATGCAGCCTGTATTGATAGTTTGTGTGGCCCATTTAAGCTCACAATGAAGGTTTGTGTAGTCTGCATAAAGGTTTTGAATTTTTCAAGTAAAAAAAAATAAAATTAACTAGAATCAAATGCTTATTAGATATTTTAATTCTATCAATATTTGATAACCTTGATGTTGGATATTATCTGATATTTTTATATAATTTTCAAATATATGTTAAGAAAGCAAACTTACAGTGTTTTATTTCAACACACATGCTATAAGCATTTATATACGGATTTATTATTTTGGTAGTAAACCTTGGATTTTTTTAAATGTTACCCTTAGATTACTTAAGATCGGGTAGTCTTGCTGTAAATATATTTTGGTATCATTGAACAAAGTTATTTTTTTGAATGAATAATTTAGCAGTATTATAAGACTCAAATTTAATCACAATGATTACCAATGGTTACATGTTGTAATAACATAAACACTATAACCAGTATCTCATACCACTTCTAAAAAATGTATTTCTTATTTATGTATTTAAGAGTATTTGCCTTGGGGAAAATAAAGCGTTCTTCTTACCAGCGCTAATTAAAAGAATTTTCATTAAGTATTTTGTCATATAATCAAATATGTTTTCAGATGTATTTTGTTTATTTTCAAAACCTCAGCAGCATGAAAATAGTTTTCTTATATATATAATAAATCTTGGAATACTCCCCAAAATAATGTTAGTCACCACGTTTCAGAACCATAAATCAAAGCGTTAATAGCAATTTTATGTATCTTTTTTAATAATTGATTGGCATCTTAATACCATACCCACCAAAGATGTGTGTTAAAGTATATCTCTTATTTAATTAATAAAAGAGCATACAAGAAATAATAGTGTGAATGACAATATGTAATTATTTACCACTTGGTAGACCGCTTGTTCATTCATGCACACACTAATGTATGCAATTAAGTCATAATATATATAAATAATTTGTCATTATATTAAACTAATTTTTATAATCTAACTTGTCTGAATCATTCAAATTCCTTTTTTCTCCACTTCCACATGTACAACTATGTATGTGTATATTTTAAATCATAGTTAATAGATGTCTCATTGTCTTCTCTACTTTGCTATTGGGCCAGACTTAAAAATTAATTCTTGTGTGCCATCATTATGTTATCCATTGGGTATTTGATCTGGGGCTTAGGAAATGGGTTGGAATTCATGTTGGTCCCTGACCTAAATCTTAGGCTTGACTGGGTTTGAAGTATGTTTCATTGAGTTCCAGCTCATGTTAAATGGATAAACATGTTTTGACTGGTACACTACATATATTATATAAAAGTCTTTAAGAAAACTTACCTGGAAAAACTGGGAAATTATAAATGCAATAAAGTACTCCAAAGAAATTTAAAACCATGATTAAATGCATTTTCTTTTATGTACACATATTTTCATTTATAGTTAAAAACATTTTTTTTATAAAAGTAATTGATAATTTTGAATTTTATTTATTTAATATTTTTTTTGAAACATGTTTTTTTAGTAATTTTTATTAAACATTCATTAGACAAAATATCCAATAATAAATATTTCTGTAATAAAAATTACACTACAGAAATATTCATTATTTTTCGTGCTTTTCATCCATTTGATTATCCCTCCAAAACTTGATCAATAGTTAAGCTAAATTAAAATGCTCTTATTTCTGATTGAAAATAAAAAATAACTAAATGAAAGCAAAAGTTAATTAATTTAAGGAATAAAAACTAACTGATTAGTTATTTTTTTTATGAAACTACCTTTTAATAATAATATATCAATTTGAAGCATCATAATATGTCTTTTTTAATTTTTATTTAATTATTAATCAATTATTTTATTACATAATTGTTTAAAAATATTTAGTGTTAATGTCTTTTGGAAAATAATTATATGCAAAAATGTATATGAGATATGCTTAAAATCTGAATAAAAATTGCAATTTTTTCCTAGTGCACTTTCAACTAAATTATATTAGTCATTGCAAAAGATAAAACACTATTAACAAGAAAGACTCATTTATTCCCCTCTCTAAAAAATGGACTATTTAAGCAAATAATTAGCTATGCAATTATGCTAATCACCTATTCACATTTCATTAATAAAGCTGGCAATCTTCTTCCCACTGTCAATTGCCATGCTATGACTAATATAATTTAGTCAAAAGTACATGCTTTTTATTATGATTTTAAGCATACCTCATGTTTTTGCATATAATGATTTTTCATATTACATTACCTTGAGATATTGTACACCAAAGACATTTTTAATGTTAATGTCTTTATTCCTCCATCTATCTGTTCTAGGAATTGACAGTGTTTGTGACTCAATTTCAATACAGCCTAGAGTTGAGGGATGATTTTCAAATTATTCCAATAGTTATTTAAAGTTAGAATAAGCTGTTATATTTATTTACTTTTTGCTCTCAGTAACAGTTCAGAGTTTTTGCTTCCTAAGTTAGATTAGTTATAGGAATTCAGAGATTTATATTGGTGTTTGAACTTCCAGATAATAGCCCTGTATGGTACAAGATATCACCTTTGACATCCATGTACTACATTATATATATATATATATATATATATAATGTAGTACATGGATGTCAATATCTTGTTAATATATATATATAATAAGAATGAGAGAAAATGACTAACTTCAGATGCACTTCACTATTGCAGTGCCGGTCCTTCAAGCAGAAAAATATAATAATAAAAATGGATAACCAACAGCGCCTATAACCAGACCAAGGTATACAAAGTATAACCTGTGTCCACATTTCCTGGCTATAGCACTTCCCAGCTGCTAAATTAAAACCCCTACCATCCAAAGTATTTTTATTTATTTTGAGGTAAAATCTCAGTTGCCAGATAATCACTAAGTTATAATTAGTATGCTTAGATGACAAGTAGACAATTAAGTGCTTGATTAATTCCTAACTAGCTTTTTTATTTAAGTATAAGGGAGACAAACTATAACATATTGTTTAATGCTTACTTTTCACTACAGACTATTTATTAGTAACCTAATTATAAAAGAGAAATGACCAAACAATAATTAGCAAACATATGTTTCATTTAAAACACTTATAATCAAAAAGACATGGTAATAAAATATAATAAAAGAACATTATAAATTTATTTAAACACACTTCTATTTAAAATATATGATAATAAAGAATACTATAACTAACACATTTAAATTTAAATATGCACACACACACAAACATATAAATTCACTACTCAATGAAAAGCTTTGCATATATTAAATATGTTATTATACATTAAAAATGCACACACATATTAGGGTTTATTCTATATAATGACTTGTGAGAGACACTTAAAGATTGTTATGGCTATCAATGTTTAACAAACTTTTTTATTCGACCATGATCAGTTTATAAATCGAAATAAAGAAGTTCATAGTTACCTAGGATTTTGCACTTTACAATTTTAAAAATACAACTCCTCACTTCTTCTGTCATATTGATTACCAACTGCTTGGATTTTTGGACTCCATTAATTGTTTTGGCTCCTGGATGACTTTCTATGTTTACTGAGATAGATATTCCTTTACTATTTAGATTATTGAGTAGGTGCAATTTCTAGATGGAGGACTTCTGGTGTTCTGGATGACCAGGACTGAAGACTGGCCACATACCCTGGCGACTGTCTAGCTCTGCATGATGATAGATGGTTCCAGTAAATGTGAAGATACCTAATTGCATGCTGGGGATGTTAATAGCTTTCCCCATCTTCTCTACTCTGGAAACTTTCCATGATAGCAATATGAGTATGCTTGCATACACAGTTATAATCTTAATCTTAATGATTACTATGAATGAAGCTGAATGATGCTGGAATTGAAAACATTAAGAAATTGCCACGAATAGATTTTTCAGTTTCTTTATATGATTCCTCTTTATAGTCTCTCTAGTTATAATTCCGATCTGATTTAATTTACAAATTTTATTAATTACATTTCCATTGTGTTTTAATCTGCATTTTTGTGTAGATTAACCTAGCATTTGGGTAAGATACCATCTTGAATCATTTTCCATTGTTTTCACTTAATGAAATTTAGAATTATTATTTCCTTTCTTTTGTTTATCGGCTGAGCAATCTTTAAGTGGATTTAAATTTATACGCTTTCTTTTCATATTTTAATTCAGTTTTCATTTTTACACACACACACACATTTTTTCTTTAAGTTTATGAAAAGAGAGGACTATAGTTTTAACTTTTTACTTAGTTAATCCCCCCTCCTTTTCCTATTCATTCTTTAACTATTAAAACATATATATATATATTGTGCCGCCTGCCTTACTTCTTTAAACTGAGAGAGTGCAAACCTCTCAAGCGCTTAGCCAATCAGATCGCAAATACTGAGACAGAGAATTTAACAAGAAAAGAGTGGTTCCAATCTCTTCTTTACTTGTCTTTCTATATATCCAATCCAGTCCAAAGTACTTGGATCTGAAAGCGTGAATCTTAAATATCTTTACACTCAACTCACTGAGTTCTAATTATAAACATACAGCGTGAAATCTTTCGATTTACTATGTAGTAGTTTTTTGGTTATAACTTGCAGCAATATATGTAAATAATATTTATTTTTACAAAGTGCAGATGGTATTGAAATTAAACTGAGAAAGTGCAAACCTCTCAAGTGCTTAGGCAATCAGATCGCAAATACTGAGACAGAATTTAACAAGAAAAGAGTGGTTCCACTCTTTTCTTTACTTGTCATCCAAAGTAAATTCTCTGTCTCAGTATTTGCGATTTGATTGACTAAGCACTTGAGAGGTTTGCATTCTCTCAGTTTAATTTCAATACCATCTGCGCTTTGTAAAAATAAATATTACTTACTTCTTTAAATTTAAAAAAGAAATAGAAATCCTTTTTTTATATCTATTTTTTCTTTTTAACTCTCACTGTCTTTGAAGGCTTCAGATCTGTCAGGTGAAGATAGTAATATCATTGATAGCCAGCTACCAATAATATCAACACTCTGCTATTAAATTATAACACTGGCCATCCAAGCACTTTATTTATTTTAAGGAAAAAACCCTTTAGGCACCAGTCAATTACAATGTAATTAATGTGCTTGCTCAACCAGCAATGAATTTAGTACCTGCCCTCCCAGCCAGCTCATCAGATTCTAGCTACTCCAAATTCTCCACCCACATTATAAACCTCCTTTTCTCAATTTCAATATTATAGTTATTTACTTATTAAAACCTTGGCATTATGCAAAATCTATTGCCTAAAATTTCCCCTTTTTTTTAATATTGGCTCAAATCACTAATGATAATTAAACATTTCTATATCCTGCTTTGTTTCTTTAACTTCTCATTCTTGTCCCATAATAGAAATGCATATGTACATTTTTGTAATACATTAGATATTTAATACATATTATTTTATACACTTAAATAATACAAATAGAAATAAAAGCATATTTAATTAAAGTACACACACACCCTAATGAGATTTGATTTTAACCATCTGTTTATGAAAGCTAATGTATGCAATAATAATAATCTAGGAATTAATAGTTTTTACAAAGTTCAAGGGTTTTATCTTACTGGTTTTTAATGGCTATAATTAAAAGTTTGAAGATCAAGGAAAATAAAATTTTACCTAGAATTTGAACACGTTAATATGCGCAATAGTGAAATGTAGCTTCTGCTGATTCTGTTGCTCCAACTGGTTGACGATGATTCCTCATAGGCTCTTTATTTTTTTTTAGTGATGACATATGAACTATTCTGGACATGGACACTCCACTGATTCTCAGGTTCAAACGAGCATTTTTCTTCGAACTAACTGCAGGTATTATTGCAGTGAAGGTTCAGGCCGGCTGCATGATTCAATAGGTTCAGCAACACATTTTTTATTTAACAGAATCAACTTTGACTTATTTGATTAAAATTTTCAATATAATATAATAATATATTCTGATAATAATAATAATAATAATAATAATAATGATAATTTAAACAATACCCAGCTCTCCCTTATATATCCAGTATTTCCTTATCTTAGGATCCATCAGACATACTACTGCACTCTTATTGGGTATCTGTTTCTTTTCTTTTAGCATATAAGATTCCTTCCTTTAGTTTATATTTTAATTAAATAGTATTAATTAATCCTTTGTTACTTTATCACTAGCCATTGCAATTACATTTTTCTTTGTTTTGTTTTTAATTCTTTTATTTGCATTAGCTTTCAATTGTATTTTTTTGAGAAAATTCCTTTCTTTTTAACATTTCTTATATACACACACATTCCGTTACTTTAACATTATAAGACAAGAATGAAGCTATTTACATCATAAATAAATAATAGTATTTATATTGTAAATTAATAATAATAAAAAAATTTTTAATCACTTTCCTTTATCTATTCTTTATTTCTGAAATATTTTCCCCTACTTTCAATCATTTATCTCAATAAAACCCCGACCCCTTGTTCTTTTCTTTTTCTAAAAATGTTTAACCTTCTTTTTTTTTTTTTGGGATGTAAATATACAATTTATTTTTAAAACTTTTTTTTTTTAAACAAATCTCTTTCAACAAATTTATGCATGATAAATACTATGTAATGACTGCATTGGTACATTTTCTTCATCCCCCCCCTCTTGAGAGTAAAATGTCATTCTGAGCATTTTAGCTCTAATCCCCAAAATTAATAAAATAATACAAGATCCTGTTACTTTATTATAATCGTGATCCATTATTTGCTAAACTTGATCTATTCCCTTTTATTAATTGCAGTGATCGAGCATTGAACATTCCCTTTTTTCAGTCCCCTGAGCGATCTCGAATGCATTGTTCCCATATTCTCATATGATCTTATATAACCCATCATATATTCATTGAAACTTTACATATTTCCTTCTCAGGATGGTTAACTGGGTTTACCCTCAACTTAAACACATACCTGACTCTCCCTTGCCTATTTCCCATCCTTCTGAGCCTATGGCATGCTTCGTCAGCATCTTTTTTCTGTTAATATATTGCATCCCGATCGGCAAAATAGTTTTAAATGGGTATGGAATATTGTCACCATAGTGTAGTCTGATAGGTTCAAACCCTGTTGACTCATTTTTTGACCAATTTATCATGCTGGCAACCCTTGTTGCTTCCCCCACCAATCTTTGATGATCATTCTGTAGGTACATGCGAAATAAGTGTCCCAACTCTCTCATGATACATTTGCAGGGATTAGACTGCGGATTGAGAACATGCCTTATTTTGTGATGTTCCGTCCATCTTTTCCATTCTCCAGACAGAAAGGACATTCTGTGGTCTGATATTATTTTCTTCGGAATTCCCACATCTTGAAAATATTGCTATTCCAGTACTCTTATAATCTGTCTAGCATTAGCCTGCATTACCAGATAAACAGCCACGAATTTAGAAAATACATCATAAGCTACAATGAGATATTTCATTCTATTAAACTGGGATAGGGTCCATAGAAATCTATTGCCAACAAACTGTTGGGCTGATATGCATATATGGGTCTCAATGGCCCTGCACTTGATGTGTTAGGGGGTTTGGTCTTTGTGTATATGGTACATCCCTCAATGATGTTTAAGATACTCTTACACATTCCTGGCCAATAAAACCAATGACCTATCCATTCTTCAGTTTTGCTTGCACCATAATGTCCATATCTTTTGTGTATGCACATAATCACTTGTTCCCGTTATAATGGGATTAGCCATTTTCCATATGTACTTTATGCATATATGTAGTCTTGTACGATTGTGTGTATGTATATATAACGATACACGTATATGCATAATGGTTTTAAAAAATATTTATTCTTAAATTATTCCATTTTATTGCCCCAGCATATTTATGAGCATCAATTTATGACCTCAAGCGCCAATCCCATATTTCTATAAGAATTATGCTGGGAGAACTGGAATACCAATATGGAAATGCCCCTGGACTAGCTCTGCCCAGGGCTGGTGGTAAAATTTACCGGCAGTAGATCCAACTCTCTCTTTTTTTTTATTTAAAAAAAAAACTCATAACACACACACAAAAAAAACCATTCATTTTATATACATTTATTAGCTATGATATGTACGTATGTATAAAAAAAAAAATATTATTTACTTAAGTTAAATTAGTGTCTCTTTTCTCTTTTAAATCAAAGATTCATATCAGTTTTCTTTTTTCTTTGTTTGCTCCTTTCTCTTTTTGCCTAAACTCCACACACACACAAATATGCTATTATATGTATTTTGCACTGAAGATTTAATTGGACTAATTTATACACTAATAAATTCCGTAGTAAATAGTTTGACCTCTCCGGGCAAAGAAAATAAATTGTAAGTCCACAATTGTGTCAAATAAACAGTTTTCTCAAATTCGTGGAGTAAGCTTACTAAAAGTGACATATATAGATGTAATTAGAAACAAAATACCTGGTTTCCCCGGGGAATTGATCGAATCCTCTTGGTGAAAATGGATCTCCGATTCTTTGTCGGTGAACGAACTTTGTTTTTTTTTCTTTGAAGTTCGGGTTCCATGGCTAAAGTCTATTTATTCATTTCTTCCTTTCTCTTTTGGTGATTCAATATTGTTGCTTATTGAGGCGAATTCTCCAGGCTTGACGTCCCTTCTCCACTATCGGCAGCTGCTATACATTCGGGGGCAAAGGATTCGGACCCTCCGCACGTTGAAGCCTCTACCCCAGCCTGACCGTATTTTATCAAAATGTATATCACGTTGACCGTCCACTTTCTTCTACCTCCAAACTTATACTGACTAATTAATTTAATTTTTCTTTAATTATCAAACTTATCTTTTTTTTCACTCTTTTTTTTAAAATTATATTTCCATTCACATTCTGTATGCCTCTGTTGGAATGTTCCACAAAAGCTTTTTACACCTATTTCTTTCCAAATAATATTTAATTGGTATTAGACATTCCACGATTTTTATAATACTTCCATTTTTGTGCAAAATTTGTCTTCCATCTTGACATTTAAAGTTCTTTTGTTGACTTAATATGTATATATTTAAAAAGTTTATCAAACAAAATATTTTTTATTTTTATTTTGTGAATTTTCATTTTTAATGGTTCAAAAATGCACTCACACATATACATAGCAATGTGTATAGCTGGGTTTGGCAAAAGAGAGAAAAAAAATCAGAGCAAGTGTATAAACCCCCCCCCCCATACCTCTTCTATGAGTTCTTTTTAATTAAATTAACTAAATCAATTCTGTACAACCACGCAAATGACCGTTGATTGTATATCAAACTATAAATATTAATTTTGTTAGTAAAGTAATATATATTTTTAATAATACGTTAGTAATAAGATATACATTTTTTTAATAATGCGGTAAGTATACAAATCCGTATTTGTCTAATTATCGCAACAGGGTTTGATTATGCCTGCCCTGTTGCACCGTATGGCCGTGGAAGAACAATTCATGTATGTTCACCTTCTTTCATCTTGTGCTGCAAAAGTCCTCCTTTTAAGCCATATCATTTTCTCTCCTTCCATAATGAACTGTTTATAGCCCCATTTATTGATTGATGGTGTAAATACCATATTATTTGTTTATAATCTGCATCCTCCTTTTGCAGCTCTTTTTCTTTGTAAACTATGTTCTACTCTTAGCCTCCATGTACTTCCACTGTTGCTAGGTATGCATTGTTGCAATTCAGATGTTGTTGCTTATGTTCTATTGGGTAGTGGCTTAAAGCATCTGCTGCCATATTGTCCTTGCCTCGGCAGTACTGTATACTATAATCGAATTCTTGTAAGAATAGACTCCATTGAATCAGCCTACTATTTGTGAGAAAACTGTGATTGAGGAACTCAAGGCTATGGCGGTCAGTCATCACTATAACCTGTGATCTTATTAAGTATTGCCTAAATTTTTTAAAGGCCCACATGATCGCTAAAGCCTGTCTCTCACTTACTGTATAATTCTTTTCTGGCCCATTCGATAAGTGGCTTACAAAGAAAAGCACCCCTGCCTCCCATCATCCTCTATCTCAGACAATGTGGCCTCTAATCCAATTCCATTACTGTCGGTTTGCACCACAAATGGCTTACCAAAATCTGGGTATGTCAGTATGATTTCTCTTAGGAAACCTTTTTTTACACTTTCAAAGCTGCACTCACGTTGCTCTTCCCATGCCCATTTTTTCTCTTTCCTTAGTAATTGTAACAGAGGCTCCATGTCTGAGGAAAATTTTTTATAAAACCGATTGAAAAAATTGCACAATCCGAGAAAAGATTTAATGTCTTTTTTCTTCATTGGTCTTGGAAAATCTTGTATAGCTTGGATCTTCTCTCAATTTGAAGATATTCTTTGCTCACTAATAATATGTCCTAAGAATTTTTACCTCTGGTGTCATTAAATGGCTTTTGTCCAAATTTATTTTTAATTCCCTTATTTTTACATTCACAAAACAACAGCTTCAAATGTTCAAAGTGTTCTTCCACACTTTCTGAAGCTAGAATTATATCATCTACATATATCATAATCAAGCCCTTAATTTTTTGACAATACATGGTCCACGCATTGTATTAGTCCCGCCCCGATGTTTTTTAAACTGAAGGGAATTTGGTTGAAACTATATGCCCATCCGTTATAGTGAAAAATGGTATATTTCTGGGCCTCGGGATGCAATCTGATCTGCCAGTAACTGGCTGTTAAATCAAGTCAAGAATATTTTTTTAGGGATATTTCATTAGTAATTCACTTATAGATGGTGGGGCATTGGTGTCTAATACTGTTATTTTATTTAATTGCCACCCATCTAGGCATAACCAGATAAACCCGTCTTTTTTCTTTACTATCGGGTTATTGTATGGGGAGGAGCACTTAGAAATTTCTATACCCAATTTCAACATATTCTCTAGTTGTTCCTCCACTGCACTTCTGTATTGATGCGATATGGGATATGCTTGAGCTTGATATGGTTGATCTTTTACAAGCCTAATCCTATGCTCGTATCCCCTGATAACTCCAGGGGTTTTTGAAAACATGCTGTCATATGTATCCAACAACTCCTTCAACCATTCCTTTTCCTTACTCCCATGACATCCACCTTCCAACACCTTTTCCTCTTTTCCTATCACTGCACTTTCTGCATCATGCTCCACATTATCATTTGCCTTGCAGACCTCAAATGAAATTTCTGCCTTGTTGATCCTCACCTGACAACGTTCATAATCTAACACGCAATCTGCTTTGCACATAAAGTCTGACCCCAGGATAGCATAGTGTATTAGTCCCTCTAAGATTAACATGATGTGGTTGTATTCCTTTCCTGCTATACTCACACTCACCCAAGATTGTTCCGATGCCAGATCATCTCTTTTCTCATTCACCAAAATTACACAAACATTCTTTAACGGTAAGGTTTTAATTTTTACATTGCTCCAACATATCTCATTAAAGGTTTGCTGCGACATTATGGATATCTTACTTCCTGAGTCAAGCAATGTGCTAACCACTGTTCTTTCGATATTTATTCCTATTTTAGGACAGGACTGAGGTGTCATTGTCAGCTCCTCCCTTTCCTCATTTTGTACTAAGTTTGCTGCTTGTATGTGAGTATCTTCAGCATTCCCTTCCTTACTCTGACTTTTCTCATGCTGTCTATCACTGTCTAGCATCATGAGTATCTCTGTGGTTTGTTCTACAGCATCCTTCCCCATTATTATTGCTTGAATGTTTTCTGGAACCCCCCGCCTTACTAAATGCAGAATCTGTCATTTAGATATCTTATACACTGTCACCATTCTTAATTTCACCACTTGTTTATGAAAAAATGCAATCATTAACTCCCCTGTTCTCCATTTGTCCTTTGCTACCTGACATTTAACCTTTTCCTGCAGTCCCTCCCCCCAAGTTTGCTAACAGTGCTTATATTCCTCAAAGTTTGTTGGTTTTACTCCCATTGACTCCCACCAAATTTGAGCCTTATCCTGTATGTAGCTACAGGCTATGCTAACTTTGACTGATTTTCTGAATTCATTACATGATAAAAACTGTTCCAAGCTCTCTAAGTGCCTATTTGGTATTTCCCCTCTGTTTCCTGTGAAAGTTTTTATTTTTATAACTCTACTCACCACTTCCAAATTGAATGATCTATCTACTCTTATTTAAACAAAAAATTCTTTTCTTTTTATTTTTATTTTACACGAACGTCCAACCAACCCCATCCTCTTAGTTTTATTGTTTGTTCTGCTTGTCCTTCTATCATAATTCGCCTGGAGTGTCCTTTTTCTTTTTTTAATCATGTTTACAGTCATATGAAATTTCAACCATCTATTGGTTGTGCCAATTTGATACATTCTGTTAGACAATACTAGTGGGCTCTTTAAATCTAAATTAGTTAAGTTCTTTCTAACTGTCACCTGTGTCAGTTATGCCATGTATTGAGTGCCATTGTGCCGCCCACCTTACTTCTTTAAATTTAAAAAAGTAAATCTAAATTAGTTAAGTTCTTTCTCACTAACTGTCACCTGTGTCAGTTATACCATGTGTTGAGTGCCATTGTGCCGCCCACCTTACTTCTTTAAATTTAAAAAAGAAATCCTTTCTTTATATTTATTTTTTCTTTTTAACCCTATCTTTGAAGGCTTCAGGTCCATCAAGTGAAGATACTAATATCATTGGTAGCCAGCTACCAATAATATCAACACTCTGCTACCAAATTATAACAATGGCCATCCAAGTACTTTATTTTAAGGGAAAAGCCTTTAGGCACCAGTCAAATACAATGTAATTAATGTGCTTTCTTGACCAGCAACAAATTTAGTACCTGCCCTCCCAGCCAGCTCATATAATTCTAGCTACCCCAAATCTCTGCCCACATTATAAAACCCTCTTTCTCAATTTCAATATCATAGTTATTTACTTATTAAAACATTGGCATTATGCAAAATATATTGCCTAAAAATTTTCCTTTCTTTCACATTATATATATTTTGTACCATCTAGTCGTTAGTTAGCAACCCTAATTATGTATTTTAATATAGAGTCTCTTGCTTCTCTCTGACCACTGGCATGGCAAGAAACTATGCTATTAGTAGCATCAGATGTGTTGTCATGTAGGTGGCACTGTCGAGTATAGATTTTGGATTCGAACTTGGAATTTCTGGGAGGTAACCCCTCTTAAAGTATTGTTTCATGTCTGGGGTTTGAATTCTGCAGTATGTTAATGAGGCATGTTAATCTAACCATTAAAATACTGAACTTTAAATGCAATTATAAGAGATTTAAGCACAGACTTCCAAGTTTTTTCCAGCTATCCACTCCTTCAATAACCAATGCAAGAGTTGGAGAAGATTGAAGCCTGTCCATTAAAGATTTTCTGTTTTAATACAAACTGAGCACTGATGGTATATATGTGTGGCTGCAGTGCTAATTCAGCACAAAATATGTATATTGGAGATCTTTATCTTTTTCACATGTATGTGGTCATGCGTACTGTTTATATAAGGTTGAGTGGATAGCTGAAAGGAGCTTGAAGGTCTGTGTTCAAATTCTCTCGAATTACACCTAAAGTTCAGTAAATATATATATTTAAAATATTATAGATTCAGCCTAAATTCTGCCCATCCTTCTTTATATTTAAATGAACATATTTAAATCCTATATATGAAAGGTTAGAATTACTTAAAATCAACATGGGTATGACAACAATATTGGCATCAATAAGGGCTTTGAGCACTCCACCATCAGATTTTCAATAATACAGATAACTGAAGTGTTGGAGGGTGGAAAAGATTGAACCCTGTTCATTAAAGTTTGAAGATTTATTATCTTAATATAAACTGAGCACTGATTGTATATATGTGTGAGAGATGGTGATCTGAATCAACTGATGAGTGCTGTCTCAGCATAAAATACATATGTTAGAGATCAATTATCTTTTTCACATGTATGTGGTCCTATGTATCAGTTATATGAGTGAATAGCTGAAGGGAGCTTGAAAGTCCATGTTTAAATTACCTCTAAGTATTATATAATTAATTTCCAAACTTTTACAGAATTTAGATCAAATATCATTAGCATTTAGAGTATTCTATATAGCTATCATTGACAAATTACCAACAGATATTGTATTAAACAATTCAAAACAAAGCAAAACTCTCCATATAGTAGTGCCATCTTGTGCTAACAAGAGCAATCAATGGATGCCAGAAGGCTTGTGCATAAAATCCCTATCTAGTGCCTACTCATCCCATATCCCCAGACTAGATAGGGATTTTATGCACAAGCCTTCTGGCATCCATTGATTGCTCTTGTTAGCACAAGATGGCACTACTATATGGAGAGTTTTGCTTTGTTTTGAATTGTTTAATAACAATTATTGTGCTAGTATGGGATAGTGATCATGAGATATTGTATTATTGTAGAATATGAATAATTTATTATTTGAAAATGATCTCTCTTCACTAGTTATACTTGTAGAAAGAATTAATATTCTTAATGACATGCTCAAATTTGGGAATAAAATAGTGAATCATTTTTATGAATATAACTTAGAACATCCAGTAGATTCTTGAATTGAAATAATTCACTTGAAAATAAATTTTTAAACATAGTTCTTATATACATTTTCTCTTCATTTATGCCTTTATTATTATCATTGTTGCTTAAATAAATTTGTAGATTGAAACATTAAAATTTTTTTTTTTAATTCAATTTCATCAAGTTTATTTATAGTTGACAAAAGTAATTAATTATATGAATATTGATCATATAGTCAAATTATAGTTTTTTTTTTCCACTGTTAACAAACACACATTGGGAAGCTATTTTCCACATTTCCCTTCTTTATGGGCCTATGTTCCACTACAAATTGACACTCAGTCTGCAAAATTTCTAAGATTACCAAACTTACAATGACCAGTAGGAGGGCTCCACTAGGCATGTAGCCTAGCACATAATGAAGTTATGGAAGAGTAAATATGAAAAAAGTGCTTATACGGAAAGTGGATTATTGGTTTTTATGCTGGGTTTGGGAAAAGATAAGGGGGATTTATATATAAAGGCCATAGAGTTGACAAAGATTATGTTGTGGAAATGGGATGGAGCAGAATATGGGCAAACTTAGACTGGGGAATGGAAAATAAAGTGGCTAACAGGTTTCTCGGGGCATAATTGTTGAGAGATTCTTGACTCCATTTAAGAAGCTACAGTATATCACATCACTATATTGTGAAGAATCTTCAATGATCATAGTGTTAATTTTTTAATGTGGTGACATAAATTTTAAGGTGTAATCTTATGCAGACTCTTACGAATTATAATTTGTTTGAACTAGAGGAGACTTAGTTGTTAACATTACAAATGAATTAAAGACAGAGGCACTTAAAATAGTTTAAATATTATATTCATTTTTTTATACTAACTGCTTTGCCAATTTCCTTTTTCAGAACACTCTAACTGACTCAATCCAAAATTTAAGACAAAAGAGAAACAAACTTTAATTCCATTCATTTTTCTTTTTAATACAGTTCATTATTAAACATTTTATATCTTTTTTTTTCAAGGAAACATGCATCACACAAAATCTACAAAAGATAGCAATCCAGATTTATACTGGATACTTGTCTAAATAGGTGTGAACTTAGGTTGACTTACTAATAAGAATGAGCATTATCATGCACCAAACTTCTACATTTTGTTAAATAATTATATTCAATCCCTAATAAATGGTGCAAGTGTCTTTTGTTTTCTTAAGCCATTGAACATCCCTTCTTCATACAACAGGTTCTGACATAAGGTTCCTGTGTTTGCTTATGGATGGAACTCTTAACTGATTGTTATCCCGCCAATCCCGGTTTGTCTTTCCAGATCAAGCAGTTAACATTTTTGGGATTCTAAAATATTCAAACATTAAACATTGAAACAGTAAGATTCGTATTCGAATCTTAAGTTTCACTTTTTTCTGTCGTCTCTCACTGACCGGTCTATCCCGCCCAAATTTAAACTTTTTGGTATTGAATTGTGTGTGCATCAATATTAAAAATGTATAAATATATGTAGAATTCAGCATAAACTCGCACACATTTCGATCTCAAATTAAAGGCAATAAATAGGGATAAAATAATATAATTTAGATTTCTTTTAGTTATATAATTTTGTATAATTTTAATCATTTATTTTGGATTATAAAGTTCGTATTTATTGCTTTGTTTAAATTTCATTTAATAATAATTCTAAAAAAATCTGATGTAATATTTAATTAAAAGTTAAAATAATCTTATGTTCCCTTTTTGTCTTTGAAATTTAAAAGCATCAGTCAGTGATAGATAATAGATTAATTAAAGAAAAATTCCCCAAAATGTAATTAGTAAATGTAAAATGTAAACAATAGAACGGCAGCTTTCTTTATAATTAAAACCAACAAAGTGCATTGATTATCCTCAGGGCAGATTAAGTAGAACCTAAAAATACCTTAACAAAAATGTGAAAGATCAAGATAAGAAAAGAGGCCATCTTAGACTGGCTGGAGACATTCACTTAAACTTTAGCTTTGCTCTCGATCACTGAGAGTTTCCAAAATATAAAAATAAATTGTTCCTGCCAAGGTATGACTGAGTAAAAGCACCTACATTATTCTCCATCGGGAGATGGCCTATCGGATGCCAAACTTTCCATTGCCTGTCATACATTCACCATGAAGATCTGCTGCCTGAAATAAATGAGAAAGCTGCTGCTGCTGTTAAAATTAATGAAATGCCTAAATACAAGAAAGAACTGCTAATCACGAACCTTTTGCTACTAAACTAATGGAATCAGAAAACTTCTCATCTTACTTATCTAAATTGTAAAATGTAAAAACTACCATTTGTATAACTAAAGTTGAATAATTAACTTAATGTGTAAATTTCTCTAATAATCTAGCTTACCTCATTCTATCTTTCTTGGGTGCATACTTCTAGAATCTACATTTTATCTATATTTATTATTTAATTATTGCATGCTCATAATTGTCTCAATTTTCAAAGTCTAAATCTATGATCGCTTGAAACAGTGAATGCGTGTCAAATTTTCATTAATATTTACTTTCATAAATCACTTAACTTTCATATAAATCGACACACATTCAATGCATCATTTATTGTAATGCAGGGTCTACTACTTCACAAATGGCTGGCATATTAGTTGTAATAATTCCCAGTTTATATATGTTTTGTATTTATTAAATCTTAATGAATAATTCTAGAAAATTACATTTCTTTGAGAGTCACCAACGTTCTTTTAGTAAATGTTGATAATGTAGGGCCAGATAGAAATCTATTTAAACCTTATCATAATCGTTAATACATTATACATGTGTTACGCTTTAGAGATGCGATGACCCATTCCGCCGTAAAATTCCCGGATTCTTCCGGGTTGAAATTAACCCCAGTCATCCTACACCAGCGAACATAATGGGTGCTTTTGTAGGACTTGATGACGTCACGCAGCCAGCCGGCAAACTGCGACACAGACTGCTTGTCCCTGGTTATGCTTATGTGACATCTTACTTCGTCGGGCCGATGGCAGAGACCAGCCTGACATTCTTATAAACTCATTCACGGCATTGCAGTTTCGATATACTGCCATTCCATATCGCCTTTTTAAAGTGTACCACTTGCTCCTTTCTTAATTTTATTATTCTATATATCACTCCGCCTCTGTATTATCTTCATAATTCACTCTCAAATAAATGTTTGCCCTTAGTTATAAATAAATATTTTAATTAAATAAATATATGTCTGCCGCTACTCTCATAACCCTTACTTTAGACTCTTGCATTGCAAAGGTATAAATCCCTCCAGGCATGCATTAGAAATACTTACTCGAGAATTTTAGGTAGCTAGATTACGCCTTCAAATAAATGAATTCCTTTTGTAAACAAATAAATAAATGTATTATTTAAAATATAATCATGTCGCAAATCCCGCTACTGAAGCTTTTAATCCATAAAATATTATTAGTAAATGATCTTATTAAAATGTGTTAATAAATAATTTTAAACTATATGTCTGCAGTTACGTTTCATTTATTCGATACCCATTCTATATAATATTTCCTCGATTATGTAAATATGAATGTTTAATTAATATTAGTTTGACTATTGGCTAACTCGAAAATAAAATCATGAATCTCTTGCATATCCTTGACCACCATGCCTAAAGAAATATTTACTAATGTCGCAGCAGATGCGTTGTTTCGTGGATTGTATTGTGGAACCGACAAACTATGTTCGAACTCAGTACCACAGGTGGCTTCACTACCTCGATGGTGCTGCTGTTCTGTGTTGTGGTCGAATTCTGCATTATGTTTACGAGTCACATGTTTTCTGACTGTTCCAACATAATAAAATGAATTAAAATAATTTTAATGAATAAGTTAGTAAAATAACACCATATCTTCCTTTTTCTTTATTCAACCAAATTAACAAAAAAAATTCCTGCTTATAACCCCATACTCTATTGCTGAAACTTTTGTGTACAGCTAACTCAGTTAATGAAATCTAGAATTCTATTATGTTAATCAGAATAAGTTTTTTAAGTAAAAATTCATATTTATCCTGATTGATCAGCTGTTTTACTTCCAACAAGTAGGTAATGTTCTTATATGATTTCGTCCTGAAACTACTCGCATGATTCCTTTTTGTCGACTGGATTTTTGACATATCCTTGGCTAAATTACTGAACTCATCCTTTTTGTAGTTGGCAATTGCTTGGATGGCTCCAGGTGTAGCTGTGAGATATATTTCCCCAAGGGGAAAGTTTTCTATGTCCTCTAGCCAGAGAACATTTTTTTGGTGCTGATTAATACAATATTTAGCAAAAGTTCTGATTTTATATATTTCTTTTAACAAAAGCAAACTTTGCAATTTATATGTTTTTCACGAACCAGATTCACTTTTCAGTTTAGTTTTGAATATATGTTGACACTTCTAATTTCTGTCCTTTTATTCTTGCTGTATTTTTAGTTAATGAAAAAGTTCTTGTCCAATTAGCACAATAGATAGACTCTAGCAATATTTTTAATTACAAATACTTGTTTTTATCTTGTGTTTCAACAATAGTTAATTGCAAAAATCTACAATTTTCCCCAACCTACATTTTCCCAAGAATTACAATAAAAAACAAAATTTTAATGAAAACTAATCTCAAGATCTAATTTTATCTCAAGTTGTAATAAATTAATAAAACAAAGAAATCCTGATTTCTTCAAGATAAAAAAAATTCAAAAAAAAAATTCAAAGGTAATTTATTATTTTAAAATATTTTTTCTATAACTATACTTTTATTAAAATAAAATATATGTACACTCTCAGTATAGACAATATACTTGTATTTAAATATTAGACTTTAAGTGTTCCAATTATTTTTATCTTGATGAAATCTTTTAGAATGCTTTTTTAAAAAAATGATTGAAAACCATAGGTGCTTTAATTATAAAATCATAGAGAAGTGAAACTAATTCCTGTTAGAAGAAGAAATGCTGATGAAATTTTCTTTTGAATCAATCCATTAACATCACAAAGTTTAAGAATATTATATTTTTTCATTTTTAAAGATGGGAAAAGGAATTTATATAATTAGCCCTAAAAAATGAAATTTGCTAGTTTTGGTCTTACTTAATTGTTCACAGAGTAATTCAGTTAATTTTAAACCTGGTATAAAACAAATATCCAAATAACTGGTGACCAGCCCATAAAAATGGAAGTGGATAGTGGCAATGGAGTATCTCTCATATCAGTCCATGACTGTCATATTATTACCTCCAAGTGTAACTCAAAGTTGGAAAAAAACTAAACTTAGAGCTCTTGATGTAAATGGCAATGCAGTCAAAATTAAAGGTGTAGTGCAAACCCCTATAAATCAAACAAATAGAAAATTAATACTTACCTTTATACATCATTTATGCCCTGATCAACTCCCTAATTAGTCAAATTCTCAATAGTAAAAAAAGTCGGTCAAAAAATGAAAATTCATGAGGCAGTGTTGACTGCACTCCTCCATCATGACTCCTACCACCAAATCTGGAAAATCACCTGCAGAATTGTATCTTGGTAGAAAATTGTGCACTAAATTAACTAACATTGTGCCAATTAGGGATAGACTATCATCAAGCTGATACCCACAAAAACTGCAAATATCAATCACAGGAAAAAGTGTGGGTTAAGAAGAACACCAATAAGTTTTGGTGGAAAGCTGAAGTTATGCATCATTTGTCAAAACAAGTGATTGCAGTTTGGATTAGTGGGGAAATACTTCGCAAACACATCAACTAGCTGCACAAAGATGAAACACACAAGATAATTCCCAACATAGGCAAATCAGCAGGGATCAATGACCAACATCAGAAAGACAACACACCAATTGAAGTGGGAAAAAATCCACCGCAGCCTAAAAGGGAAATCAAGAAACCCCCTCATTTCAAAGACTATGTTTTGAGTTCAGAGATTATGAATTAATCTCTGAACTCAGGGGAAGTACTGTTATGTATGTGTATTTGATTTTTTATACACACATATATTCACAAATGTAGAAACTTTCAGAGAATGTTATAAACAAAAATATTAGATACATTCTTGTAAGTTGAAATTAAAAGCTATAGTAATTAATTAAAAAGATTACAAACTAAAATGAAACAAGTTTAATTAGCATAGTAGATTGTCGAAGCAAATTAAATTATTAAAAGGAATGCTAAGTAGATTCTTTTCGATAATGACAATCTACAAAAACAATATTTAATTAAAGGAATAATTACCTTCGAGCAAGGGAAAGAATAATATTAGAGGTCATCTCTGGAAATTAAAGAATGACAGTGCTTAATTCGGAGTGGTCTGATTCTTGGAGTTCTACCTGTGCGTATGGATTCAAGTTAAACAAGCATTTCCATTTGGCGTAACTTTAAGTGCAGACTGCTGGCATCCGAACATCTCAAGAGTCAGCTAGAGGCTTAAATAGGTCATACTGAGCATTATTTTGTCTAGAACTTCAGGCCCAATGATATAATAACTGTGTATAATTACTAACTCTCTCTTTGATTGATTGTATATTAAGCATTTATACAAATTAAACCGTATTTCATTATAGTCTTCGTGATAGTGCATAGAAATCAATATCACTCATGGTAATGCTTGATTTAGATATTAGTCCACTCATAGAAGTGCATCTTGATATAGCTGGAAATAGCAATTCTAAAAAATTATAAAGAGATAGAAAGTGGCCATATGCGAGATAAATGGATTTGATGCAATGTGGAGACAAGAAACTATGAATAAAAAAAACTGGATTAGACTTAGAGATTTTCATTCTGCAGTAAATCAATTAATGATTGAAAATAATGAATGCTAAAATGATTTTAAATAAAAAGTTTAAGCAATCATTCATCAGACAAAACTCTCCATACAGTAGTGCCACTCAGTGCAAGCCAGAGTAATCAATGAAAGCCAAAAGGTTTATGCATAAAATCCATATCTCATGCCTACTCATCCAATATCCCCAGACTAGTTTCTAGCTTGTGGCTTTCACCAGTGAGGAGCCTTGGATGAGCACTGCACCCAGATATTAGGATCTAATGCAACCCTCTAGCACTGAAGAAAGCCACAAGCTAGAAACTAGTCTGGAGATATTGGATAAGTAGGCACTAGATAGGTATTTTATGCACAAGCCTTCTGGCATTACTCTGGCTTGCTATTGAGTATACTGTATGGAGTTTTGCCTGTTTTAATAAGTTATGAGCAAGCATAAGAAATGACTATGTGATGTTTAGTGGTTTACAACCATTAATCATAACCTAATTATGTTTTGCTAGATTGAACCATTAAATGTTACTTATAAACAATGCATTACCATATTTCAATATTTATTTCATGTTTTTTTTAAAGTTGTATTTACTTTAAACAATAAACTCTTATTTTCCATTTTATCATTTCAATTTTTAAATATTTTGTTGAAAATATAAATTTAATAAACACAATTACTCTAAAAATAAAATGTCAACTTTGCAAGTAAAAAAGGCTAATAAACAGAATCAGATTTTCAATAGTATGGATGGTTAAAGAGTTGGATGAAGTATATTGAAGTCTGACCATTAAAGTGTGAAGTTTTACTATCTTAATATAAGCCAAATACTGATTGTGTGTGGAAGATAATGATCTGGACCAGCATTTTAGTGCTGGCTGAAAATGAAATACATTTATTGGAAACCATTTATCTTTTTCATGTTAGTTGTATGATAGAATGGATAGCTTAAGGGAGTTTGAAAGTATGAGTTCAAAATCCCTATATTATATCTAAGCTCCATGTATGTAAAGTATACTTGTAATTAAAATATAACAAATTCAGCCTGTATTGTAACAGTCAGAATCGTCTATCTCGCTAACACACTGCAGAATTCAAACCCCAGACATGAAACTGAACATTCCAGGAGGGGTTGCCTTCTAGATATACTAAGTTTGAATCTAAAGTCCAAATTTCACAGCGCCATCTACGTGATAACGCATCTGATGCCACTACTAATATAACCTTTGACCGGTGCCTGGTGGTCAGGGAGAAACAAAAGACTCTATACTAAAAGAAGTTTGGGTGGCTAATTAACGTCTATGGATTTACAAAAGAAATGCAGAATATATTGTAGTGATGAGCTACAATTAGCCACATCATCCAATTATTTAAGACACTCTACCAATTGGAGTCACATAACATATTTACTTAACTAATAAATTGCCAAGCAAATTGTAATATTAACATTTTTTTTTCCTTTCCAACATATACATGTGTATAAACAATTTTTTTATTTCTAGAGAAGTAATAAAAGCCAATAAATTAATAGAGAAACAGATAGGTATATTAACACTAGAATACAATGTATTATATGTTAATAATTGGGGATAACTACATAAAAAACTTACACATAAACTTAAGAGAGATAAAAACAATGACTGGATTAAAATGTAAACATAAGGCAACCATTTGTGGAGATGAAATTTGGGGAAATGAAATTTAAAATATTTATAAATTATTATTTTTTTATTTATAATCCCATTTATTTTTATTACGTCATTTAAACAATAGGAAATGTCAAGGTTAAAATGCTTAAAATAACTTCACGCGACAGAACGCCGTATTAAAGGTTATAATTTTCTTCTGCATTTGAAGATGGAACATTATTATTATTTTTCTACTTAAAAATAAATTCAAATACAAAACAGATATGAGTGTTTGACTTTAAATGTATAAATATTTATATATTTAAATATTTATCAAAATGATCAAAACCTGAAATTTTAAAGCAATCGTTTTGAAAAGTAAGAAGATTGAAATTATTTGCTTATTAGACAAATTTTAGAAACTTATGCGCGTTGCAGAAATATTCAATAATTATTTGTTTTGATATATAATAATATTGTCATTGAAATTTTGAGAAGCAAATGAATCAATAAATATATATTAATTTTATATCATGATTGCTTGCTAACAAAGTTTATACCATGGGGTAATAATATGCCCATCAATAAAGCCATAAAAGTTTAAGAATTTTACCTGCCCATTTAGGAGAAACTTAAAAACCATCTTTGTTTTAAATAAAATGTCTAACAAAATTCAGGACAGGATAAATGGAGGACACTATTATTTCTTGACTCAGACAAGAAATTGCAAATTCGTCGTGGGAATAAAACTTCATCTCCATTCCTAGGAATTTATTTAACAAATGAACAGTTTCCAGGACTCATCGAACTTTATTTAACATAATGGGATATAAATTGTGATTTTTTTTTGTTTTATTATTTTGTATATATGTAAGTTTTATGTATTATTTTCGTTTCTACAAATGGAAGCTAATGTGAATAATTTTTGGAGTACTCTGTATGAGAGTAATAAGGGGGGGGGGAAAATTTAGATATATATTTTTATCATTTATAATTGTAATAAGAATAAAAAAAAATTAATAGTTTTGACCGCCCAGCTGACTGCCTTTTGACAACTATAGAAAATTAGGAGGTAAGAAATTTTAATATCATCTTATATTAAGTAAAACACACTGATAGATTTTTCTATTATTAATTAAACTTACCTTAGTATTGCTTTTATAAATCAATGATTTATAATCATTGATTTATCTAGACAACAAATATTTTTTTTTGTTGTTGTTGTTATGCTTATATATATATTAAATTAGCCAGTTAGAAATCGAAATCACATGTACATATTATGATTTTATATATTCGTGGTTGTAAATAATTAGACAAGTAAATGAACTTCTACCATTGGGTTTAGGGCAAGGGTTTTATTTTATTAATATCATTATAGATATCGATGTGGTAGAGATTCATTCTTGACAAAATGAATTACATATATCAGACTTAATTGTTATTAATACTTAATATTTTTTTTGTTAGTCAATAAATGTTTATATAATTCATTATTTTGGTTTGGTCTCTAACTCATCATTATTTCAATATCCACCATCAGCTTTATAGTTCTTTATTATTCACACATCCATTATAAACATTATTATCTTATTTAGTTTTACACTTATTAATATTATTAATATAATGGAGGAAATACATATACATATTTAAGCCATTTATTATAACTTTTAATACATATATACTTATACTGCACATACATATTTTTTTTTATATATCCTATGCTTAATTGATTTTTGATAGTTAATTATCACCTATATAGAGGTGCAATAACTACTATTAGTGTGATATCCTTCCCTGATAAGAGAGCTCAGGCAATTACTCCCTGAGTTTGAATACTGTGGTATAACGCGGCTATATAGGGGTGAGAATTGGATGAACTGACCCAAATTGTATCTAAGTTAATAAAAATAGGTAGAGCTAGTCTATTGGAAGTAGGTACAATCATAGGTTATGTATTTCATGGTGTAATCACTTGCATCCTATCCGAAGACCCAAAGTCCGACCATAGTAAGATGCGAAACCCCTATCTCTCCAGGAATCTGACCAGCCCGTTACAATATATATAGACTGAGACAGTGATAGGAATCAATAAAATAAGATATCAAATTTAGTTTTAAATAATTTCACAAAATTTATTTATATAAATTATATATATAACGCCACTGTCTGTTTATATGAGACAGGGACACGTATTAAATAATTGTTGGCATTATATTCCAATAAATGACAAAAGGTTTTAAAGCAAAGTGATATATTCTATTCCTCGGGTTAATAGCATTATGATAATGTGCTTGATGAGATAGGAACAGGTGGAGGTGCTTTGAGCAATTATACAAGTCTAAAAAAATATTTGAAAATTAAGTGTTCTAAAATATTTATTGATTTCAAGAATAGCATGGACAAAAGCTTACTAAGCAACAAAATGGGAATGTGATCAAAGCATTTATTCGATAATAATAATAATGTTACATTGGGAGGTCAGTATTGCTGATAATGAATTTATTAAAGTTGGAGGGTGTGACACGTTTAAGTCACGGATGCTTTGTAAAATAAATATAAAATAAAACAATAATGGAATATTTGGAATGATTATGGAGGGCATATCGCCGCTAACCCGTAGGAAAGTATTTTATGAACAGCTGAAACTTAGCGACTGGGTGACGATTGCATTTAATTCCCAGGTGTGTCATTTATGGACACACTCTGCCTGGAAACTGCAATAAGCGAAGAGAACGAACTTGGCCGTGTAAAGAATCCTTGGAAAAGTAAAACAAAGTGGTCTCAACAACCAATTCATTTACGAGCAATACGAGACTAGTGTATATAAAACATACTGAATGGATTTTACTTGGATTAAGAGAAATGCGCAATCAAATTCCCCGAAATTCATTTAAAAAGGGTCCGCACATTCTCGACGTCAATGATGAACTTTGTAATTAAAGTAGAACACAGTAATTAAAATAGGAAAATGCATGCTTGCGGGTTTGAAAAGTAAGTATAGATTTATATACGCAATCATGCATTAGGGGACACATTTAATCATTGACCTCACACATACTCTCATATTAGATTAAAATCAATAATGTGTAGATTTTAAACTATGTGATTATATTATATATTAAAGAAAAAAATCGCCCTCGAACGAGTGATTGGAAATTATTTAGAAATTTAAAATACATCTTCATAGTGGCATCTTATTTTCAACAAAAGGAATAATTCACTCAGTCAAAGACGATTCTGACACATTATCATAATAAAATAACAGAAAGCTTAATAAATAGAAAATATTAACCCAAGGATAGAGAGCAAAATGTTGAGTATATTTAAACACGTTAAAGAAATACATAATGAAGTTATGTGAAATATCAGAAAACAATTTAAAATAGCTATAGCATGTTAGTTATCACAAGAGCTCTTGGGTTAATTTAGGATTACCTCTGGAGAAGCATTTTGGGTAGATTGATGGTCGGCAGGTTTTTATATAATTTAACAGCAAAATCTGGAAATGTTCATATTTTTGGCAGTGGCAGCAGTTCCGGGGTTCCTTGTGTGATAACTTCCGATGGTCTATGGCAGCATATGACCATTCCGGAGAGAAATAGCCTTCTTGCGCTCTACTCTGTCATGTCAAGATTTACAAATTACTACAACAATTTTGGTTAGAAACATTTGACCTCAGAATGATTTCTCTTAGAAACATTAGAATGGATAACAAAAGAAAACCCTTCTTTTTATAGTAGACTTTAACAATAGAACTGCCCTGGAGTGTTACAAAAATATATCGGACTTATCAGCTGTAATTAAATCATTCGAATGTCTAAAGGAATTCAACATTAATTTCTTTTGTTAATTTCCCTGTCGACATTCGAATTACAAACTAGATTTAATTAAAAATTACTTTTACTAATTAAAGAAAACCTTAAGTGGACATCTGCTGTTTTTAGATAAACTTATATAACATTAACTAATTAAACTATTGTCCCTCATTTATTTTAACAGAAATATTTGGAATGACTTTTATTAAATTAAACGAAAATTATTTTACTTTTAAATTGCAATATTTGAATCTATTTACTAAACGAATATTTACTAAATGAGTTTTATTTTAAATCAAAATATATTAAGATGGTAATATATTTGTAAATAGATTCAAACAAAATAACTTTAACAATTTATAATTTTGATATGTTTTAAAATGCATATCATAGTGTGTGCACAATTATGACTTATATAACCTACTTTTTAATAAATCAAAATTATATGAACATATACATGATCTATAGTCTTTTATTTTATTTGGGAATGAGTTATATATATAATATGAGCATTGTGCTCGTGGTTTAAAATTAGGCGGGATTTTCGGTATATAAGCGTATTGCAGACACACTACGATAGATTGGGGTTCAAAATAAGGTATGAGGGTAGGAAATAGGTGAGAAAAGGTGAAACAAAGATCTGCAAAGCAGACCTTACTGTTTCACATTCCCTTAGTGACGGAACAAAAAAATTGTTAAAAAAAAAAGATCTTACAACAGGTGTCCACCTATGAAGCCTGCATAAAAAAATTTACAAGATAACCCATAATGTACAGGATATAAATATAATGAAAAAACGAAACTGAATTATATACCCAGATCATATTAATAAATCTATCATCTAGCGAACATTTTCTATTATCCCCCCCCCCCCTTCAACAAAATTTTATTTACAAATCTAATAGTTTAACATTGTTTATATCCGATCTCCTTTCTCATTTATCCTGTGACGTGTCCATTTTTTTTTGTTGTTTAAAAAAAACTACTATAATTCTGGGTCTGGTGGGTGATAACTGCCTTTATATTTTAATAAGTGCAGTCTCCGATTATCAGGCCTCTTTACCTTGTCTGGCAGTTCTTTAGCCCAGGGACTGAAATCCAGAGTGGTTAAGAATTCGGCCATTTCCTTTAATTCATCTGGTTGATATATTTTTGCTATATCAGGTGGGATATTTTCCTTGTGTTTTTTAAACACTTCAATATTGGTGGTAAGCTTGGTTAGCTGGGTTTGAGGTCCTAGGTCTCGTATATCATTTGCTGGGAATATCCTGTCTAAATATAGTTTGGGACATTTTTTTACTTCATGAAATATTTTAATATTGATAAGCTTGGTTAGTTGGGTTTGATCTCCTAAGTCTCGGATATCATTTAATGGAAGTACTCTTTCCAAAGACAGTTTGGGACATTCTTTAACTTCATGAAATATTTTAATATTGAGCTTGGTTAGCTGGGTTTGATCTCCTAAGTCTCGGGTATCAGTATTCTTTGCAGAATCATTTGTCTCTATTTTCTGGTTCAGAGATTCATCTGTCAATGACCCTACCGAGTTCAGATCTGTTTCATCTTTTCTTGGTTCAATGACCTTTTTATTGTTCTTCGTGCAGCATTTTTCAAATGCAAGTCGGAGGGCTTTCTGTTCCTCTCTCACTTGTGCCAATTTGTGGATGAGTTTGGCCAACTCCTACCTTCCTCAGCTCTCCTTCGGATTTGTTCTTCTTCCCATCGTTTTTCTCTTTCTTCACTTTGCTCCCACATCTTTATAAGATTCTGGAAATAGAATTCATTAGTATCCGTATTTTCCATGACCTTGGATGATTATCATGATCAATGATGATGATGACTTTTTTTTATTTGCTAACTATTTAATATATCCTAAAAAAAATTTTTTTAACGAATAGGTGTACTTTTAAAACACAATGTATAGCACTGATAAAGAAAATTTTTAAACTGTTTTACGTTGAACTTACTAAAACTAATACGGTTAAAAAAAATACTATTATTATTTTTCCTTGTTTGACTCTCTGCGATTAATTACTATTACGTTTGGTTTCAAATTTTATTAATGGCTAATAGGCTATCTCCCTCACGGTTCTGTTGGCCTAATTGCTGCTTTTATGTTTATCACTAAAAAACCCCGACTACTACCCTTTTATTACTGCAAAAATTTCTTGTTTAAATCCAACTTATGTATATTCTACTGCCCATACATAAAAAATCTCTTAAATTCGACCTGTCGAAATATTTCGCTAACATATATATTTTTAAACTCAAGCAATTTTATTTATATATGTTAACATTCGCTAGATCTGGGTATACTTATTTTGTTCCTTCTTATTTAAGATTAGCATAAATATATTTTTATTTACATAATTATTGATCCGATTCATGTCTCATTATTTGGTCTAAGAAAAATTTACACACGTTGGAAAAAAACAAATTACATATAAAAGAATTTAGCCTGGTGACAAAATTTATTTTAGAAGTAACTCCGTTTAATGAAATTACCCTTGGGCGCCATGTCACCAGTTAAAAGGATCCATAGACTGTTAGCTTCCCAAAATTAATTTTAATAACTATTCCATTTAACTACGGGCACTCGTTAAAACATTCACATTTTTTTTTATTGATTACAACATTTTATTTAGGATTAAATTTTTGAATTCCATACGATAGCCTATTACATATCTAGGTCATTACCGAACAAAATTATTATTATGCTATCTTGTGCATTGAGCCGATAAAACTTTATTTTGATAGAAAAATACAATATTTGAAATATTCATAGATTGTCACAATATTCACTTGGGACAATATTTAAGTAATTCACGCCATGTGTATATAGCGTGACTTAAGTGAAACAATAAATACAGATGGCTCGTATCACACTATAGCAAGTTTGGACAAGTTTAGATTATATAGAATACGTAATTGAATGCCCGAGTCAAACAAAATATCTGAAATATATACGCCAATAAACAATATAGAGTTTGCAAAATTATTAGATATATCAAAACATAATGGATTTGGGTGATTAAATACGAATACAAAAAGCTAAAATTAAGCTATAGGGATGTGGGTGTTTAAATAATCGAGATCTATAGGGCTGTGGGTGTTTAAATATTCGAGGCTCCACGTTTGGGCAAGCCATGGACCTGGAAAAAAAAGTACTATGTAACAGTCAGAATCGTCTATCTCGCTAACACACTGCAGAATTCAAACCCCAGACATGAAACTGAACATTCCAAGAGGGGTTGCCTTCTAGATATACTAAGTTCGAATCTAAAGTCCAAATTTCACAGCGCCATCTACGTGATCATCATCTGATGCCACTACTAGTATAACCTTTGACCAGTGCCTAGTGGTCAGGGAGAAACAAAAGACTCTATACTAAAAGAAGTTTGGGTGGCTAATTAACATCTATGGATTTACAAAAGAAATGCAGAAAATATATATATATAGATCGAGACAGTGATAGGAATCAATAAAATATCAAATTTAGTTTTAAATAATTTCACAAAATTTATTTATATAAATTATATATATATCGCCACTGTCTGTTTATATGAGACAGGGACGTGTATTAAATAATTGTTGGCATTATATTCCAATAAATGACAAAAGGTTTTAAAGCAAAGTGATATATTCTATTCCTCGGGTTAATAGCATTACGATAATGTGCTTGTTGAGATAGGAACATGTGCGAGGTGCTTTGAGCAATTATACAAATCTAAGTAAATATTTGAAAATGAAGTGTTCTAAAATATTTATTGATTTCGAGAATAGCACGGACAAAAGCTTACTAAGCAACAAAATGGGAATGTGATCAAAGCATTTATTCAATAATAATAATATTATTACATTGGGAGGTCAGTATTGCTGATAGTGAATTTATTAAAGTTGGAGGGTGTGACACGTTTAAGTCATGGATGCTTTGTAAAATAAATATAAAATAAAACAATAATGGAATATTTGGAATGATTACGGAGGGCATCTCGCCGCTAACCCGTAGAAAAGTATTTTATGAACAGCCGAAACTTAGCGACTGGGTGATGATTGCGTTTAATTTCCAGGTGTGTCATTTATGGACACACTCTGCCTGGAAACTGCAATAAGCAAAGAGAACGGACTTGGCCGTGTAAAGAATCCTTGGAAAAGTAAAACAAAGTGGTCTCAACAACCAATTCATTTACCAGCAATACGAGACTAGTGTATATAAAACACACTGAATGGGTTTTACTTGGATTAAGAGAAATGCCCAATCAAATTCCCCAAAATTCATTTAAAAAGGGTCCGCACATTCTTGACGTCAATGATGAACTTTGTAATTAAAGTAGAACACGGTAATTAAAATAGGAAAATGCATGCTTGCGGGTTTGAAAAGTAAGTATAGATTTATATACGCAATCATGCATTAGAGGACACATTTAATCATTGACCTCGCACATACTCTCATATTAGATTAAAATCAATGTGTAGATTATAAACTATGTGATTATATTATATATTAAAGAAAAGAATCGCCCTCGAATGAGTGATTGGAAATTATTTAGAAATTTAAAATACGCCTTCATAGCGGTGTCTTATTTTCAACAAAAGGAATAATCCACTCGGTCAAAGATGATTCTGACACATTATCATAATAAAATAACAGAAAGCTTAATAAATAGAAAATATTAACCCAAGGATAGAGAGCAAAATGATTATATTTAAATACGTTAAAGAAATACATAATGAAGTTATGTGAAATATCAGAAAACAATTTAAAATAGCTATAGCATGTTAGTTATCACAAGAGCTCTTGGGTTAATTTAGGGTTACCTCTGAAGAAGCATTTTGGGTAGATTGATGGTCGGCAGGTTTTTATATAATTTAACAGCAAAATCTGGAAATGTTCATATTTTTGGAAGCGGCAGCAGTTCCGGGGTTCCTTGTGTGATAACTTCCGATGGTCTACGGCAGCATATGACCATTCTGGAGAGAAATAGCCTTCTTGCGCTCTACTCTGTCATGTCAAGATTTACAAATTACTACAATAATTTTGGTTAGAAACATTAGACCTCAGAATGATTTCTCTTAGAAACATTAGAATGGATAACAAAAGAAAACCCTTCTTTTTATAGTAGACTTTAACAATAGAACTGCCCTGGGCGTTACAAAAATATATCGGACATATCAGCTGTAATTAAATCATTCGAATGTCTAAAGGAATTCAACATTAATTTCTTTTGTTAATTTCCCTGTCGACATTCGAATTACAAACTAGATTTAATTAAAAATTACTTTTACTAATTAAAGAAAACCTTAAGTGGACATCTGCTGTTTTTAGATAAACTTATATAACATTAACTAATTAAACTATTGTCCCTCATTTATTTTAACAGAAATATTTGGAATGACTTTTATTAAATTAAACAAAAATTATTTTACTTTTAAATTGCAATATTTGAATCTATTTATTAAATGAATATTTATTAAATGAGTTTTATTTTAAATCAAAATATATTACAACGGTAATATATTTGTAAATACATTCAAACAAAATAACTTTAACAATTTATAATTTTGATATGTTTTAAAATGCCTATCATAGTGTGTGTGCAATTACGACTTATATAACCTACTTTTTAATAAATCAAAATTATGTAAACATATACATAATCTATAATCTTTTATTTCATTTGGGAGTGAGTTATATATTGTAACGTTTTCCGTTTTGCTAGGCCTTTACACGCTAATATAAACTGCGTGTGAGTTGATCAAGCTATGTCAAAAAAGAAGAAAGTTGTATTTCTATTCTAAAAACACAGCTATTTTTCCTGATCAACTTCAGCCTATTAATTGTTACGAATTGTGCTATTGACAAAATCAACTTTTAATTTTATTTAATATGGGCGCCAGAATTCCTAAGAATCCGCTGAAATATGTCGCCAGCACCTCTTGCAAGTTGTAAAACAAAAAAAAAATTAAAAGATTTTTATTATTTTTTTTTTTTAAGGGGCGGTAATTCTACCTTAATGAGAATTAATGATTTTTACAATTATTAGTCCTGGGCGTATTGAAACATATTGGCAAAGGTAACTTACGTTTAAATCTTATTACACTAAAAATAAATTTAATAATAAAAAATAATAACTATTATTAATAACGCACAAATGAGAATTGATATTAGAAATATTTTTAATTTTGACAAATTAAAATACTTCATGTTAAGTAGCTAATTAATACCTTGGAGAGAACACATTTAATTCAGGTGGGAAATATCCAGAAAATATAAATATCAGTTAAAATAAACAAAAAGTTCTTGGTTAAATAAGAGTCTCTCATATAGAAAAATTAAAGTCACTATCGGGATTCTTTTATACGTATATTTTTACGAGTAGTTTTAAATAGTTAACTTTGTCACAATCAGGATAATTATTCTTACCGGTAAGTTTCATGAATTCAGTAGTAGATAACTATGCATAGTTTTTTGGTTATAATGAGCTCGGCCTTTTGGTTATTGCTTGATCTTGTGGTCCATTTCCCCAGTCAGTCACGAAGGCTTTTCCTGGTGTACATCATTAGGTCCGATGTCTTCAGAAGCTCCGGTTCACTGCGACATGCCGAATTCCTTCAGCGAAGAGCGATCTTGGATATATTAATGTTATCCAAGACCAACTAGAGAAACAAAACGAACAAGACGTTCCTTCAACCGGATCCCTCCTTTTTATATCCAGTTTTCAGGACTTCTGCGCATGCTAGTACCATGCCTTTTTAATCTTATCCAGTCTTTATAAATTTTATGTAATAAAGTCTTTATTTTCTTCAAGTTTTCAGCCATCTTTAATTAATTTGAGTATTTCTACTTTCAGCTTATCTTTTTTTTACTTGCTTTTGGAATTCTTTTGTTCTCTCCAATTACTGTTATTACTAATCACATAAAAAAAATAAGAAGAATAATTCAACCCTCATTGTACGTTTTTTTTTTTTAAAAAAATTACTCAACAAAATTTTAAATCCACTTTTATCTTTTAGTTTTTTTTTTTACCCAATGCCAATATATTTGTAACCTATATAAATAAACGTTACAATACCACCAGTGCCAGGAGATGAGAATAAAATAGGGGTTTACACTAATTTTATTCTTAAGTTTTTAAATTCATATTCGGATTTTTTTTTTCTGTAGTAGCGTGCTGATATATTGTGTAGACTCATTCACAAGTGACGTTCGGCTTTAACGCCCACTTTTAGGTCTAACACGGCGGGAATGGAAAATATTTCAACATTCATCTGTGTCCTATCCACTTTAGTGTAATATTAATGATAAGAAGCCCAAGTTATAAGCACAAACGAGCGTTGCTCATCGTTCTGAGTCTTACAGGCTCGTGGCAACTTGGTCCAACTTGATCCGCCTTCCCCTTTATTGGGATCTCTGCTAGAAATAGTCTGACGAGCATTTAAAGATGGTCTTATGTTCATATACTGCGGATAAGGACTCGGGGCTATGTTATTTCCCTCTTCAGTAACCGCCTACCCGGTCAAATACTTGTGACTTACGTCTACATCAGCCACAATCGTGTTTTTAGACATATATAAAAAAATGTATATATATTTTTTCTTTCTGGAAGTCATATTAAAAAAATATCTTCTTTCATATTTTAATAATAAGGGTTTAATTAGTTAGTTTTTTTTTTTTTCAAAAAAAATCATAATTTATTTTCCGGCTGTGAGTTTCTTTGAGTCATCATTGTAATGTTCTTTATCATTACACCTCATCTCAGGTTGTAGTTGTTAAATCGAAGCCCGAGTTGGGTCGCCATTGTAACGTTTTCCGTTTTGCTAGTTGGTCTTGGATAACATTAATATATCCAAGATCGCTCTTCGCTGAAGGAATTCGGCATGTCGCAGTGAACCGGAGCTTCTGAAGACATCGGACCTAATGATGTACACCAGGAAAAGCCTTCGTGACCGACTGGGGAAATGGACCACAAGATCAAGCAATAACCAAAAGGCCGAGCTCATTATAACCAAAAAACTATGCATAGTTATCTACTACTGAATTCATGAAACTTACCGGTAAGAATAATTATCCTGATTGTGACAAAGTTAACTATTTAAAACTACTCGTAAAAATATACGTATAAAAGAATCCCGATAGTGACTTTAATTTTTCTATATGAGACTCTTATTTAACCAAGAACTTTTTGTTTATTTTAACTGATATTTATATTTTCTGGATATTTCCCACCTGAATTAAATGTGTTCTCTCCAAAGTATTAATTAGCTACTTAACATGAAGTATTTTAGTTTGTCAAAATTAAAAATATTTCTAATATCAATTCTCATTTGTGCGTTATTAATAATAGTTATTATTTTTTATTATTAAATTTATTTTTAGTGTAATAAGATTTAAACGTAAGTTACCTTTGCCAATATGTTTCAATACGCCCAGGACTAATAATCGTAAAAATCATTAATTCTCATTATGGTAGAATTACCGCCCCTTAAAAAAGAATATAATAAAAATCTTATTTTTTTTTGTTTTACAACTTGCGAGAGGTGCTGGCGACATATTTCAGCAGATTCTTAGGAATTCTGGCGCCCATATTAAATAAAATTAAAAGTTGATTTTGTCAATAGCACAATTCGTAACAATTAATAGGCTGAAGTTGATCAGGAAAAATAGCTGTGTTTTTAGAATAGAAATACAACTTTCTTCTTTTTTGACATAGCTTGATCAACTCACGCGCAGTTTATATTAGCGTGTAAAGGCCTAGCAAAACGGAAAATGTTACAATGGCGCCCAACATGGGGCTTCGATTTAACAACTACAACCTGAGATGAGTTGTAATGATAAAGAACATTACAATGATGACTCAAAGAAACTCACAGCCGGAAAATAAATTATGATTTTTTTGAAAAAAAAAAAAAATTATAAAAAAAAAAACTAACTAATTAAACCCTGATTATTAAAATATGAAAGAAGATATTTTTTTAATATGACTTCCAGAAAGAAAAAATATATATGTATATTTTTTATATATATGTCTAAAAACACGATCGTGGCTGATGTAGACGTAAGTCACAAGTATTTGACCGGGTAGGCGGTTACTGAAGAGGGGAATAACATAGCCCCGAGTCCTTATCCGCAGTATATGAACATAAGACCGTCTTTAAATGCTCGTCAGACTATTTCTAGCAGAGATCCCAATAAATGGGAAGGCGGATCAAGTTGGACCAAGTTGCCATGAGCCTGTAAGACTCAGAATGATGAGCAATGCTGTGCTCGTGGTTTAAAATTCGGTGGGATTTTCGGTATATAAGCGTATTGCAGACACACTATGATAGATTGGGGTTCAAATTAAGGTACGAGGGTAGGAAATAGGTGAGAAAAGGTGAAACGAAGATCTGCAAAGCAGACCTTACTGTTTCAGTATCCAGCCTATCCCTCTTTATGTATTAGAATAGATAGTCCTATATATGAGGGGTCAAAGTAACTTAAGATAAATATGGGTATGACAATAATATTAGCATTAACAATGAATTTGGATTTTCCACCATCAGATTTTAATGGTATAGAGGGCTAGAGTTGGAGTAAATTGAAGCATGTCTATTAAAGTGTGAAGATTAGTATAAACCAAACCTTGATTATATTTAGATATATGTGGGATGATGATATGGACTGAGTGCTGGTTCATCACAAAACAAGTATATTGGAGATCATTTATTATTTTCATGTGTTTCAATTGTATGATAAAGTGAATAGCTGAAGGGAGCTTGAAAGTCTGTGTTCAAATCCCCTATATTACATCTAAGCAAGAATGTAAAGTATATTTATATTTAAAATATTATCAATAGTTAAAACAAAAAGCTTCGTGTTAACCTTCAGGCTAAAAATATGTATTAAATGAATAAATAATAATTTTTCCAGAAATCCAATGTTCTTTCATAATATTTTGATACAATATAATTTAAAATAAAAAAATTCTTTTTAAAGTATTAAAATTTAACTTATGCTTTGATATATAAAAAAAATATAGAAAGAAAACAATATTGACAGATGTTCCCGCTCTGATGTTAATTTTTCACTTGATTAATTTGGTGATAAAAAGCTATTATAATTAAATGAAATATAAATGTAATGTACTTATTTAAAAACAATTTCTTAATAATTTACAAAAAATCATTAAAAAGATATATAAACATAGTTTTGTTTTTATAATGTAATCAAAAGGCAAGTCAGTGCAAATATAATGGCATCCTTTCACCTCTGTACAATGATTCTTTTTTGTTTCTGTTTGGTACCAAACTATATTTTTAGATTTTATCCCAATACCTCCTGATATTAGTTAGAATCAATAAATCCCATAAATTATTTTCAATTAAAATTTCTATTGTTCAAAATGAATTTTTGCCATTAATATTATCATATATTATTCATTTCAATGCCAAGAATGATTTGTTGCATGCCATTTTATTCAATGAATTATTTATTTATTGGATTATATGAATAAGTCCAGAGAAATATAAAGCTAAAATTTGCATATTGTATCAGGATATAAATTTGTTATTATTAATCTATCAATGGTTTAGATAGACCAGAATTATTATGTGGAAAATGTTCCTACCCAATAAGATGACGAAAAAACTGAGATACTGGAGTGGGTACCATTCTTATAAATGAGATTATTTTTTGTGTTTAAAGAAAAATATGCTATACATACAAGTTTTGGGGGCTATGCATTGCAAACATGTTCACTCTTGCACACAAACGATCACTAAAGTAAAGATAAGGATTAAAGTAGAATTTATATCAAGGATTGCGGTTTTGCTTTGCTCACAAGCCTAGTCCAATGATAAGAGATATAATTCTGGATGTTTAAAAATATATAATATTCAAAGTAAATCAATCACCAAGAAGAGAGCCTATGATTTGTGAATAAAAATTGTTAATCAATACATATGTATTTTGTAAAAATGAAACACTGAAGATTATTAATGTGTTACAATCATGGGTTTTCTTTTCTTTAATTAATAGACCCTAAGATATAGATAATTACTATTGTTTTGAAGGTCTTCTGATTTGCATGAATACTTATTTATTTTAAGAAGTGTAATATAGATGAAGATAATATGAACATATAATGAAGTGTCTTTTGATCATCAATTTATTTAATTACATTCATATTACAATGTAAGTAAAATATTATGGTCTAAAATAAAAAAAATTGAGATGAGTACTCAAAATGAGTGTTATGCTAGTGTTAGTTTTAATCAGTAATATTTAATTAAGAATAAATAGTACATTGAAACATTACAGCAATTTATATAAATAAAGAAACCAATTGGAATATTTTCCTGAAGGTTTGTGATTATGGTGTTCTAATTGTATTTTTATATTGGGACTATTTCCATCATCTAATATGTGTATTGGATAGAGAAAAGGTACAAAGAATAAAATTTAAAGAAAGTGCTCACATGACAATGGCAAAAAATATCATAAGCCAACATAGTGACTATACATAATGTATGGAAACCACTAATCAACTTTGCTTTTAGAAAAAAGTGGAGAAATCAGGAGTATATGAAAGTACTACAGACTGTTACCTTTGGCAGGATGGCTCAATTGGTTAGAGCATTACCTTAAAATTCAATACTCAAGAATCTAAGGACCCAGGTTCGAATCCCACGCTACTACTGTCACTGGTCAGGCCAGCAACACCTGAAAAAAAGGGGAGAATAATACCTCTCGAAATGTTATGAATATACTAACCTGTTTGATGTGCTATTACTAACAGTTGAATGTATTTGGAATATTTAAATAAAGTTAAATTTTTCTAAAGACATTCAATACACGTATTAGATGGTGGACATAGTCCAATGTAAAAATACAATTGGAATAATAATTTTATGAAAAGACTTCCTGGCATTCTGAAATATAAAAAGCATTAGTTAAAAGGAATGAACGAATTTTATTTGCAATCACCATACAAATGTATTTAATCTATTAATAATATTAACTAAAGAGAATTCAAACTAACCCCAATAATAAGTCATAATATTTGTTTAGTTTATTATAAAAATATTCTATGCATTATTTCTTGTATTCTTTGATTTATTATGCTTCTATTGAAATTACCCATAGAATCTCTTGAAAGCAAAAAAGTCATGTATTCTTCAATTTGGCTCAGAAAAATACAATTGATGGATTAAAAATCATCCAAATTGATAAGAAAAAGATATTGAAAAGACCAGAAAAAGCATCTCATAAGAAAAGACAACAATAATTACAGGTAAGTAAAGTCATTTATCTATAATTTAATAGGTAATTAATTGTAAATACCTTATAAAATGTTACTAAGTAGAATAAGAAGTCGAATGAGATAAAACCTATATCAGAAGTTTCAAATTCCTTTGAAACTTGGAGCCCAACTGAATGATGAGTAAATATGGTGGTACATCACTCAGACTTAAGCCAATGATTGGGACAAAAATATATACTCAAAACAGTCATCCAAATATATTTCATCAATATTTTAGATTCATACTTTAAAGTATCAATATGGCAACTATAATACTATAAATGAATTTATCTAAAAACTGAATCAAGTTGGGGAAATAAGCATAAATGCTGAAGTTTTATCTAGAAAAATAATAATGTTATAAATGTTTACTTTTCCAATTTGCATTAACTTTAAAAAATATATCAAATACTGTTTTGCTTTTTTTCATTCACAAATTTTATATTTAAACATCACATGATCACTACTATATGGAGAGTGTTGTTTTGTTTTGAATTGTTTAAATTTTATATTTAAAAGCATTCATGATTTATTTACAAAAACGAAGGATGGACGCTTCTTTTTATAAATTTCCAAATAACTGGTAATAAATATTTGGCAATATTTTTATGCTTACAAATAAAAAAAATGGCCTTTACATTTTAAAATCACTATGTGTAAATTATTTTAAAACAGTTTAAAAAGAAATCACTTTATGACTAATATTAAAAATTTGTTTTGAAAAGTAGATCCCTCAATAACCAAAAATTTATTTTATGTGGAGAAATCTGATTAAAGTTATCCTTTTTATTTTATAATTTTTAATATAGCCTTTCACTTTTAAATGATTGTCAAGATATTTTTTACTAAAAATTTTTAATAATGGTCTCATGTATGATATATTTTCAAATGGCTATATTTATATACACATGGGTCTCGTTTTATGCGGATTATTTTAATGCGATTTTGAAGTTATGCGATTCATGTTTCTTCTTAATATCTTTCATATTTCACTATATTTATTAGATATCAAGAAATTTAAATTATTAATAACTTATTTTGACTTGAAATACTTTTTTTTCTTTCAAAAATATGTTATATTAGCAGCTTACGTTAATATGACAATAAGCTGTATTTAGAATCTTAGCTTCTATATAAATAACCTACTTATACTAAGGAGTAAATAATAATAATAGATTTATATTTACATATAAAAATATCGCAATAAATATTCAAAAATTTTAAACTTTTAAAACGTATTTTGTTAATTATAACAGAAATAAATAATTTTTTAGATTTTTAAAATAAATAATAACGAAGATTTTATTTATTTTATAAACTGAAAATAATCTTTCTAATGATAACCTATAATCTTTTTGTTTTGATTACGATCTCATTTTTTTAATATAACAACAAAAAAACCATAAACACAGTTCAAGACTGAAAGTGGCGCTAGTTGTATGTCACATGATGAATCTGATTTCTTAACAGTTCACAAACGAACGCATATTGTCAAATAGCCAAATAACCGCTAATGATTAAAATATGTATGAAAAAATGTAAAATTAAATACTGTAGTTAATAAAAAAAGTTTGTCTTGTATTATTTTTTTTCAAATATTTGAAATTTTTTATTAGTCATACTTTATTTCCTTATTTTTTTTAATGCAAATTTTAAAGTAATTTTTCCTTCTTGCTTTGCTTTTATGTGATTTCTGAAAATGACAACCCCTATCCCCCATTTTTCAAAGTAAGTTAAGGCTATTTTTGTGCGTGTTTCTGAGGACCTATCTACTGCATAAAACGAGACCCAGGTGTATATCTATATTTTATTTACCTTTGTTAACTTCAAATTTTAAGCTTAAACTCTTAAATATTTTTTTTTAAGTTTAGAAGATATTAATAATAATATAACTAGAAATTATACAAAATTAATTATATACCTAATATGAAAATTTTAAAAATGGCTGCCACTTATGATTCTTCTTTTGAATTGCAGATCATTGTAAAAGGTTCTTATGCATGCATTTCCAGCTGGTGACATCTGTTTTATGTGACACTTAAAAGTTTTTATCATGTTCTATAATTTCTCAATCATGATAATGTAAAATCATGTTTAACACAGTTGTGAAAAATGAAGACCCCCCCCCCCCATATTATTTACATTGTATAAAAAAAAGCTAATAGCTTTATTGTTCGGGAGTTTATAAGAAGTTTGAGGTCCAGAACTGTGAGCACTGGAATTGGTCCTGGTACCTACCTATCCCAAGTGGGACCATCTACAGTTGCATCTAACTAGGGTTATATTGTGTATGTAATGTAAGACACAAAAGATAAAAACTCTCAATTGCAAATAGATTTTGATAATTTCATTTGAATGAAAAAAAAAGAATAATTTTCTATTTGTAATTAAATCCTTTTTTTTTAATCAGTTAATAAAATTTAGAGAATTTCATTGAGCAACAAAATAAATAAATAAACAAATAAATACAATTCTATCATCACCTCATAAAAAAATAAAGAATGAAAAAAAATACATTGCACAGGTAGTATTTAATAATAAATAAACAACAAGGTATGTAGTGTAAACACTAAAAACTTCAATTCCACTTTTATCCATTATTTCAAATCATGAGTCTAATTAGATAACAAACCTTAAAATAATTTACAGCAGATAAAAATTATTTCACATTTATGTACTTAATAAATAAAATAATAAATAACAACTATATATATCGTAAAAAATTCAGATCTGGTTTCCAACTCATATTTTCCAAAAGATGTTTATGCAGAATAATAATTAAACAATTTTTGAATAATAATATATAGAATTACAGTGTTAAATATATGTAATGTTCAAGATTATTCTCTTGAAGTGATTGTTGTTGTGACTAATAAATCAATTTACATTTATTTGCCAAATCTATCTTAATGGATTTAACACTCTGCTAAAGATATTAGTGAGAATTGTCTATATAGCAACATAGAGCACAATAAGAAATAACCAGTCTCTTATTGCATAAATTATTGAAAGCTATCGCTAGAAGGCAGATCAATTTTTAGAGCAACAAGAGAATATACATGTAAGTGGAAAAATATGGGTGATTTAGTCTGTAAATTATGTAAGGAAGGAATAGAAAATATTAGGCATCTGTTAATTGAATGTACATGCTTGAAAACAGAAAGGCACATATAATGAAGTTATGGAAGAATAAATATGAAAAAAGTGATTATACAGAAAGTGGATTATTGGTTTTTATGCTGTGTTTGGAAAAAGATAAGGGGGATTTAGATATAAAGGCCATAGAGTTGACAAAGATTATGTTGTGGAAATGGGATGGAGCAGAATATGGGAAAACTTATCGAGTGGGGAATGGAAAATAAAGTGGCTAACAGGTTTCTCTGGGTGCAAATGTTGAGAGATTCCTGACTCCGTTTAAGGAGAAGCTACAGTACACCACATCACATCACTACAAAAGAATATGCTCAAGCATTGCATAACTCAATGTGTATATATTAAAAAGAAAAGAAGTAAAACCATAATCCAATTAGAAATAGTTATAATAAGAATGTATATAAATTGAATCAATTTAATAGCTTAATTATTAAATTAACAAAATCTTGGAATATTTACATGCATGGTAAGTTTGTAAAAAATTCTATCACAGTTTACTGTTTAGTTAATGATAAACAAATGAAGCCATCAAAGTCAATTTCAAAATACTATTTTAGTATCAGATTGTATATATTTTTAAATATATCGCTGAAAAGTATTTCAAAATCAATTGCTAAAAAATTCGCTTTGTGATTCCCAAACATTTAATTCTGAATGATAGAATCCTAATGTTATTAATGTTTGCAGCCAATGAGGTAAAAAAAATGTGTAAAGAATAAGAACAAAATTCACCAATTAATGCCGACGTTATTTTATTTAGAATAACTGACATTCTTTTATTATTTTAAAAATATTTAATAATTTAAAAAAAATCACAAAACAGGCAAAACTCTCCATACCAGAGTAATCAATGGATGCCAGAAGGCTTGTGCATAAAATCCTTATCTAGTGCCTACTTATCCAATATCCCCAGACTAGTTTCTGGCTTGTGGCCTTTGTCAGTGAGGATATTGGACGAATAGGCACTAGATAGGGATTTTATGCACAAATCTTCTGGCATCCATTGATTACTCTGGTTAGCACTGAGTGGCACTACTATATGGAGAGTTTTGCCTGTTTTAATAGCAGTAATATGCTAGCATAAGAAATAGTGATCATATGATGTTTAGTGGTTTAAAAATCACAAAGTTTGTGGTTCCAATCATCTACATCTATATATGTATTTATGGTATGTGTGTAGTAGAAAGAAAGATGCTTTAAAAAATTAACATCTATAATGTGTTCAATATCACTCTAAACTAGTCATGTAAACATAACAGATCATGAAAGCATGAATAATTAATGGATATCGGCTGCAATGGATTGTGAATATTAAATCTAAGCTAATCCAAACATGTTATGTTTGTTTTGATATATGCTCCAAAAAAAAAAAACCCACAAAAGATATTAAGATTTAAATAATGACTAATACTAGTAATCTTAGTATTAATAATAATTTGCTCACAAATATTGTAATACAATTAAAATGATTTAATAACTAAGTGATTTTTGATTTGATGTGTTAAAAGCAACATCAATCATTTTCACTGTGATGTGACCATTTGGGTGCTAATTTAATTATATTTTTTTTGCCTACATTAACAGTACGATCCAAGTTGGAGGTGGAGGAAAAGGTATGGCATTCTAAAATGTTTTAACAGTGCTTGTACATATTTATCTACGAGAATTTCACAATAAATATGTTTATTTTAAATAGATAGCTGGACTGGCTTTCTTTTGTTTTTAATTTTAAGACATTTGAAAGAACACTAATTTATAATCGTACAGCATTTGTAAATCTATAATTAAGTGCTGAATATATATGTAATCATACAGAAGGAAATTAACCTTCTGACAGGTGCTGGTTTTTAATGTAGAAATCTCTGCACCCATCAGTAAGAGTTTTAAAAACACAAGTAAATCACTTGTGTTCAGCGTGTATTCATATATAACCAATCTTTACTGACCGTGCTTATCTCAGTGATCTTCATACTATAATTTGACAATTGAATTGTATAAATTTAATTCATATATCACAGAGAAGAGACGATATCTCATTTTTAATTAACTGCAATTACATGGATATTAATTTTGATATAAATCTATAATTACGGGCTAAATATATATGTAATAATACAGAAGGAATGTAACCTTCTAACATGTATTGTTACTTCCTTTGTCACATTCTATAAATTAATTAATTTTTAAATTAGTTTTAAGAGGCACTGTTATGTATCTTTTCAAATCTGTAATTTTTATGATCTTTCAAATGCTAAATAAGTGGTAGTTGCATGAGGAGTCATGTGATATTCAAAAGACAAGTAGCAGGGCAGATTAAGCACAATATTTATATTTGATTTGATCAACTGAAAATAGAATACAAAAATATTTGACTTTTGAGATTGCCATTTGCCACTCATTATTTTTAATTTCGATTAATTTGAGACTCAGTCACTAAAAATTGAAGGGAGAGGATTAATTTCATTTAAGATTTAAATAATTTATATATGCGCACACACATCTGAGTTACATATATAAATAATTTTATTTTTTTACTTTATTAGGCAATGAAGATGAAAAAGTATACTGCTAATTTTTTTTAAACGTAAGTAAATTCAAATTGCCAAAGAAAAATCCCATTTTGCTAGGCAATTTAAAAAGTCTTTTTTTTTTGTTTTAAATAACTATTTCCATAAAAAAAAAAAGAAAGTATTCTTTTATAAATTTGACAAGAAAAATGACAGTAAGACACTTTATGATGAATTTTGTTCTTATTATTATATAAACATCCAAGTTAATAATTTCGAAGCGCCATCCTGTGGCAATTCTTTTAATAAAACTACAAAATATTAGCCTCATGACTTGAAATTAGATCTATTAATTAAAAATATATTTCATTTTTTAAAATTTACAATCTTCAAATATATTTTACATGTATGAAATAAGAGTTGTTGTTTTTTTACAAAAAAAAAGATCACATTTTATTAATATATATATAATCGACATAATTAAAAAAAAAAAAAACTATGCAGAAAGAGTAATTGGAAAAATCGAAAATTAAATATATATAAATTTTATATAAGATGATTCGTTTTCTTTGATTGTTTATATCCAATAAAGTGAAAATTAATAAAATAGGAATAAAATAAATATTTAAAAAAAAAATTAATTTTCATTTATAATTGTAATACTCAAGTCCAATAATTCTTTCAAGCATTTAGTCTTTTTATTATTATTACTCTTTTTATTTACAAGAAAAATAATTAATATTTTTTTCTGGAATGCAGAAGAGTCTACTTCATTATTGGAGTAAAATCTAGTCACAAAATACTGATAGGAGGTTAAAAAAATACATTAAAGAATAATCCTAAACTGGATGACTGGACTTTTAATACTGGTTAATCACATGCGTGGATCAATAAGGAATGTTTTGGTAAACTATGTATACAAAATTACTTGAAACCCTTTTTATAAAAGTAATCCATTAACCTTTTTTGAAAAGTATCATAATTCCCATCATCATTGGAGTCTACACTGAGCTGTGTTTTTAAGACGTCTACCTGTTAAAAATAAACAAACAAAAGAATACAAGTGAAAATGATTTCATCATAAACAAAACAGAATTAAAATTATATATTTTAAAAATAATGTCTATGTATATAATGTGGATACAATTTTCATATTCTTCTGTTGCTTATTTTTATTATAATGTTTCGTGGTATCTCATTCTACATATTATGGATACCTCAGTATATATTATGGTTTCTAAAGTTACTAGTAATGAAAAACACCTTCCAAAACAAGTTTTTTGAACTGCTATAATAATAATAATATCAACAACAACAGCAAAAATAATTTTATTTCATAAAGTAATCATAATAATAAGTTACAAACAAACATACAAAAGTTCCAAAGAAGAATAATCTTGTACAAGGAACCTATAATGTAACAATTAAGAATTTAAAATAACAACAACAACAACAATATCAACAACAAAATACAAAAATAAAATATATAGTTCAAAATAATTAAATAAACATATAAAATTAAAAGGAAATAAGATCTAAACAATATTAACACTTACTAAGCAACTATTTTAAAAGCCAGATATGGAATACTGTTTAAATCAAAGGAACACTTATATATAGAATATTAAACTATTTTTATTCAATACACTATCTCTTATTAAATTATTTGAAAAAAAAAATGGTAAAGCCAATTGAAATCTATTAGAAAAATGAGTATTAAAATTAGAAATATTAGAAAACAGAACATGTTTTCTACAATGAACATCAAGAATGATCTTTACATTGATGTAAGTGAACAACATCAAATATACTATGCTTTTTGAACATATGGCAGACAGAAAATGATTGGGTTCTACCAAAGATAAAACCCAATGTATAATTTTATAAAGCAGATAAAGAAGAATATAAAATGAACAATTATCCCAAATAAAAATATTGTAACTTAAAATTCTTTTATGGTAGATAATATAAATAAGAGGTAATCTAGAAAGAAATTTTGCTAAATAAAAAAACGTATAATTTAATTTATATAAACAAAAACAAAGCTGTAAAATATAATTTAATCAAGACAATCTGGAATCAATATAAATTTCCAAATAACCTTAATTATTTACAAAACAAATATTTTCACAAATACATTATTAAAATGCAAAATATATTTATTACAAATATTAATGTTGATAGAAAAATACTTACAAGAAAAAAAAATTCTACTGCTTTACTTAGGTTTAGTAATAGAGAAATATATGCCAGCCATTTATTAATTAAAATTAAATCTTCATTTATTATTTTTTCAAGACAATTAAAAAAAAACATTATAAGACAAGGTGATATCATCATCAAAAACATAAATCTTCAATTCCAATTGCGATGAAAATATATTATTAATTTAAAATAAAAGCAAAAGAGAACAAGGATTGAAGCTTGTAAATGATAATACCACGATTATTACCTGCTTTCTATCTATCTTTTTAAATAACTCTTTAACAAAACAGTAATGCCATCTAGTGCAAGCCAGAGTAATCAATGGATCCAAGGTGGTACATAAAAACCCTACCTACTCCCTATTCATCCAATATCCCCAGACTAATTTCTAGCTTGTCATTTTTATCAGTGAGAACCTTGTATCTGAGAGCAAGCACTTAGAGCTTAGAATCTAATGCAACCCCCCCCCCTAGCAGCCACCTTTTATCTTTTTAGTTAACTGTAAAGCTACGAGACCAAAATAAAAACGTTTTCAATCCAACCTCATTCATTTGTATAGTCATATAGATCTGAACCCAGTTCAATATCTATACATTGTGGTATCTTTGATTCTTTAATAACCATAGTTACTATCATCCCATGGGCTGGATTGATGTTAACTACTAAACATCACATGATCACCCTTACTTATGCTTACAAAAACTGTTGTAAAAGCATAGTGTTATAGTCTTCCCTTCTCTCAGAAGTGGACTATTCCAGATGCCTCCTTATCTGATTGGATTAAGCATTGTTTGCCACAGACCAATAGGATGATGTATAGATAAAAACATAGCCAATGATTATTACAGGCCAATAAGCAATGATGCTTGCTGAATCTGAAGGTTTTCAATAAGGTCAGGGATCTGGCTATAAATAGTCAGCCTTTTGTGAGAATCAGGGAAAAATGTTTGTCTAACCTGAAAAGACTCTTCGTGTTCTCCCAGGGAAGCTCTGCTAACCTGAACAGCAGCAAGTATTCCCATTGATAGCACTATGCTATTTAGTCTATGCAGCTAGGCAAGTCCCACAGTGAGTGGATGCTGCTAAGACTACTGTCGGCTTGAGGCAAGCTGTCTTGTACAGCTGGAAGAACGCAACACTCTACCCGTGAGGCAAGCTAGCAGGTATAGCTGGAAGCGGTAGGCACAACCCAGAGTTTACGTTGAGCTACAATATTCAATATTGTAAATATTCTCTTGTATATCTACTGTATATTGTATTATATATATTTGTAGATATAATAAATGTATTAATTGTAATACTGGTCTTAGTATTATTTTACATTATTTTCTGTATGTTGGGTCTGTAATCCAGACCAAACATAACACATAGAAAAGGGTGATCATGTGATATTTAGTGGTTTAATTCTCAAACACCATGAAAATCATAAGAATGAAGTGTTTAATTAAAATTTTATGAGAAACAGAATCACATGCTTCAGACAAATCTAGCTATACAGCCAACGTCTTGAGATCATTATCTAATAATGATGTTAAATTATATATATATAATAAAAGTATATTGATACTGCTTTATTTTTGATCAAAAATGACAACACACTTTATCCTTAATAACCACTTCTAATAATTTAGAAATTATAAAAACAAAATATAGATGTATAATTAATTATCAGTAAGTGGGGAATCATCCTTTTAAATATTGGTGTCAAGCCATTAAATTTTCAACACAGTCAGAAAATGATTATGAATTAATTAAATAAAGCAGAATATGAATAAAAACTGAATTATTGTCTATTCTCTATTAGAATTTTCAACAGAACCAACATTTTTTAAACAATCAATTAAATATGGCAAATTCAAATAGTCTATGAAAGACCTACGAGTATTAATTCTTAACTCAATATTTAGATCAACCTTGAATACAGCCGAAATTGAAGCTAAATCTGATAGAAAATTATCCAGTTCAGCAACGAAATCTAAAATTCTACTTGGAACACCATCTATACACAACCCAAATATAAAAAACTGAAGGTCTCATCAAAATTTTTCAGAAAGTAAATGTTGGGATATTAAAAGTAAAATCTAAGCCACCTCCCAAACACAAATTATGTATGAGGGAAAAGAAGAAAAAAATCTTGTAGAGCTATCTAAATTGCAAGGAAATCAAGTATAATATATCACGTGACTTAATTTAATAAGCTTGTATTACAAATGATATATAATAAGCGTGCCAATAGCTCTTAACAAGCTTTTCCAAATGCCCCTATCCTCACACCAGTTTCTAGCTCTGGTATTTTAAATCTAATGCTTGAATATCCTAATGTCTCACTGATGAAATCCACAGCTAGAAACTGGTCTGGGGATAAAGGTATTCTGAAAAGCTTGTTAAGAGCTATTGGTATGTCCATTATATAACTATCTAAATTACATAATTTTTTACCTGCAAAGAAATCAATCCAAATGTCAGTCAAAATTATTACATTATAATAACAGAAAGTAAAATTACATAAATAAATGATAAATTCATCAAATAATAATATCTCAATAAGAAGACAAAGAAGAGAAGGAAGAAGAAAAGAAGCAGCAGAACCATATATATATATATAGGACTCTAAAACTATATTCACATCTTTTGCCTTTGTTCTATCATGTATATAAACTCACATATATTAGACAAAATATATGCAGCATGAATATAAATAATTCAAGAATTATATTTTAAAAAAAATCTCAGTTCTAGTAAACTATTAACTGTGCAGCCTTTGGTGGCGCTGTTTCTAGTTAAAAACAGAGCGTTATAACATTACCGGGCAGCTAGATTTTTTTTATCTAATAGAGTGACATATGGCTGTAATTTTTTTTTTAATATTGTTGTTGTTTGTTTTGGACATAATTATTATTTTTTTAAAATATATTGTTGTTGTTTGTTTTGGACATAATTATTTTTTTGGTTTTCATTTGATAAATTTCAAACTATAAAAGCGACTTTGACCTTTTTTTTTTTGATCTCAAAAGTACATAATTTTTGACATACGCCTTTATTTGGGGGGGGGGGGATTTCCATTCTAAATCTACTGTTTCTTTTTTACAGACGTCTTTTATTTTTTTGTTTTGAATTCGATACATTTCAAAGTAATAAGGGACAGTTTTAACTTTTTTTTGGAATATCTCAAATATACACAATTTGCTTTACATACGACTTTCTTTTTTTGTTGTTGTTGTTATTTAAAATTAGAATTGACACTTTCTTTTTGAATTATGTTAAAAATGAGGGGGTTTGCTGTTGATTGATTTAGCAACAAAAAATTCAAACCTGTCCGACAAACTCCGCCTCAGATGTCCGTATTTGCTTATAAACGAAAAGAATTGTTTGGTATTTTATCTTACATTTATAAATATGGGGTTTTTTTTTTTTTGGTCAGCGTGTTTTGATTTTTTTAATAATAATAAATAAAACGGGACTTCTTTTTTTCTTAGATTTATAAATATGGGGGTTTTTTTTTGTGTCGGCGGGTTTTGATTTTTTTTGCTTTTTTTAATAATAACAAATAAAACGTCCAAAACAAAAACCAAAAAGTCAATCGTGGTATTGTTTTTTTAACACAAAAATATGTATGTTAACCGGTTTTGTTACATTCTGTAGGATTTATTTATTTATCTTTTTTAAGAGTCGTACAAGTTTGTTAAAGATTTTTTGTTTTCATAACAAATAAAACGTCCGGTATTTTGATTCTTTTTTAACAACAAAAATTAAGCTCGGGTTCATTTTTAAAATCTACTTAACGTGCTGTTTATTGATTTAAAACAACAACAACAAAAAACCTCTTTTTGCTTCTAAATGGAACGAATAGGTATGTCAAAAGAAGAAGTATTTTTTGTTTTTTTTTTTAAAAAAAATCAATCAATCAAGAGATGTCCAACAAACTACGCTGCCTCTTTTTAACACTGTCATTCTAGGTGTTAATTACATGATTTACAGATAAAAATAATCGCAAACAAAACACAAATTCTTTCCAGAAAATAAATTTATTAACCACATATGACTGAACTAAATCAACTGTAACGAATGGCAGGATGTTTTGGGCTTGCAAAAATGTAACTGCCTCACTTTCTCTCTTTGGGACATCCCACAAATATAATAACGTGGTAGACATTTTGTTCTTCTTTTTCAACTCTCGTCCGAGTCACGACAGAAACGGTATTTTTTCCGCAAACAACTCCAATCGTCTGCCAGAGAGCTTGAGAAATTGTATTTTGTCTTTTTTGACCCCCAAAAAAGCCAAAATTAGCCAAAAAATAAAATTTTGACAAATATCAATAATATGCTGAAAATTACTAGTATGCAAAAATCTTTCAGTTGGGAAATACAGAAAATCATAAACATCAACAAATATACACTTGAAAAAGATGACAATGCTCACACTCTCATCTTAAATTCTAGCGACAATACAAATTCTGTCAATGTGCGTAGGAATTCAACCCGCAATGAAATCAACGGCAAACTATACGATCATAGTATTGTTAGTAGATGTAGTGTTATTGAACGTGGAAGAATTGGCCGCGTATTATAACCACTACATACGATCTACTCGTATATTAATGATCACTCGTATATTAGCCGTAGGTTCGGCCGTGAAAGCAGTATAATTCTGTGTTTTTACACAGAAACAGTGCCACCAAAGGCTGCACAGTTAATAGTTTACTAAAACCAAAATCTCTCTGAAAATAGTAAAACTATGATGTGCACTGCATCAAAGTACATTACTTCAATTGTACACTATCTAAAAAAATCTAAATAAACAAACAGTAAATACATTAAAGTATGAAAGCAGCCATTTTTCCAACTTGGAGCAATATATGTGATCATATTTATTAATATTTCTTTCACTTACATAAAATACATTGTACTTTCCAATTTATTACTGTTTCCGAATTTGATGTGTATGGTATTTAGTATAATAAAATGTTTTCTAAACATAAAACTAAACTTTTATGAAATTAAATAAAATTCATAAAGCAATAAAATGAAAGTTATCAATTTGAATGGCAGAAAAAAAACTGTAAATTGTTCTTATATTGCATCAGAAAGCTTTAAGTTTGAAGAGACCAGTTTGAAAAGTTTTGAAGAGTCCAGTTTGAAAAGTTCAATCAAGAATATGAAATAGATAACAGCAAATAGTAGATAGTACAGATTCCAAAGTCAATATGAACATAAAAAATAACTAGAGATGCTGTAATCTGTTGATAACAAGACTTCTATTTCATTTCCTTAGATTAAAAAAAGTTGCTAAAGAAAAAGATGTTACTCTGAGTATATTTAATTGTGATGAAACACTGACATTTCAGTTTTCAATTTATTTAAAAAAATAAAAATATCATACAGTAAATTTGTTATTTTTAATTTTTGAACAAATGCTAATTAATGAATACTCATCAGGAAATATATATGTAAATGTGATCTCTCACTTTATTATAATTTTTTTTTCAATTTTGTTTATACTATAATCTTATTTAACAAGTGCATGCTATACCCAAAAAACATGTGTTATGCATATGTGCATATTGAAAAGTACTATACATGTGTAATTCAGTAAACAATATGTATTCAATTTATCAACAAAATGCGAGCTAATATACACAATATATGAAATATATGAGGGAGACTTAAAATATAGTGGATATCTATAATGCGAAAATTAAAACACAAATAAGTATAAAGAATGTGATTATACGAACAATTTATTAATTGTAGTACACTAAATGGATATACTGTATATATTGTAATGGAACAAGCTATTACCTGGTATGAAAATAGATTAGCTAGATTACCATAATTATTAAGAGAATCTATCTTTGATCCTTGTATCTATATATACCACATGTACTTTAATTTCATTCTCAGGAGAGGAGAGATTAAGAATCAACTAAATATATACCTAAACTTTCCTCATCCATGCCATCTTTCATTTCCATTATTCCCAGGTTTCAATCTCATGGAGAATCTGCATAATCATCTAGTTCAAGGTATAATAGTATCACTTAAAATACAGAGAGGTGTAAACATGTGGAGATGTTTAATGGTAGGTGTGAATATGAAGTTATATGTAAATGGGTAAAAATATTTATAAATTTGTGAGAAGATATAACCAATTGAAAAGTGTATTTAGAAAATTACAACAAGAGTTTTTAAATGGTTGTCCTTGTCTATCTCAGGACTACAGTACATAACAGGGGGATCCCATATCACTACTATGACAGATAGAAATTTAATAGATCAAGTTAATTAAAATAAAATGAATTATGATTTCCAAATAAGAATATAGTAATCAAAGATGATTGAGGTAATCATAAACATAATATAAATTTCATTGATGTTAATATGGTCATCAAATGGCTATTCTTTGAGGGGAATAAGCATTTAGAATAATTGTTGGAATCAATTGTAAACAAAGAGTAACGATAGATGACGAATTAAAGATTTTATAATTTGTTATAAATTTTCTTTGTTAAAAATATTGATCACTGTAAATATAGTTGTTAAATATATTCAAATGTTAAATTAAAAACTCTTCTTGTAATTTTCTAAATTCACTTTTCAATCGATCATATCTTCTCACATATTTATAAATATTTTTACCCATTTACATATACCTTAATATTCACACCTACCATTAAACACCTATACATGTTTACACCTATCTGTATTTTAAGTGATATTAATATACCTTGAACTAGATGATTATGCAGATTCTCCATGAGTTTGGAACCTAGGAATAACAGAAATGAAAGATGGCACAGATGAGGTGAGTTTAACTACATATTAAATATTTAGTTGATTATTAATCTCTCCTCTCCTAAAACTGAAATTAAGATGCATTTGGTATATATAGGTACAAGAATCAAAGATACATTCTCTTATTAATTATGGTAACTTAGCTAACCTATTTTCATACCAGGTAATAGCCCGTTCCATTACTATATATATCTATCTTTGTTAATAAAGTTGTATGTGTGTATACAGGCTGGTCAATATAGGCAGTGTTAAAGCATTCCAGAAATAATAATATGCAGAAAAGAAAATTAGTTTACTGCAAGAAACAACAGACAAATTTGCATATCAGTAAAGTTTAACTTTATGCAGATTAGAAAAACCCAACCAGTATTAGCGATAATGAAGAACTACAGTCAAATCTACTTAAATTAACTCGAGAGATATGTGTGAGCAGTAAGGTGCTTACAATACTATGTATAAATTATTTATCTTCTGAAATATGAATTGTTATGTAATCTAGATTGATCGTGTTCAACTAGCAAACTGTTAGTTGATATACTAATCCTACTCTATTAATCTTGTTATTTAGAGTAAATAAACTCTTGAATTTATTGTTAAACTTTGTGTTTGTTTCTTTAAACTAATGATATAATTATCCAACTCTCAAAATATAGTTGGCCATGGATATATTACTACTAATATATTATTAAATGATACAATCTCAATGTTGTAAAATATTTATTAAGGGTGATATAATTCTCAAAGGATAAAATAATAAGTTCATAAACTAGGTTGATTTCCACAACAAATCTTTCTAGAGGATATTTTGAGTTGTAAATAAATTTAAATTTTTTTTCATTATTTATTAATTCAGATCTGGAGCTCTTCTTTGTTAATTCAGGGATCCAATCAAGATGTAAAATACTGAGATAAGTAATATATAGCTTTTTTTAAACTTTCAGACAGCTATAGAAAAACTGTAAAAAGTATTTTGGCCATACCCACTTTTTTTAGGGTATTAAGTTTCTATAATATTCATTTATTAAGTTAATTAATAATCATAGTACTATATGACATTATATTATAATACTATTTACTTTAGATGGTAATAAACCAATTCTGACAAAGTATAATGACTAATAAACCATGACAGTATAATAAATTTGGGCAAAACATTAGTGTGGAATAGCTTAGGAAAAATGTCTCATTGCATTTTAGATGTTTCACTGAGATTTGTATTCAAGTGAAAAAGTCAGTGACAATGAATAGTATTAATGAGATAGTTTTAATACTTATTGGAAAAAAATCATCATCATCGTAAGCAAATATTTCCAAATGATTACAACCACATAAGCAAAAAATATAAAAAGACAAAACAAAAAGAGTTATCAGTTTGTAACATCTATACAAATCAATCCATGAAGCACAAATATATCCATATATAGATATTGATATTCTATTTATTTGATATTTTACAATGCAATATTTAAACTTTCTCTGCAGAAACTTTTCTTTCTGAAAATTTTCAGCATGATGTATAATTGTAGATCTTCAATGAATTCTAACCTCTGCCATATTTTCTCAATGAAAGCAAATACCACATCTCTTAAAAAAATATTTAGGATATTGTTTATAAAATATAATTTTCCTGATCCATAAAACCCATATTCAACTTGCCATAAAATATATTTTTAAGATATTTTGTATTGTTCTTTAATTCATGTATGATGCCATTTATATTAGAGAATATATTGCTGATCTTATAATTTTGCCATCATATTTTATAGAACATTCTTAAACAAAATTTTTCTAATAGTTTAAAAGTTCAATGTTAGAAGTTCCAGGTCTCACATCCATACAATAAATAAAATAAAATAATAGCGCTAGTACAGCTAATGTAATTGCAATAGTTAATTCATTGTATGGAAATATTCTAATTTTTTAACTTGTTAAAAATGGCTGTAATAAATTATAGTCTGCACTACAATTCAACATCTAAGTCCACCTTTCTATTTATATATATAAAAAAAAAAAAACATCAAGATATTTAAATTGGTTTGTATTCTTAAGTTTTATGAACACATTTAGGTTCACTAAATGTATTCTGTGAATCATTTTTTAAACAGAAAAACAATAGACCAATCATCAGTACAGTGTAAATCTAACTTCCATGAAGATGAAGTTCTTGTTTTTACTTTTAACCAATTCAAATAAAAAACATATTCAAACCTGTATTGAATATTAATAATTTTTTATTAGTCATTCATTAGATTAGAGATTATCGAATAATGAATAATATTTCTGTAATATAATTTTCACTACACCACTCTCACACAAGATAGAGACTGGTTTCTATTCACTTTTAACACCTGGTAGAGGGATGTAATCATAAACATATGACCAAAGACATGTGAAAAAGATGTATAATCCCCCAAGATGCACATTGTAATAATTTATTATCTAAACCTTTAAACATCACATTATCACTATCTCTCATGCTTGCTTATACTTGTTGTTAAAATGGGCAAAACTCTCTCTATACAGTAGTGCCACTCAAAACAAGACAGAGTAATCAATGGATGCTGTGCATAAAACCCTTATCTAGTGCCTACTCATTCAATATCCCCAAACTATTGAGCTTAGATTGAAAATATTTGTGTTTTCAACTTTATTTTCATAGTTTTGTAGTTATGTAGAGATAAAAGGTGACTGCTGGAGGGTTGCATTAGATCTTAAGATCTAGGTGCAGTGCTCTCAGATCCAAGGCTCCTCACTGACGAAGGCCACAAGCCAGAAACTAGTTTGGGGATATTGGATGAATAGGCACTAGATAGGGATTTTATTCACAAGCCTTCTGGCATTCATTGATTACTCTGTCTTGCTTTGAGTGGCACTACTGTATGGAGAGAGTTTTACCTATTTTAATAATTTATTATATATATATATATATATTCTAACCTAATAAAAATGTCCTCTGTGTTTATTCTGTAATTATTTATTAGTTTAGTTTGCACTAATTTTTCAGGTTGGAAATTAAGGCAACCAAAATAAAGCAACATATCCATTAATTTTCCAATATGATCTAAAATACTTTTCATATAATACAATTGTACATTCAATTCTCTTAAGCCATGCCACGATTGTAATAACAACAATAATTGATCACTTATTAATTTAAAGAATAATTATAATAATATTAATCTCAGGGTTCTTTGTTTCATGTAAGGAAATGCTCGGCAGTATTGTGTTGTCGCATATGACTGGCATTCTGGTCGGCTATAGGAAACATTTATTTTACTTAAATTCAATGTGTCTTCATCTCTCATATCAACTGCTATATTATTTAAAGAGATGATAATTCTATTCAATAATGACGTATAATTTTGAATAACACAGCCCTTTTTTCCAGAATCTCAGTCAGAATAATAAAAAGACAAGGGTGCTTTTTGTGTCCTTCTATCATCCATGACAACACAATCATATAACTAAGATTTATTACTTAGACAATTTAACTAAATGGGAATGGAATAATGTGCAACCAAAGTTAATGGTTTGGGAATAAATTCATTTTTTTTTCTTTACACAAAGGTGAATGTTTAGTCTTAAGTTTTCAACTCCATAAATAATTATCATTAAACTAAAATATAATGACATATTCCGATCTGCTTAAATTTATTTCTCTGGTCTATTAAGTTTTTAAGGGTTTGAAATGATTTCGGATTCAAGAAAAGGTTTTGCAAATATTGTGCAAACACTTATATTCAGCATATAAAAACAAAAAAAATGAATCTACAACAAATTTTAACAAGACTATAATTTATTATTATCACAAAAAAAAATATATGAACATTTCTTCAATAATCCCATAGTAATACAAAAATATAAAATATAACTGACATTAATCTGTATACTCTTTTGGTTATGGACTAGAGGTTACTACTTCTCCTGTATGCAATCATATGAATTGATTAACTAAAAGTACATTTCATTACCAATACATTGTTTATTAAATTTTGGTAACCTTGTAGAAGCTTTTATTCAAAATTATTGACTAACTACTTCTGTTTTTTTTTAAATGATTAATCCCATCATATGCAATACGCAAAATATTAAATTTATTTCTAATACATTTACTTTATTTATGGTCTTTAATGGGATAACCTATTCTAATTATAGGCCAGTTATCAGAAGTTACACTTACTATCTTACATTTAACTTAATGCTAACTTAAGTTATGATACAAATTTTATTCATGCGTATAATTTTTAATATGAGTATTATTTAATTACTAACCAGAATTAAATATTGCATTTGAATATTCCTTCAGTAAATAAGCGTTTTAAATTACGCAATTTTAATTACTTTCTCCATTGATTTACTTGTCAAATACTAGCAATATTTAGCAGCACAATACAGATATTGATCCTAGTTACTAACGCACTATTTATACTAAAGTGGATCTTGAGGAACTAACACCTCCAATATAGCCTTTATCTTGCCCGAACTTTCAAAATTAAGCACAATAATCAACACCTTCCATGGTGGAGCTATCTTTATTTTCACATGAGGAATATGGAATAACCACGAAGGTCTGTAGAGTAATCTACTACATTAAATATTTTGGTGGTTTCTTGCCTCTTACTTGGGCATACAACGAACACACACCAAAGACAATCCTCTCCTGGGATTTAAACGAATGAAGCATACTAAATGCTAGATAAATTCTTGATCGTCCTATCTATGAGAATCGATCACTTGGGCTATAGACATACCCGAACATTATATTTAAAATCTTCCTCTCATGAAAAACAAAGCTTTTGGGGAGATCATTTTTCATCCCACAAAATAAATACATTATAATTATTACCTATGCGAATATTAAGCATATACCAAGGCTATATCTGGGCAGGATAAGTAAATACACTGATTATAATAAACTTATGTTACCGTATATACTTTGATCAACATCTGAAATCAATGGACATCATAGAATAAAAGTATAATAATTTTAATTTTAATAAAGGAACATTCAAAAATAGTTGGTAGCATACTATCTTAAACTAAATAAAGTGGATGTGTTATTTAAGAATAATTAGGAATAAATTCCTCAATTAATACAGTATAAATTCGTTTCAAAACTTTAACAAGAAATATTTTGTTATAGCATTTTTTTTTTTTAGTTACTTCTGATAATTTTCAATATTTATTTTACCCCTTAAATATCTAAATATTTTTTCTTTTACGTATCTAACATACAAAATTTCTACCTATAATTGTATGTAATAATTAAAACATATTTTATAGATTTTTTCTTTCGTGTTAAATATCAACTTAACCTATAATAATTATATTAAAACATACCTTTGTCATTACAAGGCTATTAAATATCACTTGACCATACAGACTTTAACCTATGTGATATAACAAAAAAATACATATCATTTATAACTTAGTTTTTAAACAATCATTAATTAACAAGTGCATACTCTCTCATTAGAAAATGTTTTTCTGTTGAGCAATTGGTCCAGGTGAAGAACTTTATCCAGTCGTATTTCACGAAGCAAGTTTAAAAACAATAAACGCATGGTATTATTTCCTTTAAATAAAAGTTTTCTCTTATTTTGTGCGTTTAATAAATTAGGTAAAGAAAAATATAGCAGAATTGAAGATTAATTCTTACTTGAATTAAACTGCTACAATTTTGGGATCCATAGAAAATAAAATATACATATTCTAACATAACGAACAGTTGACGATAGACGATAAACATACACAATTCTTTTTTTTTTTTTTTACTTTATTATTGACGATACGTACAATTCATATTAGCTAGCTTACTTATGGACGAAAATGCGCAATTTTTCCGAGATTATTTTGATAATAACTGCAGCTGATTTACATGTATAGGAAGTTTTACTAACTCCAACTGATGTGTAATATAATATATCATTTATTTTTATCATTAAGTCACTAAGATATTTGGTTTTGTTCATACTTTAGGAATTATAAATTTTTTTTTTAACGGTAACTTCTCCGTAAGAATGCACGTATATAATTTTTTTTCTTACATTTACTTCAAGAAAGTCTTTCATTTTTTTTTTTTTTTTTTTTTTAAAAAATATACAAATGTATAGTTTAATATTATGATGATTATTATTATTTTTAGACAATTCTTGATGAATAAAAACATTTTTAACATATGTAATTGCATTATTTGTAAAGGCAGACAAGATATTCAGAAAGAGCGCCAAAAAATGTATCTAGTTAATCTTCCTTTGCTTCTCAACATTTTTTTTTCAATTATTATTTAATATTTTCTATACCAAGAAAATATTAACAAGTGATACAAAGTTACTAAATAATTATTTCTCATTTGGAAATCATTTATCTTCCTTAATTTAGACATAATAACACTTTTCGTGATTCCCTTAGTTAATTCTGTCATTTTTGAACTTTAGCGCGAGACAATAAATTTTTAAGTATAAAAGGTCTTTAAATAGGTAGATGGCACAGAAAATCAGGATATCTTATCAAAAAATTTTAGCCACACATTATATTATTAAAATTTTACTTTGATTACATTTATTTCTGCAAAATAAAATGAAAAAATTGAGTTACCAAATTTCAGCACTGTTCCTTCCTTGAAAACTAAAAGCAGACTATATCTTTTTTTTTTTTTTACTTTAGCGACCTCTTACAGAAAAATAATCATTTGATTATAACATAAACAAAAGAAAGGAAAAACTTATTACAATCATATAGTTTTCAGTATTATTTACCTGGATTACAAAGTAATTTGACAATATAAAAAAAAAATAATAATAAATACATTAAATTAACAATCAGTGATGTATAATTCTTTAAACATTATTTTTTTCTTTTTTTTTTTACAAAAAGAAATTACCAGAAGTTATTGTGCTTTATGATAAGACACTCATCCACTCTCCCCTCTACCCATCCAAAATCAATTACTGTTTAGCTTTTATACCATATTAATTTGCTCTAATTATTAATATCTCAATTAAATTATTCATGTTCTCTCTTTAAAAATGACATTGAGTTATTAAATCTATTAATTATTCACCCAAAACATGCCAAAGTGAGTGAATAGCATACTTTATTAATCAATTATTACTATTGTTATTTTATCTTTTTATTTCTTTAAAGAATAGCATTGTTTTCCTGCAGAAATAATGCCAAGTAAACCAAGTGTCAATAACACTAGGTTACAATATATATATATATATATACAGAACAATGATAAAGATATGTACAAGAAATTGTTATCTGGGCTAATGGATGAGTGCTGGTTCAGCACAAAATGTGCAACTTAGGGATAATACATGATTAAAACACTAAACATCACATGATCACCATTTCTTATGCTTGCTCATAACTTTTATTGAAACAGACAAAACTCTACATACAGTAGGGCCATTCAGTGCAAGCCAGAGTAATCAATGGATGTCAGAAGGCTTGTGCATAAAATCCCAAGGCTCCTCACTGACAAAAGTCACAAGCTAGAAACTAGTCTGGGGATAGTGGATGAGTAGGCACTAGATGGGAATTTTATGCACAAGCTTTCTGGCATCCATTGATTACTCTGGTTTGCACTGAGAGGCACTACTGTGTGGAGAGTTTTGCCTGTTTTAATAATGTTTATGATTACGTCTTTCCACCATATATTAAAAGTAGATAGAAACCATACCTTGCATGGGAGTGGTGTAGTGAAAATTATACTACAGAAAATATTATTCATATTAGACAATTTCTAGTCTAATGAATGATAATAAAAATTTATTAATATACTCCCATTAAGTGGTTTGTGTCAAAGTTGTGAGGGCAGCAAGTTTGACACTTATCATAAAAACAGTAGTAATTTTCTATCTATATATACTGAATAATGATAAAGATACATGTAAGAGATTGTGGTCTGGGCAAACTGATGAGTGCTGGTTCAGCACAAAATGTGCATCTTGGGGATCATACTTTCTTTTTCACATGTCTTTGGTCATATGTTTATGATTACATCCCTCCACAAGGTGTTAAAGTGAATAAAAAGCAGTCCCTACCTGATGAGAGTGATGTAGTGAAAATTATACAGAAATATTACTCATTATTGGAAAATCTGTATTGTGATTTGATCCTATTGTTATAAAAATTAAATAAAATGTTGGAGCAAATATGTATTCTTGTTTAATACCAGTTTTCATTTCAAATATTTCAGATTATCCATCTATAGTATTAATACTTCCCCTTATTCTTACATGTAAAAGCTGTATAATATGAATCAAATGCCTATAGAGAAATTCTCTTTTTCCCCTCATGAAGAAATTGGATGCACTTTTACCATCAGTAGGATATTTTAACATGGAATCAAAAATTCATTATATGAATGGAAGTATACTTAATTATTAAAATAATTAAGAAAATATTAACTACTAGTGAATAGATGCTACAAAACAGTAAGAATGCTATCTTCCTTTAGTAATGTATAATTTGAATATCAATCTGCAATTCAATGATGGTTTATTTCATAGTTGGCTAAGTTGAATTATTACCAATATATTGAGAGTCTATGAAAAATAAAAATGTAAAAACATATTTAATGCATCAGGAAATAAAATATTTCAAATATTTTATAAAAGAATCAATGAATATAAACAAGGCAAAACTCTCCATACAGTAGTGCCACCCTGTGCCAACCAGAGTAATCAATGGATGCCAGAAGGCTTGTGCATAAAATACCTATCTAGGGCCTACTCATCCAATATCCCCAGATTAGTTTCTGGCTTGTGGCCTTCGTCAGTGGCATCCATTGATTACTCTGGTTGGTACAGGGTGGCACTACTGTATGGAGAGTTTTGCCTTGATTATTAACAAATTATGTGCTAGTATAAGAGATAATGAACATGTGATGTCTAGTGGGTTAATCAATGAATATATCAGATATTTTTAATTTAAAAACGAACAATTTTTATTAGGCAATTTTTTTTTTTTATAAACTAGAAAAAGATGATCTGAAATTCAATTGGACATTTTAAAGTTTATCATCAAAGAACAGACAAATACAATTTTGTATAGATTACAAAAGATACATTTTGTAAATACATAGCAAAGGCAGATAAAAAGGGAATTCTCTACTTATAATGGAGTTGGAAGAGAGACAGACTTTATGTGGCATTAACAATGTCTGTCTGGAGGGCAAGCATGCTGTCTCTGTTTTTTATTTTAGAAATTTTATTGTAAAACAGTGATTGTAATTTCCTTGATGTAGGGTTGAAGAAAAATGGCATCTTAAGAACCAAAGAGTAAACACAAGAAAAACAGAAACCTTAACTGAATGGATCCCATTTCATGCTGTCAATGAAAGTAGGAGGAAATATATGATTTAATAAATTGACTCAATGATATTTCTATAGATAAAAATGGCAGAACATTGGAACAGAAAATGATGTATTGTTTCTTCAGACTTAACTGAGAGAATAAAGATGATCAATGTTACTACGCACAATTCTCTGTGATCTGTTATTGGAAATGACCAGTAGAGAGAGCTTCTAAATTGACTTTAATAGGGAAACCTAAATATTTTGATTCCAGATACCAGAATTTGATTGTTTTGATAATCTGTTTATGGGTGATAGTAAAGAGAGATGGAGTGGTTGAGTTGATTAGTGCAAAAGAGTATCTTCCTAGAAAAGGTGTGATTATTAAGGTCAATATAAACAGCAATGGATTATATTAAGAAAATAATTTTACTGGATAGAGGCATATCAGTAGGAGTGATCAGAACAAAATTTTATAGCATTAGGGTAAGCAGAGACAAATTAAAAAATAGAATTAAATGACATCTGAAAATAAAAGTTAGGGATAGAGTGAAGAGAGAGACCATTGCCTTTGGCATGCTACTGTAAGATTATAATACTGATAGCAAGAGCTCTTTCATTGCAAATCAGTTTGAAAAAATCAAGATGTTAATGTAAAAATAGAGTTCTGAATAGATGTTCTCATAGCACTCATAGATTTATAAATGGAAAATCCAAGAAAATTATGAGGGGGAGCAGTGAAGAGAGAGGAAATACTATTACCAGAGAGTATGCTCCATGTGGATGACTTAATGTAAAATTGAAGTTTATAATGTGCTGTGTAATTTTCCAGGATAGAAATAAATGAAGGAAGGTACTTCTTAGAGGAGAAAAAATAACATGATCATTCATGACAAAGCAAAACTCTTCATATAGTAGTGCCATCTTGTGCTAGCAATTATGTGCTAGTATGAGATAGTGATCATGTGATGTTTAGTGGTTTATGATCATTCATGAATGATACATGTTTGATTCTTTATCAGTCAGCAAAATATATATACCAGGTAGTTTTATCTCTACTTCCAGAAACAGTGAATCTATATAAATAATAAAAATGCAAAATACTTAAAGGTGAACCCTGCAGAATAGGATTATGGGGTTTAAATCTTGGCATTACTTTGCCATTAAGAGTGATAAAAATTTCTCTATTCATTAGCAGGTTGCCTAAAATGTAAAGAATGGGGAACAGGAATGTTATGCAATTGTAATAGTTCAATGAGAGCATCAACAGGACAGAATCAAAAGCTGATAAAATATCTAGTTGGACTACTATGAGACCAGCTGTTCTAGTGGCTCTAACTTAGTCAATAACAATTTTAAACAGAGTGATAACATCAGAGGTAGAGGTAGAGCACCTTTTTTAGCCAACTGATAGTTTGATGGAAGGCAGAATAATAGCCTTTATCTTATCCTTAATGATGGATTCAATGATTTTGATAAGTAAAAGTGACATAGAGATATGATGAAGATTATAAAAATGAAAGAGTTTTTTTCTTGTATCTGCATGATAAATTTGCCTAGAAAGAAAGTCAAGCAAATTCACAATAACTGGTGCTACAAAAAACTAAGATGCAAGAGAAGGTATCTAAAAATCACATCTTAAGCAAAATGTTAGGTTTTATAACATCATTAACTTGATGACTTTCATCAAAAGCAAATAATGGGAATTCAGGGCAGCTGAAAGTTTGCAACTAGATTTAAAGTGATAAAAAGTAAAAGCTAACATGTTGAGTCTTGTGCAGAAATGTTAACATCTACAATAATTAAAGAAGGGATGGATTTTTTACTTTTATAAAAAAAAGCCCAGTGGATGTACCCTTTTGACCAATTATGGGGTTGAGGTAAGAAGACTTTTGGCCTTTTTAGTAGAAAAATATTTAGCCAAAATAGATAGTGTATGCTGTTTAAGAGAAATAATTGAAGAAACTGAAGCAGGGTCACAAAAAGTGGCTTTCAATTTCAAATTAATAGCACCAAGTTCCTTAACTAAAGCTGTAGGTGATTTGTTTTTACTAGTGTAATGTCTAATAACCTATTGGATGCTATTGATAAAAGAGAACCAAGCTACAGCAGATTGTAGAGAAAGAATACTATTCTTCTAAAATAAATGTAAATTTCCAACATTACTACCTTCAGAGATATAGTCTTAAGCAATGTTCTTAACGTATCATAGCAGTTAAGAACAGGTTGTGTATAAAGATCAATATCAACTTGCATGGAGAGTGACAAGTTATCAGAAAAAAACAATTATTTCCAAAGATGAATTAACCATAAAATGCAGATCAGACAAAATAAAAGACCAATGAGAATTCAATGTTTTAAAACATAGAAAGAGTGGAGAAAAAGCCTTCACTATTCATCATTTACAATTAATAAGGTGAAGGTAAATAACCACAAAATCAGTATAAGACATATTAAAGTCACCAAAAATGAGAGTAGAAGAGTTGGATAAAAGAATAAAATTAATATGGTATATAAGTTGATGTATAAGAGGGGTCTGTTTAAAAATATAAATAATGTTTACTGTAAAAGTAGCATTATGCGAAGAATAATGACAATCTTATTTTGATCAAGATAAAAGATGTTAAAAGAATCAAATGGTGCTTTATGATGAATTATAATATCTACCCCTGCAGCTGGAGTATTGGAGATGGGGAACTAAAAACCCAAATCTCTCAAGATATCCAACAAGATTGATATCAGAATGGGTATAAAGTTTAGTTTCAGAGAAGAAAATAATATTCAGATGCATGAATTACATAATTTAAATGGTGAAAGAATAAGCTTAAAATTCAGGGAGAATGAGAAACAATTAATTAAAATGGCAACACATTTTGAACAACAACAAAAAAACTAGTTGAAAAGATGAATTAACTATGAAGTGCAGATCAAACAAATAAAATAAAAGATCAATGAGAGTTCAATGTTTTAAAGCAAGAAGGAGTGGAGAAAAATCCTTCACTACTCATCAGTTTACAGTTAATAAGGTGAAGGTAATTAACCAAAAAATCAGTATAAGGTTGTATAAAAGACAAGATAATGAATCAAAAACAAACTTAGCATTAAAAAACAGATACAATATGAAGTGAGACATATATAAATAAAACATGATATTTAGAATCAAACATACTAATAGGCAAAACCAAAAGCAATATCAAATATGCAATAAAACAATTAAAAAAAAACACAATTTCATTTCACCTTGAGTTCTTGCTTTGCAAAAGAAACATTGAGATGAAACTCCTCTAAAGGTTATTACCAAAGAAGAAGAATCAGTGATATGAAGAATTGGGATGACATTTGGGCAAAATTATTTTTCTTTAAGGTTATACTAAATGTGGCTGTGTTAGTTAATATTGGAAACTAGCTCTTTTCTCTAGTAAGTATATGAAGTTTGGTATGGTTTCAAACTTATTAAGCAGAAGTTGAAGATCTGTATTACTAAAGTCAATGTAATAGTTCTTAACTTGACAGTAAGTAACAGAGGCCTATCAATATCAAAGTACCACGAAAATTAAAATCTTTTTGAATAGCGCTATAGAATTCTACACAGATATATCTCTAGAGGTGCAGTAAAGCTTTGAAAATAATATTCCATAAATTTTTTCCCAGTAAGTATTGTATAAAATTTTCTTCCAATGGAAACCTAAAAAGCTCCTTTCTGCATTTGTAACTGGAATAATGAGCATCTTAGCATTATAAAACTTTTTAAAAGATTTAAGCAGAGCCAGAAGCACCATTAATAGTTGATAAACAAAAAAGACATAAGCATCCACCTCTCAAAAAAATGAGTTCTTCGAAGGAATTTAAATATTTTTGAATATTAAATAAACAAATTTAAATACATTAAAATATTTATCAAGTATACATATAAGCTTGAAATTAAAAAAAATGATATTGATGTTATTTATTAAAAGCATGCTAAACATTAATTAAAGTAAATTTAAATTACATAGACCACCCTTTTTTTCCATGTGTCAAAGCATCGGCCAGAAAGTGAACCCACGAACTCGGGACAACTGCTTGTAAGGCAGTTGGGCTGACCACTGAACCACCAATGCTTGACTAGATTACCTTTTCTGTATGAAAGTCCAGAACATTTATGGGAATACGAATATTAAATTTGTTTGTATATTTTTGATATAGTTGTTGATCAATAGTCAAAGAATTAGAAATGGGTTCATTTGAAATTATCATCTATCAGATTAAAGACATCATTTTTGTTGGCTGACACACTCTCAACATTTTCTTGAGATCTCGGATCATGAAATTTGCAATGCATTCATGTAATTATTTTTCCCCTTTCATTTTGAATCCCTATAAGAGATTTAGCATTTGGCAAGTCAATTCCACTGTTTTCTGACTTATTTAACATATCACTATTATTAGCATCTGATTTGCAAAGACTGAGGTCAGACTTGGAGGAATTATTTAAATTAATACCACTAGTGTTATTAACATTCAAGGCTGAAAAGTCTTTCATGATATTAATATCACTTGCGAATGAATTAGAAATCAAATTTTTTTTTACGAGTATCAGCTGAAAACTTGACATGAAAAATAGGTTCTATGTTTGATTGAGAGTAATTCATAGAATGTAATGAAGATACTTCCCCATCATTCCAAAGTGATAATATTGAATCTTTTGCAATGGCTGACTTGTCAGAACTATTCACAGACATCACAAAAGAAAAAAATATTTCTGCGGATATTTGTTTATCTAGCTCACTTTAGAGCTTATTAGAAAGAGAGGAGAATTTCGAGTCTAATCCTAAACAGATCAGACCGGCAAACTCCAAGCTTCACTAACAATAAAAATCTTAACATAGGATCAGAAATACAAGCAACTTAGTCAAACAAAGGCCACCTGGTGACCTGAATATATTAGATTTTTTCACTATTGTCTGATCAAGAACAATGTGTATGTTATTTATTTATAAATAAAGAATTTATATATAAATAAATAATTTTGTTTCCACAATTTTAAATTAGACTTCCAAGACATAAACAATTTAGAAAAATTTGGGTCAGTTTCGATTATTTAAAATTTTTGCATTTCAGCTATACAGTATATGTAGATATTTTTTATTCAGGAGCTGTGTTCCCTCTAAAGGGTATGCTATTGCACACAGTGCTTAAAAAATAGCGCATGAAAAAGATATATCTGCATGTATAAAATTTCAAAAATAATGTTTTTCTCTGTGTACATACTGATGATCATACTGCATTTGATGTACGTGTTTACCCTGACCCTTGACCTTGGAACGATCTGCTGATATCGCATGTGCTGAATATGTTTTACAGGAGTAAACTTTTCATTTTTATTTATTTTTATCGCTATCAATAAGGCATTAGAAGCATGCTAGTTTTGTTAAATAAAACTATATTATTACTATATATAATAAATTTACATTACTATATTATATACTATATTATTTAAACTATATTTTTTTACTTGATTGATTCACAGCTATGGCATTGGCAAAATGTTTGAAAAGAAAGAAAATAGCCAGTGATTTTAAAATCAAATGACTCAATGAAATTATAGAAACAGATTCTCTAAAAAGTAATAGTAAATTAAGAATTCCATTACTAGAAATATTTATGTTCTGCGATAGTAAATAGTGTAATTTGCAATTACTGTCATGATGGACATGACTAATATGATTTGTATCTGGAAAAAAGTGGAATGATACTTAGAACCAAATTTTTTAAAAATGTCACCTATTCAGCAAATCACATCTGGACAGCATACAAAAATTAAAAAATAAAACTCCCTCATTGCTGGAAACAGGAATATTACATTTATTTAATAAACCAAAAGACAAGCCTGAAGAAGTCAAAATTTTAATTGATAATGTATTTATTATTAGCAGTTAAAATGAATATTTCTTTATTTTCTGCCCAAAATATTAATGAACACGTAGCAAAATATATAAAAATTCCGGAAAGCTGACGTAGTAAAAATTATGCCTTTATGTTTTTGGAAATAATTAATTCCACTGTAAAATAAGAAATGATGGAAGAAATAAATTCACACTTTAGCTATTGATAAAAGTACTGATATTAGTACTACCAAATGCTTAATTTTATATTTTAAATTCAGATGTAAAAATTCTAACCAATACAAAACTATTTTTGGTGGAATAAAACAGTTGAAAACTTGTGATGCAACTTCGATTGTATCAACAATAGATGATTTTTTTTACAAACAATAATACTGATTTATAAAAAGTGGTTATATTTACTTCTGATGGTACATCTGTGATGATAGGTAAAATAAATGGCATAGCAGCAAAATTAAAAGAAAAAATATCACATTTGGTTCAACAGTATTGTGGTGCGTATCACGAAGATTTAGGCATTTGTGATACCTGGAAAGAAGTTAAATTAGTAAAAGAGATTGAAACTGTAATGAGAACAATTTATACTTTGTTTTCTAGATCTACAAAAAGAAGCAAATGTCAAGACATAGCTGAAGCTTCCAAAAATGAAGCTATTGCTTTTAAACCTTTAAATGAAGTTAGGTCATTATCTAGACATTTTGCACTTACAAGCAGATTCTTTGATTGAATATTTTAAAGAAGATGTGGATAATCGATCCCATTTCAAAGTTTTGTTTAAAGAAATTAGAAAACCTTGAATTTCAAGCAAACATGAGAATTTTGAATGAAATTTTAGAAGAACTTGCTGCATTGTGTAAAATTTTTCAATGGCACCCTCTAACACCATTTGATGCATTTCAATTTGTTCATGTAAAAATTAATAAATTTAGAGAACAATATCTCAAACAAATAATGTTTCATGGAGCAGTGAAGTAAAAATTATTATTGATAAAACTCAGAACAATATTAAAAATTGACACAAGTTCCATGTTAACATTTATGAATTTGCTATGTTTTCATTTGGAAAAAAGATTTCCTGAAAAGAAGTAAAAGAAAGGACAACATTTGACTTAACATTGTTTCTCATATGTAATTTTAATTATAGCATTGTGAAGTTAAGTCTCTTTGTTTAAAATATAAAACCATTTTAAGCGATAAATCCTCTGTAATAAGACAATATAATAAATTTAAATTTGACGTGAAAGAAAAAATCAAATGTAAATTGATAACTAGTTTTGTGGATACGGTATCATTTTCGTTGGAAAATGAACAGTTTTAGGACTTTTCAAAATTACTGGATATTGGTGGAACATTTTTGGCAACTAGCAAGTAAATAAAAAAATCATTTAGGATAAAGTCATTTGAATATGCTGATGAGAGTGAAGTAATATCAGAGCAATGGAAACATCATAAATCTAGATCATGTATATTTGAAATGGCTAAATTGTAAAGATAGAAAAGATATAACATTGTATGTGACAACTATAATTCAATAGCATATTTCTTCATATATTAGTTTTTTAAATTGTGCAATAATTTTATTTTTATAAACAATTTTAGCATTCTACTGAATGTAATAACTACATATATGCATATGGATTTATATGAAGATAATATTGAAGTAAAAATTTTAAATTTTACAATTTTTATTACAAATTTTTACTTACATAATTGATTGTAAAATCAATTAAGTATAAGTATTATTATTTCAAATGGCACACAAATTATTTTGATTTAATAAAAAATGCACAGACAGAAAAAAATGTTGTACTATAGTTAATAAAAATTAGAGGGGACATTGTTCAAGGTAATAAAATTGATATAATGTTAGAATCAGAAGTGAATTCCTAAGTTTTATAATAAATGAATGTATTTTGGAAATCAAGTAATCAATATTGATAATGAAATATTATAACTTTATCTTTCTTATTGCATTGCTAAATCTATATAATTTTAAAATCATGTATATATTAATTTTTACAACTATGGACACTTTCGATAGCCCCAGCAATCTTCTTCAAACTTCTACTTGTATTTGGAAATACAAGTAGAAGTTCTGAAAAAGACTGCTGGAGCAATTGAAACTGTCAATAGTAATTATAAAAAAAAACATTGTAAAAAGTAATAAAGAATATAGATGATTTTAATAATATTGATAATCCTGGAAACTATTTATCAAGTGCTCACCATTAAATCATCAAACAAGCTCTCCAACAAAAATATTATCTATATGTAGTGTTTTGTATAAAATGGCGGACATGTTAGTGCATTCCAGAAAAAACTAGAATGTATTCGAGAGGTTGTTTTAGATCGCGCGCTGATAGCTGTGGAATTTAATTAAGGCATTGACATAATGGCGATCGACTATTCCAAGAGATATTTGCTGATTGCAAATATTTCTGGATAAGAGACGATACCTTATTGGATGGTGTATTAATTGCTACAGTTGTCAGCAAGCAATAGAAGACTGGGTAACATCTACGCAGGGCAGCAATTAGAGGACAACTCCAGTAGAGAGCAGTCACGCAGTAGTTGAGTAGCAGTATTGGAGTAGATGTCGGTTTAACACCAGCAGAGATATCTCGCGTTAGTGCTTGCGGTTATGACCAGCGCCCAGTGGAAATGTAGTTCACGGGTGTAGCTAAAAGAGACCGCAGCAGAGAAGAGCATTAGTTGCAGAGAAGAGCATTAGTTGCAGAGTAGGGCATTAGTTGCAGAGTAGAAGCATTCGTTGCAGAGTAGAAGCATTCGTTGCAGAGCAGAGCATTAGTTGCAGAGCAGAGCATTAGTTGCAGAGTAGAAGCATTTGTTGCAGAGCAGAGCATTAGTTGCAGAGTAGAAGCATTCGTTGCAGAGCAAGGCATTCGTTGCAAAATAGACCATTCGTTGGAGAGCACTCGTTAGAAAAGAACAGCGTGGGAATTGCGATTACGTAAAGTAGAGAGAGAGAGTTGTTGCAGACTGTTCGCTATTCTGATTACTTAATAACATCGTGTCCTAATGTATATAGACGTGCATATGGATACTTCACTATAATATTTATGTACATGTAAAAAATAGTTTTAAATGCATTGTTTATATATATCAGCAGTATCAAATTTTAAAAGCAAAATAATCAGATTACTAATTTCTTGGAAGATGTTCAAACACTGGAATAGGCATTGAATTTTATTTCAGAAACCTTTAGTTCTCAAACCTGTCACTCTGCCCCCTGGACTAAAACACAAGTACTACACAAAGTAAATTACCAAATTAAAAAAAAGAAAGCGGGAGAATATACAAATAATTATATTTATTTGACAATAGTCTGCCATATTCTTTTTAAATTAGGCACATTAAAGTAATGGTAAAAGAACTAACCATTGTGTGATCAGCAGGAAGCAAAGCTTTATTATTATTATCATCAGTGACTTTTGGTTTAAGATAAAAATTAACTATTTTAGCTTCTTGGTGATCTGGATTTTCAACTTTGACATCACGAGATTCTGGTATATAGCCTTCAGCAGTCACAACAACTTCATAGTTCCCTGGAGTTAATAGTCGCCAATAATCACCATCACGAACTAAAAATTGAAATATCACAGAATTATGTTAGTTGATTAAATATAACTAAATATGAAATAATTAAAATACAACTTAAATTTATCCCCATCTGTGTAAGTTAACTGAAAATTTTCAAATAAATTAATGTAGTTTTAAAATAAAGATCCAAAACTGAGATTATTCGTATTCATAACTTTTATTTTACATTTTTTTTTATTGAAATCGTTTTTTTAAAAAAGAATTATATTGTGACATCTAACCTAATTCTAAATAATGCTAACTACTCCCCCCCCCCCCACTCCATAATTTCCTTTTATCTCAAACAAAAAATTTTTTCTCTTTATTTTTTATTGAGAACATTCTTTTGTGGAAATATTTCTGCAAGCAAAGCAGTTTAATAGAGATTTCATTAAGTTTTTTTTTTTCATGAGTCAAAGCATCGGCCGGGAAGTGAGCCCGCAAACCCAGGACAACTGCTTGTAAGGCAGCTGTGCTGACCACTCGACCACCAAAGCATAAGTTTACTCTAATCAAATCCATTTTATCAGAAGTTTATGTTTTTTATTGTTTAAATTAGGGAAGAGGTGTTTTTTTTCTTTGTAGTTATCAGCATCTACGAATACAGGCCTAACATTAATACCTTGTGTGTTTTTTGAAAATTCTTGATTTATTTTTCACAGGTCCAGCAATTTGGGATCATGGTAACTTTGTTTAGTACAAACACAATGTTGGAGCTATTAGGTACTGCATATTTATGACATGGGAATTGTAATGAATCATGTAGTGCCTTATTCTGATGTGACAAATGCAGGAAAATAGGTTCTTAACATATTAGTCGGACAGTGATGAAAAATACCAGCACACGCATGTAAATACTTCTAGAAACGAAAACAAGTTTTAAAGTGAATATTAGATAACATCCCAATCAGAAGAAAGTTGTTAGTCAAAATGTTGATTTATTATCTAATATTCATTTAAAAAATTGTTTTCATTTTTAGAAGAATACAAATGTGCTTAATTCGGTTTTTATTTACACCTTTGTTTGTGCCGTTATAATATAAGTGCATAATTTCCTCCACGTACAAAATGTTGTTTTCTCTTAAGCGTATATCATCAGACTAATATGTAACAACCAGAAAATATATCAAATGTAAAAAAATATTCATAATTTTTATCCAAGGAGTTAGAAGTCAACGCTATTTATTTTTACGAATTTGTTGCCTAAGATCTAGAATAAATTTAATATATTTTTATTTTTGCATGACCAAGGGGGGAGGAGGGGGAATTACCATCCTATTAACTACAACATTTTTTTTTTTTTTTCATATGTCATAGCATCGGCCGGGACGCGAACATTTTGAACTAACAACGCAAGACATTTTGAACACAAAAAATTATATTTTTTAAATCTATTCAATGCTTTTGCATTTATCTCACTTTAATAAAGTTTTATAAATCATAGCAATCAATCTGTTGGTTGTAACAAAAGAATAAATTGTATGGAGTTTATATATTCAATTTCTTCTAATTTATTCATTATCTGGTAAGTGAATAGTCAATAAATTCTTCAGACTTCGATTCAATGAAGAAAATCGGAAAAATTTAAAGATCTCACAAAATTAAAACTCATCTCCAGCATTTATTCAATATAAACTATAGGTTTGAAATAATTTCTTATTGGGAAAATTTGTGATCTTGGAATCTTGCCATAACTAGTACCCAAAATTTACCTTATTTTCCATATAATTATTATATATGAATGACATTTCATTCATGTGACTGTATTAACTTTACATAGTTCGAGTTTCTGATCACTCTGTTGTTTTTTTTTAATTTTAAACCAATAAAATTACCTTGAAAATTGTATTTTTCATTTATTCTTACACTTCTATTCATTATCTATCATTTTAGGATGATCAGTAATCTTGTGCTGGAAGATTAAACAGATATTACTACCATTTTAGGATTCTTCAATACCTCAATCATTTTTTCAGAGCTTTCATGTTTATTACTAGAGGAAATGGTTAAAATAACATTGACATTTAAAGTAAATTTCTACCTCAATAAGCATTTTGGACTGTCTTTGTTTAGGAAAGATATATTTTGATGACTAAGAAAATATATAAAGAGAATAATGGATCAACATATTCTATATGTTGACTTACTTGTGTTTTGCAGGTTATTTTATATAGTCATCATTAAACTCATTTCTAATATATTTTTCTTTTTTTCTTGGAGTTAGGAATTGCTATATTCCTTTGTGAATAGTTGATGATTTACTAAATTTCAGTAAGAATCAGCTAATCATCATTACTTTATTCCAGGAATGGTCTATTAATTAAAAATGTCAGTAGTCCAGGATGAACATTTGATAGAGAAAAAAATCCATCAGATTCCTTCTAGATCTGCTTCCATTAATAATAATATTTAGTTTAGATAAGATGGATATGAATATTATTTTCAAAAATATATGGACATCTACATGAGCAGAGAAATCTAAAATAAAAAATACTATTTTTTTCATATCCATAATGTTCGTATTTGTGATCAAAGTATGATCTAATTTGAACTTAGGAAATTAAAAAATCTATACACATAATTAATGAAGACACTTTCTGTTCTGCTACCAAAATTAAATTTCCAAGTTTAAGGAAAGAAGTTATGTCCTGATTGCATCACAGTATATGTGATTAAATTTCGGCATTATTAAAAAAATTAAATTGACCTACCATTTTCAAATCTTTGTTATTAATTTTTTAAAATCTTTATTTATATCAAATATTAGAAAAAATATTATACTTATGAAATATTATGTTCTTTATATTTCCATTACCACTGTAATATTTAAATATTCTACACAAAGTTTAATGATTTTATTGATTATATTATATGTGTGTGTGCAGGCATACCTGTAATTAAGGATAGTAAACAACTTTCCCTCAAGCTATGAACAAAAACACATTTAGGAAAGGATCAAGAATAAAAGTGACTTACCTATTTTTTAAGCTTTTGATACTTATAAATTTATCCTTGCTAAATTCAGAATGGAATTAATCTATTGGCCATATGACAATATAGTTTAATCATTATTAAACTAATAAACAATTATACAAAGAATGAGACAGAATCTCACTTTCAATAACTTTGTTTAATAATCAACTCTTCAATTGTTATAGTGTTGAAAGTCAGAGGAATTTTTTAAAAAAAATGTACTGTATTACCGCCATTTTTCATTTTAATGCTCCGTGCGGGAGGGGGAAGGGTAGATCTATATTTAAATACTTACTATGTATTAGTCTGTATTTAAGGTTTTGTGATTTTTTTTTTGCCCATCGATAATATCAGCCTTTTTTTCTTTTTTTGTCCATCAATGATTTCAGCAATTTTATATTTTTAATTTTTTTCCATTGATGATTTCAGCCTTTTTTGCATAGAAATTTATCACTTGCAGGCTTCTTGGTGGTTCTGCAGTGTCACCTGGTGGCCACAGTACACATCACCGAACACTACCACTTATCCTTACAACATTGGTGAAAGTTTAGAGTGAAAGTAATATAATGGCTGGCAGATGAAAATGTGGCATTAATAATTATTAAACCAAAATAATTTTATATTTATAATTATTAACATTTGTTTGACTGGTAAGTTTATAATTATTAACATTTGTTTGATTATTAAACAAATTTATTAAAAGAAAAATTCTATCTTCATCCTTGTATAGTTGTTGATTAGTTTAATAAAAAATAATCCTGTATTTTCATCTGGCAAATCATATTAATTTTATTCTGACTTTCTACCAATCTTATTAACATAAACGTATATATGTATTAAAATCTTAAAAAATAGTTTCATTCTATTTATCCTCTTTACTAAATGTATCCATATTTATTCGTATGCTGAGAGAGACTGATTTTCTCTCTTTAAATACATATATATTAAGCTATGCTAATCTCATGTTTGTATAATATACATATCTATACTTTATTTCATTATTTCCCCACAAAAATCAACAAATTTTCTAATAATGGATTCTACAGGAAGTGATATCAGACTAATATTAAGGAAACATTCTAGATAAAAAAGAAAAACTAAATAATCATAAAGTTAAACAAAAACAGCTGAGAATTATATATATAAATCAATGTTTTGAACATTTGAAAAGGAAGATTATTCAGTATTAAACTCTTTAAAACTTGCTGAGAGTGCTTTGATCTCTAAGGACAGAATCATGCAGAGTGTGTTGTGAGATTTAAATAAGGTGGGCATTATGCAAATGATTAATTTAAATATTCCACTTTTTGGGTAATGAAACACTATTTTATTTTTTGTTCATAGTGTGTGGGTTATTGGAATGAACCATGACTCCTTAATTTTGCATTTCAGTTATAAATCATAAACTTTTTAATAAGTGAAGAAACATTAGAATAACATTCTGAATAGTCAAAGTTGGATAAACAATATATTCTTTATAGATGTTTATCAGTATAAAAATAACAAACGGAAAGAAAAGATTACAAACAGATTTTACAACTCTAAATTTGACAAAGTATTGAATAAAAAAATAAACAAATTAGAAATTCTTAAATTCCAATTTATAAATTCCAAATATGCACTTCCCTATATGAGAGATATCATGATTCATTTCTCAGTCACTCATTTCCTTGCCTTAACCAGTCATCCAATCACATGGTCGCTCTCTTTATTAGAGTATTATATTTTTTATAACTGCATATTTTTGGTTTTGCAGTAAAGATGAAGGGGCACTAAATTGTAATATTGAATAGGATTTTGTAAAAAAAAAAAAAACAATTGGATGGGAGGAGGTTACTGCAACAATACACACTTCGATTATTGCTATATCTAAAAGTAAAAAAAAGTTTTTAAAATAAAGGGTGAAAAAAAAAAAATTTAGCCAAACCTATTTTAAATTAATTCTTAATTTGAAATCATTCTCACAAAGATGGACACTAATATATATTTCAATATGAATAAAATTTCTGCTTTATGGGCTGACAATGAAGAGATCTATCTGTTTGAAAAATTCAATATTTTTAGAGCTTGCATTTATTGCTTTTTGATAAGTTATTTTTTTAAAAATTCTAAAGCATAATACAATTAAATATTTCAATCCCATATAATGATTTGACTTTTAGGTATACTCTGACAACAATTTCTTTTATTAGCTACTGGTTTATTGATGAATATACAAAAACAATTTCAAAATTTTAGCTTAAGAGTAAAACTATAGCTGTCTAACTTCAAAAATTACGTACTATTATATAAGCCTATAATTTATTTGAAAAAATATTTGAAATGATCTCTAAATAGAACAATTCTAATGATTGTAAATGATAATAATGGAATAAAAGTGGTATTTTGCAAAATAGCCTCTCACAGGATTCAGTTCTTTAATATCTTTTATTTAATATTTTGATTTCACAAAAGAGACTTTGGTTTAAATAAAAGAATATAGTAAGTTTATTTGCGAAACAGAAAAAAATAAACAAAATCGTTAGTAAATCAACAAATAGTTGAAATGTAATTATAGATCCCCATTTCAGTTATTTTGCAAGTGTGCTTAAAATGGGGAAAGTATAGGAATTTGTTACCATTGAGCCTTCTGATATTTGATGTCACTATTATTACCCATGTCTTATTAAGAAAGCAATCATTATTTTCTAGAACATTTCTTTGTTGAAATGTCCTTGGACAATTCAATGCTTTTATAATGATTATTCTGTAAAAGTATCACTATCAGCAGTTATTTCAAGCCCATCATCATGCTGTGAGATAGTACTTGAAGACATTATTATTATTATTATCATGTTTAAAGAAATATAAAACAAACACATTTCTTATAAAACTTTTCAAGCAGGCCCATTAATATATCATATCGTAAGCTTGTGGTTAAAACACCTGTAGAGGTCCTTACTATCGCAGTAAATATTTTCAAGCAGGCCCATTAATATATCAGAATCACTTAAATAATCATGAAGAAACTGAGGTTTGTTTAGCACCTATATTTAATTTATAATGACCCAAAACCAAATAATTTGGCATATGGAAATGGTTAATCTCTGAAAAGTTTGTGCTGCCCACACAAACCTTCCTCATTTGAAGAGTTGTCAATCTCTTTCTCTAAGATGTAATAAGCATTTGTTGCATAATAAAGTACATGAAGTATCTGGTCATATAGATTACCTTTTTTTTTTATAAGACTTATTTTTTACATGTTCGAAAAAATTTAAAAATAAGAATTTGACATTATTTCACAATGCACTTTAATAAAGCTTTGGATTAAAGAGAAATGATGTCTAAGATTGCTGGAGTGTGTAGTATTCCACCAACAACATAATGTACTTGGGTTTTTTTGCAACACAATATATTTCACAAATATTCCAGAGTCCAAATATATTGTTATGACAGAATCCAAGGTTGGTGGGATACTACACACTCCACCAATCTTGGATTCTTTCATAACACAATATATTTGGACTCTGAAATATTTGTGAAATATATTGTGTTGCAACAAAAACCCAAGTACATTATGTTAAACTTGCAAAAAATATTGTTGCAAATTTCTTTAATAATCTGCATTAATAACTGTGATCGATTCTATATTACTCTATTCTAGAGCTATTTATGCAAGCATGGCTAATCGGTGAACCCATTTCCCAAAAAGACTCAAAAGTACATATACTATCATATAACTGAGTTAACTAATAATTGTCAATTTAGTGACAAGTTTATACAAACAAACAAAAAATGATTTGGATTCAAATCCTAAGGTATTTAGAACTATGAGTTCTTATACTGAAATACTATCAAAAAATAAAGGATGATGTCTAAATAGATAAGTATAAATCAGAGCTCATCAATAAAAGTAAATAGCTAGAAACTAGATTGAAAATCTGGTCTCCAATGATGATTCATATTTTCATGAAGGATTCTAGGGTAAACTAACATAATGTGGATTACTGCTAACATTGCAGATGTTAAACATAAGTTTAGAATCATGAGATGCTATATTTTTGGTAAATGCCATTCTTTTTTTTCCATATGTCAAAGCATCGGCCAGGAAGCGAACCCACAACAACCGTCTGCAAGCAACTGCTTGCTTGCAAGATGGCTGCGCTGACCTCTCGTCTACCAATGCTTGACTGCATTCTTTAATCATGTTTTTATAAAAGAAGTTTTGTTATTTAGTATTGCACTTATTTAAAAAAAATTCAGAGTGCAAAACACATAACTAAGCATCTGATCCCTTTTTGGTTTCTGACCACAATTAATATAAAGGTAGATGAGTACATTTTATATCAAATTTTAACAAAAGTTTTAGAAGTTAATCTTTTCCAATACTGGTTTACAGAGAGAGTTCTGGCAAATGTGTAATGGAGGCAAATGCCAGATTACACCATATGATTATTTATCATTAATATTTAAAACGTTCAGTGCTACCATTACTTTTATTTTTTGTTAATTTAAAATTAGCTTTTGAAAAAATAATAATTAAATCTAATTTTTCCAATTATTTAGGGAGTCATTTTTTGTTACTTTATCCAAGTTAATATTTTTGAATAGACTGTGACCAGTATATCATCAATATTTCTATAAAAGGCATTAGCTTTATCAATACCATATAAAATTGGCATTATTTACTTTTGAAATTTTGCAAAAAATTCTATATCAGCTGCTTCTGTGATGCACCTAAAATATATTGTACCATCTTAGTTTAGATTAACCTGGAATTATTATATTCCTAGGAAAAAAAAATGTTTATTTATTTATTTTTCAATTGCTTTGAAAGATCAAATGATTCACTTTATTGATAAATGATTATTGATAATACAGCATAATATAAAATATGACATTCATGATTTTTTAAATTTTAATTTGCTTAACAGATAGTGTATCAAATCGTATATGTAATAAAGTAGAAAAATTGGATAGATTAAAATACTTAGAGATAAAGTCATTTATTAATATTTTATTTTACTGCATACATAAACATAAATAAATAAATAATAAATTATTATTTATGTGTATATGCAGGTATGTGTGCATTTTTTGTGTGTTTATACAATTGAAACAATTATTATTTTACAAACTGTTTATTTATTTAAAAGACACTTTTAGTTCATGAAACACTTCTGTATTTAAAAAACTCTTTATCAAGTTAAATTTTGACTCTTTATAACAATGATTGTAGAAATGAGTGAAACTATGGAAACAGTATCTATGCTAGTGACATCAATATTTTCATCATGGGATCGAACTCTCTCTCTCTCTCTCTCTCTTGTTTATGCCTCTTTTGTAAACAAAAATTCAAAGTGTTTTATATAAAAGTTTATAATTAACTTACAGTATAATAATGATTGGCTAAATAAAAAAAACATTTGCTCCAAAACATGTTGTCTTTTGAGAGATCTGGAAACACTTTAGAATAAAATGGTCCTGAAGTGTAAGCTATTAATGTTTGAAGAAATATTAAATGCTCTCCATGTTACAAAAATATACATTTCCCATAAATAAGTAAAAAATGATTATAAAGTGAAATGTATAAGTTTGAAGATCTAATTTATCAGAAAAGGATAAAATAATGTTTATTTTCATGTAAAAATTGAAATAATAAAATTATAAAAATTTGTCATGGGATATACTATTTAAAAATGCTTACTTCATTAATTGGATAAAGTTCTATTCCTGAACAATGTTTTTTGGAATCTAGATGAACTGCTAATATATTTGTTTAAAGAATTGTTGTCTTGCCTTAGAAGTAATAAGAAGTATCATAACTTGTGAATTATAATTTTGTATAGTATATTATTTTATTATAATTGTGCTTATATTAATAAATGTGTTTTAATTGAATAATCCATGTAAGGGATATCCAATGATCTATGAAAAATATACTAGATTTTATGGTTTATTATAATATATATAATATAATGAGCATGCTAAAAGCTCTAAACAAGCTTTTTCGATAATACTGGAAGAGAAAGCATTTAAAATCTCTATCTAGAATTATCCCTATCCCCAACAAGTTTTGAGCTGATGGCTTTCTTCAGTGAGGTGCTACTCAGACACTAGATAGAGATTTTAAATGCTTTCTCTTCTGGCATTTATCATAAAAGTTTGTTTAGAGCTATTAGCATGCTCATTATATTACATTTGTAGTACAAACTTATTAAGTTAAGTCACATGATGTATGACTTGATTTTCTTTATATATATATATATATAACTACTCAAACAACACCAACATGCATTAGCCAGCGTGGTGAGTTTATTGGCTTTTTACCTCTGAGTTTAAGATCAAGAAACACCATGGTCTTTCTTCTCAGTGCCTGATAAGGCAGAATGAATGTTTGTGTAAATGATAAATATTTTTCCAATACATATATACAATTATGACAGACAAAAATAAAGCATGGCCCTTATTCCCAGGAGGCTGTAAAGTCACCAACCAAGGCAGCGGTTGGTGGCTGAAGGCGGAGGGTGCTAAGAATCCCCTGATTGTGGACCCAGGCTACCATTTGATGACGACTTTTTATTTAGGTACTTACAACTGCAGATCACTTTCAAGTGAAGGAAGATTGCAAGAATTAGAAGAAGAACTGTCTTATATTAAATGGGACATTATTGGACTTTGTGAAGTTAGAAGAAAAGGAGAAGAAACAATTGATTTAAAAAGTGGACATGTACTCTATTATAAAGGCACACATATTGGAAATACAAGTGGAGTAGGATTCATTATAAATAAAAAGTGGAAGAACAATATTGTGGAGATTGATGGTGTATCGGACAGAGTGGCAAGATTAGTTATACAACTTAATAGCAGATACCAAATGCAGATAATTCAGGTTTATGCCCCAACAAGTTCTCATAGTGATGAAGTAGTAGAAGATTTTTATATGGATGTACAAAATGCTTTTAATCAAAGTAAGCAACATTTTAAAATTGTTATGAAAGACTTTAATGCTAGAATTGGTAGACAAATGAAAGATGAAATTGCTGTAGGTAATTTTGGTTATGGTAATAGAAATGAGAGAGGACATAGACTTGTGGAGTTTGTAGAAAAAGAAAAAGTTTATATTATGAATTCATTTTTTGAGAAAAATGTTAAAAGGAAATGGACATGGAAGCATCCAAATGAAGGTACAGCAGAATTGGATTATATTTTGACTAACAGAAAATACATATTTCAAGATTGTAATGTTCTTAATAAATTTAACACAGGAAGTGATCATCGATTAGTAAGGTGTAAGTTACGCGTTAATGTAAAACTAGAGAGACAAAAATTATTGAGAAAAACAATATTTACAGTTGATATTCCTAATCTTCAGAAACATTCTAATGAATTTAAATTAGAACTTACAAATAGGTTTCAAGTGTTAGGAGATTTTGAACATGATTCAGATTTGAATGAAATTAATATGAAAATAACTGATACACTTTTAAAAACTGCAACAAAGATAGCTGGTAGAAAAAAGCAGCAATTGACTAATAAAATTTCTACTGAGACTAGAGAATTTATGAAGAAAAGAAGGAATATGAAGATATACAAAAATGATGTATTAAAAAGAATTGAATATCTCGAATTTTGTAAAATGGTACAGAAAAGAGTTGAAAATGATATAAGAAAGTATAACTGTGAAATAGCAAGGAAAGCTGTAGAAGAAAATAAAAGTCTCAAAAATGTTAAACAACATTTTGGTATTGGTAGGAAATTTATATCTGCAATAAGAAAAAAAGATGGAATTATTACTAAAAAGAGAGATGACATCATGAAATTGGTAGAAGATTTTTATCAAGAATTATATAGTAATAAAGAACAAGTACCTCCTATATCTATTACATCTTCCAAATTGCCCAGAATTTTAAATGAAGAAGTGAGACATGCAATTAAGTGTATGAAGAAAGGAAAGGCTCCAGGAAATGATGGAATTATAATTGATATATTAAAAGAAGCAGATGAAGAAATAGAAACAATTTTAGCAAAGTTATATACAAAATGTCTAAATGATAAAGATGTACCAGAAGATTGGAAGAATGCAGTAATAATATTAATATTTAAAAAAGGTGATAAAGAAGATATTAGAAATTACAGACCTATCAGCCTTTTATCAGTTTTATATAAAAATTTTACCAAGATAATTACAACTCGTCTACAGAGAACTTTGGATTTCCACCAACCAAGAGAACAAGCTGGATTTAAAAGTGGTTTTAGTACAATAGATCATATCCAGGTATTGAGAGAAGTCATAGAAAGGACAAACAAATATGAGTTGTCATTATGTTTTGGATTTGTAGATTATGAAAAGGCATTCGATTCTATACACATTTCTTCAGTGATTAAAGCATTGGATCATCAAGGTATAGATCCAGGATATTGTCATATTTTAAAGAATATTTATAAAAATGCAACAGCAACAATTAGATTACATAATAATACTGGAAAAATTAACATTGAGAAAGGTGTAAGACAAGGTGACTCCATATCTCCAAAACTCTTTACAGCAGTGCTGCAATAAGTATTTTGTGGATTAAAATGGGAAACTAAAGGAGTGAAAGTAAATGGAGAGTATTTAAGTCATTTAGATTTCGTAGATGATGTAGTTGTTTTTGCAAATAATGCTTCAGAGCTGCAGGAAATGTTGCAGGAGTTATCAGATGAAAGTAGAAAAGTAGGACTAAAGACAAATGTTAAAAAGACTAAAGTAATGTTTAATCGATTTGCTCAAAATATGAAAATAAAGATTGATTATGAAGAATTAGAAGAAGTTAACAGTTACAAATACCTTGGTCAGATTATTAATACAGATGGAAACATAATGGAGGAAATTAATCATAGAATTAAACTTGGTTGGAGTGCTTTTGGTAGAAATAACTTGATACTAAAAGGAAATATGCCTATGTGTTTGAAAAGGATGGTTTTTAACAAATGTGTTTTACCAGTTCTTACTTATGGATCTGAGACTTGGACACTTAATAGAAGAGCAATACAGAGACTTCAGACCACTCAAAGGAGTATGGAGAGATGCATGTTGGGAGTAACAAGAAGAGATCGAAAACGCAATGTATGGGTAAGACAACAAACAGGTGTTACTGACCTCATTGAAAAAATTAAAAAACTGAAATGGAGTTGGGCTGGACATATTGCTAGAAGAGATGATAATAGATGGACAATTGAAATTTTAAACTGGATTCCAAGAGATTGTAAAAGACCCAGAAAGAGACCACATGTGAGATGGATGGATGAAATAAGAAAATGTGCAGGGGTGTTGTGGAGAAGAGAAGCTAAAGATCGGAGAAGATGGATTAAACTTGGAGAGACCTTCATCCTGCAGTGGATTGATAATGGTTGATGATGATGATGAACTACTCAAACTTCATATTTAAAGCATCATTAATTATTTCAGGCTATTGTATAAATATCTACAAATGTAAACACTTTTATCTTTATCACTATATAAAACCACTCATCATTAAACAATCCACTATTTCCCCAATACTTTTTCTATCCACACATAATTTTATATTTATTTTGGTTGTTTAAATAAAATAAACACAATCATATAATAATTCTTTGATTTAACTCAATTAAGTTCAACATATTTTCAATAATTTTCAATTATACAAACATTTAAAATCTGATCAATCACATTCCTTTGACATATTTTTAATCAATCTTACTTACCAATGTATAGAATAATATTTTATTCAAAATTAGAAAAATTATATTTTTTATTCACAATTCGATTAATTTTTTTCAATTTAAATCATTATTAATTAAAATAAATGAAAAGACTCTTATCAAAACAAATCTATTTATAGCAATTAGATATTGCTGGACGAATCAACGAGTAAACAAATACAAAACAACCACCATCTTAAATAAACCTCTAACTTTACTTTTTACCATACACAAAGTGTTCCAGAAAACACTCACCTAAAACCCGAACTCAATCATGATGGCTAACCAACTATCCCTGTTCTCCAATTTAAATCTTTCGCCTATCTATTTTCCCTTCCATCCTCCAAATTCCAACATTTCCATCCGTCAAGATCAACCCCACATTCTTCACATATCCCCAAAAACGCAAAAAACTTTTACATGAACTTTTTCTTTCCTCTCAGAAATTTATTAATCTGTACCTAATAATTCATAAATTTCTTTTTCCATTTGAAAATGCCCAACCTCAGAATTTCTTCTCAATATTTTCTGTCTCTTCTTTAGATGATAATTATTAATATTTCTACTAAACCATTTAAACATTTATATTTTACTATTACTTATTTTCAACAAACGATCCATAATAATTTCTCAACTCTAATTAAACAAATTTATCTCATAATATTTATATATTCATTCTAAAAATTTTCTTTTAACTAAAAATTTCATTTATTTAATACAAATTTCTCTACCCCCACCACTTACACATTTAAATTTTTATATATATCATAAAAATTTTCTATATACCTTCCGACAATCTAGATTCGAGAAATAATTACTTCATTGATTCCATTATATAAATAACACAACGAAAAAAGAACTCCACTCCACCTCTTCCTCATACTCACCCCCCCTCTTCTACCAGTAAATTCTTCTCCAGATATCTCTACCCCGATACCCCTAGCGGACTCTCAAAGACTCACACCCCATCCCCACCCCACAACCCCCCCACCGCCTAACCCCTCCCATTTACCACCAATCCACCACCCCCCCCCCCCACCCAAACCCCACCAATTTTTTAAGGCCCCCATTGGGGGGCGGTGGGTATTTAATTTTCCAAGGGGGTGAGGGGGGAAAGGTTTTTTGAACTTCAAGGGCATGAATTTCTTTATCAGAAGAGTTCATGTTTGAATATTTTGTTTTCTGAGTTAGCATTGCTAATATTAATTCTGTCAACAAAAAAGGATTTTTTTTATTATTCTGGAGCAAGTTACCACTTTTTTTTCTTCATTATAAAACTATTTAATGAATTATCACATTTTTGCACTTATGAACATACACATGTAACATGCACCAATTTTTTCAGTAAAAATTTCAGATTTTTTTTATTATAATAAAAATCTATAAATAATATTATCCACAATAGTAAAGAAGAAATTAAAAACAATACTGTTAATAAGTTGCTTTATTAATCATTTAATCGTAAAAACCTAAAAAATCATCAGCATTTCCATTCACATCATTACTATCTTTCACATTTAGCTCATCATTACGTTCTTCATCAATTGCTTCATCTTTTGTATTTTCAATGACATGAGATATTCCTGTCTTCTTGAAAGATTTTATAATGATTTCTTTTTTGATATTGCTCCTTGATTCTACCATTCCTAACTAATACAATACTTTTTTTTTCTGTCAGTGTTAAATCATGGTTTTCTGATATCATACAACAATTCCAATTTTTCTGTATTATATCTATATAACATACATTCCATTTTTTTAAATTCTAAAATTAAAAAAATTAAAAAGTGTGCATTTGTACGTGCAAAAATTTGGTATTTAAATAAAGAATGCTTTTTTAAAAAATTTCACCAGTATATTTAATACAATTATAAATAATATTTACTAAGGCTGTAATCTCAAGCATATGCGCATAAAAATGTGATAGGGACCTCTACAGGTCTTAACCACAAGTTTACATTTTGGAAGAAAAGAGGGGAATTCTCTTTACTTTTCTTCCAAAATGTAAGCTTGTGATTAAGACCTGTAGAGGTCCCTACTATCAATTTTTATGCGCATATGCTTGAGGTTACAGCCTTAGTAAATATTACTTACGTAATCAATGTGTGTTTAAATAAATTTATAATTACAATTATAAATAAAATTTAACTTCCCACTATTTTTGGCAATCTTTTAAAATTGTCAGATTTGAAAAATAGCATAGCAATTGGAATGTTAGTTGAACTTTAACAACATTCCTATGTAAATTTGGCCTCTGATATTTACACATTCGGTATTTGTGTCTGCACAAAGGCATGTTTTTCAGAGAGGAAATATGAGCATTCTAGCCTATGTCACTAAAGTTCATTTTTGCTTTGTTCTCTTGACATTAGTTTTAGTTTAAGTATTAAACTATATTAACATTTCATTAATTTGTGATTATATTCATTATTGAATATTATTAACATTAAAGTGAATGTAAATTAAATTCTGTAAATCAAAATTCATAGCATAACAAAAAATTTTGTTTAAGTCTAAACTACATAACTCAATTACTCTCTACAAAAAAAACCAACAACAGCATTATACTTCTGAATAGACACATTCTTTACAATATCTAGTTTAAAATGTTTAAAATACCAGAAGTGATGTCATGATTCAACCTCTTGCCATTGGTCAGATTTCTCACTTGTATGAATGCATTGCTAATAGGAATATTGTTTGTGGCATCATAAATTACACCTTTAATACCAATATGAACCTAAGAGGAAAGTGAAAAAAAAAATTAATATGGTCAAATCTTTTGCATATATTTTTATAAAACTGATACAAAACTATTTTAATATCTTTTAAGCCTTATTTAATGGCTGCAATACTAAAGTATTTATATGTAAACCTTCAATCACATACATTAAATCATTTTCACCAAAAAAGTCTAGCATAGCAAATCTTTTTCTCAAACTAAAACTTATTCTTTAAAATGAGATTAAAAAAATAATTAATTACTAACAATGGTTAATTCAGGGGTCATCAAACCTTTTTTTAACTACTAGCCAAATTTGTATTATTGTTAACAGTATAATTTTCTATCCAAATAATTTAATTTAGGGCTTCATTTGATAACATTTTGTGGCACAATAAACACAATGGAAGCTATTTATTTGTTACACATTTGATCAAACCCATTTTCAAGTATTCCAGTAAATAGCCATGAACATATTTCTTTTTTTTGAGACATGGGTTAAAATTGGATTAAAAAATTTATAATTTTTTATAAGTTGGTTTAAGACCACACTCACTTAAACTTAATTACTCATAGACCACTAGATAAAGAAATAGATCATGTAGTTGTTACAAGTTGTTTGACTACTGTTACAAGTCATGTGTACAGAGCCACAGAGCTCATGGGTTATTTTCTCGTGCTGCCGACAAAAAGCATAATTGCAATCTGTATTTGAATGTCAATATCAAAATTGGAATTTTTATAGGTTTGTATCAAGTTAGCATATTTCATGAGAGGTATGAGAAACTCTGCAAAAAAATTTAAATGCTTGTTACACATCTGTATTAGGTTTTTCTTTTAATTTCTGTCAAATATTCACCACCCATCTGAAAACTTTAAATATCAACTAGTAGGCAGCAGGGACTAGATGGTGATCCTGGAGTTAACCTGATAGAATATTACTAGTAGGATAATATATGGACATTATAGGTTCCATTATGTAGTAATGCTATGTATTGTTTATACTCTTACAAAGATTTTGATTCATTTAAGATAAATGTCAGCATATATTATAAATAGGCATGAAGTCAGGGAGACTCTTGACCTAAATTATTGCAGAGCAGCCAACTGGTAACTGCAGATAAGCAAAAATAAGAAGCAAATGATAGTTTTAGAGTAATCTGCTAAATAAATAATCAACAATTATCTAATAGTAAAACTGAGTAGTATTTGGATTTTATAAATATAAATCACCACAATACAGGTATTAACAACTATTTGCTTTTATAACCGTACATTCCAAACTTTGCAAATTAGGGAGTGTGTTCTCAGAACTATGGGGGGAGTTCTTTCTGCAGTCATGTATGTGGCACTAGTGCTATATAATTATTAGCATGTTATATAAAACAAAAATGTATTATGAGAGTGCACTAATTAGATATTATTAACTTGTTTATTTTTAGAAAATAAAAAAGCATTATATGGATGGCTGAAAAGTTGGAGAATGAAGAAGACTGAAGCTTGTCCATTAAAGTTTGAAGATTTGATATCTTAATATAAACTGAACACTGATTGTATATATGTGTAGGAGATGGTGATCTGGACCAAGTGACGAGTGCTGGTTCAGCATGAAATACATATAGTGGAGATCATTTACCTTTCTCAAATGTAGGTGGTCATGTACATTGGTTGTATAAGATGGAATAGATAACAATAAAGAAGTTGAAAATCTGAATTCAAGTCCTGTCTAGGTACTCCCGGATAATTCAACCGATGACATGCTACACTTACCGATTTCCCTTCCGGTAGACATCGACGATTTTTGCATGACAACATTGTCATGGCAACCAAGTGACTGGTGTGATTAATCCATCAGAGAGTCAATTTTTTTTTTCACCCACAAGATTTAAAATTCGTAGAGAGGTTTGGGAAATTTTTTGATTTTTCTGTCTATTGTGATTTTGCTATCCACGGCATCACAGTTACTTTTTTGAGCTCTTAATTCGGGTAAAGTGTTTTATTTATCTGTTTATTTTAAATTTACAAAATTTTTTTGTTAATATTTCTACAATTCTCAAACTTACATTGAATTACGTTTAATGTGTAAATAATTTTCAATAATTTTTTAAAACAAATTTGCAATATACAGTACATTTTTAAAATTACCAAATGCATGTAAAAGTTGCGGCTTGTGATAAAATTTTTTCTCCACGCCATTAATGCCAGATTCACATTAATTCGGGTAAAGTGTTTTTTATTTATCTGTTTATTTTAAATTTACAAAAATTTTTTGTTAATATTTCTACAATTCTCAAACTTATTGAATTACGTTTAATGTGTAAATAATTTTCAATAATTTTTTAAAACAAATTTGCAATATACAGTTTTTTGTTAATATTTCTACAATTCTCAAACTTACATTGAATTACATTTAATGTGTAAATAATTTTCAATAATTTTTTAAAACAAATTTGCAATATACAGTACATTTTTAAAATTACCAAATGCATGTGATAACACGTTTTCTCCAAGGACGCCATTAATGCCAGATTCGCATAAATTCAGGTAAAATGTTTTATTTGTTTATTTTAAATTTACAAAAATTTTTTGTTAATATTTCTACAATTCTCAAACTTACATTGAATTACGTTTTAATTTTATTTTTAAGTTCTGAATTGTATCATACAGAAATTTTTTTTTCGTAAATTCATAGGCAATTATAAATATTACAGTTATGAGAGTAATACAATGTCTGATATAGGTGTATGCCGAGCCTTTGGCTCGTCAAAAACATCGGAGGCCCCCCCGCCAATTCCAGCGCTACGCACTGTATTTTATAATTGAGCATAATATAGGGTGGTTTTATAAATTATAATATAGTTTTTTTTAGACTAGAACCTGTTTTATATATTTTTAACATGAATAATTATTATTATATTAATTACTTTTAATTTAGTATTTGCCTGACCTGCATCACATTTTTTAATTTTTGAATAGTTTTTATCACATGACCTCATCACATTTTTAAAATTTTTGAATAGTTTTTATCACGTGACATGGATAATTCAACCGATGATGTATTACCCTGAAGGCATATCAGTCTAATCTTGCAATTTTTAACGTACCGTGTTCACGTGATCTGCGGACAAATTCTAGCGATTACATGTGCCCGCAGATACCTTGGAGACGTTATCTTAAAAATCGCAACATCAGACTGATATGCCTTCAGGGTAATACATCATCGGTTGAATTATCCGTGAGAACCCCTGTCAGTTTTATAAATTTGTTACTTTCAAACATGGGGTGTCTAAATTGTGTCCCATGAAAGATTGGAAATCTGAGATATATAAGTACATAAATTATCACATAAACATGTGGCTAAGAATATACTGAAATAATCTAATGTCAATAAATATTCTAACATTGTATATAAATTATATCATTACATAAATGCTTAAACAAAATGATAGAATATCAGCAATCTGTTATCCTGGTTTCAGTACAATTAAGAAATAAATAAAAAGATTCCATTTATTTACTAATTATAATGTTCCATGAAAAAAATTGCTATACACTATTGGTTTGTTTAATCAAGAGGAAGAAGGCTATAGTGATGTTATTTACATATAATAATTCAGATTAGCCCTTAAGGTTGATATATATAGTAAAAGAGCTAAAACAGTCTTCAAGTAAGTCACTAACAGAAAAAATCTCTTCATAGAGAAATAATGAAAGTAAAATAATATTCAGAGATTAGAAGCCTACTTGTTAATCAACCCTTAATGATTAGAAAGATTGGCTAAAAGTGGATATGTAAAAATAATCCACTATTTACATGAAACCTGAAACAATTTCCAAATTTATTCATGATTTAAAATCCAGGTTGTGAGTTTGGTAGACTTAAATGTTTATTATTAGATCACGATAAAATTTAACATTTTAATCTTAACAGCTGACCCATGATTAAACACATTAAACTATTCCCTAATTGCCTCAATTTGTTTTTAGAAATGAAAATATATATTAGAAAATATTAATAAATATGTGTTATAGTTTTTTATTATTTTCACAGTTTTTTCAACATTTGAAAAATATATAAATAATTGTTAAGATATAGTAATATTCTTTTCTTCAACAATACTAATTAAACTTAATACTAATAATGACATGACATTTTATCTAATTTAGTCTTATATGAATTTGAATACTTCCTTTGGCTAATAAAAAAATACAATAGCTAAGTGGAAAAAAGAAAATTTTAATTTCAGTTTTAAAAATGTTAAATTGATTGACAGCAGATTTAGTTTGTAAAATTGCATAAATTATTTTAATAGTTTAAGATAATAAGATTGAAAAACAAAAGTGAAAAAAGGAAGTTATTTTATATCATTTATTAAAACTACAAAATGAGTATTGAAAGAGAAAAAAAAAGAAAAAAAAAATGATTTTTTTCTATCTGCTATCAGCTCATTAAATAAATTTCCCATGGAAATATGTGTATTGTTTTGCAGTTTACATTGCTACAGTTCTGAAACTATATTTTATGTTCTTAAACAATAAAATACTCTATTGCAATGATGGTGAACCTTTTTACGTGTGTGTGCCAAAAATTTCCAAAAAATATTTATTGAATGATTGGCTACCATACAGTTATTAAATCAAATATAAACAACTTAATTATTGCAGTTTTTTAAAAGTTTATAAAACAAAATAATAATGATAATAATAATTAAACAAAATTTCTAAACAAGCTAAATACAAGTGAAGGATATTTATTTACAAGAGCTGAAGTTGAATAAAATGTAATAGTAAAAAATTAATAGTAATTAAAACAAATTTTTGGAAATAAACATATAAAATCAACATAAATAGATATTATTTAATGAGATTTTTGCTGTTGTACATTGGATGCCAAATATTTTATATCTGGTTCAAATTTGTCAATATTAATAATGTACATACTGAACTAGATTCATCTGTCATTCTATTTCTCGAACTGTCTTTACTTAAATTCATTTCTGAAAATAATGATTCACATGCATACATAAAGGAAAAAATTGATAATATAGCAGTCACCAATATTTTTAAACAATTAAATGTTTTAGGAATAGCATTCCAGGCAGTCAATAGTTCCTCTTCAGCATTCTTTTTACATATGCCCAATAATCGATCATTTGCCACTGTTTCTAACTCATTTCTCAAATTAACAAATTTATGTCTGAGTATAAAATAAATTTTGATGTTTCCGAAAATGGTCTGAACTATGTAAATCTTAAAGAAAATTTATCATTTATAGATTGAATAACAGCAAAAAACTCTTGCATCAATTTTACTTAATATGCCTTCTCATGAGATTCTAAATAAGTCAAGAACTTTTTTATATTTGGAAAATATTTGAAGGTGTAAGAAATAACACCATGGTTGAAAATTTTGTAATTTGACATCAAATGCTTTGATCAAATCAAACATGACAACAATTGTGTTATTATAACCTTGCAGTTTCACATTTAATTCATTTAGATGTCAATACATATTAGTAAAAAACATTAATTTCAAAAGTCATTCAACATCCATTAATTCATTATATTTCTCAATGATTTTCTCATTACATAAAAACAGTCTAATTCCATCTAAACACTCAACAAATCTTAGATAAACTTTTCCTCTACTTAATCATCAGACATTGTTGTATATAAGCAAACCATTGTATAATGAGTTCACCTCACTTAATAAATTTTTTTTTTTTTTGTTTATTTAGAGCTTGTGTAGATATAAAATTGACTAATTTAGTCACAATATTCAAAACATTATTCAGTAGCTTAAAGCTGGACTTCATACATAAAATCTGCTGATGTATAATGCAATCAAAACCCAAAATTGAATGTCTAATATCATTGGTAAATAAATTGAGAAAACCATTTTCTTTTCCAGTCATAAGCACCATCTGTAGTTAGTTATACAATTTTGGCAACATCTATTTCTTTTTCAGTGAGTACATTTGGAACTCCATTGCAAATATCTATTACTTTTGTTGTTGTTATTAATGAGGTTAAACGGATCAATTCTTCTTTGATATTATTTCCAACACAATAGCGAATAAAAATAGCCAAACAAGCTGATTTATTTATGTCTGTACTTTCATCAAGGCATAGAGAAATTAAACTAGAAGATTTTTATATCAGTTTTTTGTTGATAAGTTATGTTGTTAGCCATTTGAAAGATTCTTCCTTTAACTGTATTTCTAGCCAATGGTAAATCTTTTACTCTCTGAATAATTTTTGCTTTGTTTTCAAAATCTTCAAAAAGAACTGATGCACATTTCATCCAAGCTTCTGTCACTCCCATGTTTAGCAATTACATTCGAAATAAAAAACTAGCAGTAGTTATACTTGAACAATTTTCAATAAATTTCATTGTAGATGTTGATTTAATATTTATATTTTTAAATGCTTGGGCAATATATTCTTTTTGTTCATCTTTACTTTTTTCACAGAGTGATTTATGATTGGTCTCATAATGCTGTTTTACTGATGATGTTCTCAATACAACTGTTTCAGAACATAAAACACTCACTGCCTTGGTGCCTTTTTTAATCATTCCATACTCATCAGTTCACCAATTCTGAAATTCTCTAATGCTTGACAATTTTTGTTTTTTTATTTTCACTAGTCATATTAATATAATGGTAACAAATTTATTTAGAAGTAAATTTAAATGAGCTTTAATAATCTTATAAATCAAAGATTTATTATATGTTAAAATATATTATTATATGTACATTTCTCTTTTACAGCAAAACTTCAAGCAAAAAAAGAAAAATGTCATTTGATAATGTTGATTATGCATTTCATTCTATTGTTCATTATTTTGGTTGCATTAAAAAAATGAAAGGGGTCAACAAGTTTAGATCAAAAAATATTAGGACAGAAAAACATTTTATTACTTTTACTTTAGATTTGAAAAAATTTACTTCTAAGAGTTATAAAATATTTTACTGAGTTTACTTTCTAGTTTTATTGGAATCAGTTGACAGGCTTATACAATATAATGCCACAGCATACCAGTACCACTTTATTTGATTTAAAACACCATAATTTATTGCTTCTAATCAGAGTTCAATTGTAAAATTGAATTCTAATATATTATATTTATTTATTTACAGTAAATTTTTATCAGTACAGATTTTAGCAACAAAAATATATTTAATAATTTAAAGTATAGAAAATTATGATATGTAAATAGTTTGCGTGCCAGAAAAAATTTGAATGTGCCCTCTCTGGCACACATGCCATAGGTTCACCATCATTGCACTATTACATTTTTAAAAAAGCAAAAAAATTTAATGTAATTTTCAATACCAAAATATGATTTTTTCTTTTCTTGAGTTTATTGTAACATTTATGTAAATATTTCAGACATTTATTCAGAAAAGTACCATATTTTAAAAATTATTTTATTATTTGTTTAGCATGTTTTCACCAATTCTTGTCGTATTCATAGCTGCGTATTTTGGGAAATCATGGGTGAATATATCTTCTATTAGGGTAGCTCAGCATAGATATTTATGTAACAGGGCAAAAAAGAATGATGAGTATAGATGAATAATCTTGGAACATAAATGTAAATCTGACCACACATTTAACTTGACGACTGCTAAAATAATATGTCTGGGAAGAGAAAATAAACAATGTAAGGATAAAAGAGGCCTGGATCATTGCAAAAGACTCCTGTCATAAATAAAAAAAGAGTAGTGGAAGCGAAAGACTCCACTGTGATAAATAAAAAAGAGTAGGGTGTTCCACTATCAAGAAAATGGAACATTTAAATAAATTTGCATAAGGCACAATATATTTAAATATTAGAATTATTTGACTGGAGAAATCTAAAGTGCTATGAATACGACAAGAATTATCAAAAACAAGCTAAGCAAATAATACTTTTTCTGAATAAATGTTTGAAAAGTTTACTTAAATATACCAAAGCATTAAGTTAAGTATATAAAGCTATGGCTTCCGATTTAAGTTTAGTTTTCTTTTTTCTGTTAATTAAAAACTTCCTATATAAAGAACTGAATTAATAAAAATTTATTTCGAATCTATAAAGTTATTAGAATCAACACTAAAGTTCACTTTTCTCTGTTTACTAATACTATAAATAGACTTGTAATAGAAATAATTAAAAGTCAATAATACTTGTTCAAAAAATTTTAAATTACCAAAAAATTGAAGATTAAAATTTAAATGTAATATAAGATTTTATATTAACATGCCTCCAGATATATAAGATGCATATAAAAATGATAAATCAATTTGTTATTCTCATTTTCAACATTTTTATAATCTAATATTTTATTATAAAATTATAAAATTTGCATCTATTTTCTGTAACTACTTTATTCTATTGTGTTAAATCTGATTCTTAGTGATTCCCTGAATAAAAGTAATTCATTCTTATAGATTAAAATAGAATTGTGAAGCCCTTTCAGGCACATCTTTATGGTAACCAAGAAAGCATTTTCCCAATCAGCTAATAAGTAGAATTCTTGTTTTAAACCTTATTATGCAATCATATTTTTTTCAAATAACTTATAAGCTTTCATAATATGTTAAAAATATTTGATTAAATAAATACATTTGCAGACTGGAGGTATGTAAAAAACAAGAGTGAAGATATATGAAAAACAAACCAAAAAATATAATTTCCCTTAATTTCATTTAAAGTTAACTTATATATTGTTTTTTTTTTCTCAAAGTAACCTTTATTAATAAAAGACTACAAAAATTTTGGGTACACTTACCCATTGAGGATTACACAGTGATTCAATGTAACAAGGTAAAATGTACATATGTTCAAAAATAATTACATCCATAAAAATTGCTGTAATGTGATTAATGTGTATCTGTATGTGGATCCACATGGCCCGGCCATCGAGAAGTTAACCATCACCCAATGGTCTCATCCCTGGGGCCCTGAAGTGAAGACTTAAATGCTTCAGCTGTATGGGTGAAGTCCAGCATTGTGCCAACCACCACAACAGGCAGTAAGGTCCAAGGCCCAAGTTCACCAAGCAATAGTCTCTCGAACCACAGCCGAGCCATGTCAAGACAATTCTGAATACCTCTGCCTCCCAATTAGCAGTCCAAATGAGCAGGGACTACAATCAGTCTACCTGTCCAAAATTGGAAAGCCAACTTGGGTAAAAACTAAGAAGTAATAAGTAAAGAACCAGATCAACACTGCCCAAAACCAGCCTATCAGGGACACAGCAGCCAACCAGAGCAGGAATAGCACCAACTTTGACTCTGTAGCCCCCAGCAGGTGTTCTGGGCAGTGGCAAAATTGTTAACAGCCCACACCATAAACCAGATACCTAATGTCTACAAACAGCCACCCCTAAAGAAAAGGGGGGAGTGCAGACCCATGCCCACAAAACAGAACTCCATCCATGTTACAAAAAAAATGGTGGTGGCTCAAAATAGACCAACCGCTTTACAAATGCACTAAATTTAAAGCTAACAAATGAAACCTAATGATAGTGAGTGCAAATGAACACTGACCTATCAAATAATCCATCAAGGGGTGCAATAGCTGGTGAAGTCCATGTGAAGGTAGTGACTCTCACCCTCCCGGCAGGTTTTCCCGGGCTAGACAATGATCGTCGACCATCCCCTCAAATGAACCAAGCCCCTTATGACCACTATCACCACACTTGAGGAAAAGGAGTGCAAACTCACACCCACCAATACAACATTTAATTCATGTAGTCTTGAAATCAAGCCGGATTTACATGGACCCCATGGGAATAAATAATATGTCCATATCATCTTGCACACTGAGGTCAATGGAGCTGAACATCTGCCCTTGATCATCATCAGACTCCTGTGTCTGCAAATGTTCACAGCAGCTGCTAAACCCACCAACCAAAGTCCTTCAGGGTTCACAATGATTTTTCTTTGTTGTTACTAGTTGGATTTTGCTTTTTTGGATTGAATTTTAGGTTTTGGTTAGTAATGAATGATACAAGTATAATCTGAAACTTCGGAAAATTCTCAATAATTATTGCTTAAAAAGTATGATTAATTTGTAGTTTTAAAGTTTCTGTTTAGGTCTAAAACATCATTTGTATTCATTTTTGTCTTTAGATCATTATTTTTTAGCTCAGGAATCGCTTCATTGTAGTTCTGTGTTGATTTGAAAAATTTTTATTTATTGATTTTTTTTTTTTTTGGGGGGGGGGGACAATCCACCGGAAGGGGAGTGATAACTTCTGTCCTGATCATCGGAGAAATTTGATTTTTGAGCAGGGCGATAGCTTAGGTTATTTTCTATAATGTTCGCTTCCAAAATTGAGATCGAATTAATAATTGAAACTTGTTTAACACTGCTAAAATCTGATGCAAAGATAAAATTCTTAAAACCATCATTGCTAACATATTATATTCCATGTTTTCTATGAGATTTGATGTGCAAATGAATTTCCTGTTTATTCTATTAATAAAATTAGGATTTCTAGTGTCTATTCTTTTTAGAAATATTTGGTTTCATTTAAAATTATTTTTAAAAGATTTATAATATTTTAATGATTCCAAGAATTATTTAAGCTAGCTTTTGTCTCTTTCTAATGGCATCCATTTGCATAAAACGGAACGATGGATAATTTCAATTATCATTGAATGAAAACTGTTTCAAAATTTCTTCTAAAGATGAAAAAACAATAAAACAGACATTCACTTACATTTTGGTAACCTTTTTGTTTATGAATCCAACAATAGACTATGACTTTGGTGAATAGAATAGGGAGCCTGAAACAAAACTGAAATTCCAGGCTCCCTCTAGTGGACTAGAATTTATATATTGTTTATTCCAAAAAATTTGCACAGTACTTAAAGTGACATTCCTGTTATATGAAGATTCTATCTAAATATTATAGTGGTATAAATTATTTAATTGAGTATCTATTTAATACTAGGAAGTTGACTTTTAAAATTTACAGATGTTACATACATGTTAAAAATAATTGTGATTAATTTTAATTTGTAACTGGTTATTTCCATAAGTATATTGTAATGAGATTTGTATTTAAAGTAAGGAAGAGGGAGGGATCAATTTATGCCAAAGGAAGAGTAGTCTCAATTATCATATCAGATATCACTATTTATAAATGTAAACTTCATATTTTTTTTATACCTGCCACATGAAATTCAGCAGTGCTTCTTTGTTGTCAAGCCAATATTGTTCAAGCTCAGAGTCTGGTGGAAATTTATTACAACCTAATTCCAATGTAATTTCGAAGCAGTTACTACTCAGATAATTAAAATCTTGCATTCCTGCAATGACAACAATAATCATATATATCATGTATATAAATTAATAAATATTTAAGTTACTATGCAATTATTTTAAATTATCTTAATGTTATATTAATAACAACAATATTTAACATAAAACCACTAAACATCATATGATCACCTTTCTTTATACTTACACAAGCTGTTTCCACAGAGCCAAAGCTCTCCAAACAGTAGTGCCACTCAGTGCAAACCAGAGTAATCAATGGATACAGTAAGCTATCTAGTGCCTACTCATTCAATATCCCCAGACTCGTTTCTAGCTCTGATCTTAGGCTCCTCACTGATGAAAGCCACAAGCTAGAAACTAGTTGGGGATATTGGATGAGTAGGCACTAGATAGGGATTTTATGCACAAAACTTCCTGCATCCATTGATTACTCTGGCTTACACTGAGTGGCACTACTGTGTCAAGAGCTTTGACTCTGTGTAAACATTTAACATTCTTATACAGAAGTACTTTGGATTAGCTAAATTGTAATTATTAACCATCTGAACTTATTCATATAGAAAACAGAAAAATCTTTATGTATTTCAATGTTAGCACATTACCTATTATTACCAAATCTTTGGATTCGGTAATAAAAATTAAACAATTATTTAATCAAGAAGTATTATATTTTTATTGTTTAAAATAAGAGGAACATGTCCATATTGTTACTTTATTTTTGAAATCATGGAATCCAGAAATAGAAACATAAACCAAGGTAACTTTTTTTCTTTTATAGATAGAATTCTAAGAAAACAATAAGAAGTAAAAAGTTTTTATCATTTCATAAGAACATTAAAATATTGTCTGAATTTATAATGAATAAGACTGTCAATAATCAATGTTAAAAATCTATACAATTTTTCAATGTTTTAACAATCAAGAGACTTAAGGATAATTAATACATTCACTAAATGTAGAAAAACTAAACGAGTATACTAAACCCAATAATAGTTAGATACCAACAATTACAAAAGAGCCCAATGATCATTATTAAGAAATGTAACTGAAATATATAAAACTGTAGTAGAACAAATCACTGTAGAGACACTGTATTTTAGTATGATTGTACTTCCAAAGCAATACCTCACCAGCTTAGTGGTTGAGCTGCCAACTCAAAATTAATGCTTTTCAGATGTGATCATGTATTTAAGGATAATGTAATGAGTAATTGAAATAATGTCATATAGTCAAGTAAATTACTGTGAACATATTCCTCAAACATTATATCTCTACCATTTAGACAGAATATTGAAATATGATATTGAAACTATAAAAAAGGTTAATCTTCTATATGGACCATCTGTGGCAATACAGAGAAACTGAATGATGCTTTAACCCTACAAATAAAATTGCAGGTAATGAAAGAGCCTACAGGTGATTCACATAGATCACACCATTATGAGTAACAGTAATGCCCTATTATGCATTTTACAGAAAGTAATAAAAATTTTGATTTTTTTATTGTTGTTGTTGTTTTTGGAGGAGAGTATCATGTTACATGCTTAAATTTAGGTGCATTAGTGTACAGATGTTGGTGTTGCTCTTTGTTGTATTGTTTTTAGCTTTTTTGGTAAGAGTATGATGGTGTCTTATGGGAGTATCTTGCATACCAAAAAGCATATAATGTGAATGTGTTAGCTCACATGCTTGCAAAAGTTCCTTTTTTAAAGGATTTTAGAATGTAATTAATATCTATGTCATTATTTTTAATTATTACTGGTATAAGGTTGTGTATTGTCTGGCTTGGAACATGTGTAAAAAATATAATGTTGTGTTTCTGCTTCTTTATGACAAAGCACACATGAAATTTTCTGTATCTTCATGGTTTCTTTTAAATGTTAGAAAATGAAAGGTACTTTGGTTCTACTGTCTGATGTTTATATTTTTGTTACAGTTATTTGTTATTGATATATAATTTGGTCTCTTTTATGGTAACTGTGGAGAAGTAGAGAAGAGAATAGACCTGTCAGTACTTATTTTATTTCCAGTAGGGCAGATATGCAGTGTCTGAATGTCAAGAAGAGGCTCAATCAGAGTCTTCCAATAGCAATGTGGCTAATGAAAACATGTAATAGATTTGAAAAATTCTTCACAACTGCAAAGATTGCATTGAGCATTTTTTGAATTATTATGCTTTAGGTAATCTTAGTAATTTTTTTGGTATATTTATTTGTCTGCATGGAAAACCACAGCTGCAGATTATTAAAATAATTCTGATAATAGACATGTCTATAATGCTAACATTGTTTCTAAATAATAATATATTCTAAGATGATATTGTTTCATTTATGGTACCCACATAGTGTAATTTTGATTTGAGATATATGAGATTAATATTACATATTAATCATAGACTTTATAATCATGAGAATTATGGAATAATAAATAAGAGATTAATGTCATTCATCAGAGGCTTTACTCATGAGGAATGAATATTTCTTTAGGCTCAGTACAAACATTGTACAATTTCATATACAACACAAAATATTTCAAGCACTTGACAAAAATGGAAATGATAGCACATGTGTTCCTATTATTTTATAAAACACTTGTATATACCTATAGGGATAGTTTTCAATACCTCATTGCAATATTTTTTTGTAATCAATCTAAACTATTGCAGATTGAATATACTTGGACATTTTTTTTCAATTTCTAATCAGACTTAGGATTTTACTTTCTGCTAGTCAGTATACAGGAAACCCACAATACAAATTGGGTCTCTAGCTATTCTTAGTTAGAGGGCAAAACAAATGTAAAACCTGCTCACTATTTTTTTTATGAAGGTTTATTAGAGAAACTTCTGCTTTGCAGTAACTTATAAAAATGCTATTTCATCATTATGTATATAACCCTGCACAATCGGACTCTATGGATCACAAAACAGCTGTCATTTTTATTGTTTAAACCTTTTATAAACTACTTGGCAATAAATCGTTCAATTATATATATATAACTGCAGAAAAGAGTTTGCTGTTAAGTGAAAAAAGACCCTTAGTATTTTTTTTTTTTTTGGAAGTCTTAAAAAAAAACAGGAAATCAAATTCCTAATGCTCATTGCATATATTTTTCTCATTACAGTTGTTATTATTGTATGATTATTCATATAGTAAATGAACAAGAATGGGCTGCTCACCAAACTACACCAGTCAGTGTGTTGAGTTTAGTGGATTTTTACCTTTGAGTATAAAATCAAAAACACCATGCCCTTCCTCTTAATTGCTTGATAATTCTTATCGGAAATATCAGTTGAGTTTTCTTGAAGACAGGATAAATGTACGAATGAATAGTTTTTTTTTATATATAAATATTTACAATCATGACAGGCAAAACTAAATTATTGCCCTTAGTCTCAGAAAGCTGCAAAGATCACCCACCAAGCAGCAGTTGATGGAAAAGAGCAGAAGTTTCATATTATGTCTTGATTGCAGACACAGGCTGTCATTTGATAACAATATTTTACTTAGATGTCTATTACTTATCAATTTTAAATGAAATTGAAAAAAGTTGAGAGACAATGGATTCAAAAAGTATAACAGCAGTGATTAGATTACATGGTGATATTAAAAATATTAACAATGAGAAGGGATATGACAGAATAATTTCATATCTCCATTTTTATTACATCAGCTTTACAATAAGTGGATTAAAATAAGAAAGTAAAGAAGTAAAAGTAATGGAGTTTATATAAATCAGTTGAAAAAATTATCATATGAAAAATAGGGGTAAAAATAAATGCTAAAAAGACTAAAGTCATGTTCAATGAATTTTTTCAGAATAAGAAAATAAAGTTGAATGATCATGATTAAGAAATTAACAACTATAATAAGTTTTCTCACATTATTACAGCTTAAATTACAATGAATGAAATTAATCATAAACTTAAATTTGAACGAAATGCTTTTGGTAGAAATAATATTAAAAGGGAAAATACTTATATGTTTGAAAAGCTAGATTTTTAATAGAAGTGATTTACCATTTCTTTCTTATGGATGTGAGATTTAGATATTTAGCAGAAATTTAATATACAAACTTTAGACTACTCAATAAGGTATGAAGAGAGGTAGATTGGAAATAAAAAGAAAAGATTAAAAATGAGCAGCATGAGTAATTGAGAACAAACAAGTATCATGGACATATGGATAGTTAAAATTTTAAACTGGATCCCAAAGATTGTAAAAGTTTTAGAAAGAATACAAATGAAAGATGAATGGATGAAATAGGAATGTTTGGTAATTGTGTTGGCAGTAGGATTGGATAAAGCGAGTTAAACTTGAAGAGATCTTGGGGGGGTGATAATAATTAAAAATGATATATATATAAGTAAAATTAACAGGCATCTATAAACTTACAGGTGCCATTCTGTCTTTCATTGATTTTGATGTCACATAAATCAATAGGAGATAGTTACTTCCGTTTCAATTACAGATAATATTCTACATAATATTTATTCACATAAATGACTAAAGTACTTTTAAATATTTATTACACATAATCATTTTTAATGCAAATATTGCTTTACATGGTTTGGTGCAGTAGAATAATGATAGATTCTGGAACTGAAGATCCATGAATAGCAGCCCTGACTATTTCAGTACTTAAACTTTTTATAAATTCCTGAGCAGTAAGACCATTTGATTATTTGGCCTTATGCAGTGGTAGGATGGTGGATTCTGAAGTTCAAAGTTTATGGATCATAGTTCTGGCTATCATCTTCTGGTGATTAAACTTCTTATCAATTTCCAAACAATAAACCATTTGTTTATTTATGTAAATATTTATATAATCTTACAACTCTTTGATTAATGACCTACTTCAAAAATTGTAATTACGTTCACTAGTTAAAGCGATTGCTTTAAATGATACCATCAATGATTTGAAAATATTTTTGTAAATACTTTTGTATTTATAAATAAATAATAACTTGTAAATTGTTGATTTTATTAACATTATTTATAGTTATTTATTTACAAATACAAAATTATTTATTGGGAAGTATTACTTCCTAATCATTGAAGCAATCCCTTCAACAGCAGAACATGATTACAATTTTTTAAGTAGGTCATTAATCAAAGAACAACAATATGTCCAGATAATTTGATTTTTTAAACTATTGTAACTAATTTTATCTTCAATAGTCAATTGGTTATTATTTTATTCAATCTGTTTTACATATTAAACACATACCAATGATGAAAACTCCAAGGAACATCTATGAATGTATGGATAAAAAGTTATATTATGCCATATAAATCATAGAATAAATATATCTTCTGAAAGAGATAATTTGGTCAGTGGAAGCTAAACGTTAATAAAAAATGTATAGTAGATATAAAAATATGCATACTCTAGAGATTTTCAACAATTTATCTTTGAAAGTTAAATTTACTAGCATAATTAAATAAAATGTACTAATATTTATTAATCATAGATAGTTATAATGATTTTGAGGAAGACTACAATTTCGCTGTTGGACTAATAGATAAGTATCAATTTACTAAACATCACATGATCACTATCTCATACTAGCCTTCTGGCATCCATTGATTGCTCTTGTTAGTACAAGATGGCACTACTATATGGAGAGTTTTACTTTGTTTTGAATTGTTTAAGTATCAATTTGTTTATCAAAATTAATTAAATTGAAAATGAATTGTGTGAGAAAATTAATGCAAAAATAATAAAAGCATTTGAAAAAGATATTACTGTCAGTATTTTAAACAAGGTGAAATTTTATAAAAACATGAAAAATTATTCCAGTAACTCTTATCTTTAAGTATAATTTTGGCAATAATTGTTCCTATGAATAGAATTTTATTTCTGCATGAAATTATTTTTAAAAAGAATAAAGAAACATTAACTCTCAGTTTTTAAGGGTTCTTGTTTAAGAAGAATTCTTATGCTTATTTTAAAATACCAAAATTGTGTTTCTCTTTAAAATAAAAAAGACAAGCTAAAAAATGAAATTTACAATAAAAATACTTAAGTTCTCTGCTCCAATATATAATTTGTATATAAACTAGTTTTACTATGAGAATTTTGTTCACAATAAATGGTGAGCATTTTACTTTTATATCTATCAGCTAAGAAAGATATGGAAAAACAGAAAGATACAAAACAGTATTCACATTGCATATGATTCAGTTCGGTGGAGAAGTGAATTTGAATGTCAATATTTCAATATTGTTGATTCTTAAAATAGAAAATTCATCTTCCTATGAATGAGAAAAAAAATTGAAAAGTAAATTTGAATTTCAAGGATCACTGCATTCAAAATGTTCTGATGATTAAGGCACGCACAATATTTATTGTTTCAAAGAAACAAACACATCTGATATTAATAATTTTTTTATTAGTCATTTATTAGATTAGAGATTATCCAATAATAAATATTTCTCCAGAGTAATTTACACTATACCACTCTCACACAAGATAGGGAAGAAGGATTCTATCCACTTTTAACACAAACATATGACCAAAGACATGAGTAGTCAAGCATTGGTGGTTGAGAAGTCAGCGACAGCTGCTTTACTAAGCAGTTGCCCGGGTTAGCGGGTTCGCTTCCGTGCTGATGCTATGACACACGAGAAAAAAAGACATGAGTATGAAAATTACACTGCAGAAAACACACCCAATGTTTGTTTTATCCAGTAAAGTGTGTTACGTATTTGTTTTTCATAAATAAAATTTTATTTTCAAATCAAACATCAAAGAAACAGAACAGAAAGGCAAATATGTTTTCCTGCAATATATTAGCATATTAAATGATGTGTAATATTTACAAATTTTAATTTTGAATTTACTTTCAAAACTTATTTAATATACAATAAATAAATTACATATTAAAAAAAAAAATATCACAGATAATTTACATTTTAGAGGATACTATCTTTTGAAATCTGTTTACATTCTTAAAATGGTTAAATTTAGTGTATACATGTATTTTATATAAGCTGCAATAACATTAATAAATATTTTTTTATGTATATTGTTATAAATGAAATGTCAGATAAAGTTTTTATTACTTAAAACATAAACAAGTCTATGCTGGTTTTTAAATATTCATTTAATAAATAAGTTCAAAATTAAAAATGAATACAGCTTAAAATAATATTAATATATATTCAAATCTAAACAAACATGTTAATTATATGTGTCTATTTGCTAAGTAATAGCACTATTTGATTTAAGTTAAATGAATATTACAGTAGTTTATTTTCATTATCATTAATTATAAAATCAGCAAATGCCAGAAAAGACAGATCAAATGGCATGAATGAAACAAAAATGAAAATTATTTTGAGAATGTCAAAAAGATTTACATACTCATTTAGTTACGAACATATTTGTGTAATGTAAATCCATTCGGTAATGAATTAAAAAATAAACATATATTTAAATGGATGATAACTTTCAATACTTTCATTATATTGGAAAAAATATTTATAGAACATAAAGGACAATCTTGATCATTGAAATATATGCTATTTTAAAGACGAATATTTGTCAAAAAGTAACGTTCAGCAAACAGAAATACTGATGCTCTAACCTCAAATCATAAAGAAGTTTTAAAATGTCTTATATCTTAAAATAATGACATTCGTATGTGTCTGTGTAAAAAACAGAAAAGTGTAAAAAAAAATTTTCTAGCAAACGTATTTTAAACAATTGTTCACAAGAAGAAAGTTCAAGATGCAATTCAAGAATAATATATATGCCCTCTTAAGAGGTGTTGAAGTTTATTTTGCCAGCTTAATATATAGTAGATCTTTCATGAAGAGATTAGTTCAAGATAACCTTAGGTATGTCTTTTATTTATAAAACATCATCTTCACTAAAATGAATCCACAATTTTTGTGATGACAAAATATCACTATTAAAATAAATGTCTCATACTAGCGTATGACGTCTAAATATAAAGTCAAATTACACATATTAATAAGCAATACGTATGTGTAGTAATCAATTCAGAACATATAAAAATATTTTTTCTAAAATGAATAGGGAAATGAAATTCCTAAGCTCAAATATTATTTTGACATTTATTTATTTTTTAAAACTTATGTCTTTGAGAAAGATGTAAATATTTTATTGTGGCTCAATGTTTATTAGTTGTATTTGTTTTGAACATTAAAACTGCCTTTGTATTATTTTTATAAATAAATAAGGAAATGATTAAATGAGTATTTAAAGCTCAATTGATATAGAATCTTTGCTTTTCAGCATTGATCCATACAAGTGGAGTGTTATGAAAATGTTTGTAGTGGAAATATTCATTCATATATACATCATATCCTGACTTTAGTTACTAAATATTTATTTATATGTTTACGAATAAATTAATTACTTAAATTACCTTATTCCAGATTTATTACAAATCTGGTGCTTTCAATATGATAATTATTTTATAATAATTACTTAATTCTTATAAGAAGCAAATCTCATTATTCACATGCAATGACGCTTTTGCATCCAGAACAAAGAATCAAGAAATTGGTTATGTTTAATAGAATCTGATATTGCGTAAATTAATGACATTTCTTAAAGTGTTAAAATTCTATACTGCTTTTATCATGCTCCATCACACCTCATCAAAATGAAACACATCAGTATTATATATATAAGTTAAAAGCTTAAAGCTAAACTAGTCAATAAAATAATTAAAATTACCCCAAATTCAAAATTAAAACAGACTAGCCAAAGAAAATAAACTTTATAACACAACCAGTGATTTCATTGCTAAAAGTGGACTTCTCAAGTGCAAAGAATTATAACATACAAATAAATATATACTAACTTTTACCCACAATTATATATATATTTGTTGATATGTTTTAGTCCTTTGTACTTGAGAAGTCTACTTTTAGCAATGAAACCAATGCTTGTGTTATAGAGTTTATTTTCTTTGACTAGCCTTGTTTAGTTTTAAATTTGGAGTAATTTTAATTATATATATATACACTAGAATACAATATGAAATTCAATATGCCTATATAAAATAAGTAACTGCTATAGTTAGGTTATGGCAGTTTACACTATCTTTAGTAGTAGTTAAATGCTAATATTTAAATCTCATTAAAATCACACCACTGCCATTCCCATGTGAATGGCCAACTTTCCATAACTTATATATATATTAACACAATTACACTATTTATTTAATACATTGTCTGTCATATTTATATATATATTGTAACCGTATACTTTGGTGGAACTGATTTAAAATTTCTCTATCTTCTTCTAGGTGATTTAATTACTATAGTAGCACTTTGTGTATACTTGATACTAGTATTCAAGTTGACTCAATAATGAGATTATGTAATTTCATTTTTTGTAGATACTATTTTTTTTTCTATATTGGTTTTGCCATTTCCAATCACTAAGTTAGACAAGTTGTGTTTAACCCACAAAACAAACAGTATATTATATTAAAATTAGTAAGATACAAGTAATAATAATAATCATTATTTGTTTTTCTCTTTAATTAATCTTAAAGATTAAATTTAGTTTGGTTAAAATGATTTATTTAATTTATCTTGAATTAGCTGATCGAATGCAATAAGTGCATTATTTTTCTCTCTTTCATTTTTAACAGAAATATGTAAATGAGGAGAAATGTAAAAATAAGAGGGAAAGAGAACGTTCAGAGATTTTTAAAAAATTTATTTTAAAGAGGCAGAATTAACAAGTATGTAAAAATTTTCTGCTGTTAAACATGTAATGAATATGAAAGTTATTCTTTAAAATTAAGGTCAAAGAAAGAAATTAAATTAAAATTTTTCTTATATAATTCAAATTGTAGTGTTATTATGTGTTAATAACAATACGAGTACCTAAACTTAAACAAGTCTGTTCGAGTCTGCTAACTGAGAATCTAACTGCTGATTATCTTCCAAAAAAGTCTATAATTGAAATGTATTGATATTATCAACCATGACAATAGGAATAGCAGTCTTTAAAGGTCAGTCTACCTGGAAATATTTTTATTGCTTACAGACTATATTAACTGTGGTTATATTTTACTTTCATGACTTTAACATACATAGTTATACCATATATGTGCGGAGTGGAATGCTGTAACAACATTTTGTATGCCAATGTCTAAACGATAAAAAAAAAAATAGCTATATCCCACTTTGTACTTATATTAAAGATAACATTCCTACTATTTGAGTTATCTTATTGTTGAAAATAATAATCTAGTTGTTGAAAGAAAATAACAGCTAACCAGAAAATTATTTTATAACTGTCAGTAATTGTGGGATAATTGTTTGCTCAGATAATTATTCCTAATCTTCATTGCTCACTAGATAAAGAAGGTAATGAGAATATTTTAACTTTTGAATAATACCCAAAATATAAGTAATAAAGTTTATTAACCTTTGAAGAATACTCTAATTAAAAGTATACATGTCCTATCTTTTAAAAATATCTTGAATATTCAGAGAGACTGTGTATGAATCAATTAATTATGGAATATTCATTATGAATACAATCAAACTCATAAAATTCTATATGTTGTAATTGAAAAACTATTCAATTTATATATTATGCATTAAGTTATAAGGAAATGTGTTATTCATTTCATTGGTGAATATTTCAATATATCTGAAATATTATGCATATTAATTTAGTGTATTTATTTAAATGAGTATGCATTTTATTTTGATTTCTATTGTTATATTATCTTATATATGTATGAAGTCTCACAGTATACACTATATTGTGCCTAAAATAATTATTCATCAAGGTAAGCTAATTGGATTGAATATATGGTATAGGGATTGAAGAGAATCAATTATTAGAGAACAGCACTTGCTTAAAGGTTTAATGATTATTTAATGAATCTATAACTTGCACCAACACCATATGGTTTAGTCCTGTATGTCTTTTTTGTGCCTATACCCATGTTATATTTACTATGTATCATTGTTTCACCCATGTTCTAGGAAGAGTTGGCTGTTATCTCAGTTATTCCCCACACTAAAGTACTTATTTCATTTTATATCTTAATTCGTGCTTGTCAGACTAGATGAGTCTCTTAATATGGCAGTTTTATATATGAGGGTAATTTTATGTTTCTCTTATTTGGGAAGTAAATGTTAATAGTATTTTATAATGTTATATGGCATTATTCTGTGTTGGTGGTCTAATCTGCAGAATAATTGTATGTCATTTTTTTTATTATATTCTTTATATTTGTATCTGCACTGGTAGTTAATCTGCAGAACATTCTGTAAGGTGCTTGTTGCTCTGATGATGGTTATAAACCCCCAGGGGATTTAATGCTTTGTTATTCTTTTGTGTGGATGAATACGTCTGCAGGAATAGCATTACTATTTGATACATAAACGTGCTTGGGCAGAGTTCCCACACATTACAATGTCATGTTATTTCCCTTATTTTAGATTGATCCCACATGTTCAGTTATCAGCTATTAAAAGGGCATTTGATAAATTATTTCTATAATTTATTACACGTCAATTTGTATGATATTTCAGGGTGAGTTGAGATTCAAATCTTTTTTGATAAATTATCTTCACACGGCCAGCTTTTGCATGTTTACCAATACCAGTTATTACTATTATTATTATTATAATAAATCTGGGGTATAGGTGCATTGATTCTGGTATTGACATATTGGAGAAGTTATTGACTAGGTGTTTGAACCCATCCTTTCCCTTATAAGAGCTGAAATCAAACCCATTTGTGAGAAAATCTTATATTGGGTTTGTTTTGAACTTGTGTACATTATCCAGGAAAAAGAACAAGTACATGTGATGTTATTTTATTTTGTTTAGTTATTTATTCATTTTTGATCATTGTATTAATCAATTATTTACTGGTATTGATTGAGTTGTAAATAAATGTTAATTTTATAATTAACCTAATTATACCATTGCTATTTGTCATACATAGAACCAGAAAATCCACCATATTCAATAAGTTAGATATTAGAATGCATATTGTCACTGATAATGCGTATAAGGTTTACTGAAATTCTGAGAGAATATCTTAATGCTTTTGTTCTTGAGTAATTAATGATGTATAGGGTATAATAAAATCCCATTTATCTCCTACATCACCTCTCCCTTGCTTTGTTGATTCTGGAATATAATCCAGAATTTGTTACTTCTATTGATGTTTGCTATATTAGAATCTTAATTAATAAATTTGCTAGCCAACATTATAATGGAACCTATTTTCTAATATTATAACTTATGATTTAACTATTACAATAAGAGTCTCATTACTATTGATTTAATTAAAAATTTAAATTAATGATGAAAGAACCTAAAGTTTATATGCTTACCTTTATTGCAAGGCAAATACTCTACATGGCATTTCTGTATTAAAATCGGACTATAGCTAAGCTACAATCAATTATATTATGAGGCTGACTATAACTTTTACTGTCTTGTTAAAATGGCCTATATTCGCCATGTGATAGTGATGTAATGGATCATACATTTAATCCTGGAAGAGTAATCTTTAATAGCTTTATAGATCATACCATCTTGTTCATGGTTGGCTATAAAGTCTCACATAAATAAAAATTGTAAATTAGAGTTTTAAAGTGCAGTTTTTTAAAACACAATCATTTATGAAAATTTTGGGTAATTTAATGTACCTTTATGTATTGCTGTGATGGGTTTTCACGGTGCACCCTTGCCACGACAGGATTATACCGTAACAGTTTTGTGTTATATCATTAATTCTGCCTGTTATGATCCAGGCAGACTTTTCGGTTACAATATACATATATTGTACTGGTATAAATGGGGAGATTGGGGGTGGGATACCTGAGAGATAGAGACTCTGTTAATCTTAAATTAAATTTTTATAATAAATTAGATTAAGACTTGTTTAAAATTAAAGATAGCTTATATGTCTTGGCTGAACTTCCTAAGTTATACCCACACAATATTACAATATTGTGGTAACTTGTTAATAAGAACTACTAACTTCTAAAAGGTAATATTGTTTATAATGGTAATATTGGTAAATTGAACAAGTAATATCCTGGACGAATAGCATAATATGGTAACAACAATAGTTTATTTATTAATAAATAGTCTATAAACATAATGTTTTAAAATAAGATGAAATAAAGTTTTATATAAAAATATTTGTGTAAGGTGTTTAAACCTTTTAATGATGTAAAATATTAGACCTACATTGACATATAGATATACTTTAACTAAATTTTAATATAACAGATATTAAATGAGGACTTTAATTTATTACAATTTTATAATATAATAGATATAAGAAAATCTAAATAAATTACTCATAAGTTCTTGAGAAATGATACTAATTTATAATTTGAAATACCATAATTATTTGCCCTTAGTTATGCTTACATATATTTTATCATCCATTCTTAACAAAAATGAACTAATATAAATAATTATAAATAAATATTATAAAATTCCAAGTAAGACTTAGTAATCCATAAGGCTCTAATCTTATATTTCACAAAATATCCAATGTAAATAGAGCACAATTATCTGAAGATATGGTTAAACGTTCCCATTAATAAGTGATATGGTTTTATACTAAAAGTCTCTGATAATAATAATCCATTCATATAGTTATTACTCATGTATAATCGCAGTATGTGTTGAATACAGTTAAATCCTAGTTTCAAAATATTTGCACATTTTGTTATTATAATTTGTTTGTTGAAGCAACTATACTTTATCCCTTGTGACATCCAATAATCTTTCAATACAAGAAAGCCTAAAAGTTATTCATAATAAATTCAGTTAATAAGTACAAAATAATCAGATAAGTAATATCGAGATATTGTAACCAAGATAAATAAAATGGAGAAGTAAATGTTTCTTTATTAATAATCCTCTCATTTTATACATGAGCATTAATATTTAATTTATTAATTAATATTAAGTGACAATATTCCATCATAGACATGAGATTACATAGATGACCATTAAACATTTTTGGTGAAATAGAACAATTTTCGAATGCCAATTTTAAAAGTGATTCAGTTGGTATTAAGTAGCCATTGATATTTTGTTTGTCTGATAATAGACATCAACTTCCTTTTAAGCAGCCATTCTGTGGAGTTTCTTTATATAAAATTTCATAGACATATTCATTCTTCTCCTTACGAGGAATAAAAGATTTGTTAGGAGTTTAATCTTTTTTTGCAATAAAATAAATATATACATAAGAATAATATGTCTTTTTAAAAGATCTCTACATCATTTAGTTAAATGACATGATCATTATTAATATCATTATCTATTTGATTTGCTCATGGTTATCTTTGGGAAATTTTATTAAGCAATTATCATTGTTACTCAAAATATTTTTTTTCTTTAGAATTTACACACATATATACAAAGATTTATACATGTGAAAATGTTATTTATTGTTTATTTATAAATATTTCTACTGGAATGTATATGTACACATATGAATATATATATATATGTATGTGATGGCTAATATTGAATAAAATAATGAGCTAATATTGAATGTACAAAAAAAAATTTTTTTTCATGTATGATCCTATTTTGGTTTGGGGCTTACTCTGATGGTACAATATATATAAAAGGCATATTTTGTGGATTCGTCCATGTTAAAAAATCACTGATTTAAAAAAAAAGTTAAATTAAGAATGTTTTTTTTAAAAAATCTTTCCAAATAGGAGGAAATTTGCATGTATCATCTCGTTTATTGATACAATCTGGCCTTTTAAGTATCTCAAGGGCTTCTCTAATTTTACACTGGTAGAGATTATCACAAATGGATATGATCCTGGTACTAGAAAAATCAATTTTATGACCTGAATCTATAGTTTGGAGTGAGAGTGCTGATGATGATGAGTGTTGTTTAACTGCATTAGCATGCACATCTCTCCTAACACTGATGTGGTGATTACTCATACCTATGTAAGAAGCTTTACAACTTTCACATGAGATTTGATAAACACCATGAGATTCAAGAGAGATTGAATCCTTAGGCTTGGTTATTATATTGCTGATATTTTGATGAGTAGAAAATGCTGTATCTATATTATAGCATTTTAATATATGTCCAATACTGTCTGTAGTTCCTTTATCCTAATAGCTGATTTATCATCTTTTTGTTTCCTATTTTGTCCATTTTGGGCTTGAAATAAGGCTTTTTATAAATTTGTAATTATAACTATTTGCTAATAAAACACTATTAATATGATTCATTTCTTCTTTCAGATGTGTTTCATCTGAAAGGTTAATTGCTCTATTTAAAAGAGTTTTGGTTACAGAAACTATCTGAGTTGGGTGATGATGAGAATAGAAATGTAAATATTTGTCCGTGTGTATTCTTTCTGTAAATCGAAAAAGATAAACTATTTGGTGTTCTGGTGATTAGAACATCAAGAAAAGGGAGTTTTCCATCAGACCTTGTCTCCATTGTAAATTTAATATGAGGATGCATATTATTTAAATGTAAGAAAAAATCATTTAATTTATTTTTTCCATGTTGCCATATGACAAAAGTATCATCTATGCATCTGAGCCAAATGGAGATTTTAAAGATGATGATTCTAAAGCACGAGTTTCTATATTTTCCATGAATAAATCAGCTATTACTCCTGAGATAGGTGAGCCCATAGGCGTACCAAAAACTTGTCTGTAATGCTGTCCATTGTATACAAAATATGTGTTCAAGAGACAATGTTTAATCAAAGCAATAATATGGTCTGGTAAATTGCAATGTTGTGAAATTATATTTAAAGCTTCATCAATTGGAATGTTTGTAAACAAAGACATGACATCACAACTGACCAGAATGTCATTAGCATTAATTTTTAAATTTTTTAAAACAGAAATAAAATGAAAAGAGTTTTTAATGTATGATTTAATAGATGGGATTATAGGTTTAATGAAATGCGATAAATATCTAGCTAAAATACGAGTTGGAGATCCTATTGCGCTTACTATTGAATGAAGGGGGGTATCTGGTTTATGAATTTTTGGAAGTCCATAAAATTTTGGTCTGACACATGATTTTTCACAAGGGATTATTTCATTTTTTATCTCTGTTTCAATAGGCAATTTATTAATAATGGTTTTTGTTGTTTTTTTCCAAATACGTAGTATGATCTCTTTTTGATAGTTTATAAGTTTTATCATTAAGCAAATCTAATTTTTTATTATGGTAAATGTCACGATCCATAACAATAGTAGCATTACCTTTATCAGCTGGAAGTACAACAATTGATTTGTTCGATTTTATATTATTTAAATGTCGGTATATCAATATTTAATTTTTTTAACACGGATGAACCCGCAAAATGTTTTTTATATATGCAACCCGTGAAAATCTTCATATATATATACAAAATAAATAATCACCCACTGTAAAATTTCCTAGGCAAGTCTACCTCACTATATATGCATTAACTAAAAATTTTGGTTCATCAGATAAAGGAGAGATTTAAAATATCTTAACATTTACATAAAAAGCAATATCCACACATTTCTATTTACATGTCTTCAAACAGCAATCTGTTTTTTTTAGCTTAAATGTTTAGTAATAAGTCATATACATATAAGGTCTTTAACCCACCAATGCTTTGACATATTTCATAATAGCTGGAGGTAATATTCACATTACAACACCTAATAGAATAGCAACATGACACTTTAAAGTATATGTATGTGTGTGCATGGAAATATTTAATGGGAAATTCCATTTTTTAAATCTATTAAAATCAGGCTGACTCACTATCAAGTTAAAATGTAACCAATCAAATCTATCAGATTTGTGAAGCATTCCTTCAATGGTTTTTATAAATCTTGAACTATCACAAAGTGGAAAATTTCCCAGACCAATTTCTCTCAATATATATGCACTTCACCCCAAACTCCAGTTTGTAGTGTGAGCTAAAGATCTGAAACATCTAAGTGTAATATTAATTATTCCCACCTATTATAAAACATGAATATTGAAGTATTCAAGTTTTAAATTAAAATTGGTTGTAATTAAGAAATTTAAATAAAATAGTTTAGTGCTTGTTTTTGTGGAGATGTTTAAGATATAGATAGCTAGAGAGATTAGTGAAATTGTACAATAAGTGATATCCAAGATTTATAATAAGAAATGGAGAAGTGAATTGCAGATAGGAAAGATTTGATTAGTTACAAATATTTATTAAGTGCTTTAGTCAATATATATTTACTTGAATACACTAATTCATAATTAAATCACTAAACAAAATTAAATTACAAATCTATTACAATAGTTTTCTTGCCAAGGTAGACTTCTCAAGTGGAAGCTAACACAACACAAAATGAGTATATACCATCCTTTCCCCCCATAATTATAACACATTTAAATTGCCTTTAGTATTGAAAGAAGCTTTTTAATAAATTAATAACTTTAGTATCATAAGTCTTTATTAAAAATATTTCTTAATTTTTATCTTAGGCAAGGTTGTCTTCTTTGAAAAGAATAGGAAAAAAAAATTAAAGAATCCCTCTTAATAAAGATTTATGATTCTGAAGCTATTAACTTATTTAAAAGTTCCTTCGATACTAAAGGTAAAGGAAATGTGAGCTAGAATTATGGGAAGATAGGGTAGTATATATTAGTTTTGTATTGTGTTACTTTCCATTTGAGAAGTCAACCGTAGCAAGAAAATCACTGGTAATGGATTTGTAATTTAATTTTGATTAATGATTTAATTGTGAAATTAGTTTATTACTCTGACTAGTTTAACTGTTGTTATTTGATGTTATATGCACAAAATGAAGACTTTTAAAATTGAGATATTAAATATCTTTAAATCTCATAAGATTTTGATAGGTAATAGAAGTCAACAGTCTATATCAATTGTTGTATCTATATGAATTTACAAATGAGATATTTAACTCATAGAAAAAGATGATGAATACTTACCACCCATAACACTATACCATGCTGCTCCATTTGTAATACCACCTTGAACAGGAAAATCTTTTTCATCATTATCACAAGGTTTATGATCAAATTTAGCCATGTGTTTATGTTTTAAGGAATACGAATAAGCTAAATCCCTGTTACAATAAAAGTAATGAATGTTAATCACAACATCATTATGGACCAAATTTTATTTATTGTAAAAATTACTGATGACATTGTATATAACAACAAAGACCAATAAAATAAAACATATATTTTTATTTAATAACAATTTTTATTTGTATTAATTTTTCTCAAATAATTACTTTTGTCTTAAATTAAAACCATTATTTAAATATTGTTATGTGTACCTTATATATATATGCTGATAAATGTTTTTAATATATAGTTGCTTATTATTCTAGCACCAAAATTTCAATTAGATATTACTGTTAACATCTAGGTAACTCAGTAAGCAATACTACTCAGATGATATCAGATGATATTAGGCTGAAATGTTGATACTGTAATAATAACAATAAACAATCACATATATGAAATTTCACTCATTAAAACCTTTTCCCTCTCCCCAAAATATCAACATATAGATGACTGAAGAGTTGGAGGGTGGAGAAGATTGAAGTATGTCCATTAAAGTTGAAAGATTTGCTATCTTAATGTAAACTGAGCACTGATTACATATATGTGTGGGGGAGATGATGATCTGGACCATCTGATGAGTGGTTGGTTCAGCACAAAATATCTATATTGGAAATCATTTATCTTTTTCACATGTGTATGGTCATGTGAATCGGTTATATAGGATAGTGTGAATAACTGAAGGAAATTTGAAAGTCTGTGTTCAAATCTCCTTTTAATACATCTTAAATTTCAGTATTCATAATATACTAGTATTGATTTATTATTAAAGCAAAAAGTATTTTCAAGAATGGGTTTGTTTTACAAAGGAGTAAGTAATTCAATAACGGCAAACAAAAATTGTGTCAATCTTTCTATATAATTACATGATTAATTTTGTGTGTATTTTATTTATTTTTTGTAACCACTTCAGACAGAGCATCCTGTGTAGCATGTTTTTCATTGCCTAATACTTTCTTGTTAATCTTTGTTAGATCGCAGATAACACACATTTTATTCAAGAACTTCCGTCTTTAAACCACTAAACATCACATGTTCACCATTTCTTATGCTAGCACATAACTGTTATTAAAACAGGCAAAACTCTCCATACAGTAGTGCCACTCACTGATGAAAGCCACAAGCCAAAAACTAGTCTTGGGATATTGGATGAGTAGGCACTAGATAGGGATTTTATGCACAAATCTTCTGGCATCCATTGTTTACTCTGGTTGGCACTGAGTGGCACTACTGTATGGAGAACTTTGTCTGTTTTAATAACTTCTGTCTTTATGTGATACATAATATGATGATTGATTATACAAAATTTACTCTAAATCAATATTGTGATAATTCTATTAGTGAAACTGATTATTCAATGAGATTTAGATTGAGGAATGGAGAAGACACTGTCAGTAAGCTCTAGTATTAGAATTTTGCATGCTGGTATTATTTTGCATATAGATAATGGCAACTCATAAACTGTTCCCAGTTAAGTTTTCTTTTTTGATTTTCATCAAACAGATGCATTTAATTTTAATAAATTTTCCCCAGTCCAAATATTTTCAAATATGACACAACATAACTATATATCTTTGATAATCACATTTAAATATACTATAGCTAGCACCATTAATCAAAAGTCAGATTTGATTGTTCATGACAATAAATGGACATTGGTCAATATTACATTAATTTTTACCTCTTAAATATAATTTCCATACATTTGGAAAATACTATGTAGAAAAGTCAAAATGCACATTCTATTGTATTTTCAATTATGTGTGTAGTTCTATAGTTATGACTGAAAGCAAAACTGTGAGAACTTTGGGAGCATATATAGAAATCTTCTACAAAGCAGAGAGTCAAACTTTATCATATAATATAATGCCAAGATACATTCACATCTTTTTTTTTCTGCAGATAGTCTATCTTCTTTGATTTTTGATTCAAAAGATAAACAAGGCATTAGATCAGGGGTCCCCAACCCTATGCCCATGGCACCTGCAGACCATTTTACGTGTGCCTGCCGTTATCCGAACATGATAAAAAATTATTTATCTGATACAAATAAATTTAATTTTTAAAATTTCTTATAAATTATTGTATTATATTGTAATCAAATTATAGGGCATACTATACTTTTACAGCGTAAAAATACAAATGTCAATTATATGTTAACATTTTATTTTTGAAATAAATATTTTTTTGTACATTAGATGTATTATTAACAATATCCAACTATAAATTTACATTGAAAAAATAAATGGTGCCCACCACCTGGCCGGTATTATAGAATGTGCTCTTAAGTGCAAAAAAGTTGGGGACCCCTACATTAGATGAATAAAAACCTGATAAATAAGTCCAAAATTTGGAGTGTATTCAGTTCAACTAATAATCTATTATGTTGCATCTGAGAAATGCATGTTAACACCATAGAGGTTTATGTTCTTCTAAGATATTATATAAGAACACTTTGAATTCCATCAACAAAATGATGTTTTCTCTAGTATTTGTTTAGCTTCAATTTAATTATTTGCCTTCTTTTTCAGCAAATATTTTCTGGAAACAAAGCTTCATTCATTGCTAACATCATTTTCATTAATGACATTAATATCAATAATAAAAAGCTTCAGTGTTAAAATTTTTAATATTTGAGCTCCGATTTAATTTATTAATTATTTCTCTACTATTTAAGTAAACAAAATATTTTTTGCATTACTAATATTTTTTTAACTGCTTTTGAACAGTGATGCTTTAGACAATGGGCTACTAAGATATCTCAATTTTATATTGCTCAGATTTGTTTGCACATTCTAACATATCCCCAAAATCTCTGAGATCAATGCACTAAAATTGCACTAATAAGTTTTTTACAAAATAGCTATTTAAAATTTATCAATTTATTGTAAATAATAATGTAAACATTTTACCAAATATTTTATACAACTAAAGTTATATCAAATATAATATTTATATGTCAAGATTAAAAGGCAATACTACATATATATATATATACAGCAGCTAGGTTGTAAATGAGTATGGCCATTCCACCTCCAAGAAAAAAAAAAACCTACTCTAATGATAATATTTCTGTAGTGTAAATTTTTACTATACCTCTCTCACACAAGATAGGGACTGGTTTCTATCCACTTTTAACACTTTGTGGAGGGATGTAATCATAAACATATAACCAAAGACATGAAAAAGATCTATGATCATCCCAAGATGTACATTTCATGTTGAACCAGCATTCATTAGTTAGCCCAGACTACAATTTCTTACACATGTATTTTTCATTGCTCAGTATATATACTGATAGCAAATTATTACAGTTTAATTGATAAGTGTGCTGCCCTCACAACTTTGACATAAATCACTTAATGAAAGTATATTAATAATTTTTATTAGTCATTCATTAGACTAGAGATTATCTAATAATGAATAATATTTCTGTAGTATAATTTTCACTGCATGACTCTCATGCAAGGTGGGGACTGGTTTCTATCCACTTTTAACATCTTATGGAGAGATGTAATCAAAACATATGAACAAAGACATGTAAAAAAGATCTATGATCCCCAAGATACACATTTCATGCTGAACCAGCACTCATCAGTTGTCCTAGACCATTCATCTCTCCATAAGTTGTTAAAAGTGAATAGAAACAAGACCCTATCTTGTGTGAGAGTGGTGTAGTAAAAATTAAATATAGAAATATTATTCATTATTAGTGTAGAATACGGAGACGTTGACTCTAGAAACGTCCGGTTTTACGAGAATGGGAAAAAAGACGAGAACAGAGAGACCAAGATGGCGTAACGTATAGCCACATGTGGAACCAAATGTCTTATTTTTCATTTGCCATGAGTAATAGAACTTTTCTTTGAAGAGACTTTAATTATATGTATACTTTTGATTTTGTTACTGTTTTTCTTTCCGCACATTTTGTTGTCTTAAGCATAGACATTTTTTTTGTATAATAACACATAACATGTAACTAATAAACTAGCTTTGGGAAAGTAAAACTGTCTCCGACTCTTAAGTTAATAAATTGTGATTTCGGCTGAGATTGTTCAACTTCCCGAAAACCCTACAGATGGTGCAGTCGTGAACAGGATGTTAGATCGGAGATTGTTTTTTTGTGCGTAATTTTGAAAAAAGTGAATACATCAGAATAGAGATAAAAATGTCAGTTCCGTCACAGGTATTAAGAGAATTTGAAATAGGAAACCCGGCGGGATGGACCCTCTACGTCGAACAAATAGAAAGATATATGAGATTAAATAAAGTCGAGGATGACGAAACGAAAATCTCGACATTGTTGTATTTTGCCGGAATAGACTTAGTTCAGATTGCTAAACAGTTGGCCGAGAATAAAACTCCGGAGCAACTACCGTATAAGCTATTAGTTGAAAAACTCACAAATTATTTTCAACCAGCAATTACAAAAAGAGTCGCTCATTTGAGATTCAGAATGAGAAAACAGAATACACATGAAAGTTATTCGGAATATAACCTCGCATTGCGGACATTAGCACGAGACTGTGCATTCTCGGACATAGATGACATGCTCCTAGATCAATTCCTATACGGGATAACGGACCACAATCTGAGAAAACAACTACTCAGTGAAACAGAGATTGATTATAACGCAGCGATTGTGAAATGTGTGGCTCACGAGACACTAGTGACTAATGCAAATGAATTTCGAGAGGGAATCCAAGAAAAAAATTATACGACAGATGTACATAAACTAGAACCAATGGAAACACAACGACAGACATCGAGAGTCTTTTAGCTGTTATTGTTGTGGTATGAAAGGACACGTGAAAAGGACATGTAAGAATAGAACTTTGAAATGACGAACATGTGGCATTAAGGGCCATATGGCGATCATTTGCAGAAACAGGGATGGAAACCAATACAGAAGTGATAAGAGAATGGAAGTGACAAGGAGGGCAGAAATAAAAAAATGTGAGACAAACCTGAGCGAACAAATAGTGCAAAAATAGCAGAGTGGACAGCTAGTGATTCGCGATCATTTGCAGAAACAGGGATGGAAACCAATACAGAAGTGATAAGAGAATGGAAGTGACAAGGAGGGCAGAAATAAAGAAATGTGAGACAAACCTGAGCAAACAAATAGTGCAAAAATAGCGGAGTGGACAGCTAGTGATTCGGGATGTTGCCAAGTAAGGAATTGGATAAAGGAAGGATGGCCAAGCCACCGTCCTGATTATCTTCTTATTGCTATCTGGAATGCCCGTCAAACCCTCTCTACCTGTAATGGGTGTATCACCAGGACAGATTGTGTATTCGTACCAATGGAAGGTCATGCCCAGGTCTTAAGACTACTCCATGCTGGACACCCGGGAATAGTGAGAATGAAAGCTCTGTCGCGTTCATATGTGTGGTGGCCAGGAATTGACCAAGAGATTGAAGAAATGGTGGGACAGTGCCACAGTTGCCAGGCTGAGGCAAACCTGCCAAGAAAAACACTGAGCTCTTGGATAGAATGAAACAAACCCTGGGAATGGATCCACATTGATTATGCTGGGCCTATAGAGGGACAAATGGTTTTGGTGGTGGTGGACGCATACAGCAATTGGGTGGAATACCGTTTGGTCAGGTCAGCAAACTCAACATGTACCGAAAGAGCTCTCCAAGAGATGTTTACCACGCATGGATACCCTGAGATATTGGTATCGGATAATGGAACAAGCTTTACCTCCACCCGTTTTGAAAACTTCCTGACAGAAAGAGGGATATGTCACATTTTTGCACCGACATACCACCCTGCATCAAATGGTTTGGCAGAGAAGGCAGTCCAGTGTTTAAAAAAGGACCTGAAGAAAACAAGGAAGACCAGGATGGAGGAGGCATTGCTGGAAATCATATTCTTCCAACATTTTTTGCCAAGGTCTAAAGATAGTAAATCACCGGCTGAACTGTTATTCAACAGAACGTGTCGCACACACAGGTCAACCATTTTACCCCAAAAGGAAAGAACTAAGAGAGAACTGGAAGATGATTCCCATAAACATATGAAATGGTTCAAAAGAAATGATCCAGTCTGGGTGCGTGATATACTAAGGAAGAGATGGCTACCCGGAACCATCATAAGTACAAAATCAAGGACAATTTACCAAATAAGACTAGAGAATGGTCCATCTGTCCATAAACACATAGACCACTTAAGGAGAAGATTTCCGTGTGCTCGAACGAATATCCCAGAAACCGTTGGAAATGCCAGTCAATGGGACATCTTACCTAAAGAAGATAAGGAAGTATTGCCACAAATAACACAGGAAGAGTTTTGCCAAAATGAACCAGACCAGATGGATAGTGTACTGAAAGTTATGGACCCGATACATGACACTGACAGTGGGCCAACCCAACAAGATGAAGGAAAACCTGCACCAAGAGTTTGCCGTGAGCGTAGGCTGCCAGAAAGGTTGAAGGACTATGTTCTAGAGTGAGGGGAGGTGTAGAATACGGAGACGTTGACTCTAGAAACGTCCGGTTTTATGAGAACGGGAAAAAAGACGAGAACAGAGAGACCAAGATGGCATAACGTATAGCCACATGTGGAACCAAATGTCTTATTTTTCATTTGCCGTGAGTAATAGAACTTTTCTTTGAAGAGACTTTAATTATATGTATACTTTTGATTTTGTTACTGTTTTTCTTTCCGCACATTTTGTTGTCTTAAGCATAGACATTTTTTTTGTATAATAACACATAACGTGTAACTAATAAACTAGCTTTGGGAAAGTAAAACTGTCTCCGACTCTTAAGTTAATAAATTGTGATTTCGGCTGAGATCGTTAACTTCCCAAAAACACTACAATTAGATAATCTCTAGTATAATGAATGACTAATAAAAATTAATATACTTTCATTAGAAATAGAAAGGTTTTTAACTCTTTTCACATGCACTTTAATCATTTGTATAATAGCCAAACAATGTAGTTTTTGATTATAGAAAAAACTTTCAAACAACAATAAAAGTAAGACATTTATCAATATAAGAGCAACCATCTTATCTTTACTCTGAATTCTTATTTGTATAGGCTAATCTGATGTATCTTGATTTGAGAGCATGAAGAGATTACTCTCTTCACATTTAATCCACTTTCATTTAATATACTTTCTCTTAAGTTATTTATGTCAAAGTTGTAAGGGCAGCACATTTGATACTTATCAAATAAACTGTAATAATTTGCTATATATATATATATATACTGAGCAATGATACAGATATGTAAAAGATTGTAGTCTGGGAAAACTGATGAGTGCTGGTTCAAAATGAAATGTGTATCTTGGGGATCATCGAACTTTTTCACATGTCTTTGATCATATGTTTATGATTACACTTCCACAAGATGTTAAAATGTTAGACTGTGTTTATAATGATTTTACACTTTGAGTCCACTTTATGAATAGATATTTAAAGTGATTGGAGATTTAAATTGCATTGAGATTCAAGCATTAGTGTTGCAAGCCATGACATATTCACACAGGAACATTTCAATGTCATCATATTTTCAATCATTAGTGATTCTATCTAACCTAGCTCCATATCAATCCCTTTATTCTTGCAATAATGGCAATTATATTGGTTTGTTATCTCATTCACATATTTCACTTTTGATCGCACTTTGTTATTCTCAACACACATCTTTCCATCCCAAACTCAGATCTCTAAGATACTTTTGTGACTTGATTTACCTTATCATAGTATAAATATTTAAATCATAATGTGTAAAGTTCTATTCTATAGGGGTATATAGACAATTAATAAATAATATGACAATAAATTTGTAAAAATTGCCAAGCCAATCTTTCAGTAAAGGACATCTTTAGTTAGTTTTGATAAAAAAAAAAAGAGCTCTGCATCAAAATCCTGACTTGGCAGTTTTTAAAGTTTATAACAATATTATTTATTAATTGTCCACAAGCTCTTTCCGAAGAAAGGTATGGAGAGATGCATGAGTAAAAAGAAATCAAAAACGCAACATATGGGTAAGAGAATAAACAGGTGTTACTGACCTCATTGAGAGAATTAAAATATAGAAGTGGAGTTGGGGTGGACATATTGCTAGAAGAGATGATAATAGATGGACAAATGAAATCTCAAACTGGATTCCAAGAAATTGTAAAAGATCCAGAAAGAGACCACATGAGGATGGATGGATGAAATAAGAAAGTATGCAGGGGTGATGCGGAGAAGAGAGGCTGGAGATCAGAAAAGATGGATTGAACTTGGAAATATCTTCATCTTGCAGTATATTGATAATGGTTGATAATATTTGATATAAACAATAACAAACATTGATAGATTAACATAGCTAATAATCAAAATATATATCTTACTAAATACTCCTATTAAAAAAAAACTATATCAAGATATAATAAAGAGCTATTTATTAAAAGGAATATAAAATAATATTACAACTAACTCTTTCATATCCTTCTAGTTTATTAATTAGGAAAAAGTCAAAAATGAAACATAGGCAAAAGAGCTATTTTGAAAGTTCCTTATCTCTCCCCCTCAGCTATATTAAGCCAAAAACTTATTCTTAAATTCAATAACACATTATAATACATAATGAGATTTTTTCTTATATATATAAATTTAGTTGCTGTTAAAAAATATTTATTGGTATCTGATGTTTTGATGCTAGCATAGTCAATGAGAAAATGGAGACCTTCCAATTCATTGTTCCAAATATCTGATTCATTGTTGAATTTTCATTAATCAAGTAGATTAAAAGCTGGGAAAGTGTAATTTATAATATATTAAAAATGTAATAATTTAACAAAAGATGTACCTAAAAATGTGATCATCAGGAGATGCTGCATACTCGTGTAGACTCCCACTTCGACTCTCATCAAATGGATAATTAGCTACCAGATCACCACCATGCATATTTGCAGATAAGACAAATGGATAATACATAATCCAACGGATAATTGCACGAGTCTCAGGCTGCAACTGATACAAAAAAAAAAAAAATCCAAATAAAATTAAAAAATAAAATAAGCATCAAATAGTTAAACAAATGAAAAATAAAAATGGAAGTGTTATTTATTAAACATGCTTTGGAAAAGAAGTTATTTAGGAGAGAACAATTAAAGCTCAGGATTTTTTTTACTAAATGTGTTTTATTTTCCCAAATTTTCTTTTTATATTAAGTACGATTTATTTTTCAAAAAATATATTTAGTATTTTTACATTCCTACTTTGTAATAAAATAAAACAACCATTGTTTCTTAAAAATTTGAGTTAAGTATAATATAAATTAACATCAACAAAACATCATGTGATCTTGGTCTAAATGGTTACTTTTAAGTAGCAAATTTATTTCTCCTACTCCAGTTCAACACTTTGTGCAAACTTGAGTAATCAATAGATTTACTGATAATTCAAGCTTATACAAGAAATAAAAGAAATATACTAGATAATTAGACTTGATAATTATAATATACATTCTTTTTCATTTTATGAAATAAAAATATTTATAGTTGCTTAAGCCTTTCAATGCCCTAGTATTAACTATCCATTATGCTTTTCAAAGCTTAAAAATAGCAATACATTTAAATTCTCCAAGGCTCTAATAAAAATCTCAACAACATCTACTTAAAAAAAAGAAGGATAAATAGAGAATCATCTTAATAAAATGTAAATCCATTAAATCTTTCTAAATACTTTTAAATGAGAGAAATACAAATGGTATTAAAAATCAAAGATATTTTAACCTCTTTATTTCTAAATCAACTGACACCAAGAAGATGATTTATAAAAAAATATATATACTTGTATAACTGCTTTTTCCTTATTATAAATATTAAAAATCATAAGATGAACTTATGTGACTAAGAAAAAAACACAACTACTACAAACACATAAACAAAATGTTAACACATCATCATAATGTTCTAAAATTATCCAAATTTCTAAAGCTGCCTTCTGAAATAAAACTATACATATAAATAAAAATATTATAAATCTTACATTAAAAAAATCTTGGATTTACTATGAAATCATTTTTGCACGTTTATTATATAGTTACACAAAACTATAAATACATGTACACAGAATTATGAATAAGCATTGAAAAGCACTTGCTGTGCTAAAGAACAATTTGAATTATTAAGACTAAATCTATTAATAGAAATCTCTGAAATATAAGCCATAAAATATTAAGACTCATCTTGATTGGGTCTAGTTTAGCAATGATGGATAATTAAAACAATAAATCAAAACAGAAGTTTCTAGATAGACAAAATAGAGTTAAGCTGCTTTATTTTTAAGTGTGCTTATTTAACTACAGACATTTTGTTTGGCACAATAAATTTATTATATTTTGCTAATATTACTGTATGGAAATAACAAAGTAATATAAAAAATACTCACTATAGAATAATTTAAACTAAGCTCTTAAAATTACATATAAAAGCAAACCTCTAAAATGTAAACTATTTAAAAAAAACTATCCACATGAAGGAATTAAGAAACAGTTTTTTGGTTCTAATTTTTTTTCTTTCAGGAATTTAACTTATTTATCCAAATCAGTATTTTCTAGAAAAAATTATATAAAAAGTAGAATTAATTTGACTTTATTTTCAAGTAGTGAATATTTATCATATAATATTCAATTGACCAAACACTTCACTACTTTTACAATGCTTTATTATCCACCCTTTCCTGCACTTTACAGTTTCGATTGCCCCAGCAATCTTCTTCAGAACTACAACATAATAAAAACATATGAGTATAAATATACACAAACATATAATTTACAATCTATATACATCTTATAATATCTTTATTTTACATTATTGTTATTCATTTCTTCCCTTTTACATTCTATATTTATTAATCGAAATATTTCCTACCCTTATATATACACACATATATATACATACACATACATATATATTTTTCCCATATATATATTCTACTTTTATTCCTATCTTATCCTATTCTCATAATATATAACTCTAAGTTAATATCTTTCATATTTTACATTATTATTATTCACTCTACAAACAATTATTCAATAACTTATAATCTATTTTACTTTATAATATAATTCTAAGCATCTTTGTTATCTCCTAACCTCAATGCTAAATTCAAATTTTAAAAAATATTAAAAAATTTAAAAACTCCAAAAATTTTAAATAAGGTTATAGGTAAAATTAATAAAAAGTTTAATAATGTATTAAATATTAAAGTAGTTAATAAAAGGAGAAAAAATATGATTAGTATTTTAGAAAATAAATATATTAGTAGTTATAATAAAAATTTAGATAATGAAATAAATGGTGTATATGAGATTAATTGTAAAAAGTGCCAAATTAATAATATAAAAATAAATTATGTTGGAGAAACGAAGAATTCAATATATAGAAGACTGTTACAACATAAGCATGATAAAAATTCACCGATATATTTACATAAATTAGAGACAGGCACGAGTTTGAAAAGGATTCTATATGGATATTACACTTTACAGATAATAAAAGGGGTAGAAAAATAAAAGAGGCTATTTATATTAATAGTATTAGGCCTGTTTTGAACAGAGATTTAGTATGGAAAAGAATTTTGATATAAAATTAAAGGATTATGTAAAAAATTTAGTTATATAAAAATCGTAATTATAAATTTTTATTAAACATACATTATTATATTAAGTAATATTTACTAAGGCTGTAACATTATGAATAAGCGTCTGAAAAATTCGAAGGTAGGGACCTCTACAGGTTTTAGCTACAAACGTACGCTCAGAAGAAAAGAGGGAAACCTTCTTTACTTCAACCTACTTTTATATATGAATAGGTGAAGCTGAAGTGGTAAGATCTAAGATTATTATATAAAAATCAGAAGAGGCAGCTGTTAATAATTTAAAGAGGGGGGTAATAAAAGTTTAACGGTAGTTTTTCAAATTTTGATTGTAACAGTTGAGATTAGGAGATATAACGGTGAGATAAAAAATAATTTGAAAGTGTCTTTAAAATAATAAAATTAAACGTTAAAAGATTATAAATTATTGAATGGATAGATTAAGACTATTGATGGCTAGTAAAATGAATAATGATAAAAATTTAAAAGATATTAAATTAAAGTGGAGTATTTAAAGAGTAATGAGAATAAAATAAATAAAGAATAAAAATAAACTTTTTAAAAAAAAATTTAGTTATAAAATAGGAAGAGGTAGGTACTATTAATATATGTGTAATTTAAAGGGGGGGGGGGTGTACTCAAGGTATAACGGTAAAATTTTTGGAGTTTTTAAGTTTTTTTAAGATTTTTTTAAAATTTGAATTTAGCATTGAGGTTAGGAGATAACAAAGATGCTTAGAATTATATTATAAAGTAAAATAGATTATAAGTTATTGAATAATCAATCGTTAGTAGAGTGAATAATAACAATGTAAAATTGGTAAGATATTAACTTAGAGTTATATATTATGAGAATAGGATAAGATAAGGAATAAAAGTAGAATATATATATATATATGGGAAAAATATATATGTAGGTATATATATATGTGTATATATGGGTAGGAAATATTTTGATTAATAAATATAGAATGTAAAAGGTAAGAAATGAATAACAATAATGTAAAATAAAGATATTATAAGATGTATATAGATTGTAAATTATATGTTCATGTATATTATAGTTGTATATTTTTATTATGTTGTAGTTCTGAAGAAGATTGCAAGTGCAGGAAAGGGTGGATAATAAAGCATTGTAAAAGTAGTGAAGTGTTTGGTCGATTGAATATTATATAATATACATTTGGCAATGCAATAGGAAACAGTAGTTATTATATTTAGTGAATATTTAATTATACATATTCTTGGGGCAAACAAGAGTGTTAAGATAATATCACAACTGATTTATTTTGGAAGAAAGTATTTGATTTATTAATTCTAATTATTCAATAAATGTATGCAATTAATTATATATATTTGAAAGTAAAGCAATCAAATCTAATTTCCATATAAATATTTCTAGTAATGTTTAATTTGTATTAGTGGTTAAATCTTTGCACTACTAATGAAGATAAAATCTGGAAAATGATCAGTTAGATTTTAATTTTTCACAGTTCATAATTAATTATTTTAATAATAGCAAGGTTGATCAAATGATTTTAAAATAGGTTTACCTTTTCAGAATTTTTTTTTTAACATTCGATAAATGTTGGTATTAAATATTCATACTTAAAAATAGGTAAAAGAGAAATAGATTTTAAATAACCACCTTATGTTAAAAGATTTCAATAGTCTTCCAAAGAGAAACAATGTAAAAGAAGGGTATTACTCATTATCAACTACCAGATGGTAGGGTTTAAGATCTTCATTCTTCATTTTATTCATTAGAGCACAATAGAAAGATATTTATTTATTGACCAGTAAATGGTGGGCTGGCTATTTGAAAGGAAAATCTTAAACCTGTTTGTAATTTGAAATGATGTCAAATTTTCATATGGTCTGGATTCAAACCTAAGGTCATTAACATGACAAATGTACATGCTATTCATAATACCACAATACTTTCCAAACTTGAAATAAAATAATTTTTATTTTCCTTAATAGACTACAGATTCTAAAATATATAAAACTAATGTGAAGAGATTCTAGCTCCAATTGCAATGCATGAAACAGTCATTATTAATCTAAATAGATGCCAGTTCCAATCACAGTGCATGAACTATTTATAATTAATCTGGAGAGATGCCAGCTTCAATCACAGTCATGAAACATCCACATTAATCTGGAGAGATGCCAACTACAATCATAGTATATAAAACATTCATTATTAATCTGGAAGGATACCAGCTCCAATTACAATGCATAAAACATTCATTATCAATCTAAAATGATGAAAGCTCCAATCACAGTATATAAAACATTCATTATTAATCTGAAGAGATGCCATCATCAATCAGAATGCATGAAACATTCATTATTAATCTGGAGAGATGCCATTTCCATCCACAGTGCATAAAACATTCAATGTTAATCTGGAAAGATGCCAGTTTCAATCACAGTGTGCAAAACATTTATAATCAATCTGGAGAAATGGCAGCTTCAATCACAGTGCATAAAGCATTCATTAATAATCTGGAAAGATGTCAGCTCCAATCACAGTGCATAAAACATTCATATCAATTTGGAGAGATGCCAGTTCCAATCACATTTATTATTTCATTCCAAGTTGTAATTATAAATTTTAAACAACTTTGCGATATGTCAGTTCCAATCACATTTATTATTTCATTCCAAGTAAAAAAATTTCAAACAACTTTGCGATATGTATAAAATTTAGAAATCTTACTTCATCTGCTGTCTGAAATGATATCAACTAGTAAATGGCATGATATTAAAGTGTGAATATTCATGCTACAGTCTTTTTATAAATCAGCCTATTCCAACAAGACCTAAATACTATTCAAGATTTAATTAATAAAATAAATTACTGATCATGGTTTGCTTAATATTGAGATTAAGCTGATTTATAGAAATACTACAACATGAATATTCATATTTTATCCAGTTAACTAATTTATCTTTAGTAATTCAAGATAAGCTGTCATTATATTTATATGGACAGTTGCTGTAGTTTCAAGCATCTAAAGACAGAGGATTCCTAAATTTATTTATGTGTGTATATATATTGTGCAAAGAGGTTAGTCAATTTTTTTTCATGAAATGCAGAAATACATTTTCTACTTTGTACATAAATATTTCTAAAATCTTCTATTCTTTGAAATAATATGCTAAAGACCCAGCATTGTTGAAGAATTGCAAAATTTTGAAATCAGCCAAGTGAATCTTAGGTTTCTCATTGTTTACAGTATGAAGCTTATTGTTATATAAATCATAATTCAAAATGTATAATAAAAAGTGCTTTTTATATGTGTATATATTTTTAAAAAAAGATTACAAGTATATATATATATATAATAAATTTTTGAAAGAATATGTGTATTTATTTACTGAGGCAAGGGTAAGAAATAAAAGTGAAGGAAAAGGTTGGAAATGGTAGCACCAGGATAGAGCCTACCGTACTGATATAATAGTCCACAGTAAAGATCTCATCAAAGTCTGAATCACCAGCCTGTGCTCTCTGCCAAATGCATAAAACAAATTTAGATTTGACAATTATTATAGTTTTCAATGATCTTTTATTTATTCACAACATTTATCCATCCGATCCACTATGAATTTATGGAAATAATATATATAGAAATATTCACTGCATAACATTAATTGAATGAAATATGCAAAAATATATTCCAACCACATATCTATAAAACAATTCAATTCATTTACAACACTACTTGTCTGATCGTTGCTAAGCAATTATAAATAAATAGCATTGTAGATGAACTGAATTGTTTTATCAGTATGTCAATAGAATAGTTATTTATAAATACAACAATCATTTGCTCATTAAAAATAGTAACATGATATAAACATTTTATTACAATATATACTGCACACAATGCTTTAAGATTACAAGAAATAAAAGTAAAACAATAAAATAGTTTATTCAATATGATAAAAAAAAAAAAAGTGAAATAAAATATACATCCTTAAAAATAGTTTATACACTACTACTCAAAATAAAACAAAAATCATATTTGTAAAGTTGGATAAAAACAGTCCATAATGCTAGCTGAAATCTATATAAAATATTTGAAACATTCCCAAAAATAGTCTGAATTTTTGCATTTAATTAAAAGGGGAGTGTGGTGAAACAATATAGCTATGGGATGTTTAAAATATAAAGTTAGATGTATAGTTTGCATCTTAATTTTACATTATCATATCATGATCACCTTAATCGCATATTGATGAATTTCATTTATGATTTCAAATTATCTAATTAAAAAATGATCATATTTAGATTTGAACAGAGATTTCACATCTGCTAATGTACATGCTCAGATCTCATTTTTAAGGTTAGTAATTCAAAATTTATTATTTTTATAAAATAATTAATGTTTTATTTGAAAAATTTAGTAGATTTCAATCTTTCTTTCCTTAGTTTTCTTCTCTTTTGGCAGTATATACTGTATATACATATACAAACATATTTCTTAAAAAAATAAAATATTGATTGTCATTACTTGGCAAGATTTTACTGTTTTTTTAAAATATCAAAAGTATATTCTTTTTTTTCTGTATATATAAATTTTATTAACTAAATGGAAGGATATGTAGAATATACACAAAATTCACATATTTGAATAGAACATTTTTGATGACAAGCAATTATTCCAAAACCAAACGATTTATTTTCTGTTCCTATAAAAATTAAAAATAAAGCCAACTTAAAAATCACACAAATAAAGAAGATAATGGAATACTATGTTCTAAGAATGATTTTTTAAGGTAGAAATTTAAATACATAATTATATAAGTTAAATCAAATTCATTTAGTTTTTGAACATATATATTTTATCATTGAATTAAAAAGGCATATAGTACTGTTCACTATATAAAATATATCTGGGCACGTCTTATAATAGGTATATGTAGAATCAAAATTAAATTTCAATGTGTAGAGCAATTTTTTTTAAAAAACAAAACAAAACAGAATCTTAAAGAAGAATTGAATATAAACTTTAATGAGGATTGTGGTAAATAAAGATTTTAGAATCTGATAAAGTTTTAGTATAAGACATGACATTCAAAGATTCAACAGAGAAAAAATAGCTTTCCTTATATTGCCATAAAAACAACTAACTTTAACTTCAAGAGAAAGCAATACTGGAAATATTAATCCAAACAATTTTCATTCAGAGACTATACTTTCTTTATTAAAGTTTAAGATTATTGAAGATTATGTGCATGTTCCAAATTTTCCTTATCGAATGTCAATGATTGAGCAGTTTTCAAAAATTTGTAATTTTTGTTTTACTATCATATGATTTTCCGATTAATTCCTTACAATTTAATTTATTGGGGAAAGAAACAAAAAGCAAAGTTTGACAATATTTAAATGGAAATGTTTTCTTTGATTTAAGAAGTTTAATTTATTTATTGCAAAACAATAATCATATAGTTAGCTATTCAGGTTTTAAAGACATTTAAACTTAGTTGGTATCAATTATTTAACTTTCTTGAAGTTCACTAATTAAAATCAATTCTTCTAATACTTTATAATCAATGGCCCAGAGTTTAATAGAGCACATGTATCAAAGCAGCTAATAGTAACAATAATCTGCTTAATTGGACACAGTAAGATTATTTGCTCTTTTTCCTCTTTTCTTAATTGGAAAACAAATCAGTAAACATGAACAAATCATTTTTACGGAATAACTGCTCAAAGCAAAATAGTTTTCCCATGTGACAAATCAAATATAGACTTGTAAACTTTAGACTTACTTCTATTTATTTGCAGAGAGTTTGATATAAAACACTTAGGAAAGTAGAATATGAACAATTTTTTATACTATTTCTTGGATTTAGCAACATAATTTTATCTGTTACAAGTTAAATCAATGCTCCAGGCTTCATTATCAAACAAATAACATCAAGCAATCCTTCTTGTAGAGTGTAATAGAAGGAAAGCCAAAAAAAAAAATTACTAACATAGTCATAACTTTGTTACAATGTTTGTATTGATATAATATCTCCACCTCCTCTCTTTAATAAAACTGTTCAAACATTTTCGTTTGTCAATAAATATGAATCCTAGGAAAATTGACTATTAGAGAATATTATATCTATAAGATAAAATAAATGTTATTAAAATTATCACCCAAATTTTAACCCCAAACTATAAGCAACAATGATCAAAGATTATTACTTAGTTATAATTGTCTATTTCCCAGTTACTCAACTGGCTTTAAGCAAAAAACATAAGTAGTGCTACAGGTCATATCATGCACAGACACTTGAGAAGCCAACTTGGAGTTCTCAAAAATGAAATTGAATAAAAAGTTTTTAAGATATTACAAATTTTATTTCAGTTAAACACTGAACAACATCTTGGGTCCTGAAAAGAATATTTTCTTGGATACATTTATAAAATTTTTCTTGCATGGAGTTTTTTCCATTTTACTAATATGAACTTAATCAACAAATTCAGGCAAAGAAATAAATTTTGATTTCTCTTCGATGACAGAAATAAACTTATTATTACATATATGCAAATGAAACATATGTAAATATAAACATTTCCAAAAATTAATTTTATGTAATAAATCAAGATTAACCTTTTAACTGCTCTTTAACTGTTTAATTTATTATTGGTTGAATGAATTAAAATTCTAAAGTTTTGATTAGTCAATTAACAAACTCAGCCATAAAAATATATTCATCTTTTAATATTATATTCATTTTAGTTTTGTTTGTAAAAAGTATATTAATAATTTGTCAGGTTATGAAAGTAAATGGAGTTTTTTCAAAAATAAATTTTTATTTATAATTATAAAAATATTCGATAGCTGAAACAAAAAATTGTATCAAATTAGAAGTGATGCAAATGTCATTGATTTCCTTCCTCAATTTACATTATTATAAAAGTTAAATTTTTTTAGTAAAATCTTAACATTTTTCTAAAAATAATTATATTTTCAGCATATTTTACCAAAATACACTATAATATGTAAATAAATGCCAGAAAAATATTCTAAAACATTTTTTCTTTGAAAATCAAATAAACAGCTTTGGGCAATTTAAACTTTTGACAGGATGTCAAAATTGTTGCTATTCACTGGTTTCTTTTTCAATTTACGTTCATGTAAAGTATACAATTTTTTAATAAACTCTTACTATTTTTGTAAAATAACTATATTTCAGCATATTTTATGAAAATAATTTAATATGTACGAAAAATAAAAAAACAACTCTAAAACATATATTTTCATTTTCAGTGGTGAAAATTATTTATCAGCAATCTTTTTTGACCAAATAATCATCAGCCAATCAGCATTTAGAACAGACTGCCCCCTCCTTTTGTTAGACCTTCAACATCACATATATTGATTTTTTACTTGTAAAATAATTTGAGAGAGGGCAGCATCTTACAGGACTTTTTATAACCTTTAAAATAAGCATAAAAACAGTACCATAGATCAAAAAGTGACTGATTTTGAGTGACTTAAAACCATTGATGTTGATTAACAGATATAGCTGAGCAAGAGTTAATATTCTAACACTGTTTATTAAGTAAATGAAATACTCTCGATCCAAAGATAAAATAAAACTTTTTTAGAGAAAAGAATAGACAATCTTCTTTCTTTATCTCAATTTCTTTATAGAGGTTAATCTGAAATACTTTGGAAAGCGAGTATAAATATTTAAAAATCAATCATATTTACTTTTTAATACTATATTTTAATTTGCTTTATATTATTTTAATGGACATTTGAAAAAATGTTCAATTTACATTCTGCCAATACTGATTCAAATAATGAAATATAAATATAAACCTTCACAATGATTAATATTATGTATTAAATTGAGATTAATATTCTATGGAAATATAACATTATGTGTGTGTAAATAAATTTGCTGAAGATATGGACTGATAATGAATCTTAGTCATGATGTTTCAAAACAAAATTGCAAACAAATAAATTAAATAATAGAGATAAAAAAAATTTAAATATTAAATGCTTTTATTGACTGTACATCAAAAAGAATTAAAATAATTGTTTCTTCAACCACAATTGAAATTTTTATATTTATCTTAAAATAAAGTATGGGGAGGAATCCAGAAATTAATTAAGTCAATCCCTTGTTATAAGAAATAGGGATTGACTTAATTAATTTCTGGATACCCATGCTCTTATTTCAAAATAAATTTAAAAATTCCAATTGTGATTGAAGAAACAATTATTTTATTTCTCTTTAGTGCAGTCAATAAAAACTTACTTTCAATGAATGATCACTTATAGTTGATATATATATATCACTAGATATTTCTGCTATAAGTTAAAATGTATACCATTTATGTATATATCATATTTAGTATGTGTACAAAATACATGTGTAAGTAAATGAACTTCACTTAATCCATATAATTATACTTTAAATCATTATCACAAATATAGTATATTTCTGCAGTAAGATAATATATGTACATAATTATATATGTATAATAAATCAGTAAAGAAGTTTTCTATTTAAAATTGTTTGATATTTTTTATTTCTATTTAAAATGGTTGTTTAAAAAAAAAGCTAAAAAAATTTCATAATCATTGTTTTAAAAAATGAATTTTCTAAAAAAAGTTATTAAATTGAAAAAAAAATTTGGTTGTTTTCTCATCCTTGGTGTTTGCCTTAAGATTCTAGGTAAATTCCTAGAAATATACCGTTTCACTAACCTTCACCCAACCAAAGAGGAATTTTTCTATGTTATAAATGCAGAAAGGTCCTCACGTTATGTTGGACAGAGGAGGCAGCAACAGAAGCCAACACAAAGAGACTTCTTTCTACGATAAAACACAGAAAGAGTTCCCGACGGCTGCTGGTTATGGCTTTTTTCTATGCTAAAAGCAAAGAGAAAGAAATGCCTTGATCGGCTGCTGTAGTAGTAGATTTTATTCATCATTTTCTCATAATAGTAGAATATCTATTCTCTCTGTAGTTTCGGGTGAGAGTGTGTATTTGAAGCGGTCGTAATTTTTTTAAATTTGATAAGACGTCTATTTTTTTAATGTGTTGTAACTTACTTTACTGTTGCAAGTTTAGTAATAATGTCCTGAAGATTCCATTACGAAGGGGTAACCCTCAAAAATTGCTTTTAAGGGTGCGAAAGGAAAAAAAAATAAAGCATCACGCGAAAAGTACCGTTTTCGCGAGAATTCATCCGTGATCAGTTACTTTCACTATATATATACGCACAAACAAAAACAACCCACTGTCTAATTATTAGTAATTTACTTGTCCAAAAAATAAAATTAGTCGGGTATTTTTTTTTTGTTTTGTTACATTTATTATTTCAAAATAAGATTAGTTTTTATATCTACACACTAACAAAAACAACCCAGTTCCTGATTAATTACTGTCTTTAAAAAAAAAAGCAAATTCAATGGGGTTTGATTTTTTTCAATGGAGTCTTTGAATTACAGCTTGTTTGTTTTTATATATACACAAGATTTACCAAAAAAAAAAAAAAAAGAAACCCACTTTCTGATTAATTACTGTCAAAAGAAATGCAAATTAGTCGGCTATCATTTTTAAATTTAGTATTTCAATAACGGTACCCTTTTTATACAGACCGACTTAACAAAAAATAACCCACTTTCTGATTCATTACTGTCCCCCCCCCAAAAAAAAAGAAAACGGCAATTAGTCGGTATCATTTTTCAATTGAGTCTTTTAATGACGGTACTTACTAATAGTAGTCAGGTATCAATTCTAAATTGTAGTATATAAATTACGTTACTTTTGATAGATTTAGAATTACGTCTTGCTTTTTTAATAAAATGATTGATTTACTCTTGACCAAAAATACCGTAACTTTAAAAAAAAAGACACACAAAGTCCAAAAAAAAAAATGAGAAAAAGCCCCGTAACTTTAAAGACACACACACACACAAACTCAAAAACAATCTAAGATTAATAAACATTGACTTATTACTTCTTGCTTTTGAATCAAATTATTGATTTACTCTTGCAAAAAAAAATACCGTAACTTTAAAAAGACACACCTAAAGTCCAAAAAAAAAAAAAATTCAAAAAAGCCCCATAACTTTAAAGACACACACACAAACTCAAAAACAAGATAAGATTAATAAATATTTACTTATTATGTCTTGCTTTTGAATAAAATTATTGATTTACTCTTGCAAAAATAAAAAAAAAAAGACCGTAACTTTAAAAAGACACACGTAAAGTAAAAAAAAAAAAAATTAGAAAAACACCGTAACTTTAAAGACACACAACTCAAAAGCAAGATAAGATTAATAAACATTTAAAAAAATGAAAAAAACTAACATCATATAATAGTATTAGTTAGTAGAATATTTTATTACAAATCTAAGAAATCAGATCTTTTTAGATCAAATCCATTATTTAGGTCCAGCCCGGAATTGTAATATGTATATGTTTTTGATTAGCATCAACGCCATCTTAAGGCAAACACCAAGGATGAGAATACAACCAAAATTTTTTACTGCCTTATCATAATAATTATTTAAAACTAATGAAAGTTCTAAGAATAATTGTTAACTGCAATGCCTGAATAATTTAGTTATATTTGAATTTTCAAGCAATTCTACTAAATTTAAATATATAATTTGAAAATGATCAAAGGTTAACAAACAAACAAATCAATTTTGTAAAAATCAATAAAAGCACTTTAAAAAAAGAATTTGTTTTAATCTATCTCTTTGACTATTTTCATGATCGAAGTAATTAAAGCATTATTATAATAATTTAACAACAATATTTTGTGTCTTATTTTGCACAAATTATGATGATTTTTCTTATATCTAAGTGCTCATAAAGAATTACCTAGTTTTAATTGAATACTTTGCCATTGCATGTTTACACATTTTTTGTTTTGTTAAAATTTTACAATTCTTACCTCTGTATATTTGGGAGACAATCATTATTTCAACTAGTGACTCTTTTGATTCTTTTGTTACTTCAAATTACTTAATAAGAGTCCCAGCTCTCCATACAGTAGTGCAACCTATTGCAAACCTTTGAATCAATGGATGCAGGAAGGTTTTTGCATAAAATCCCTACCTAGTTCCTACTCATCCAACATCCCCAGACTAGTTTCTAGCTTGTGGATTTCATCAGTGAGGAGACTTGGATTTGAGAGCACTTCACTTAGACCTTAGGACCTAATGCTATCCTCCAGCAGTCTGGGGATGTTAGATGAGCAGGTATTAAATAGAGATTTTATGCACAAACCTTCCCGCATCCATTGATTACAAAGGCTTGTACTTGGTGGAACTGCTATATGGAGAGTAGGTACTCATTAACAGCATGCGTAAGCATATTAAATGGTGATCATATGATGTTTCAATTTACTTACTTCTTTCTTATTAATGTTCAGTTTTTATTTATTTACAGACAAGTTATTTAGATTGAATATGAGAATTCATCAATAACGTTTTTATTCTTGATATTTTATCTTTGCTCTTAATAAGGTATAAACATCTTCCAATCTCTTTTATTTATTCAATGACTTCATTAAACAGTTTTTAAAATTTCTTTTTTTTTATTATGAGCTTGTGCTTTTATTAATGTTGTTCACACTGAGACTAAAACAATTTTATTAAAGTAACTTTTAAATAAACACTACAATGATATTCTTTGGAAGATGGAGTCAATTGTTTAAATCTCAGTATCAATTTTATGCTTTATATAATAAAAATTATTTTAAAAACAAGATTATTTCACCATATATTTTATACAAAATCAAGTAACATGTCATAAATTAAATGTTAGCATTTAATACATTACAATAAATAAAACATTAATACATCTATAATTTTTATTAGCCATTTATTAGAGATTATCCAATAATGAATAATATTTATGTAGTGCAATTTTTACTATACCACTCTCATGCAAGGTAGGAATTGGTTTTGATCCACTTTTACTTGTTCTTTTTTTTTTTCATATCTTATGAGTATTTTATTTTATGATAAGACACTTAATGATTGTGTGCTAATGAACTCACATTTCATTTAGATCATAAAAGATCCCATGCATTAAAGATTCATTGTGTACACATTTTTTTTTTTTTGGCATGTATTTTAAGTTTCTACAAACTTGTTTATCCAGCATCCATGGAATTGTTTAATGGAATAACAACATTTGTTTTGAAAGATTGCTTTGCATTTTACTAGCCATATGAATCTAGTAGAAATAATACTGGTCTAATTGTTTTTTGTCATCAAACATGAAACTTGATGTCAATGTTTTGTTTAGAAGGTTTTTAGAAAGTATTAAATTTAATCTTACTTTTCACTAAAACCTTTATATAAGAGGATGTAAAAGTTTAATATAAATTGAAATTCAATAAAGATTTGGCAAAGAAAATAATAGATTATATAAGTAGAAATATTCAAATATTAATATATTTTAATGACATTTTTGTCTCTAATTGTAGTCTAGTATCTGATTACAAACAATTTAACTAATTACAAACAAGTAAAGAACTATAAATTTAAGTTATTCATCTAAGAAATAATGATCAATAAAGCAGGAAAAGGCTAACCAAGCCTAGTTGATCATATGAGGGGAGGTGAATTCGACATTGTCATTAATGTATAATGTGCTTAATTATGAAGAATAATAATATTTTCCCACATCATAAAGTAAAATTCATGATCTTTAGAAGAAAGTTAAAGCTGTTTCATCAGTGACATATCCTCCTGCAATAGTAATTGGCATCTTGAGAACCATATGAAGTATAGTAGCACGATGGCTTTTAATTCTCATCTGTGGTTCTTCAGAATGATCTTGAAGAAAAGGAAAACTGTTAATTAAGTATGATGTCTCCTAAGTACTATTGCATAATTTACATGTCCAGTCAAATGATCAGAATCTAAAGTCTCTGTGAAAGATAACAATGGAAAAATATATAAATATCTAAGTTTATTATCAATGGTTTAAGTATCAACCTTTCAAATAAATTAATTGCTTGGTGTAAATCCATTCCAAGCTTAAATAGAAGTTCATATATAAATGAATATATATAATTCTTGCCAAATTTTTGATAGCTAGTATTTGTGGATTGTAATGTACATCAAGCATTATTTAAGAAAATGATATGGCTAAAGTATATAATACCATTATTCTATTATTGACATATATTTATTTGACTGCTTTGGCATTGAGAAATTGAGTGAATAGTTTCAAGTCAATTAATCAAAGTTCTTTAGAATTTTTGAGATTACTAGATATGGTTTTATGTTTTCAGTAACAATGTGTTTCCCAATTACAGATCAGAGATGGGGAAAAAAGAAAATGTTTTTGATGATAGCATCAATGATCATAATGTCTGTAGTGGATTTTAAACAATCTTAAAGATAAAATTATTTATAAGACAGTTTATTTGATGAAGAGATTGATTTTGTGAATCATGTGTCAATTGGGAATCCTAAATATTTTATAAGAGAATCCCAGAAGATTTTGCTATATGCCATGCTGCTGATTTTTTTAATAAACAAAAAGAAAAATCAATAGTTCTGGAAGGATTCTGAATGACTACTTTAATGAGGAAAATGTTTGCAATATCTGTTTTTTTTGTTTTTTTTACCAAGAATATATTGTAAATGCATGAAAAAACAAATGTTACTATCTAAAAAAAAAATAAGATAAAAATACCAAGTAGATATTATTTTTTTAATAATATAAAAGATGAAACAAATTCTAAGAAAACGTTTTGTTGAGATATAAGAATTAGTTCTTAAGTTCATTATAAACTAGATTGATCATGAATATGCCTACAATCAGAAGGCAAGATAAATATGCCTCACAGACTCATGAAAATACTGAAGTTGCATATTGCATATAAAGATTAGACAGATCCTTCAGCAAAGAAATTTGGCTATATTTTCTAGTTCAGCATTAGTGTACTATGATTACTTGCTGTAAAACTTCACTAAGTAATGATTGTATAAATGTATATTGATCAGGTTTTAAAACTGAATCAGTTAATAATTGTTAGAAATGCTTTAGTATTAAGCATTTGGAACTGAAATATAACTTCAGTCATCACTATTCTGGTGGTAGTTTAAGATTGCTACATTGACCCAAGGTTACCAAAACTTAACTTGTCAAGATAGAAGTTTTTATTATTCCATTAAGCTAATATAATTTAAATGTTTAATGAAGAAATATTCTAGCTTTTTAAATACACTTCACTACATAAATATTCTACTGGGTAATATTCAGCATCCAAAATGCACACTCTGCTAACAAGCTAATTCACAATGTAACAGTTTATAAGTGTCAAGTTTCTAAAAAAAGAGAGAGAAATGGAAATCTTGTCCCCTATCTCATCTATGGTCAACATGCATTTATTGATATTGTCTTGGATTATATAATAATGTCTAGGCAACTATCTTTGCCCACAAAATATTTTAATTTGATGTAATTATTTTTAGCATAATTTTAACAAAAGTAAATATTATATCTTTCATTTCATATACTATAATTTAACATCACATGACCATCATTTCTTATGCTTGCTCATAACTGTTATTAAAACAGGTAAAACTCTCTATACGTATTGCAACTTACTATATGTATTGCAGTGCTCTCAGATCCAGTGCTCCTCACTGACGAAGGCCGCAAGCCAGAAACTAGTCTGGAGATATTGGATAAGTAGGCACTAGATGGGGATTTTATGCATATGCCTTCTGGCATCCATTGATTACTCTGGCTTGCATTGAGTGGCACTACGTATAGAGAATTTTGTCTGATTTAACATGTTATAAGTATAATATTACATTAAGAGAATAATATACTTAAAGCAATATTAATCATCTCAATTATTCATTAAATAAAGATCTATTTTAATGTTTCTTAATGTGTAGCTTTTCAATATATAATTGTAAAAAACACTAATATTGATTTTCCCTATTTGTATTTGAAATTCAAATTTGCATATGTTTATTCATATGCAACGTAAAGTGGTTTCTTTCTTTATTATAATCTAAAGCTGAGTACACTTTTGGTGAAGCTCACCATAACTATGGACTTCATAATGCATAAAAATAAATGTATGCAAATTTGAAAAAGAACAAGAAAATATTTAATATGTGTGCTTCAATTGCTTGTGATTTTTTTATTGCCATGCAGATGCATTTACACACAGCTTAATACTGTACCTTTAATAATAACTTCTTCAGTATACTTTTCCACTAGAAAGTTAATTTCTATTATTAGATAAAATTGTGCCATCTCTGTAATCATTGCATTCCTTTTAGAAGCAAGCAACCAAGCATTCCAATTTCTTAAGCTTTTTATTGTTTAATATGATACCCTAGCTTAATATAGGAATGATACTTTTTTATATTTTTAATAGCTTCCAATTTTGACATCCTGACTTGATACCTATCATATAAACTTTCTTTCTCTTAATGTTTGTAATGGATGCATTTAAAGAACAGTATTAGTCTTCAGTCTGTTTGCGGCTTTTCTTTTTTTAATTTATACATTATAAATAAAAGTTGTTCGACTCTATTCTAGCATCATCTATTGCAAGCTTAAGTAATCAGTGCTTACTAAATAATAGTAAAATTTAATTTCCATCCTCAGACACATTTGATTTATAGTTTCACCAATGTAGTTATTTATTCATTTGTTTATTTTTTTATAATCCCAATTTAATAATATATATAAAAACATAATATGATCACTAAAATATAGCAATATGCTATATACATTGTTAAATATGAACTAACAATTGAAAAAAGCAATTATAATCTTCCATTGAAAAATATTAAAAAATTCAAATAATATATCTCACCAAACATCACATGATCACCATTTCTTATGTTAGCACATAACTGTTATTAACACAGGCAAAACTCTCCATACAGTAGTGCCACTCAGTGAGCTTAGATTGAAAATATTATTGTGTTTTCAATTTCATTCTCATAGTTTTGTAGTTAAGTAGAGATAAAAGGTGGCTGCTGGAGGGTTGCATTAGATCCTAAGATCTAGGTGCAGTGCTATTAGATTCAAAGCTCCTTACTGATGAAGGCTATAAGCCACAAACTAGTCTGGAGATATTGGATGAGTAGGCACTAGATAGGGATTTTATGCACAAGCCTTCTGTCATCCGCTGATTACTCTGGTTGGCACTGAGTAGCACTACTGTATGGAGAGTTTTGCTTGTGTTAATATATCTCACTTTTTTATCAGTTAGGTAGGGCCTTAAATAGCAACCTCTATATTCAAATGGTGATTTTAATTTTGTGATATTAATATATATATTTTCCGTAAATGGTTCTTTGGTATAGCTTACACTCTCATTTATATACTGAGTTATTAATCTTGGATTATTGACAGAGAATTGAAGGCATTTTAATATTAATCTTATCAGAATTAAAGTAGATATGTTATATCTGACCCTAATAATTGTTTAGTTAAAATAATTATTTTCTTTTAAAATAATTTTTTATTAGTATTTATATAAAAAAATACTTTAATTAATTAATACTTATGTGAATAAATAAATGTGACTGATTTTTGATTTTGTGAAACTCTGATGGTTACTTTTACATTATTTTTGTTTAATAATTTTTTAAAAAAAAAAAAAATACTCACATTCTGAAATGAGTAGCTATATAAAGTCTCAACTGAAGGTTAAAAGAAGCACATAAACACACGCTCACTGCGTACACACTCTTAGCATGTTTGTAATAAAAACACTAATTAACCACAAGTAACAACCTTACCTCATGATCAAGATGCTGTAACTGACTCAGAAAATGATTATTTTTTAAAATATGATATTTTTCATCATTATATACGATACGGTTCAAATCAGGAAAGTCTCTGTTTAAATCAACGCCATTAGCATTAGATCTGCCTATAATCCAATCCTTTTTGTCTTCCTAATAAATATATAAAAATACAAATTTAAATACTATATATAACAAATTAAACTCTTATTCATATAAAATATTAAAAGGATTATATACAACGATTGGAAATTAATAATGATATACGCATTCCCTTTTGAAATAAAAATAATTTTATGCTAATCCATATTTAAGATAGGATTTAATAAAATCAGAAAATTATTTTGAAAAAAAAAAAAGTATCTTCGATATCCTACAGAATAGAGATAATATGGCAAGATTAAAGAATTTTATATAACAAATATAGTATAATTTAGTACTTCCTAGTTAAAATGTTATTATTAAAAATATATGTACTAATCTATTTCCTATTTATATTAGTTACACTAGTTGGAACATATAGCTAACAAGAAGTACGACCAAGAGTTAATAACTAACTGTTCTGTGCAGTAGTTTATCATTGTTTGTAATCTCTCTGTCAAGAGTTTTTCAAATATCTCAGTATTTAGAGGTACATAATAAACTTAGATCAATTATCAGTAAATTTTATAAAGTTTTTTTTTTTTTTTTTTGGGGGGGGGGGGTTAAGCATATCATCTTAATTTGCTTTCAAAAGATTTGTGTATGTTTCCGTTTCTGTAAAATAAATGAATAAATAAATACATTCTAAAATTAAACAAGTAAATAAATAATTATTTTACATTATAAAAATACGAATGTACTTCAAAACGTTGAATTTAAAAGTAAAGAAAAAAAGTTATATTTTTTGGTATTACATCATATTGTAAACTGCATTTCGGTCAAAACCTATATTACAAAAATGTTTAAAATATTATAAATATTTCAAACATATTTTTGTTTATTTCGTTTGGTGACATGAGCACCTACAGATTTGCACATATAATCAACTAATCAATTAATAAAAGATGTCTTATTACACTTTTTTTTCTAATGGATTGTATTTTCTCTCTAATTTTTCAAATGACTAGTAATTTTCTTCTAGCAAATCATTGTTCAACAGTCTGGTTCAAATACTTTCTATATTGTTTAAGAAAAATTAAAAGATCATTCTAAATTTCATGCCAATAATATATTTCATATGTTATGAAAACCTTATGCGATTTGAAGCATGGATAAAATGACAGTTTCAGAAGTTTAAAATCCATGGATCATGTGACCTGTCATTTTCATTGCTTAAACTTCTTATGAACTTCTGCTTTTAATGAACCAAAAATAAAGTAACTATTATAAATATTTTTAAAAAAATGTAATGTAATTGTTAAACAAAAGCACTTATATTTTTGAAAATTATATATATAACTGTAGATTAAATATGTAATGATTAAATCATAACACATGGGATTGATGATAATTTTCATTACATCTTATTTGATAAGTAATTAAAACATACTATTACAATTGATTCACTTGTTGAAGATCTGATTTTTTATATTGGATGTAAGTGAACAGATTTACACTGTCATAAGTCAGCAAATCCTAACTTCAAAATTATTATTATTTCTATCATTGAATACTGTTATTTATTTGTCTTTTGTATGCCTAAACAATACTGAAATAATACAATAATTTATAAAATTAAATATAACATTGCTATGAAAGTATGAAAAATATTATTAACTATCATGTAATTCTAAAGCACTCGTTGGCTTAAGAGTTCAGATGAAAAGATATAAATTAATATACATAAACTAATTAATTGCACTGAGCCAGTTTTCAAAAAAATACCGCCAGAATCATAATGCTGAATAAAGTTATAAAGTACAAGCAAGCATATATAATTGACATGGTATAATATATAAATGAGGCACAATGTGCAATTAAAGCAATTAGATATTCCATTTTTCGAACAATGGAACACATGGATCCTTTTTGTTGAGGGAATATAGATCCTTTGCAATTGCCCAAGCCTCTTTGTATTTTCTTTTTTATTGTCTCTTTGAGAGCATATTGTTCTAACACTAGATGGAGAAAATGTGTGATCCATGATGCATTCGTGATCCAGAAAGATTGATCTGTATTAAGTCTTTTGTTTAGCTTTATTGTACAAATATGCATATTGGTTCAATTCTCATTTATATATTATATTAATTATATAAGCTTGTCTGTACTATCTAATTTTATTCAGCACTATGATTCTAACAGTGTTTTGCCAAAAGCTGGCTAAGTGCAATTAATTAATTTATGTTTATCAATTTATACCTTTTGATCTGAACTTAAAGTCAATGAGTGTTTTAGAATTACATATTTTCATAAAAAGAGTTAATATGTTAAGATTTAATTATCATGTAATTATCTTCATTAGAAAATTTTCTTGCATGGATTATGATGCAATAACTTAATCTTAACAATTCAGCATTTATCCTACAATTACTAATTATTTCTTATCCAGAGAGAGCTAAATTCACTTTTGGCATATAGTGCAATTTTAGAATATAGTTTGATTTGACAGAAGCCAAAATCTTTTGTCTGAATTTTGATGATCCAGTGAAAGTTGACTGTTGGATATCCACTTACAAGAAATTTTAAATGTCTTTGTGAAATTTTTGAGTGTCACATGACTATTTTGATTTTGTTACTTAATTACTGCACTATTAAAATATACTATGTGGTAAATCAAAATGTTAGGTAAATAGGTTTATTTTATCCAGTTCCATTAATAAATTAAAATTATTGTTGGCATTTTGTTGTCCTTGAATCAAAAAGATGTAGCTTGAACTGGTTTCTATTTGTAGAATGATCAATAATATAAATTAAAACTATGAACTTTTAAAGAAAATAATATTGAATGTAACTGTAAATGTAATCTTCATAGCAATTCTATCACTTGTGTAAAAGCAAATCCAAGTCAATTAACAATAAGAGAGATAAAGTTACAGCACTGTATTATAATTGTCTTTTGTAATTGAAATAAAAGTTTGAGATGTTCAACTGCAGGAAAAATCCAGAAAGAAATTTAAATAAAGAAATCATTATTAGAAAGAGGGGGGAAAGGACAAGCTATGTTACACACGAATTGGGGCCTTGCAAATGCATAAAAGACTCTTAAAATTAATTCAAAGCTTATTAAAAAAAATACATTTTTACAGAAACTTTAAATAAGATGACTTTATATATATTTATTTAAATTATTTCCTTATTTATTATTATCTTTATTTTTGCATTTCTATTTTTTTAATTACTTTTCCCAAAATTTGTTATGACAATAAAGATCAATCTTTAATTATTTATCTACTATTGATGGTACTGAGTTATACAATACTGCTGTGTTCAAAAAGTATGCATTCGCCATTGATTTTTATTACAAAGTGATTTTTTATATTATTTTCATAAGCTATGACTGTTAATTATTTGATAGTTATGCTGATAATTTTTACTAATATTAAGAATCTTCAAACACATTTTTTTGTTCAATCTTATAATAAATACCCCTGGCCCTACTTTTAGTGATTTTATTTCATTCCTTACAGTAAATCTCTGTTATGCAATTAATCATAATATATAAACCCAGAAATTACACTAATAGTATTCCAAATTTATAGTCTTTGATTTCCAATTTATAAAAGCCATAGAAATTCATTGACTTTATCATTATATAAAAAAAACAGCAATGGACATTGACATATATGAGATCATTCAATTTAATTAGTGAGACAAATCTTGGAAGTCATTTAAATTTTACTTTTACTTATAGTAATATGTTTAAAAAAAATAATGAGTACATATTATATATATCTTTTATATTGCTTTTATTTCTCATATGCCTTTTAAATTGCTGTCTACAATTTTAAAATGTAGTCTACAGAGTTGATTAGATAAATTGTCTTCCTAAATAAATATAAGTTGAAGGATATAACAATAGTTAGAATTATCAAGCTATAGGCCTTTTTATTGCTTAATGAATACTTATCATTGCTTGATTTATATCTTATATTTAGAATATATCATAAAATACTGAAAACTCTATATTATTGAGGTGGCTATGAATAAACATTTAAATACTGATAATAGCATCTATCTGGTGCAATTTAGAACAGTGATAGAGTGACATACAGATGTCTCCAGAACAAAACTAAACCTGTCAAACTGGTGCTCAAACATCTCAACACTTCCTGAGCAACTAATTATTTCATTATTTAATAATAATCATCAAAAGTCATTATGCATTCTAATTGATTGATAGCTATTGATTTATTTTACTATATATAAGTAAGTACATACAAAGTAAAAACACTTGTGGGGTAGTTATTAGTATATCATACCTGATATTTGAATCCAGGCTTAGCGATTATTGAAAATTTTTATGTTCATAAGTGGACTTAGAAATTTTCTTTCAAGTAATCAGATTACAACAAATATATTTAGCCATCAAGTTGTTGATCAGTACTAGGGTGTTTAGATATTCATAATGGGTAAATCAAAGCAGAAAAACTTGAAATTCTCCTTACTGACAGTTGACTAGCCCGACCACTAATGTCTTTTTTAACTATTCATTTTTAGAAAGCTATTGGAATGAACTTTGTCCTATAGGTAGCTATTGAAAAATTTTAGTTTTCCTAACTCAATAATATATTCATATATAAACACACATATACACGTTATCAATTCGTAGCAGATGTCAGATTAATTTTACAATTTCACAGAAACACCGAATTATTTAATCAGATATTATAAAAAATCAACTAAGCCTTTTCAAAGTCAATAACTTTTAATCTAGACACAAGATTAGATAATTTTAATATATGTTTCTAGATGCAATCTATAAAATAAATACAAGGTTGAAAAAACATTTATTTATTTTTACATAAAGACCTATTTGACGTACAATGTTTAAAAAATATTTATAATCCCAGCAACTGTAAATCTGTGGGCAAACTATTCATCATTGTTGACAACTGATAAAAAGTTCATTTATCTGCTTTTTAATCCCTCATTTGCATCCAGAAATGCTCTATCAATCTTAAGCTTCTTCTTTAATAAGTTGACACACATTTTAATTTAATTAAGAATAAAAAAGCTTCGTTTAAAAATAATGCTGTTAATAATAAATCATTACTAATGACTATAAAAAAACTTTCCAAAATAAAATATGAGCGGACAATTTATCTAAATGTAGTCAGGTCTAGGAAGAAATCTTATATAAATAGCAGCAATAAAAAAAAGGAAAACATTATTTTTTGCTTCCTTTTTTTTTTTTAAAGAGAATACAGTCAGTCATTCTACACATCCCATTTTCGTAATTACGCACACCGATATAGCAGACATTTATAATACTAAATCAATATCTCAAAAAAAAAAAAATCCAATTTTTTGAATTTCTCGAAGTTATTTATGTTTTTAAACAATTGATTAGGTTTAAAATTTTAAATATGATAATCTTGACTCCACTTCTCTACCCTAAGCTTTTAATTATATAGATATAATAAACACCTCCACACTTCCCCATTCTTTTTAAATTCACTTAAATAAAGATATAATAAAAGACAAATGACCCCCAAGATGCATTTCGTGCTGAACCAGCACTCATCAGTTGGCCCATTCTAAAAGAGAATAGAATTCTGGCCAAAGTGATATTAGCTCGTCTGTCCTACGATAAACAAATTTTAAAATAAAAAAATACGTTTATCTCAAGAAAAATATTTAAATGTTATTTTATTTCATAATTTTTTTGTATTTTTTTTATACTTTGTGAGAACAGTGTTCCATAGGATAGCAAAGATATAAAATAACTTCAGAAAATAAAAACATGAAAATCAGTGACTTGATAATTCTGGATAAAACAGGTTGAAAATAAAAATATAGCCTATTTAAATCGTATATAGATATATTGTAACTTTCCCCATGAGACAACAAATAGGAAATAGCCTAAAATCAAATACAAATACCATTATTGAGACTATTTCACAATTACAGATGACATAAGATATTTTATAGGTAAAGTCAGAAAGCATACGTTTTAATATTGCAAAGTATGTAAATTATATCTCCAACGGCATTGCCATTATAGTAAATTTCCATATAATATCATGCTACAATCATTAGAAAAAGCCCTATAATAAACAATGACTAACATAAATTCATATTTAAATAATTATTACAACTATTTACATAATTACTGATTCTATTTTATTAATAATAAACTACAATATGATAAATTTAAAATATGCATCTTAAATTAATCTAATTTGGTATTACGCTATCTTACTAAAATCCCAGAGATAATGATTATTCCTTTAATAATAATATTAATGATTAACAGTTAGATGGATAATTGAATAACGAGAGGGTTTTTATTGAAATCCAATCATCTAAATCAGTGGTCTTCAACTTTTTCACAGCTGTGGACCAGCAAAAATAAGAATAAGATTTCGCGGACCGGCAGAAGTTTACAGATAAATTTTCTTAAAAGATGTAACCTGCTTACGGTGTTGCTTATCTTCACATGCTGAACACTCTTTCTCGAGTTGCACAGTCATACTGCTACAGAAAACAGTACAATAACAATCATTCTCATTAATTTGCTTGCATTTCTACATTTATTATTTCATTATTAAAACATGCAAGAATAAAATGTTACTCACCTGAATGTTGGGAAATATCACAGCTAGTGTAATTACATGACAATGATTATGATAAATGTAATATCTGTATTTAATGTTAAATATACAAGATGAAGAGATGAAGTTATATATATATGGAGGTTGTCTTTTGATAATAGTAATAGAAATTGCATAATTAAAATCACTGTATAGCCAAAAAAAAGTCACTGTATTTTAAATCTGAAAAAATAAAACGAAACGTTTAAAAGTCTGAAGTTTTGATGTTATTGTAATATTTTTTTGTGCTGGTGTGTTGAAAGGATCAAAAAATATAATTAATAGGAAAAGTTTTTTTAAAAAATGGCAAAATAGACATCGTGTAATAGAAATAAAGCCAAAAAAAAATCGTCGTATAGTTGCTGTCTTTAAAAAAAAAAAAAAAAAGACAAGAAAAGTTGAAAAATCAAAAGTTTTGAGCTTATTTTAATTGGGGGGGGGGGGAGATGGATTGAGAAATACTTTGTCTTCACTGAGGAAAAAAATAGAGACCAAAGTTATTTTTTGTTTGTTTTTATTTTTAAAAAAAGGTAACAAAAATTGGTTTTAAAAATAAAAGTGTTAGCATTTTAGCAGTATACAAATAAAGCCAAAAAAATTATCGCCTTATATGCCAAAAAAAGTGGGCGTTAAAGCCAAAAAAATTATCGCCTTATATGCCAAAAAAAGTGGGCGTATTTTTAAACAAAAAAACACGAAACTTTATTATCTTTATTACATTCTTTCATATTTCCTCTTTCTAATAATATACATATTTTTATATTTATTGCATTTAAACAGAAGATATGTTATAAATTCAAGATGGCGGCATCAGGGAAATAAGAGATATACAGTCTTTCAATCCAGAGAAATACTGAATAATTAACCTAAAGTCCTTCTGCAGACTGAAAGACTATAAAAGAATTAATTATCAATATTTATTATTTTTATTGTCATTACATTAGTTTTTAATTAATGGACATTTTATTTGTATTACATATATATATAGATTTAGAAGAAGCTCTCAGGAAATGTCTGCTATTTAGCTATTATATTTTTACTACTTAGAAGGTCCTGGAAATAATACTGTGAATTCATTTATCCTGGAGAATATTAGAATATTTATAGTATAAATAAAATTCTGCTAATTAGAATAATATTGTAATCATAATAAAAATACTCAATATAATGGTAATAGTTTATTACCATTATATTGATTATTTTTATTATGATTATATATACATACATATTGTAACTGTCGGAAAGGTGCATATAAAGATATACCTCATGCTTGCTCATTACATACTCATGCTATCTTTCCCTATTTTGTTATATTATAATAGCCTTATGCCAACACATGAGTACTAAAAATTATCAAACAAATATTGAATGTTGTGATGATGATAATAAAAAGAACAAGACAAACTAATGTTATAAAACCATCATTATATCTATCATTAACAAATATACATTAGATTCAAAATAAATAAATGCATAAAAAAATTGCAACCAAAGGCCACTATGGCAATTCATAAAAACAATATAACTTTTATTGTAAAATATATATAAATGAAATATAGTGTGCCTTATTAACTGTATGCTACTATAATAACACAACTATTTAATGACCATAAGCTGGATTCATTAATTTTAAATACTAGATATTCTATATCTAATAATTCAAAGCAAATCTAAATATAAACAATCAGGTATCTACATTTGATTAATAGGCTAAGGTATATCATTTGGAACTTTATCAAAATTTGCATATATCCTCTCCATGCAAGTAAAATAAGTTCTCTACATATAACCAATGCACATCTTTTACTCTAATGACTTTTTAAAATAAATTCATTAGAATAAATCTATGCATTAATACATCACAAAAAATCTTCAAGAGAATGCAGCCCATTCTCTCCCAATCAACATATTAAACATCAACAATTCAGATAATGAATTTAAAATACTAGCTTATCCACTGGGTCATACTTTTGTTGATTTCCATTTATCACACCTTTCAAATTACAGATCTATTATATATTCTCTTTGCTCTACCTGTAAAAAAATGTTTCAAAATATCAATATATTATTGAAGAATTTTTAAACAAAATCATTAAATTGTCTTCAGTGAATATAAGATTCAAAGCACCTCCTTTTTTACCTCAGAGATATAAGTTTATTCACATCCATATTTTTACTCTCAGGGACATAATTTTACCAAGGTACTTTTCCTTTCAGAGATATAAGTACATCATGATATCATCTTCAAATGTCAAATTTGTTAAATGGTGAATGTATCATGATTCATACTTTTCCTCTCAGTGATATAAATTTATCAATGTCTCTTTTCCTCCTAGGAGTATAAGTTTATCAATGCACCATAATTAGGAAGTTAAATTGTGATAATCAGAAAGGTGCATATGGAGACAACCTCTAAATGGAAAACCAAACTGCAATGATAGGTATAATCTATTATTTGAAAATAGATTATAATTCATTCCAGCTTGCAAATATTCCTAAAATATGAGCATTATGCAAGTCAGGTTGCTTATCAATTATATATTCATGCTATCTTTTCCTATCTTGTTACATTAAGCTTATGATTAGCAGTCAATTATTAAATGTTCTGATGCTGATAATAAAGAGAATATGATGAATTAATGTTATAAACCCATTGTAATATCTGTCATTAGAAGTGAACCAGGTGGGAGAAGATCGCTCTGATTATATATTTACAATCAAATCTTGATCTGCTCTGGCTGCATTTGTATTATCCAGCATACTGGTGGTCCTTGAAGTAGAGAAGTCAAATGCAGAAGGTGGATAACACCAACTGCACCTATAACCAGACCAATATAACCTGTGGCCACATTTCCAGGCTACAGAACTTCTCAGCTGCTAAATTCATACCCCTGCCATCCAAAGCGTTTCTATTTGTTTCAAGGTAAAATCTCAGGCACCAGCTAATCATAAGTTATAATTAGCATGCCTGGATGACAGGTAGCAATTTTGCACTTGATTAATCCCTAACTAGCTCTTTTATTTATTTATAGGAAGACAAACTATAGTAGACCTTAGGGCTTACCCTTAACTAAAAATGTCTATTAGTGACATAATTATTAAAGAGAAATGACCAAATAATAATTAGCAAACAAATGATTTATTTAAAAAAAACTTCTAATCAAAAAAACATAGTAATAAAGAATATTATAATAAAAGAACATTATAAGTTTATTTAAACACACTTCTAGTTGAAATATATAACAATAAAAAATATTATAACTAAAACATTTAAATCTAAATATGCACATTGAAATATAAATTCATTACTCAATGGAAAACTTCACACATATTAAAACACATCATTAGAAAATTAAATATGCTCACACATACTGGGGTTTATTCTATATAATGACTTATAGGAGACACTTAAAGATTGCTATGGCTATCAAAGTTCAACAAAGTCTTTTATTCGAACATGACCAGTTTATAAATAGGAATAAGGAAATTCATAGTTACCTAGGATTTTTCACTTTACACTTTCAAAGATATAGCTCCTCATTTTCTTCTATCGTACTATCACCAACCATTTGGATTTTTGGACTCCACTAATGGGTTTGGCTCCTGGCTAACTTCTTACATTCACTGAGATAGATATTCTTTGACTGTTCAGATTATTAAATGGACATGAATTCTATATGGAGGGTTTCTGATATTCTGGCAGACCAGGTCTGAAGACTGGCTGCATATTTTAGTGACTGTCCAGCACTGTATGATGTTATATGGTTCTTCAGTAAATACTGGGGATGCTCGTAGTTTTTCCCATCTTCTCTTCTCTGGAAACTCTTCCATGGTAGTAGTACAAGTACAATCTTAATGATTATTATGAATGAAACTGAATGACACTGGAACTACAAACATTAAAAAAAAGAAACTAAACTGAACTGACTAAATAGATTTTTCAGTCTCTTTATACGATTCCTCTTTATTGTCTGTAGTTATCACTCCAATGTAGTTTAATTAATTTACAAATTTTATTAATTACATTCCCATCGTGTTTTCATCTGCATTTTTGCATAGATTAATCTAGTCTTCAGATAAGACACTATCTTGAATCATTTTCCATTGTTTTCACTGAATGCAATTTAGAATTATTCCCTTCCTTCTGAAAGTGGATTTAAATTTATACACATTTTAATTCAATTTTCATTTTTACACACAGATTTTTTTCTTTAAATTTATGAAAAGAGAAAACTATAGTTTGAACATTTTACTTAGTTAATTTTCCTCCATCTTTTCCTATTCACTCTTTAACTATTAAAACCCTTATATATATATTTTTAAATGACAAGATAAACACTTTATCTTTTGACAATTTGAATTTCTTAAAAAAAAACCTTCTTTAAACACTTTCTTAATTATATTTCTATTTCTTAAAACTTTATTGGTTTCTTTTATGAATTTTAGTCCAAGTATTTAATAATAAATGATTCCACAGTATTTTTATTTTTAGAATTTAGATTTTAAAATCTTAAATTAACCATAATTTTTCTTTAAAAATTACAAAGCAGGTAACTATTCACTAGTGGTGCATTACACTGCCCTTCGTTTGAGAGTAAAATGCATCTTTTGACCCATTTTATCTCTAATAATTACTTATACTTTCCCCTTTAATCACTAATGATTATTTGTTTCTATATCACTGTTTCTACCCTTTGTCAATATGTTTATGGAATAGCTGCAATGTCTACAGTGATGAGAGTGATATTTCTTAAACTATTCTTCCTTCCAGGCTGTACAATGCTGATTTCAACAATCATGTCCTGTGTGGTGACCACAAGTAGCAACATACATCTTTCTGATGCGTACAGGATTTTGATTGAGGTGGATGCAGGATTCGCCTGGCTTATATCAACACACATACATATATATATAAACTTTACTTCATATGTTGGGTTTTTCTACCAGACATTTGGATGAGCCCATGACTTGCTCCAATGGGTCTGCATCTTAGAAAATAAAAAAAAAGGTCACTACAATTGACAGGATTCCTTGACTGATCTATTCGGCTTACACCATTGACAATATTTATTATAATACGGGAGGATTTTGACCCAAGAACTGACTTGCATCTTATGCTGATGGTTCAAAGTGTGCTTATTTTAAATATGAATTGGGACTATTTCACCCAGCAAAATTTGGATGGGCCCAGGAATTTCTCGACTGTAACCTCACCCTGAGAACTATCCCCCTGTTTAGTATGTTATGGGTACTATTTTCAAAGTGCTACTACCTATATTTATTACACTTCCCTCAACCTTCACTCTCTCATTACACCTCTTTCCTTTCAACTCCAATTCCTCTACTCCATGCTTATACTAACAACTATTTATACTGCATTATGTTTAAATACTCAATATATTCAACATAACATATTAAACAAAGGCAAACTCTCCATACAGTAGTGCCACCCTGTGCCAAACAGAGTAATCAATGGATACCAGAAGGCTTGAGAGTAAAATCCCTATCTAGTGCCTACTCATCCAATATCCCCAGTCTAGTTTCTGGCTTGTGGCTATCATCAGTGAGGAGCCTTGGATCTGAGAGCACTGCACCTAGATCTTAGGATCTAATGCAATCCTCCAGCAGCCACCTTTTAACTCTACTTTACTACAAAACTATAAGAATGAAATTGAAAACACAATATTTTCAATCTAAGCTCAATAGCTTATATAGTCACATGGGTCTGAACTCAATTCAGCACCCATACATTTTGGTGTCTTTGGCTCTTAACTGGCATCCATTGATTACTCTGTTTGGCACAGGGTGACCCTACTGTATGGAGAGTTTTGCCTTTGTTTACAACAATTATGTGCTAGTATAGAGATGTGATCATGTGATGTTTAGTGGTTTGACACCAATCCTGCCTAATAGGATAGTGGTGGCTATGGTTGTTTAAGAGCCAAAGACACCAAAATGTATGGGTGCTAAATTGACTTCAGACCCACATGACTATATAAACTATTGAGCTTAGATTGAAAATATTATTGTGTTTTCAATTTCATTCTCATAGTTTTGTAGTAAAGTAGAGTTAAAAGGTGGCTGCTAGAGGGTTGCATTAGATCCTAAGATCTAGGTGCAAAGCTCTCAGATCCAAGGCTCCTCACTGATGATGGCCACAAGCCAGAAACTAGTCTGGGGATATTGGATGAGTAGGCACTAGATAGGGATTTTATGCACAAGCTTTCTGGTATCCATTGATTACTGTTTGGCACAGGGTGGCACTACTGTATGGAGAGTTTTGCCTTTGTTTACAACAATTATGTGCTAGTATAGAGATGGTGATCATGTGATGCTTAGTGGTTTACCACCAATCTGCCTAATAGGATAGTGGTGGCTATGGTTGTTTAAGAGCCAAAGACACCAAAATGAATCGGTGCTGAATTGAGTTCAGAGCCATATGAATATATAAGCTATTGAGCTTAGATTGAAAATATTGTGTTTTCATTTCATTCTCATAGTTTTGTAGTAAAGTAGAGTTAAAAGGTGGCTGCTGGACAGTTGCATTAGATCCTAAAATCTAGGTGCATTGCTCTCAGATCCAAGGCTCCTCATAGATGATGGCCACAAGCCAGAAACTAGTCTGGGGATATTGGATGATAAGACACTAGATAGGGATTTTATGCACAAGCCTTCTGGCATCCATTGATTATCCTGTTCGGCACAGGGTGCACTACTGTATGGAGAGTTTTGCCTCTGTTTACAACAATTATGTGCTAGTATAGAGATGGTGATCATGTGATGTTTAGTGGTTTAACATAATATATTCCATATCATCACTTTATTTATGATTCAGCAATGTCATCATTAATATTTCCAACAATTTTTTATGACTTATAATTTTTATTGCATACAGATCATCATCCATTACTTGGCAATTTTGATCCAAATAAAAAAACTCTGGAATATGCCAGCCAAAAGCTAATATGATGAATTAATGTATTAGCTCCCTATGACTGAGTTAATTTATAAGCCTTGTATATGTGGGTCAGAGATAAACTTTATTGATATAATGATTTCAGAAAATTTGAACAGCACTAAAGTTGTTGAGTTAACTAATCAGGATAATAGCAATAAAGAATTAAAAAATTGTTTTTGATTGGGCTAACCAAAAAGTCACCAATCTATGTTGCCAAGCCTATATTGAATGCCTATCAAAGCTTATCTATATGCAATGGATGCATTCTTATAATGTCCAACACGCTCATACCAATTGAGGTTGCAGACAGGTGCTTAAATTGTTATATCACAGATAACCAGGTATCATACACATAAAAGCTTTGATATGATATGCTTGGTGGCCTAAATTAAATAAAGAAATCAAGAAGATCATAAAAAACTTATCTGAATGCCAGTTTACACAGAATCATGGGGATAGTTGAAATACCCATGGTATAGAATTCACATAGACCATGCTGATCTGATGAGTGGATACCTGTTTCTAGTTATTATTGATTCATACTGAGTAGAAGCTCATAACACTAGCATAGAGTGTTACAATTATAGCCCACTAAGAAGTTTTTGCTAGCCAAGGATACACTGAAACTCTAAGGTTGGACAACAAAACTGGATTTATCTTTCTAGAGTTTAGGAATTAAGGAATACACATTTTTCTACATCTTATCATCTGGAATTGAATGGGTTGGATGAGAAGGCATGTGACAGTTAAAGAATATGCTTAAGAAAACGTCAGTTTAAAAATATAAAAGAAACATTGACAGAAGTGATGTTTTACCAACACTTCACCATAAGTGCATCAATTTTGAAAATCCTGGCAGAAGTGTTAAAATGTCACACACATTTGCCAAGATATTACCAGCTAAGAAAGTAATAGGTAAAAAGAATTCAGTCATTGAGAAATTCCAAGTCAGCAAGAAAGTTTATCTAGACTTAATTTATGATTTTGGTGAGTCTGTGTGGGTGAAAGATATTGTAAAGAAAAAATTGATTCCTAGTGTTATAGTTGAAGTAATATTGCAAGTCATTACAGTATAAAGTTAAAAAAAAAAAGGATAACAGATGAGGAGACATGTCAATCATTTATGCTTGTATCAGATTGATAAGTCCAATACAGATAATGGCAAATTTACATTAGCCAATAGAAAACTGTGATTTAGTAAAAAATGAATATCATGCTGATATCTCCTCAGCAGAACAAAATATTGATAATCCCATTGTTAGTTAAGCTAATGAAGCAACTGGAGGAGAATGCTTTAACCCTTTCAACGATTATTATTTAATTGGCCGAATGAGTTAAAAATCAAAACTTGTAATTGGCCAACTCACAACTTTAACAAAATCTATTGTTAAAATAGATCACTTTTAATAATATAAATACGTTAGTTTCGTTTGTAAAAAGTATATTACTGAATTGTCAGATTACGAAAGCAAACGAAAGTCTTTTCAAAAATAAAATTTGATTTATAATTTAAAAAATATTCAATTGCGGTGAAATAAAAGTAACCGCTATTCAACCAACCAAAAAAGATTGCTGACGCAATCTTTTTTTTTCACTTTAACATTACGATCAATATGTAGCAATAAATAAATAATTCTTGGTAATATCTTAACTATTTTTCTAAAATAATTTGATTTTTAGTATTATTTTATCAATAATAATTTATAATTCAATTCAAATATTGTTTAAAATGTTGTAAACATTCGTTTATCATTTTCGTAATAAAAATCAAAACGAACGTAACTTTTTACTTTTTGGCAGCCATTTCCCTTTCTGACAGAAGTGGGACAGCCAATAAGATTCAAGAAAAGTTGGTGAGGAGGTGGTGCTTTGGTTTTGTTTGACATATATGGTCATTTTTATTGATTTTTTACTTGTAAAATAACTCTGAAGAGGGCACCATCTTACAGAACTTTTGATTTTCTTTCGAATGACATATAATATGTATACGTGTGATAAAAAGTAGCCGATTTAGAGTGGCGTCAAATCTTCTCGTTTTTAGACGAGTCATGCATTTTAAGCGTTAACATCATGATAGCCTGATCAAATGGATATAATTGATGATCATGATGAGGAAAGACTTGTGCATCCACCTAAACATGTGAGAAATTGTAGAAGACCCAAAAGACTAAAAGATTATTTTCTAGACTGACAGAAGGTGTGGACTGCCTGTGCACACACAATATTATATACATTTATAAGGGATTTGAACTTGAACTCTCAACCTGTCTACATTTATCCAATCTATCTTATACAACTGATACACATAACCACATACATGTCAAAAAGATAAATGATCTCCAATATATGTAATATATGTATTTTCTGCTGAACCAAATACGTATATTGGAGATCATTTATCTTTTTCACATGCATGTGGCCATGTGTATCAGTTGTATAAGATAGATTGGATAGTTATAGAGAACTTGAAAGTTCAATCCCTTATAATTATATTAAGTTTAATATAGACAATATACATGTATTTAAATATATACATATTGTAATACTTTAGACAAAACGTGTCAAATATTACAAGCTTATTAAAACTAGCAAAGTTAAAATGGGAAATTGATAATTTTCTCATGTTTTTATAACAATAAGTATTTTATCTAAAAGTCTTACATTAAGATCAATTCTGGCCACATAAAATATTACAAGCTCATTAGAACTAGTAAAGTTAGAATGGGAAAAAGACAATTTAATTTTCTCATGTTTTTTTCTTTATAAAAAAAAGTATTTATTTATTTAAAAGTTTTACATTCCTTAAATAATATGAAAATTCGAAACATTAAAAAAAAAACAATGCCAACACTTATAATTTGTTATAATTAGTTGTAAAAAAAAGAAAAGTATAAAATAAACTAAATAATTTATTCTCTCTTCAGTGATTTTATCTATCAGTTCTAATTTTGGAAAAAAGTACTAAGATGTTTTTTTTTCTCTTTAGAAAGTTTTAAGTTTAATGTTTAAAAGATAATAAAAGAAATAAATAAGTAAAATTTTATTTCTCTTTATCAGGATTTTAAAAGTAAAGGAAAAACAGGTTTTAGCATTTTAATTAAGAAATTAATCCCTCTTCAAATGGGGTCACTGGTGTGGATCATGTGTCTCCAGATTGCTCGGTCTGAAGCCATTTCCTCCTTGAGTGACATCTCCTGCAGATCCCTTTTCACTTGGTCAATCCATCTGGTCTTGGGTCTGCCCCTGGGCCCTTTCCCCGGTGATTCCATCTACATAATCTTCCTTCCAATGTAATTTTCTTTTCTTCTCTTAACATGTCCAAAACACTTCAACCTTGATTTTTTCATTTTTTAATTATCTCTCTAGAATAAAAAGTAATGTTCAAATCAAACAGTAATTAAAATATTATTGTTTTTTGGCATAAGAGAAAAATAACTACAGTGGAATTTTTTTATGATTGGATTTTTTGAATTAATAAAAAAGCAGGGAAATAACTTTGTAAAAAAATCAATTGGTGAAGGTTTAATGTGGTCATGTATGAGATAAGATGATGATTGAATGGATACAGGATTGTTTTAAAGAAATAATATGGGTGACAGATTAAGCAGACCTATGTCTTGTAAGGAAATCATTCTTGATCAAGCTGTTGAAGAAATCAGTAGCAGCAGTGTTTATGGATTCAGCTGCTGAGGAAACAGTAGGAGCACTTATTCTGCATTCAGCTGTTGAGTTTTGTAGCTTGAAGTAAGACTCAAGAGAAGACCCCTAAAGTAATCTGTAAGAAGCTTTGTTTCCAATCCAAAAGCATAACTGTCTCATTCTGTGAGTTAGCCCAACCTGAAAGCTAGTATATTGAGAAAATGGATATATTCAGCCTATGTAAAACCTGAAGACATTCTATTGTAAAAGTGGATAAATTTAACTATGTATATTACCTTGGAAATTTGTGTTAATGGAGAATCTTACAAAAAAAATCAACAGGAAAAAAAACAAAATTACAACTACCAAAGAAAAACTAAAAAAAACACATAATAATCTAAGATATCACGATGTGAAAATCTATATCTACAATAATTTAAAGTATTGCAATGTGCACATCTTTATATACATTTTATAAATAATTTTAAAAATAAATAATAATTGATAACATTGAATGATTTGTATTATTTTTTTTATTTATTAAAACATGTTTTTTTCTCTTAATCGTATTTTTTCTCTAAACTGAAATTGTATAGGAGCTTTTCATTTTCATAAGAAAAGGAAAAAAGGATTTTAGAGCTTCTTTTTTCTCTTTGAAATGTTGTTTTACAATTTCAATCATTGAAGGGAAAAAAATAATTTATTTATAGTTATGGTTAATTAATTGAATTGATAAGAATCAACAATAAGTTGAGATTACTTGCTCTATGAAATTATATATTTTTTGATAAAATATATGAAAGTTGAAATTATATTATCATATCATTTATCAATTTTCTTGGTTATTTATTAAAATTCAATTGTTGTTAATTTTCTTTTCTAAGCCAATATAATATCTGATAAAATAAAAATACATACATAAAAAGTAATTTTTTAATATTTTGCTTTATTACTGCCTAGCATGCTTACAATATATTTTTACTGTATCATATTCATAGCATATAGTGATATGATTAAGTGATGTTTTATATCAATATTTAATTTTCTGTTCAGGTATTTAATTTTCATTAAAAATTTAAATTTGAATATTCAAATAGCCCACTTCTTTGAAATGGATGCACTTGTTTCTTTTTGTTAACTAGAAAAACAGCCACTAGCTATTGCACATGCTTCTTTGATCTTCTGCTTTACATCCTCTCTCTGTGTAAACTATGTCTACTTTTGTTAGCCTGAATCTATGACCAGTTTTCTGCTAGTGATCTGTAAATATTGATCTGTGTTCTTTGTGTCTGAGAGCTCTATTGTATAAATATCTGTATTGGGCAAGTCTTGTTGACAAATTGGCCATTGACTCCCCATAATATGCAGCATTGCAAGCTGATTGGATACATTTAATTGTATAGACTACTTGATGTGCTGATTTTTTTGATATAATAATTAGTTAATTTATCAAGTACTTGTTAAAAAATAATAGTTTTAATGTCTTTATTCCTCCAGCTATCTGTTCTTCAAATTGGAAGTATGACTTTATTTAATAATAGCATAGTATTTTAGGGATTTGTAAATTATTCCAGTAAAACAATTTAAATTAAAATAGATTAATCTTATACATTTATCTTCCTCTTGTTCACAGTCACTTTCCCTAGAATCTTGTGATCTTGAGTTAACCTAGAAAAATAATGGTTAATTTATATATATGTAAAAGTTTATATTCATGTTTGGACATAAATAGTTCTCTGAACAGTGCAAAGGTATTACCTTTAAAGTTCATTCACTGCATTTTATATTTTTCTGAAAATAGTTGGCCTATATATTCATGGTATCCTGTGGCCAGAGCAGTAATTATTAGCATTTATTAAAATCCAAAATTTTTTAAATTATGATTAATAGATTAGCACTTAAAAATGTACATGCAGAGGATTGTTGTATATCATGCCCCAAATTTGTCATTTACTATTGAATCTCTTTTAAATTCAGTCATAAGAGATGACTGTTGATTATTCTTGTATAATGCTGATGATACAACGTATTAGTAGTATAATGTTGATGATGCACCTTATAAGAGTTATTATTATTATAACTACTTATGTTGGTATTTTATGCTGATTTTCATTCTCCTTTTATATTTATTCCTTTGTTATTTAACAATATTTATATTTATTCATTCTATATTTGTTCATTGACTATTTCTTAATTCATTGTTTTTAATATTCATTTTATTTATTCTTTGAAGGATGATGATAATTTATCATCTCCCATATTACTCCTTTACTACATCTATATTTTGTATTTCTACAATAAATAAATTAATAGTAAACATAAACCATAGATGATATGTAGCAAAGTAGTGAAATAATATTATGGTGGAAAAATTTGATATAAAAATACAAATTTTATTAAATGCTAAGCCAAGCTTTCAAAGCACGACTGAAATAGGAATAGGAAGGATATTGGTATTTCCGCTTACATGCAAACATATATTACACTGATCACTGATTTGTAATAAATTTGCATATTTGCATGTATAAATATTTAATTCCCCAGAAGAGTTAATTGCCTGACTGATTTGCACACAAATATTCATATATGCAAATTTATTAAAAATCAGAGATCAGTTTAATTTGCATTCACATGCAAGTGGAAATATCAATATCATTGCTATTTCTATTTCAGTCATCCTTTAGCATTTAATAAAGCTTTTATTTTTATATCAAACTTATATAAATGTTAACAGTAGATAGACTGCAAGTTGATTAAAATAAATGAAGTTCTAGCAAGAGAGAAAGAAGCCATGTGTGATTCACAATGCACAAATGAATGAATTGGTCAGCCTAAGTAAAAGAGTGATTAGAATTGTGTGTGCAAAATATTAGTTTATGGAAACTCAAGATATCTGGACTATAATTATATATTGGCAGAGTGTGAGGATAATCTATCCCCATTAATCAAATGATTATTAATTACTTTTCCAAAAGTAAAATGAATACTATTATTTTCAATTATTTCAGTACTATACTTGTTCAGTTTCAAAGTTTGTCTTAGTATTATTATTTTTAAATTTTGATGCTTACCTGACCGATATCATAGTATATATCCCAGATATAGAGCTAAACCTGAGCAAAAATTTTATATCAAACTAACTAATAATAATAAAATCTCTTATAAACTAGAGACGAATATATTTCTTAAATATTCCATGAAGTATTTGCTTTGTCATGCCATTTAATTTTATTTTCTTTGGACATAAAAAAATCTTTGCCATCTTGCTTTTATGTAAAATATTTCATTTATATCTATTTAATATATACAATGCTGCTCTATTCATTAGCAACATTATTATAAAATATCTATTTCTTTAAGCTTGCATCATTTGACTAATTCATAAAAACTGAGGTCTTGACCCTCTAATCTATATTTATATCCAAACTGCAAGATTATGACCAACAAAATTTATTTACCAATCTATATAAAATAAAGTAAAAATATCTGTTCAGTTTCACAAAATAAAGTCTATTGATATAGTTCAAAATTGGGTACTTATAAATGTATATTTATCTTCCATTTTAAAAGACTATAAACAATGTCCTTTTTTTTAACTATTTGTTTTGAAATGTTGTAGATGTATGTGTATACAAAAATCAATAAAACATTTTCCTATAAGTAATTTTTTTAAAAATATTATTCTTTAATTTGAATACATTTTTTTTAAGTTAATGATTATTAAATAATAAATCAATATAATACTTCTGCTAATACAACTAATAAAATACAATATAACAATTCATCAATTGCTAAAACAGACTATTGCCAAGCGCTTTCAACTCCAACGCGTATTTTCTCCTAAGCGATAAATTCAACATTTCATTGTTCCTGGCCAGAAATTTTAAGTTGTTAGAGATCTCATGCTCTATACTATAGTCTATTTAAGACCTAGATATTATTTAACAAGTCATACATATTTCTGCATCTAATGGATAACAAACACATCAGCATAAAAAAGCTTATATATATATGGTTCATTTTTAACAATGGTTTTATCTTTCTATTTTCACGTTTTAGTTAACGCATTAATGCTAATGACGCTACTTATGGAAAACCTATCGCCCACACACTTATCTTCATGTAAATATCATCTCTAAAGATCACTGTTAAATCTTTATCAAGACAATTTAGGCAATATATCAATAAGAAGGTGAGAAAGTAAATACAAATGTAAATGGCAAATATAAAATGAAAGAAGACTACATATATATATAGCAAGATGAAATAAATAAACAAATTTATATCTATTTGAAAATTTTTTTTTCAATTAACGTCGTCAGATGAGAGACAGAGAGAACCGCTCTCTTGAGTAGTCTTGTAAGTCATATGACCAATTAAGATAGTCGCAGTCTGATAACAGGAAATGTTTTATTCTCCCCAAAGATCTTGGTATTATTATTAATTTCCTGATTTTGTTTTTTGTTGCCTTAAAACAGAAATATTGTATATTTTTATTACATATAAGTTCAGTACTATTTTTCATTTAAAATTATTTAAATAGAATAATCCCAATAATTTTATTCCATGTTTTTGCGGTAGGCTAATTCGAGAGAGAGAAAAAATGATGTCGTCTTTAAGTTAAAATGGTAATGGCAATTAACCTCATTGCAAATACCACTTAAGATAAAATAACACTACTTTAAAAATATATTTTAGTTATAAAATAAACTTAAAATCTAAAAAAAAAAAAAAGCACAGATAAATATAATTTAAAGTTATTTATATATTTTCTATAAATAAACTATGAACTTAGAAACCAGCAGTTGTTTGATGCCTAACTTATCAGAGGTGAAGACAACATTAATATTAACACATTTAAAAAATATTTCATACATCACATATTGATTGGCTGACTGCTTGGAGCTGTTTTTTTTTTTTTTTACAAAATGTTAGGCTTGATATAACTAAAAAAATTTAGAAATCCATTCTGGGATTGTATTCTATATCTTGGATATGTCAACATACCATGAAGATGATGATTGAAACATAATTTTTAGATGAGAATGTTACAATCTCTTTTTAAAACAATGTTTAGGGAAGTATACTGTATTATTTCTTACTGTGTTTATTTGCTTTGCTTGTCCCCACACTAGTGAACAAAACATTTCAATTTAGACCAATTAGTGAATTGGACTGATACTGTTAAATTTCAAAATTTTTTACAAATTGTTTATTTAACATTGCTACTATTATTAAAAATTATGATTTTAAAACATATAAAGATATAAATTATTTTATACGAGTTGTACTATAATTTGTTATTTGTCAAAAAGATGGATTCTGCCCATCAAACATGCAGCTCTCTCTCCAAGTCTTTCTGTTCATTGCTCTGATACTTAAAGACTCAATTATTTGTGATGATACATTGGATTAATTCCATCATCTAGTTTAAGTGTTAAATGTTTTTAGAAAAATTCATACTTTAATTACAATGCAGCTTATTATATAATATTTTAACTTTTGCTATATACTAATTTGAGTATTATTGCAAAGGGTTGAATGTAATTGACAAATATGAATGAGATTAGAATTTAATAATTAATCTGGATGATGGAAATAGTTCAGTATATAATTACAAATAAAATATTCTCATCCCAAATTTTCAACAAACTTACAATTACTGCTTTCATTCAGACCACCCATCAGCTTTTTCTTTTCCTATTTTCTTCTATTTACACTTTGTACACCCTTCCAATCTATTTTTCTTAATTCTTTTGTTTCTAAGTACATATTCATATCCAATTTCTCTTCTGCTTTGTAATCTCAATAAAGAATCTCTTTTGCTTTACTCTTTAATACTTTGCCATTGTTAATCCTATCCTTCCAACTTATCTTTTTCATTTTTCTCCACATCTGCATCAGAAAAGCCATCAATATTTTCATAAGCTTTCTTATAATTACCTAAATCTCTACTTCATACAGTATTAAATTTTATATATAGAGCTCGCAAAATAAAATTCTAAACAAAATATTTAATAAATATTATTTTAAAATTCTTACATTAACAGTTTACAAAATAACTTTCTACTCTTATTAAAAACCCAATTACCAAATACAATTATCATTCTGATATTTTTGTCACTACTTCTATCATTCAGATAAACAACGTACTTCCTAAATATTTAAAAGCAGTGGTCTTTTTCTAAACATTGTGTTCTATTGTCACCCTTAATGTTTATTATTTCCACTTATAAATTCACTAATTTAGACATAATTTTTTTTTTATCTCAGACTTTGTATAATTTTCTTCATTCATAATAACATTTTGTTAAGCTCATTCTTAATATCTGCAAGCATAACCATGGCATCTGAAAATATATGAAATGATATTCCTTATCCAAATTCTAAATCCATCCTTACCAAAACCTCATTCAGATAAAAAAATCATTAAAATAATTATCAAAGAAAACAGATATCTAGTATCTAATGTTTTCCTGTACAGCCATAAAGAGTACTTCATATTCAACTAAAGTTTGGCTTCACTATGTTTATGATACCTTTGTTGTATGGCCACATGGTGGAGCACTACTACATACTTTATGGAAATACATCAACAAACTTATCCCTTTCAGTCAAGCGTTGTTAGCCGAGAGGTCATCGCACCCGCCTTGCAAGCAAATAGTTGGTTGCAGACGGGTGTGGGTTCACGTCCTGGCCGATGCTATGACATATGAAAAAAAAAAAAAACTTATCTCTTTCAATTAAATTCACAATAGAGTCAGAACAAGAACAAAAATTGGCATCTTTAGATGTTCTTGTGAAAAGACTTCTTCACGGCAAAATCAAAACTATAGTTTAAAGAAAACCCATATATACAGGAAAATACTTACCATATACATCCAATCATATCAGAGACACAAAATATGGAGTTATACTATCATTATGGAACAGAGCAAAAGAAGTTTGTTCAGAAACCAGTGATTTGAAAAAAGAAAAGATTTATATAGAATAAACTCTTATAAAAATGGTCATCCATCAGCTGTTATTAAGAAAACCTTAAATAGACAACAAAAAGAAACATTGAAAGAAAAAAACAATTATTGGTACTGCACACATTCCAAAAATAGCACACAAATTAAAAAAAATCTACAATCAGTATAACATCAGAACAGCTTTCCAGAACCATACCACCCTACAAGGAATTCTAACATTGACAAAGCCTAACCTTGAAATGCTGAAAAGCAAAAAATGTATATTGGTGAGAACAGTCACCCTATTAAAATGTTATTGCAAGAACACAAGCAGATGATTAGAGGAGAGAAATAGATGTTTCAAAAGTAATAGACCATGCATGCACTAGTGGACATATGTTCAATTGGGACAATACAAAAATATTGGATAGAGAGAAAAAAGTATAAAATTTCAAAGAAGCTGCTCACATGACAATAGCAAATAACCCCATAAGTTAACCCAATGTGACTATACATAATGTGTGGAAACCACTAATCAACTTTGCTCTTACAAAAAAGTGGAGAAATCAGGAGGAACCACATAAATAAGTATAGAAAATTTTTACTGACTGTTGCCTTTGGTAGGATAGCTCAGTTAATTAGAGCATTATCTTAAAATTCAATATTCAAGAACCTAAGGATCCAGGTTCAATTCCCATGCTAGTAGTGTCACTGTTCAGTCCAGCAACACCTGAAAAAGAAAGAAAAATAATACCTCTTGAAATAGTGTGCATATACTAACCTATGTGTTATTATTAACAGTAGAATGTAATTGAAAAAATTAATTGTTCTAAAGACATTCAATACTTAATATTAGATGATGGAAATAATCCAATTTTATATACAGCTAATACTTAACCTTACATATATCCTTATATCAATCTGTTCTCTAAGTATTTTTTGATTCATGTGCAAATATTCTAATAATGATCTCTCCTTCCAATAAATGAATCTTTTTACAAATATTGCATCTTTTTACAAATATCAAATCAAATATCTATTAAAATCTTTTTCAAAATCCATGAAACAAATATTATCCTTTCTCTTTCTATAAATAAATATTTCAATAATAATAATCACAACTTCGATTGCATTTTTTGTTTTTCTATCCTTTTTAAATACGAATTCCTACTTTACTACAAACTTATCTATTGTAAAATAAATATGTTTATTTAATACTCTCAATAATACCTCAGCTACATCAATTATTAAAGCATTAGCCTTTTTTTTTTTTTTTTACATAAGAATTATAATTGTTGAAATAAAAGAATAGACACAATCCTTTTCATTTCATTTTCACATATTAAATCAAAATTTCCTTTTTCCATTTCTTTCAATTGGTTCAAGCATATCTTCCCCCTCTTTTAATTATTTTCACCTTTAATTTAGCCATAACCAAATTATGATCTCAGTTTATATCAGCATGTGAACCCTTAATATCATTCTTATATCTATCCTGAATCAATATATGATCAATTTGATAAAGTTCTCTATCACTTGGAGCTTTCCATGAATACAATCTTCTAATATGGTTTTTAAAATAAGTGTTTGCAAGCATAAACCTATTCTCCTTACAAAATTGTACAAGCCAGCTATCTCTTTGATTTCTTTTTCCAATACCATAATTTCAAACAATTTTCCCTTCCTTATCTTGTCTTCAAACAGCATTCCCATCACCCAATAGCAATATACATGCATTTTTTCCTTCATGTTGGATATTTTCCTCTATCTTCTCATATATTTAATCAATTTCAATATCATTGTGACTAGTAGTCAGCATATAAACTTGTATGATTACCAAATCCCTATGACTTGAATTTATTCTCATCATTAGCTTATCGTTAATACAATCAACACATTATTCAAAATTTTCTTCCCTACAGCAATGCCAACTCCATTAATTGATCTATCACCACCTGAACAAAATAACTTAACATCTCTGCAGCTCCCCCCACATCTCCCTCACTTCACTTCACTTAATCCTGTAACACCAATATTATTTATATACAACTCTCTTTTCAATTTTTACAATTTCCTAGTTTTTCTCAAAGACCTAACATTCCACATGCCAATTCTCAATATGCCTTCTCTCAATGAATGAAGTTTATGAGGATTTCATAGATTTTTGACCTGAGTAGTCACATGCCTATTCCTACTAGATAAAATACCAAAGTCATTCTTAGCTAAGGTCTCAACACCAAATGTATATTTCTGTAGACATTCCCATAATAAAATCAAGGTAATTATAAGGCAGAGTGTTTTTCTGTTGATTTCTTTGCCCAGCAATAGATTCCATAACAAGCGTAATGCACTAGCTAAATCTCACAAAATGAACTTCAATCTACCACTGCCTCCTCACCCATTATTATCTATAGTGATCTTCCACTGACTTGGAAGAAGTGCTGTTGCTGACCTAACGCCCAGCAAGGTGTTGAATTATTTAATGGTAGGTTATTACACATCACAGGAATTGTGGCATTTTATAAAAGTAAACATGCCACTATCCTCTTCATCACTTCCTGATAGTGAATGTTGTCCCATTGTCAGCAACTGGTTATTTAAAGTACTTTGCTTATTCACAGCTAACTTTCATATCTGAAGATCATTCCCCTATCGGCAATCTATGAATGCTCTGGGTATATATATATTCAAATTCTTTGGATTTTTATCCGTCTCTTTCATTTCAACTTCACCATATTACCATCCACTGGCTTAAACCATCCTCTCCCTATGCATGCATTTCAATAAAAAACCTTTACTCTTCAGCTGATTTAAAAATATCAAACACCTGAATCTTCATATCCATGTTGACAGTGGTTTCTTTTCCTTTTTTATAATATCTGGAATGATGAATAACCATTGCACTTAGTTGGGGGGATGACTTTAATAATTACATGTATTGCTTTCATATTTTATATACGATATAAAATTATTATTGATAAACGCGTAGACGTTTTTTTTTTAATTTCCCCATATAAGAACATTTTTTTAATCCTGGAATCAGGTCAATATTTGGAATTCAACAAATCATTTTTCTGATAGCTGAGAGACAAAAGTCTCTTTAGGATTTCAATGCTTAATATAAGGTTTTGTTCATAGATTTAATAGCAAGTCTGAAATATATGTTGGTTAGATTTTGTAAATAAAATTATTTTAACATACTAAGACATAAAATTAATAGTAAACAAAAATCATGATTAATTAGATGTTTACATTAAAATAATTATATTTGAAAATCAATATAAAATAAAGCTCACTGCATTATAAGCCAAATTCCATCCATCTGGATTCATAGTAGGTAAAATATGAATTCTTGTAGATTGTATCAGTTTGATAATTTCCGGGTTCTTGTTAAGATATTGGTCACATAAATAATCTACTAACTTAAGAAGCATCTCTCTGCCGACTACTTCATTGCCATGCATGTTAGCAACATACTTGAACTCTGGCTCCACTATTAAAACAAAAACAAAAGAATGGATTAAACTCAAAATATGAATTATTCTAGAAAGCAATAAATACATTTCACTTATTATAACTTTGATTTTAGCGCAGTTACTGATATCATATATTTATTTCAGCAAGGAAAAATTACAAATTTATATCATCATCGTTTTAAACCATTATCAATCCACTACAGAATGATTTCTCCAAGTTTAATCCAGCTTCTCTGATCCATAGTTCTCTTTTCTCATCACACCAAACAAATTCTCTTATTTCATCCACCCATCTCACATTTGGTATCTTTCTAGATCTTTTATTGAAATTACATGTGATATGAATGCATAAAATAAGAAAGTTTGCTGCCATAATGTGGAAAAGAGAAACTATGAATTAAATAAACTGGATTAAACTTGGGAGACCGATAGTGGTTGAAAATGGTGATGATATAAATTTGCAATTAAATTATATATATATAAAATAAGAAAAATAGTTTTGCATATGTAAATACATATATATAATTATATATATATATGAATGGATATGTCTGAGCATTTTAAGCGTATGCTTACATCAATTTATAAAATGCATATGTATCTACAGTATATAAATAATTACACTAACAGAAAAAGAAATGCAGAAATTTAAAAAGGCAGAGAGTGTGAGTGTGTATATATGTGTTTATGACAAATTAATAAAAAATACAATTATATATATAATCAGAATGGATTTGAACTCAGACTTTCAAGCTCCCTTATAACTATCTACTCCATCTTATATAACCAATACACATGACCACATACATGTGGAAAAGATAAATGATCTCCAATATGTGTATTTCGTGCTGAACAACCACTCATCAGTTGGTCAGATCATCATCTTTCATATATATGTATAATCAGGGCCTGATCCAATAAGTGCGGGGGCCCGATTGAATTTTTTTTGCGGGGCCCTCTATATACGAAATATTTGAATAAAATGCAAATTCAATATTTCGAAAAATAACTTTTTGTTAATTTTGGTAGTGATGTGGAGCCCCTTCAAGTGCGGGGGGGGCGATTGGGCCCAATTACTCCAATCGCCTTAAATCCAGCCCTGTATATAATCAGTGTTCAGTTTATATTAAGATAGCAAATCTTCAAACTTTAATGGACAAGCTTCAAACTTCTCCACCCTCCAAATATTCAGTCATCCATATCAGTGAAAATCTGATGACCGAAATGCTCAAATCCCTTGTTGATGCCAATTTATTGTCATATCCATGTTGACTTTGTCATTCAGTTATCTTAATATAAACTGAGCACTGATTATATATAACTGGGAGATGACGATCTGGACTAACTTATGAGCACAAAATACGCATATTAGATCCTTTATCTTTTTTACATGTATCTGGCATATGCATCGGCTGTATAAGATGGAGTGAATAGTTGTAAGGAGCTTGAAAGTCTAAATTCAAATCCCTTCTAATTACATTAAGTTCAGTACAGACAATATATTTGTATTTAAATATTTATATATGTATATGAAATAATTATGTATTATCATTTACAGCTCTGAAAAAAGTTGCTAGATAATAAAAATTGTAATAAAAATAAGATAACAACAAACGTATTTTTTAAAAAAAAGAAGTGTAAATAAGAAAGATTGTGATATAGTAATTATTTTGTTTCTTATTTTTTGAAATGTACTGAGTATAGCTTCTTTTAGCACTTATCTTTATTTGCACTTTATATTAGTCATCTGATAGTGTTTATATTTCCTGCAACTATGTCTTGCGTTGTTAGCCGAGAGGTATCGCAGCCGCCATGCAAGCAAGTAGTTGGTTGCAGACGGTTGTGGGTTCGCGTCCCGGCCGATGCTATGACATACGGAAAAAAAACAAAACAGCGCATTATCAGTAAAATCTAAATAAATTAAGTAATCTTTATTTTTTCAATCATTCTTTCTGATTCTCATTACAATATAATGGCCATGGACATAATATAAAAAGTTTTAAAGAGATGGAATCAATTCTGCTACACATCCATACAGCAGTATAAAAAAACTCTCAAGATATAGTAGATGATTGTAGGCTGAGTGAATTTTTTAAAATTACATCATGTTATGAGCAAACATATATATATAGCCTATCTATAGAGCTAGCCATCCAATATTAATTAGCTCAGAAATTTGTATGTAGCTATCGTTAAACAGAAAATTATTAAAAAGGGAGAACTATTAATATTTATTTTATCAATTTTGAAAAAAAAAGCGTGCACTGGAAAAATATTATAAAATCTCATGGTATAAGAATTAGAAGTTATTATAACAGTGGATTGATCTTTTATAGAATAAAAATTGTAAATAACAAACAACTTTTTTTCTCTTTGATTTAATATTGGACTATATTACTTGCTAAAGGGATATTTTTTTTTTTGAAGGTTAGAATCAATATCACAGTATCAGATTTTCTGATGATTGATAATATTTATAAATAATATTAAATAAAACTAATGAAATTTTGCAACAACTGGGATAAAAACAATTGCAACTAAAACAATAAAAATTATGTGAATAGAATAAAATTTTAAGAAAAGACAATGAGTAAGATGTTACAAAGTCGATTATTTCTTTTAAATATATGGAAAGATGATTAAATGATAATGAAAGTAGATATAAAGAAATACAAATGAATCGTAACAGATATACTTTTATTAAGAATAAAATACTATTATCTGACCATTTGAAGTTAGATTTAAGATTGTTAAATCTTTGAATGTTGTTTTTGTGTAATTAGAAAAACGAAAAAGATTGGAGACTTTAAGGAGTATTGAAAATTGTAACTTGAAAATATAAGATTTAAAATATTAAATGTCAAAAAAGTGCATTAAAAATGTGATATTTCAAGAAAATAAGGAAAGGTAATAGGAATAGGATTGGTCATGTATTTAAAAGCAATAAAATTAGGAAAATTATGTCCAAATGAGTTTTGGAGAGTGAAAAAAAAACTTTTTTTTTTATAATCAATTATTATTGGAAATAAAAGATACATTATTTTTTTAAAAAATGAGATCATATTTAAAATACATTTTTTGATTAATTTTTGGTAAACTTTGGAAAATTCATGCAACAAGATTTTATTTAAGAACCATATTAAGATAATCCCATCCTAGAGTAATTAATCAATTTTTTTTTTCTCATAAAATCATACTTTTATGTAAGGAAGTACAATATTATGACTAGAAAAAGTTGATCCTGCATGAAAAGTTTCTTTTGCTCGTAATCCCTTTCTCCCTCATTATATATAATTCTGTTTTATCTTTTTAGTAATAATTTTTTTAATATTAATTTTACATTTTTTGCACTTATTCTAATATAAAAAGCTGGTTATATTTAAGTAAAAGAGATAATTTATATATTGTTACTTTATTTACACTCTCTATAGAAATGTATAGGCTTTTATATAGTGTTTGATGAAAAATCAACTAAATTATTGAAGAACATGTGATTCTGACTATCAAACTTGATATTATCAGCTGCTAACATTAAGGTAACTGCAAATTTCTATAGAGAGTATAAATAAAATGTTAATATATGTGTTTAATTAACATATATATAAAGGGTGAATAAATATGAAAGAAGCACCAGAAAATTAAAAAGGAAGCTTCTTGTACATCCATGGTGATATTTTATCAAAAATTTATGAGCCAATTACTACAACTATACTTAGGGTTAATCATAAAAGCAATTTAGACCTTGCCCTAAGATCAACAAGTTGATAATCTTTTCCAGAATAAATGAAAAAAAACCCATAATTCTACTGTATTACACTTACAATCATGGTACTTTTAATATAGATCTTGGTGTGATGAAACTCGATCTTTAATCTAAACCTAACCTTAACCCAGTATGGCTGTGATATTTCACAGCAGATCTAATACTAAAGTACCCAAACAACTAATAACCGAGTTTATCGAGATATTGTAAAAGTGCAAAATATTATTCGCTTAAAAAAAGTTAGTGTTTAGATATTAAATAGATGATAATCATAGGATAATTTATTCTACAATTACTTGTTTAATGTATTATTCCATATTGGTTAATTTTGTAAATTCAGATGTCAATCCAATAACTCTGCAAGTAAAATTAAAAATAGTTCTATCACTTGTTGTACTAGGTTTTTTTTTGAGATTTTTAAAAACATTGGAAAATCAACATTTAACAGAAATATAAATACAATTCAATAGTAAATCCATGTACTGAAAAGTATTAATTATTCCTTTAAATATTGCTTAAAAAAATCTCAGAACATAAAACAAGTAAAAAATAATTATCAGAGACCAGCTATGACAAATAAATATTATTCAAAAGAACAAAAATTGAATTTAGAAAAACTTGCTGCAAATTTAATAATTTTTATTAGTCATTCAAAAGACTAGAGATTATCCACTTAATGAATAATATTTCTGTAGTGTAATTTCCTCTACATCACATTCATGCTATCTACTTTTAACACCTTATGATGGGGTGTAATCATAAACATATGCTAAAAGACATGTGGAAAAGATGATGGTCCCAAGATGCACATTTCATGCTGAACCAGCACTCATCAGTTAGCCCAGAACACAAACTCTTACACATATTTTTATCATTGTTCAATATATATACAGATAGCTAATTACTACAGTTTAATTGATAAGTGTCAAACTTACTGCCACCACAACTTTGACACAAACCACTTAGTGGAAGTATAGTAATAATTTTTACTAGTCATTCATTAAACTAGAGATTATCCACTTAAATAATATTTTTGTAGTGTATTTTCCATAACATCACATTCATGCAAAGTAAGAACTGTTTTTGATCTGCTTTTAACATCTTGTGGTGTGATGTAATCATAAACATATGAAGAAAGATGAATGATTCCTCAAGATTAACCAGCCCTTATCAGTTGGCTGAGATCACAATCTCTTGCATATACCTTTATCATTGTACAAATAGCCAATTGTTGCAAATTTGTTATTACAAGGGGCACTAATTAATTATTATCTTTTTCACTTGTTTTTCCAGATTTAAAAAAATATATTTACTATAGACACAATATATATATTTTTCATTTATTCATTTTCTTGAATTTAAGAATGCAGCCCATCTAAAGGTAAATACTATATCAGATCAATACCTATTGATGAACCAACTTTTAATATTCTGTAATCAGACGTATAAAAACAATAAGTCAAAAACTATTAAGCTATTAAATTATCAGCAATTAAACTGACCCCATTCATTTCTGAAATTTATTATAACTTAACAAAAGCACTCGCTTTTATATTCCTTCTATTAAATCAGTCAACTATCAGCACTTAGATGATAATTAATAAGAAATATAACATATATAAAAATATATAAATTATAATTCAACTGCCTCCCAAAGAAATATAGGTCGTTTTACATGTAAAATGTACTATTACACAAAGCAATATATAAAACCCAGTTTAAAACTAGTAGTTTTTTGTCACTCACTTAGGGGAGGTTAAATAAAAAAATACCACTCACTTAATACTTATAATTTTTTATTGAATGTATTTAATTACTATATAAATTTATTAATCAGATTCATAATGAAGTATATGTGAAAAAAGACATTGTTTTCTATTTTCATAGAAGACATCTTTGATGAACACATTGAAATGTGTTACTTTCAGATGATAAGCTGTTTGATAACTGAAGTTTATTTTAAAATTTGTTCTTAACTCCTAATAATGCTAGAAATCCAACTTCACACATGCATGAAGTGTTAGAAAGAAGCAACACTCTTAAAGCTGTGTTTGAGTGTCTTGGATATGTGCTTTGAACAGTCAAAACCATATCAATTCTTTTACAATTGAAATTCATTTTCAGCAAGTATTTTCAAGAAATCAATTAAGATTTCATATGCCTTCTTGATATATCACTAGTATTTTTTTCACATTTTTTCATTAAAATAATAACAAAACTTTTCTTCAGTGAGAACAATGTTCAAATATTAAGTCACTACTAAATTGGTTTTTAATATTCCCCCTCACCATAAATAAAGTTTTTTGGGTAAAACCTCAAATTTTATCATGAACCACAAATATAAGAACTCCATCTATTCCTTGTAAGTGCAAATTTAGTTCATTTAATTTCAAAAATATATCAGTAAAATAAGAGAGCTTCAGAACAAATTTCTTATCATGCAAAAGATTTTATGTAATCACTTTGACAATCCAGAAACATTGCAATTTCTTCATGAAGTTCAACAAATCTAATTACCACTCTACCTCTGGGCAGAAAATGTATTTAAGTATAAAAAAGCTTGATAGTAATGTTTTGTTTTTTACTCTTGATGACATTTGTGATTTTCAAGGCATTATTTAAAATATTTTTCAAGTTGTCTGATATAGTTTTAGATACCATTACTTTGATTCCAATGCATAATACCATATCATTATTTCATTGCATTTTGTCTCTGCATCAATCATGCATATGTCAACACAATTCATTCAATGCAATTTCATTGATTTTATATATGTCAAGAATTCTGAAAATTTCCCCAATACTTTGAATAATTGATTCATAAAATAGTATATCTTTATGCACCTCAATGTTCCATATAAAAGGGTAAGAACTATCAATTGGGAAAAACTTTGTGCAACTGTTAAATCATGAATTTGCTAAGACAAAAATTTACTTTAATTCTATTAATAAGCTGATTTTCTACCTTCTTGATTATTTCATCGATTCTGAGTGTAAAAATATTATTGAAAAATGGAAATAATTAAACTTTTTTTAAGTTCTTGCCACCAAATATAATTCAAACAATATTTTTTTATTGCTTGGAGCACTATGATTTGCCAAATGATGTGAGACTTACTAAACTATGCAACCCACAAATGAAAGAGGTCTGAGACATGCATAGTTTGATAATTAATACTGGTAAAGTGAAAAAGAATATTCTTTTAAAAATATTCAATTCCTTTAATTTGCTTTCAAAATTTTTTAACAAAGTGGCTTCATTTTTTAAATCCATATGCCTTGCTGCAATATGTCAAATTAATTTGTTTGGACACATTTGCATATGCAAAAATTTCCTAACAGATAACACACTATATAATCACGGGTCTGCTTTGGATCCATTTCACATAATTCTGAATTTTAAGTAGTCAGAATCATATTTTCTAATTACTTTTCATTGATTTGTTAACTGAAAACTTACTAAAGAATATTGTCACAATTTTTTATGTGATTGTTCATTTCATTTGTGATAGATATTATCTTTTTTAGTTTCCTTTTCTTTTCAAGGATTTAAACTTTTCTAGTACCCTTATCAAATACTCATTTCTATAACAAATATTAACAAATGAGAGAAACATTTATTATTTACATAATTGGTTGATTATTAAATTTTAAAAAAAATTAACATTTTATTTATGATTAAACAACTGCAATTACAACTATTTTGCATCAGGATGCGAGCTATTTTAAACAGGGGCAAGGTGAAGCTATATTACGTACATCATGATCTTGGTCTAATTGTTTATTTACCTACATTTTAAAACTATATGCAATAATAAAGTTTAATTGTTGCTGAGATTTAATTGATAAACAATTTAAAATTAATTTGATATATGGATTTATATTCCAATATTTAATTAAAGTGACTTTGAATTGATCCAATGATTCTTGATAAGAAAATTCTCCTGATGAATACCTAAACTATTCTCATATTTAATGCAACCTACCCCAAATCAACCCACGATCCACCAATGGTTTACAATCCACACTTTGGGAATCGATATGCTTTAAATTAAAAAATTTTAAATATATATTTTCTTTGCACTTTTTTTATATACTAAAACAATACATGCTTGTCTGTCTTCTTGTCTGTTTGTCTATTGATTTATGTAATGGTAAAAATACATAAAATTGTCTGTCTCTGATTAGATGTTAATTTCTTTAACAAAATTTAAAGTGTGTGAAATGCGAGTACACTACTATCTGATTGATGAATTATGTAATAGTATTTTATGCTACTTTACTAATGATTATGATGGATTTTTTTGGCTTCCTATGTTGAATTTTAACTTAGGCGACAGCATAAACAGTATTATTTCACTAATAGAAGATAAAGGTTTAATTTCTTTTTTATCTTAAATGTTACAGCTAAACATTGATCAGCACAATTATGACCAAGCATGAAGCCAGCCAGCCGCATACCTATTCAATACTGTATTCTGTAATTCCAAATTATATGACTATAATGATTTTTAAGAAAGCAGAAAAGAAAAAAATGCCAAGATTTTACATAACAAAATATAAAAAATAGTAATATTCGAATAATTTAAATTCATAAAATATTTAATAGCAAAATCATATAAAATTTAATATAACAATATGAAGGAACAAACCAAATAATTATCTAACTACTTAAAAATTAATGCTATTGTGATCTAAACTATGCCTCATTATAGAATCATAAGAAAGCATAATTTATATCCTTCTTACCTTAGCCTTAAAATGGCTTGATTAATGAATCTTAAAGCTAGTGTTAATTACAAACAAATTTTGGCAATTATTATAAACTTTATAAATAAATAAATGAGAAATAAAATGCATAATTTGGTTTAATTTAATTAAAAATTCTAACTCACATACAATTAACAAATAAATGATTAACTGAATAAGAAGTTTCACAATGATTTGTTTTAAATATAAATATTTATTCTTCAAGGAACTGTCTTTGATTTTGTTATAGTTCTTAGTGTAAAAATATCAGGCTTTTGTTCTTGCAGATTTCCTTTTAGAAAATATTTAACATGAAAATTATTTAGTGGATTTTATATGAATATTCTTACTGTAATTTAATCATTTATCTTATAGAACACTCTGGATTTGAAATAGTATTTAAGCATCCTTGAAACTAAAGCTATGCTGACAGTGGTTTTCTCTATGATCACTTCCAATTACATTACAATTCTTATATTTGTTGTAAAAGAAAAAAAGGTTGCATTAATAATTGTTAAAAATCTAATTTCAAAAGCAAACAGTAAAAAGCTGTTAGCTTCAGCTTTGCCCTCTTCCCCCATGTAATTTGATAAAAAAAGATAAGTACACATTTTGTAATTACCACTGTAGTTAATATATATTACTTATAACTTCTATCTTTTAAAACTTTTCTCAGAACAATGCAATTCTAAATAAAAAAATAAAAATTGTACATAACAAAAACTTGGTTTAATACTTAACGGCATGATATGCTAATATGCTTTCAACTAATTGGTAGTCATATTCATAGCAATTGGTATGACCACTATTCATATGAATATGTTTACCAGTTAGCTGAAAACATGCTTAGCATCCCAGGCTGTTAGAGTATTAAACCAGGCATTTCTTTATATACAGTTTGTATATATTTATTTTGAATTAGTATATATTAATATTTTAATATTAAATATACAAATTTTTTTCTTCTCATGTGTCATAGCATCAGCTGGGAAGCAAACCCGCTAACCTGGGACACAGTTGTTGCTGACCTCTCGACCACCAATGTTTGACAAATATACGATTTTAATTATATATTTTGCATTTTTTTATAGTTTAAAAGTATTTAAATGTAAGCATTCTTTACATTATTAATACAAAAGACAAGCAAATATTCAAAACTTTTATTTTACTTGAAAATATCCTAAAATATATTTTTCACATACTGTTTTAATTTAGGAAAATATAAGTAATACAGTTACAATAAAAAAATGCATTTTAAAAATAAAAACAAATAAACTGAAAAATTAGTAATGTTAATTTTCAAAAGCTGTCAAAAATGCTTTATTTCAAGAGGGTATTTTAAAGCTGACATAGTAGTAATAAATATAAGTAGAAAATACTAGAATAATTTATAGATAGGGATAATGAGCTTAACATAAAAATTATTTATTTCTGTGATTTATTGATAGATACTTAAAAATTAATCATTGCTACATTTTTCTTATCCTTTTCTGACAATATCTGCCCCCAAACCATGATTTATGATTCAATAGTTATAAGCTCTAAAGATTCTAAGTTTCACCAATAGATGAAGACCCTTAACTATAGCTGTGTCTCTTTTATCAACTCTTAAAGTTATTCAAGAATTTACTATTTTCTAAAAATTGTTTTTGAATAATCAGTATATTTTAATTATCAAAACCATCACATGATCACCATTTCATTGTTTTAATTATCTTGATCTGATTTTCAATTATAAGAAACATGATTTGATAAACATATTTAATTAACTTTCCATACTCTGATAAATAAATAAAATGGAAAAATATATTTACCAATTAAAAAAAAAGTAATTAAAATATGTAAGTATTTTAATTATAACATGAAATAAATAATTGAACAAAGAAATATATTCCTAAAGAATATATTATATATATACAAATACATTTATTCAGCACAACTTTTTAAATATTTGTATCATTTTATTATTCTGAATATCTTTCACTTTATATATAAGTAGCAATGAAGATATGATCATCATCATCTCTGAAGATTCTGTCTCAATATATAATCCATTTTTTAAATATTAAACATTTAATAAGTTAATTGAGAAATTAAAAAATAACCAATCGATCAATATAATTTAATGATAACACCAAATTATTGCCTCAAAAGATTGTGTGCTAGCTTCTTATGCAGAAAGGAGCAGATTCAATAAAATACAATTTTTATAGAAAAGATTCTTATACTGTTTCAAATATTTTATATATCTATTGCTGTCAAAAATTATATAATTGTATTATAACATAATGTTTCGAGTATAGAAAACTTAAAAAAAAAAGATTTTTTTCTCTTTGTAAAATGTAGATGTGGAATTCTGCATGTGTTTTGAAAATATATATCTTAATTATATAATTATGTGATTATTATAAAAAAAAAAAAAGTAATAAAGTTGACTAAATCCTGAAAGAAAATATAAATTTTAAAATATTTTAGAGTTTATATTTTTCTCTTAAAAAAATACGAAAAGATAGAAACATAAGAGTAAACAATGTTTAAACATCTGTTTTCTTTAATATAGTCTGATTTCATAATTTTGAAAAGCACTCCATTCACTAATTATATGGTATTGCAATATCAGTGTTGACATCTGTGAGATCTTAAGTTGATTATAAAATAATAAAAAACACATGCTTAAAATATACAAAAAAATTAATGTTTATATACAAATGATTCTTTTTTAAAGTGCATGTTTTATATACAAACTGTTTGGGAAGATAAAGACACATTAATTTCATAATATATATATATATATATTAAACAATGATAAACAACATTAGCAAACATCTCTACCATTTCTCAAGACTTATAATATTACTTCCCTAATTCCTCTTTAATTAGTTTATAAATATAAACAACTGAAACTGCATTCACCTAAGTTTATATATAACATTGGACTATAATCTTTTTCTCTTCACCATTTATTTTACTTACACTCATTTCTTTAATGTATGTTAATAAATAACATACTTGTAAAAGAAATGAGTGTCTCTAAATAAATATATTTACATTTTAATTAAAAAGTAAAATTTTTTAGTTTAATTTCGGGCTGGTTTGAAAACATAATAAATCTCGTCCTAATAATCATTTTATTTATTTTTTAATATTTATTTATTATTTTAGAGTGTTTATCATATAATACTTTTAAAGAAATCAAGTTGCTATTCATTAGATTCACAAGCCCAATCCATAGAAGACTTAACTTTTACATTAATATGCTCTTTAGCAGTAATTCCCAGTCTTTTTTCGCTTGTATACTTTTTGGAACATCATTCACATACATTTATATGTTGTAGCTGTACATAAATAATCCAATAATGTAATTAATATGTTATAATAAATAATAAAAGTCATATACAACAGCTACATAAATATATATTAATACAAATTGTACATAAAAAGCTTTTTTTTTTTTGGCACATGGGTTTCAAATGTTAATCTACTATTTTAATATTAACCAATTATTGTGGATAGAATATCATCTAATGTTCTATAATGAAAGTAAAATAACAACAATAATTAAATAAAATATCAGTAATATAGAATAAAGCCTTCATACAAAGATCTAATATAACTTCAAAGAATTGACTATATAACATAACAACATACAGAATAAATAATACATTTTACAACTTTATATATATATTTTACTGATGTTTTATTTTGTAATTGTTGTTATTTTACTTCCATTATAGAACAAAAGATAGTGTTCTATCTGAAATAATTGGTTTATGTTAAAATAGAAGATTAACATTTGAAAAGGCATGAAACTATGGCCAAAAAGGCTTTATATATAATTATTATTAATATATATATATAGCTGTTGTGTGCTTAATTTTATTACGAGAGATCTCTACAAATCTTGCGCATGTATTAAGGTTAATATTACGTGCTGACATTGTGCTTAACAAGAATTAATATTTATAGCTGTTGTATACGATTCTTATTATTTATTATAATTTATATAAAAGAATACATCATCAGATTTTTAATGAGATGGATGGCTGAAGAGTTGTGGGGTGGAATGGAATGAGGCCTGTCCATTAAAGTATGAAGATTGGCTATCTTAATATAAGCTGAGTATTGATTGTATATATGTGTGGATATGATAATCTGGACCAACTGACGAGTGCTGATTTAGCATGAAATAAGAATATTGGTGATTATTTATCTTTTTGACATGTGTGTAATCAAGTGTGTCAGCAGTATGAGATAGCATAGAAAGTTGAGGATCATGTGAAAGTCTGAGTTCAAACCCCCTTTATATTACATATTGGAGTGCAGGTATGAAAAAGCATTTACTGTAGAAAAAATTAAAGGATTTAATTAATTTCCAGTTTTGATAATGTATATGATGGAATAATTAACCTTAAATGATGCTCACAGACCTAACATGTTCACTTATATGTGCATTAGTATCCAAAGTCAGCACATGAATGTTTATAGAAGAAAATGAAAGCTAGCTGAAACCTTTTAAGAGCAAACCGCTCACCATGTACACTGCAATGGCATATTCATAACACAGTGCTTAGCTAGGAAGGAATCCCATATATTTCACCAAAATGTCAAAAAATCCAAGTATCGGGGGGGGGGGGGAGACTTTTTTTGAGATGAAATAATGAAGGAAAGCTTGTTCCGACAATCATCATAACATTTAATTTTACACATTTTGAATTTTTTTAAATCAATAATATTAGTAGTACTGTACTTCCATAAATATATATATAAAATGCAAATTGCCTTTAAAACAATTACTTTAAACCAATGCTGATTGTTTATGGAAATAAGAGAGAATATTAATTTTAAAAAAATATTTATATACAATAAATAAGTGAAAAGAAATAAGTTAAAGATCACAAAGTTTAATATTCAAATTTAAAGAATAATTGTATAATTTTTTGAGAATAATAAAGCAATTAATTGTATTAACATCTAGATTTAAAAAAACTTTGAGAAAGTGAAAATTAATGATTTAAAGTAATAGCAACTTTTGATTTATATTTTGACTTACTTTGATGAGGATATATGCTTTTTTCCATCATTATTTTTTTTTGTCCATACTGTTCAAAATGCCCTGGTTTGTAACCTTAGAAACACATGCACTTCAGATTGGAATTTGCTGTTCTATAGTATACATTAATCAAGCAGGAAAATATACCAAAAGGTCTTATGTTCTTGCCAACATATTTTTAGTACCTTAAAAGAGCTTCCTTAAATAAAAAAATTTGTACTGCCTTTACATTATGTCAATAAGGACTCCAGATCTCATTTCCATATAATAAATAATAGCTCTCTATATAACTAAATTAAATAGAGTAAGGTATATTTCCATCATGAAATATCCTATCTTTATATTTGTTAAATAGAGTAGCAATACAATGAAGTTTTTGTTCATTTCAACACCAAGGTTATTTCTATTTACATGGATAAAAATCTTATTTCTATTCTTTATTAAATAGTAATTCATGAAAAATATTTAATTTAACAGATACAATTTTCTGGACAAGTTTAAAATACTATTTTCAGAATATCAAGAAAATAGCTATTCTTTCACATTCTCATGCCTATATAAAATAGCTTTATGAGTTTCAATCCATTTAACAACTTAGGTTTGAAGTGAAAGGAGAGCTATTTTTACTTCAACAATAAACCCCAACAAAAGAGCTATTATAGATAATGGAGAAAACTTATTAAGCCTCACAGAAATTATCAATTAGTAATAATGATAGTTTCCTGGAAACTTAAAAACAAAGTATATTTGTCTTTTAAAAAACCATTAAGGTATTTAAATTGATTCATATTCTTTGTTAAAAATCATCCAAGCTGAAACTTGCTGAAATTTTTTTTTTTTTTTATCACTGATAAAGAACTTAAAAATTTTTGAACCATTAGTTACCAAAAAACATTCTATAAATCATTTTACAAAGTATTATAATCATAAATATATTATAAACTTAGAAACCAAAAAGAACTAATTTTTATTTTTGCTTTTAAATAATTCAAATTAATAAACTCAACTTTTAGATAAAGATCACATCTTGATAATTACTTAATGAAGCCACCTATGAAAAATCATTGTCTTAAAAATTAAAAATAAAACTGGGGTTAGTATATATCCTTGTTTACATCAGTTTTTATTTCAAAAGCCTGATTATTTTCTTGAAACATTTTACAGAAATTCTATAATGCAAATAAACTTTGATGTATAATCAATTAATTTCCCACAAAAGACATAAATCTGTTTAAATGAAATTTAATACCTTGACTTAATTAATAAGAAGTATTTACATGTAAAACACAAAAGCATGACTGAAGTGTTTTTTGATTATCTAAAAGTGCATCGAGTCTTTATCACCAATCATCCATGACAAAGAAAATATACTCAACCAATTCTTTGAAATTATTTTTGTTGTAATAGACAATAGTGATATTCCACAATAACTATTGCAGTTTTTTTAACTATCTTTTTTAATGAAGGATGGAGTGGATTGAAGCCTGTCCATTAAAGTATGAAGATTGGCTATCTTAATATAAATCTGAGAACTTATTGTACATATGTGTAGAGATGATAATCTGGACCAACTGACAAGTGCTGATTTAGCACGAATATATATATTGGTGATTATTTATCATTTAGACATATGTGTGGTTAAATGTATCGGTAGTATGAGATAGTGTGGAGAGTTGAGGGTCGTGTGAAAGTCTAAGCTCAAAATACCCCACATATTACATTGTTTGTACAGGTATATATATATAGCCTGTATGTTAGATATTATATGAAGTGAATTAAAAAAATATATTCTTAAGATTAAATGACAAAACTTTCTGGATCTACATATTCCTAAAAATAAAGCTGCTTCAGCCATTTTTCCATGCCAAATGATGATGCATTAGTTTGGAATATCATTGACATATAAAAAAATATCATTCTCAGGTTTAATAGGATTATGTAAGTGTTTTTTAGATTGATGTTACTTTTTGGAATATATGTAAAAAAGATTAAAGTAACCATAAATTGTGAATGATATTTCAATTGTTTTAATCTCCAATTATTTTAAGTCTTTTCAACAGTTTTTCAACTTCTGCTTTTAATCTCTACATTGCATGCATATACAGCTATGTTCAATTTATTATTTTTCCAAGTGTCCACAATACACTCCTTAAAAAATTCCATGCTTTAATAACATGATGATCTCAATTGTACTCTCTATGGTACTTAAGGGATTTATACAGTTTAATTGCCTCATATTATGGTTATCAAATTACATTCAATTTGTTAATTCCTTCATTAGGACAGTTCAGGTAATTTTATCGATGCAAATATCTTTCTTGGTCACACAACCCCGCTTAACGTAACTAATTTGAATAATAAGGAGAGAACCAGTTATAATTTGTTTGAAAAGGCACCAAAACTCTATATGTGAGTCCACTGGCTTACCCCATTATTCTGTTAATTACTAGCGTAAATATACTTAAAATGACCTAAGGATCATATTTTCAAATACAGCATCGGCAATTTATTTACTCAGATTCTAATGATTGAAAATGGCTTTAGACTATTAATAATTAACAACTAAATACCAATGTAAGTTATATACAAATTTATTAATTCACAATGGAAATTTATAATATTATTAAAATAAAATATAAGAGAAAATAAATTGTGGTTAAGAACTACTGATAAGATTTTGATTTTAATTAATACAGCTCACTACAATGTTTTGTCGCACTTAGAGTTCGAGAGAGTGAGTTATCACTTCCAAAGTTTCTTACCAGTAAGTTTAAATGTTAACTTATCATACTGTATAGTTTGCCATGCATGGATTTATCTAGTGGGGATCTGCTGTTCAATATTCTTGTAGCTTGTAGGTAATCTAGGGTTCCCAGTTCAGTTAGATGGCTTCGCTCGGGGTATAGAGAGCAACACCGGCAAATGAACTACTCACACATCTTAATATGATTTAACATACTAGTGAGAGTAGTTTTGTATAATTCCCATGGATTCTCCAACAACTAAACTTTTTATCTTACACTGCTTCACTTTAGGAATGAAGATTCAATAATGTTGCAAGGTATATTTTTCCTTTTATAGTCTATCTTTTTTTTTAACCTCTGTGCATCTCTGGTTTACACCTGCTAATACAGAATTAGTAATTTTTGTCTTCAAACTCATTCTTTTCCTTTGGCTGGCCATCTTTGTTGTATGTTTTTTCTCTTTTGTTATGTACTGCTAATTGCTTTGTAATAAGAATTTGTTTTCTTATCTTAACCAAAATAGTTTCTCTCTCAAAAAAAAAAATGTATACAATACAGATTGTCTAAAATAATAAATTAGATATTTAAAAAAAATTCTACTTGAGAATTTAGTAATTTAATTTTTAAACTGCCAATGCAAGTTGTACTAATCCAATACAGTACAATACCTCCACGTTCAATGACAAGAATAAAATGTTATCTAACATTTTCATTCTTCAATCTCAGTTGTCTTATATGTTGTTTTATACATCCAAGGTCTTCAGAGTTTAAATCTGACCCATTTATCCTCTAAGACTATCTGTCAGGCTAACTTGTTTTATACTGCCTTAAAGCCCGCATGTTCCCTTTCTCCCCCCTTTCATTCATGAGAGTCAATGCATTTGGACCATTCTTCCTAACTATCTGATATAATTCCTCTTATAAATTCTGAAACTTTTTACATATACCCTTCTTGGTTTGGCTAATGGGGTTTACTCTGACCCATACCTTGTCTCTCTTTGTGGACTGTCAGATCTCTGTCTACTCTTATGCCAGCCACATGCCTCATTTTCAATGCTGCCTTCCTCTGATCCATATCTATCAATATATTCAGGAATTGTTGGTAACTTAGCCTTGTAGAGCCTCAGTATGGGTTGATGGAACTGTAACTGAATAGGTGCAAACCCTGTAAATTCATTCTTGGTCCAGTTGATATAATTCACCACCTGTGGTAACTGTTTCACCCACTCTTTATGGTTTGAAGATGTATACCTAAAAAGCTGTCCCAATTTGCTCATCACCTATTCACAAGGGTTTGACTGGGGGTTTCGGATGGCCAACAATATGTGCCCCATTTTCACTACCCATTCCCTACATTCATTGGCTATGTAAGGAGTCCCATGGTCATATAAGACTGCCCTTGGTTTGCCTACTTTAGTAGGTATTGTGTTTCTAATATCCGGATAGCATTTTTTGCATTAGCCTATATTATGGGGTAAGCAAACCCCCATTTTGAAAAAAAAATCATAGACCACTAATATGTATTTCATTTTCTGGAACCTAGGTAGCAGCTCATAAAAATCAATAGCTACTAAGTCATTTGTTTTTTTGGGAGGGGGAAAATTATGGGGTTTAATGTACCTATGTATGATTTGTTGGTGGTCTTTGTTTTCTGGTACACTTCACATCCTTTCAACATTTTGGTTATTTGACATCTGATGTTTGGCCAGTAAAACCATGTTTTTAACAGCCTTTCTATTTTGTGGATCCCATAATGGCCATATAAACAGTGAGTATACATAGTTAATCTACCTTGAAGGTTCTTGGGCACTACCATCCCCCACATTCCCTTCTTTATGTCTGTCAAGTACCACAACACTCCTTGGTCAAACAGTACCTTCTACCATCTTTTTCAGAGCAATGTTCCCTTGCCCTCTCTTTACTTTCTTCTCTCTAAATTTTCTATAATCATCTTGTATCTGGGGTCTTGTTTCTGCTTATCACCTAAGTGGTTAAGTTCATCTTCCACAGATGCATCAATTTCCATTCTTACTGCTGCTACTCATGTCTTCCATCTGCAAATGTCCTGTGGACTGCAGATCTGGATTTCAGTTTAAAGTGTCTGCCACTACATTCTCTGTCACTTTACAATATTCTACAGGATAGTTTAATTCTTCAAGAAAAAGGCTCCAATGAATTAACACTACTATTTGACAGATAACTGTGATTAAGGAATTTCAGACTTTTGTGATTGGTTCTGACTACCACCTCCAACCCTATCAGAAATTGTCAAAATCTCTGGAATGCATATACCATGGCCAATGCTTCCTTTTCTGTTACAGAATAATTAACTACCAGTCCCCTTAAGGGTCTGATAATGAAGTATATTACTCCTTGACTATCATCTTCCTGCATTTGCATCAACATTGCACCAAGCCCATATCCACTGCTGTTGACCTGTACTATCACCATGGTCAATGATTCCTTTTATGTTACAGAATAATTAACTTCCAGACCCCTTAAGGGTTTGCTAATGAAGTATATTACCTCTTGACTACCATCTTCCTGCATTTGCATCAACATCATACCAAGCCCATATCCGCTGCTGTCCTGTACTATGTCTTTTTTAAAATCAGGGTATATCAACCTTACCTAGCTCAAAAATGTCTCTTTGATGCCTTCAAATATTACATTATGTTTGACGGCCCATTCCCATGGTATGTTTTTCGATAATAGTTGCAGCAAAGGCTCCATATCTGCTGCAAAGTTCTGGTATAATTTATTATAAAAATTACATAGTCCTAAGAAGGACCTAACAGGTCTCACTGACTTAGGGACTTGACCAGGAAGTCCCTGATGGCTTGTATTTTATCAGGATGATGGTTAATTCCTGTTTTGCTAATCAAATGTCCTAAAAACTTGACTTCTGCTATGGCTATACAACTTGTCTTTGCATTTTTGTAAAAACATTTCCAAATGTTTTAAATGCTCTCTTGGGTTTTTAGATGCAATTATGACATCCATATAAATGGTAACTAAACTCTTTATTTCAGGGATAGTACTCTATCCAGGCACTTCAACAACCCTGCTCCAGTTTCTTAAACCAAACAGCATTCTATTAAACTGATGATATGCCATTATATCTAAAAGCTGTATATTGGTGCCCTAATCTGCCAAAAACTGGCCATCAAATCTAATGATGAAAAAATTCCTTTATTGCAAAACCTATTCAATAATTCATTCATGGTCATGCCAGGTGATCCTATTTAGCTGTCTAGCATCTAAGCATAACCTTACCGATCCATCCTTTTTTGCTCCAGTTTCTTAAACCAAACAGCATTCTATTAAACTGATGATATGCCATTATATCTGAAAGCTGTATATTGGTGGTTCTCTGGGAGTAGTTTAATCTGCCAAAAAATGGCCATCAAATCTAATGTTGAAAAAATTTCTTTATTGCAAAACCTGTTCAATAATTTATTCATTGGTGGAGGCACATTTTGGTCAGGCCAGGTGATTCTATTTAGCTGTCAAGCATCTAAGCATAACTTTACTGATCCATCCTTTTTTGCTCCAGTTTCTTAAACCAAACAGCATTCTATTAAACTGATGATATGCCATTATATTTGAAAGCTGTATATTGGTGGTCCTCTGGGTGTAGTTTAATCTGCCAAAAACTGGCCATCAGATCTAATGTTGAAAAACTTTCTTTAGCGTGAAACCTGTTCAATAATTCATTCATCAGTGGATGGTCAGGCCCATCTTTTTCTTCAATATTATTAAAGAATTGTTATACAGTGATGACCCCTTCATTATAATCCCCCATTTTTCCATCTGTTCGATATTGGTGAGGTACTGAGTAAGATCATGCCCGATACAATGTGCCATTGATAATCTTAATTCAGCGTTTATATCCCTTAATTATCCCTGGTCTATCCAAAAAATTTTCATTATACCCCTCTAATACTTTCTTCACTGCCATTTCCCACCCCCAATATCTGTTTTCTCCTTGTACCACCCTTCTGCTTGTGCCCTCTCTGTCTTACTTTGTATACTACATACTTCTTTTGGAAATGTTCTTTCATTTGATTTAAACTCTATTACTTCTCCTTCACATGTGATACTGCCCTCTTTATAGTTAATCAAAGACCCTGTTTTATCCATAAACTCTGACTCTAATATTACATCATATACGAGTCAATATCAGAAAAACATGTTGTATATCTCTCTTTTCCACCCTTATTTGTACCTACACTTGTTTCATCTCTAGTTGTGCCTTTTTATTATTGGACAATGTTACTAGGGTCTTCCTCACTGGTAGAGTTCGAACATCATGGATTTTTGCATCATGCATGGATATACAATATCAGACATGACTGATAATTAACTACCAGAGTCAAACAACACATGACCCATATTATAATTTTGGGGCATTCTTGGGACACAAATTTATGGTCTCATTATCCCATTCACAAATCAGATTGTCTACTCTTTTCCTTTCTATTGCCATGGCTTTAATATTTTACCCCTCTCAACTTCATAGATCTATTTTCAATTTTTATATCTTCCTAATTCATATATTTTGCTTGGTTTTTTTAATTATTTATACTTCACTAACACCTTTGCTGGCATCCTCCCCCTGTTCTCCTTCTGAGCTACTTTATTTGCCATCATTTTGCCTACCTTTTCTCCTACCTACATATGCAATTTTTTTTTCTTTTTGAAACACTTTTTTTAAAAAAAAAAATTCTATTTTTTTATGCTTATCTCAGGAATGGTTATTATCAAAACCTTGAGTTGGTGGTCATTGTATACAGGTTAATTGCCTCGTATTATGGTGATCAAATTACATTAGATTTGTTAATTCCCTCACTATGACATTTCAAATAATTTTGTCAATGCAATTTTCTTTCCTGGTCATACAACCCCACTTAACATAATTAACTTGAATAATAGAGGGAGAACCAGTTTTAATTTGTTTGAAAAGGCACCAGAACTCTATATGCAAGTCCACTGACCTACCCCCCTATTCTGTCAATTACTATCATTAAGTTGCTTGGAATGACTAGAGGATTGTATTTTCAAGTACAGCATCAGCAATTTATTTATTCAGATTCTAATGATTGAGTTTAAATACCAATGTAAGTTATACAAATTTATTAATTCACAATGGAATATTTATATTATTAAGAGAATAAAATATGAGAAAATAAATTGTGGTTAGAAACAACTGATAAAATTTAGATTTTAATTAATATGGCTCAGTACATTTTGTCGCACTTAAGGGTTCGAGAGAGTGATCACTTCTAATTTGTAGAACAAAGTTTCTTACCAGTAACTTTAAATGTTCATGTATCAGAGTATATAGTTTGCCATGCATGGATTTATCTTGGTGGGGATCCATTGTTCAATATTCTTGTAGCTTGTAGATAGTCTAGGGTTCCCGGTTCAGTTAGGAGATGGCTTCATTCAGAGTATTTCATAACATCAAGTAGAGAGCAACACTGTCAAATGAACTTCTACTCACACATCTTAATATGATTTAATATACTAGTGAGAGTAGTTTTGTATAATTCCCATTTATTCTCCAACAACTAAACTTTTTATCTTGCACTGCTTGACTTTAGGAATGAAACTCTCAATAATGATACAAAGTATGTTTTTCCTTTTAGTCTTATCTTCTTTTTTTTTTTAGCCTCTGCGCATCTCTGGTTAACACTTATTAACTTATACAAAATTTGATATGATTTTGTCTTCAAAATCATTCTTTTATCTTTTTTTGGGTGACCAGTGTTAATTATCGAAGAAATGTTGTTGTATGTCTTTTCTTTATGTTATATACTGCTAACTGCTTCATAATAAGAATTTTTCTTCATCGTAACCAAAATAGTTTTATAGTCTCTTTTCATTCATTTTTTTTATTCTTTCTCAAAAAAAAAAAATGTATACAACACACATCTAAAATAATCAATTAGATATTTCAAAAAAGAAAAAAATTCTACTCGAGAATTTAGTAATTTAATTCCTAAATTTCCAATGTGAGTTGTATTAATCCAATACAGTACATAATAATAATAAAGACAAAAATTTTTTTAATATTAAATGCTTTTACTAACTGCACACTAAAAAGAAATAAGATAAGTATTTCTTCAACCATCATTGGAGTTTTTAGATTTAACTCTAAATAAAAGCATGGGAGGGGGAAGATGAGATATTAATTAAGTCAATCTCTTGTTATAAAAGATAGGGATTCCTTAATTAATTTCTGGAGAACTCATGCTTTTATTTCAGGTTAAATGTAAAAACTCCAATTGTGATTGAAGAAACAATTATTTTATTTCTTTTTAGTGCACAGTCAATAAACATTTAATATAATAATTTTTTTATCTTTATTATTTTTAAGTTTTTAGTATTGGCACAGTAAATGAAAATGTAAAACTATATTGTATTTTAAACTGACTGGATACTTATAGTTAATATTTATATATATATAATGTTAGTAAAAATCAGTCGTCACATGACCTATACAGCTTGTATTACCAATATGTAATATATAAAGAGCCTGCTAATAGCTCTAAACAAGCTTATTTATTTTATTTTTTATGATAAATGCTACAAGAGAATATACCTGAAGCCTTTATAATATTTAAAGTAATAGCGTATTATCGGAGCCTGACTTCTGATCTAATAATTTTTATCGCACAAAAGAACTGCATACAAAAATATTAAGAAGAAACATAAATCGCATAACTTCAAAATCACATTAAATAAATATGCATAAAATGAGACCCAGGTGTATATTAAACCTCGATTTTAAAATTTCATTCTAACTTGAAAAAGATTAAAAGTTAACAAATAAACAAACCGATTTTCCAACTTCAATAAAAGCATGTGAAAATACAAATTGGCAATTTCATTGTTTTAAATTAAACACAGATAATAGAAGTTTCTATAGAATGAATATCAAATAATTGGAAAAGAATAAATTTTAGCTTTTGATTGACCTAATCTATGATCTGCCTGACAAATTGTATTTATAAGTCCTCCTATAATATGAACTTCTATTGCATTTTGACTCCTAATTATAATTTATTTCATTGGTTGCCATTCATTTGTTTTGATTTCCTTTATAAGATTTTTTTCTGTTTAAATAAAATATTTGTGGTAATTAATTCACATGTGAAAATCAACAACAGTATATTAGTTTGAGTTTAAAGAATCAATATCTCTACTTTCAGTAACTTTAACCATTTTATTATTCCTATTAACATATGCTTAGTAAACTTAGATTTAAAGTTTATTGTTTTCATAAACATGTGCATTAAAATCTCTAAGAAAAAATATTATTTTTTTTTAATAGTATTGATATAATAAATAATAATCAAATAATTTATTTCTCAGGAGTTCACAAGAAATGGAAACATTAGAAATGAAAAAATGAGACCACAAACTGATGAAGCTTGAGACCCAGAGTCTATCATTCTATCACAAAGTTTGAGAGACAAACAATATATATTTACTTAAGACTGGAAATTCCATAATGGTAATAAATTTATATAATAAATGTACAGTACCCGTTATAAAATATTATATATATATATAACAAATAAATAAATAAATTTTAACGGTAAATACAATATTATAATTTAAATTACTTTTGTAGCGCTTTTGATTATGTGGTAATCCTCATCAGCTTTAACTGAATTTCAAATTTTTTAAACTTAATGTTACATAACATTAATTTTAAAAAATTTGAAATTTAGTTAAAGCTGACGAGGATTACGACGTAATCGAAAGTGCTACAAAAAAAATTTAAACTGTAATATTGTATTTACTGTTAAAATTTATTTATTTATTTGTTATATATATATAATATTTTATAACGGGTACTGTATTTTTCAATATACATATGAATTTATGTATGTGCATGTAAAAATACTCATACAGAGTTGAAATATAAAATTTAATAATATTTATTGTACCAAGCATACTTTTGACGCCTTCATGTCGCATTCATAATCAGCCTGTATGAGTATTTTTCATATTAATAATTTAGAATGGCACAGTATAGAAATGTAATTATATATTTATATATATATATGGTAAAAGCATAAAAGAAGAATGCAGCATGTGCATTGTGATAACTGTTTATCTATCCATTTTGGTATACCAAATCTACTACAATAAATGAGATGACCTTAAGTATGTGGGTGCACAGAAATTTAACAATTGCACACATATCTTTAGAGAAAAGAAATTTATATTGGGGTGTCATTTCAAGGCAACTAATCAGTAAGCCTGCATATGCATCAATACATCATACATACCAGTTTCAGAACTCAATTAGTAGAAACATTAATTTCTTCAGCTTAGGAAAACCCAAAGTCCATATATTATTTAAACATAGAGTCATTAATCAAGTATATAGAAAGATTATTGAAAGATGGGAAAATTTATATAAAGAGTGTAGATAAATCATTTTATTTTTATATAGCGCGATGTTTATAAACTGTAATATTTAAACAGCATTAAGCTGTTGCATATGCACTTTGAAGATTTACTATAAATGAATGAATACTAACACTTCAAACCAAGACTTTATCATGGGTTTGAAGTGTTAGTATTCATTCATTTATAGTAAATCTTCAAAGCGCATGTGCAACAGGATAAAGAGTGTAGGTAAATAATGTTAGTATTATTATTATCATCTATTTATGTGGCATTTAATTAATTAATCACATATTTAAAAGTTTCCTTAATTGCAAGGTTAGTTAAATAGAATTCAAAATTTATCAGAAAAATATTAATTTCCCCAGCTTAGAAAAACTACAAGGTCCATATATTATTTAATTGTATCATTAATCACATATATAGAAGGAATATTGCAAATGAAAAAATTTATATAAGAGTGTATATAAATATTACTGTTACTACCTGTTTATGTGGATTTTAATTAATTATTCATACATTTAAAGATTTCCTTAAAAAGCAGCATTAGTTAAAATGAGTTAGTTAAAAAATATTGCTTTAATAATATTAACTTAATACAAAGGAGGCTTTTGTTAAGTTGCAACTAAATTTGTGTTTAAGCTAATTCATGTTCAACTTTGCATAGTTAATAGAAATTGGGTGACTATGTTTGTTGGAGTCTCAATTGATTTTCCAGGCTACTGATGATATCAAGTCTGAAATACTGAAATATGTCTAGCAAGAAATTAATTAGTTGAATTTTTCATTGCTTGAAATATCAGAAAAATCCTACAGATGTAGATAAATAATGTTAGCATTATTACATATAAATATATATCCTTGTCAAGCGTTGGTGGCCTAGTGGTTAGGCATAGCTGGCGGGCCTGGGTTCGCTTCCCGGTTAAAGCATTTGACATATGAAAATATATATATATCCTTGACTAGCAATTAAAACAAAGATGGAAAAATATTCAAACCTTAACTATTAAGTAGTTGAAAAACTTACTGAGTAATACCTTCTCTTTCTCGAGTCCTTTATAGGAAGCTATTAAAAAATTCTTTACCCTGTAATTTATTCATATTTTTAATATACATATATATATATATGAAGTGGGTGCTTCAACATGCATTCCTAGTGAAAGGGGTTGGCCTGATTTCTGTATGGATAGGTAATTGTAATATGGTAAAGCTAAGTAGGAAGATTCATTGATAAAAATAAAAACCTTGGGGGGAGAGAAAGTGTGTGTGTGTGTCCTGTGCTCAAAATAGAATTTTAATATATTAATAATTTTGGTGCTTGTTTTATAGATTAATATTTTACATAAATTCAGAGAATAATATTTTTTTAAAATTAATAAACATTTATAACTTATATAAAAAAAGGCAGAATGATTTTTAAAATAACCAATCACGTCTATTCAATAATAATATAACATATGGAATGACCTATTATTAAAAGTTATCATGGATTCGTCATACCTTAGTGTACATAATTTAAAATACAAAAAAAAATAGTAAAGATGTTAATATCTGGAAATATTTTTCTTTGTAAATAAAATTTAAAAAAATACTGTAGCAAAAATGTAACATTCTATTGAATATTTATTGCATTGCTTTAAGCATATTTTTTCTTTATTAAAAAAAAAAAGCTTTTTTTCCCTTCTAATTGATTCAACTGCTTATAGATTAAGTTTGTACAGACAACCAATATATAAATAAACTTTAAAGTATTAAGTTTATTGTTAAAACTAAACATTCTTTTCAGCTGTAATCTAACTATGTTGAATATAATATTGTACTTCTTCTTTTTTTTTCCATTTTGAATTCAATTTTTGACTGCTTTCATGTATTTACATTATTTACCTATCTAAGCTCAGGCATTATTAGCTGTATTATCTAATTAATACATAGAGTTTAAAAGTTATAAGTGATTATTTAATAACCTGTTTAATAACATTTATTTAAACTTTTTTAAATTAATAATTTCACTCTTTGTAGTCAAGTTGCAATATTTGGTGTCTAAATAAACATATTAAACTATATATAAAGGTACATTTACATCTTTATTGTTTAAAGGAGGTTGCCTGGACAACAGATTGAGCTGGTTGACAGTTGTTGATATTGGTATTGTTTATTGTTTAAGTGTTAATTGCTTTTATGTATTTAAATTTATATTCACGATAATATTTTTAATTATTGAATTAAACAATCAAATTTTCTAGTTGTTTTTTTTTTAGAGTGATGAATTTCACTTTCTATTTTAACAGCTTTGATTAAATAGAAAAATAGATGGTGCATTCCTGTTTTAATTAAGTTGTTTATATTTTATACATATGTGAAAAAGTAAACAGCTTATAAATAACCCATTGCAAGGTAATGACTTCTCCAAAAATGCCTCATAGAGAAGCACTGAGAAAATATTACTCACCAGGTCTAAAAATTTATGGATGGTAAGAGTTTAAACATTGTTCCGGTTTTCTTTATTTCTAGTTACTCATTTATAGACCAATATTGGATGGTTAATTAGATTGGCTATGGTTCAGATATTTAAAAGACAAAATTTTAAGGCTGATTAAAATCTTTTTTTTTTTTCAAGTTTTACAAAATTCAGCATGCTACCCATACACCACAACATAAATAGTAATATTTTTGCAATGTTGAGAAAGTTAAACTCATCAGATATTCCAGTTCACTTTGAAAAGACTATAATTGAAAAACGGCCGGGAAGTACGGTATAAAGAACTTGACCTGTCATTTTAAGATTGGATCCTTTCATAACACAGTTTTTTACCACTGGGACTGCACATGGACTTTTCAATAATCTATGAAAATTCACAACAAAAAATATAGAATGTATCTATAAGATGTGAAGACAAGATCGTACACAAATTTAAAAGATTTCCGATCTCAAAAACTGTTTCTACAACTATAATATCAAATCAAATTAAAAAAATTCAAAAGTTATGAAAACAAAATTTATCATTAAGAATTATTAAATTGATTTGAAAAAGGACATGAATATTAAGAGATAAGTTATCTAAAAATCATTGGAACATAAGAAATCCATTTATTATATATAAAAAAAACTCGTCCAAACAAATTGTCAGAAATGCAATACATAAATTTTAGGTAATAAGTAAATAATAATTAGTTTAAAAAATTAGTCTGAGAATTTACTAAGATGCTGAACTTTTTTTTTCTACTAATATAATGTAGTTTTGATATTAATTTTTAAAATCACACAGATAAAAAATTTAAACATCAAACTAATTTAAATTATTTTAAAATAGTCTTATTATTAAGATTAAAGCTCTAAAATATATTTTTTTATTAATATAATCTCTTTTGGTTTTTCCTACCAGTAATAATGCTAATTACATAATATAAAGCTGTTATAATAGAATTTGACAATTTTATTAATCATTAAAATAATAAATATTTACACACAAACATATATAGTGGAAATATATTCAATGAAGATAAACTAAAACTTATAAATAATTTTAAATTATTAACAGACTTTAATGATAGCTCAGACTTGAAGAATTTAATAAGCGATATTCTACCAAAAAAAAGTTATAATAATATAAGCAAATATAACTATGAATTAATAAGAAAAGCTACAGAAGGGAGGAAAAGTTTCAAAAGTATAAAATATCATTTTGAGATTTAAAAATTTGTTTTAGAAATAAAAAGAAAAAATGTCACAATTATTAAAACAAGGATTATCTCATGAAATATGGCAGAAATTTTTTACAAACAATTATAAAGTAATTCTAAATGATATTTGATTCTCTTTTCTTTACTTATTGCAATTATTACAAACTCATTATAATTGAGTATTAAGTAAAAGTAATAGTTAATATTCAAAACTTTTATACTGTTCTGAACATGCTTTCAGCTAACCACTGCCAGAATCATAGTGTTTATATTACTTTAAGCATATCATGCCCTTAAAGCAAGGGTCCCCAACCATATGCACGTGGGCACCATGGCGCCCGCAGACCATTTTATGTGTGCCCGCCGCTATCCGAACACGATATAAAATTATTTATCTGATACAAATAAATTTAATTTTTAAAATTTCTTATATATTATTGTATTATATTGTAATCAAATTGTAAGGCATACTATACTTTTACAGCGTAAAAATATAAACGTTAATTATATGTTAAAATTTTATTTTTGAAATAAATATTTTTTTGTACATTATGTGTATTATTAACAATATCCAACTATAAATTTACAATGAAAAAATAAATGTTGCTCGCTACCTGGTTGAAAAAATAAATGGTGCCCGCCACCTAGCAGGTATTATAGAATGTGCTCTTAAGTACAAAAAGGTTGGGGACCCCTGCCTTAGAGCAATATAAAAGTTTTGAATATTAACTGTTTGCTGTGATATTACTAACAGTTAGTGCATATACTAACCTGTTTGCTGTGATATTATTAACATATGTTTGCTGTGATATTACTAACAGTTGGTGCATATACTAACCTGTTTGCTGTGATATTACTAACAGTTGAATGCATTTGGAATATTTAACTAAAAAATTAAACTTTTCTAAAGACATTCAACACACATATTAGATGATGGAAATAGTCCAATATAAAAATACAGCTAGAACACCATCATCACAAACCTTCAGAAAAACATTGATTATAATGAGTTTATAATAATTAAAAAAATATAAAGTAATAAAGAACAAGAAAATAAAGTAGTTTTTACAATTATGACATCTTTTACAATTCAAAGAATTTTTAAAAAAGAAATGTTATGCTATTAAATGTATAAAGAATAAAAAAGCTTTAGAAAATCATAAATTATCTTTAAAAAAAAAACCAAATAAAAAATAGAAAAATTCTCAACAAATATTTAAATGAAAAAAATTGAAAAAAATGCAAAAATAAAATTGATATCTAAAAAAATGAAAAAGAAAATATTAGAAATTTTACAGCCATACAAAATCTTTACTAAGATCTTTATAACTTGCTACAGATAATTTTGGATTGAATTTAATAACAAAGAATCTGAATTTAAAAAGAGTTATAAGTACACTAGATCATATAGAAGTATGAGAGAAATTATAGAAATGACCATTTGGATTGGAATTGTATATTATGAAAAAAATATTTGACTCTAAGCATTTCTGCAGAAATAAAAAGCTTTGAATATCACACTCAGTGTATGGCAAAATTTTGAAATATATTTATTAAAACATAACATGAGTATTCAACAAAGTGATTCCACATCTCCAAATCTTTTTATATGAATTTTATGAGAATTATTTTGAGGATTAAAATGGAAAGTTAACAGAATAAAAACAAATGTAGATTGCTTTAATCTTCTAGATTTTGAAGATATGATTATTTTTGTGTAAATGTTTCAGAATTCAAAAAAATATTATAAAAACAAGAAAATACAAGTAATGGCTTATCAAAAAGAAGTAATAATTGATAGTAATAAATTAGAAGTTAGCAATTAACACCACATGATCACCATTTCTTATGCTTGCTCTTAACTGTTATTAAAACAGGCAAAACTCTCTATACGTATTGCCACTCAGTGTAAACTAGAGTAATCGATGGATGCCAGAAGGCTTATGCATAAAATCCAAGGCTCCTCACTGATGAAGGGCACAAGCTAAAAACTAGTCTGAGGATATTGGATGAGTAGGCACTAGATGGGGATTTTATGCACAAGCCTTCTGGCATCCATTGATTACTCTAGCTTGCACTGAGTGGCAATACATATAGAGAGTTTGGCCTGTTTTAAGTTAACAATTTGCAAATAACTTTATCAGACTATAAATATAAATAAAAAAATAATTATATAATTAAACTTGCAAAAAGTGCTTTTGAGAGATTTTATTTAATATTTAAAAAAAAAAAAGTCTTAGTATTAGAAAAAGTTATTAAATTTGTTTTAGCAGTGCTTGTTAATAATTTCAATCATAAGTAAATAATTTTTACTGTTAATTAAATATGTTATGTTTAGGAATATAAATACTTCATGGAACAATCATGTCACATTACTAAGACAATTTGCAAGCAGATTCTTAAGAACTATTTTAGATAAACTTGCAAATATGTTTACCTTTTGTATATACATGCCAATCCATTTTGTCTAATATTTCCCTTTATCAGACAAATTGGAATGGCATTGATATATGAAAGGGTGAACATATTTGCAAGTTTATTTAAAATTGCTGTTTAGAATCTGCTTGCAATTTATCTTAGTAAAGTATTATATTTGGATGTGATTCTTCCACAAAGTATTTATACTGATGCTTATGTATGGTTCTAAGACGTGTACTTACTAGAACAATTCAGACTTCAGATCACACAACAATGTATAGAAAGTTATATTTTGGAGTAGCAAAAAGATATTGATAGCTAATTACATGAATGAGAAATCAGATACTTACTGATATCACTAAAAGAATTATGGAGTTGAAATGGGAATGAAATGAATTCATTGCTAGTGATGAACAGTTAAAATCATAAACTTAATCCCAAGAGTTTATAAAAGACATAGAAAGAGATTAAACATGAAATGGATAGATAAGGAATACTGCTAGAATTATATATAAAAGAGAAGTTATGAAAGAACTGGATTACAGTGGAGAAACTTTAATTTTATAGTTAATCAATAATGGTTGAAAACATGATGTACAATTGTAAAAACCAAATAGTTTCTTCTAAATATGCATTTTTAGAAATGTGTGCGCTGGTAAACACATTATTTAATAAAAACTGTTTTTATATGTATAAAAATGTATTTTGATAATATTAGATTCAATATTTTATAGTAAATATAGAATATTGTTATACATTTAATGTATGATAAACATAATTTAAATGGTTGTCCGCTTTCAATTTTTATACTGTAAATTAACTAATGATGAAGTAACTCTAGTTTATTCTAAAAACAGAAATTTGTGTTAAATGTGCTTGGTGATTTTATTAATAAATATTGAAGTTTAGGTTTATTATTTTTAAAGCAAAAAAGAAAAAAGAAGCAAATTTAAATTAACTTTCGCTATATGATTATACTGCAATTAGATTTTTGCAAACTTAAAAAAGAAAAAAAAAGAATTCTAATTATTAAATAAAGAACAGAAACACTAAGTTAATAACTTTTAACAACGAATTTCACATGCACAAGTAATTATTTTCAAGTACCGAGTCAATACTTTCATAAATATAAAACGATACTTTTTAACTTCCTAACATAAATTAAATGCACCAATGACGACAAATAATCTGAAACCGGGTGTGTTTGAATTAAATTTAGTCTTAAACAATAACCGTATTATAAAAGTCAAAGAGATAATAGCAAATATATATATATTATTATGATAAATGATAAAATAGTAAAATTTATAATTTTTTAAAAAAAACCCCACAATTTATAATAAGGATTTAAATAGATTGCAAAAAATTATATTAAAAACGGAGTAGCTGAGCTTTGATGTTAGTTATAAGTTAACTTATTTTCACACATATTATCAACAGCAACAAACACTCATAAACAAAAATAATTAATCCAAGAATAAATAATTAAAAAGAGAAATCACCATCATCATAAACTAGATATGAGTTTTGTGATGATTATTCAAATTAATCTGTGAACACAAATACATCATATATAGAACATGCAGATTCATTATTCTATTTATTTGATACTGTGTTTTGCTGCTGTCTTTTAACTTCCTCAGCTAACTTTTTTTTCTAAAATACCTGAATGCAAATTGCAGCTCCTCAATGCATTCTTAACCATATCTTCCCAATAAAAACAATCAATATCGCATGTATTTAAAATGCTTTTGAGATAATTTTTAGAATGTAAATGAGGTCTATCACTTCTATGAAAACAGTTTTATAGGAAGCCATACATTATTCATTAATTTCATATGTCTAGTCCAATGATGATATAATTTTTACAATAATGGTTTCTACAGTCTCACATCCAGCAAGTTGAAAAATGTATTGACTACTTTTGTGATTTTGTCATTGTATTTTTAAAATTTTATTGAGTATCTTAAATTAAACTTTTCTAATGCCTTTATATCACACCAGAAGAATATCCAATTCCTACTTCCATACAATTAAGTAGGTAAATAACAGCTCTACATATATATATAAATTAATTGCAATAGTTATTTCCCTGCCATGAAATACCATATTTTTTAATTTGGCAAAGCAGCAACAGTGCATTGGAGCAAACATCTAAGCCAATCTTTGTACTTATAAAATTACCACGGTATTGATAACCATTCAAGCTAAAAATGGTCGAGGACTTTTCCCTATCACTGGCTGATAAAGAACTTGCATTTTTTTGAACATGAATTAATAAACCAAAGTCTTTGTATGTTGCACTCAAAACATTGAAAACATTTCATAACCATCTAAGTTAAAAGTGGCTCAGAACTTTTTTTCATTAGACCCTAATAAAGAGCTTAAAAATCAGTCATTACACATTGCATTCAAAACATTAAGAACATTCAGTAAATTGTTTTATGAACAAATAAAAATAGCATAATCATTAGCATAATGTAAATCCAGAATCCAATTCAAATTAAAAATTGCACTATCAAACTTACATCTCATTTTAATCCCTGTTTCATTAAACTGCTATAAATAGTTCCAAAAAAACTATTATCATAAAAATCAAAAACAATGTTGGAGCAAATACATATCCTTGTTTTAACACATGTTTTCATTTCAAATGCCTCAGTTTTTCCAATTGTAATAATAACATTTTCTCCCATTCCATCACAAGAAAGCTATATAATATGAATGAAGTTTCATAAACAATTAATTAATTTCAAACAATGCTATAGACTTGTTCAATTAATTGTGTCAATCCTTTGATCAAATCAATACAAGCAATATATAACTCACTATTTTTTTTTGACAATTTTCTTGCACTTATCTGGCAACAAAAACATATCATTAATGCTTTTTTGTTTTTTTAAAACCATACTAAACTTCAAATAGCCATTCATCTATGACTGGATGTAATCTATTCAACAAAATTCTTAAAAGTATCATTGCTGTAATGAATAATAATGGCATTCTTGTGGTAATTAGTATGACATTGTCTATTTCCTTTTATCTTTAAAAATTGGAACAATAGAAATATCCTTAAGATTAGGCACAACAACTTCATGGGCTCATATATTCCTTTAAAAAATCCCAATATCCTTCAAGCTAACATATCACTACTATATTTTAAAACTTCATGATATTTTATCAAGAGCTGCAAACTTTCTATTTTTAAAACTACAATAAGAACTGTTTTAACTTCACTAAGCTGGATATTTTTAGATAAAATAAATCAATTAAAAGTCATCATCTCAATTCCTGCATCATTATTCAAAAGATAAAAGATATTCCATCCACGTATTTGAAATATCATTGTCATCATATAAGAGTATGATATTGCTAGACTTAATAGGATTGTGATAATATTTACCAGATCCATATGTTACTTTCAGTACATAAAAAAAAAACCTACAGTGACCACTGCCAATCTTGATTTTTTGTCTTCAAATTTTTATATTTATAGTGAAGCTCCACATTAAATCTATTATTTTGCCAAGCATAAAACATGTTTACTCTTAATCAAGTCACTAATAACATCACTGTCAAAAAGCCAATCATGATTCTTCTTTTTAGTGAAGCAAGATTAGATTTACTTTATCCACAACTCACTCATTAAAAGAATTCCCATCCTCCAATAATGTGGCAATCTTGAAGATCCAAATTATACATTTTTGTGTTTAATAGCTGCCATGGATAATAAATACTTCTAAAGAATGGACATCAATTTTCTTGCAAATATGATTGAAATAATATCTATTTTTTAAAGTAACTATCATTTTGATCTTGGAATTATATTAATCTATAATCTTCCCAACAATCTGTATTTGTAGGCATTCACATAATATGAACTTTTTTTGTATTCTGACTCCTAAGTATAAGATAATCCATTAATGTTTATTCTTTTGAATATAGATGCATCTATATTTCATTATAGTAATTTTTCTTCCTAAAGAATATATAGGGTATATGAGCACAGACTTTCACCCAACCAACCATTCTCCCCTCCATCTCATATCACTGATACCCTTGAACACACATATGTCAAAAATATAAATAATCACCAATATATGTATTTCATGCTAAACCAGCAATCATCAGTTGGTCCAGATTATCATCTCTACACATATATGTTATAAGTGCTCAGATATATATTAAGATAGCCAACCTTCATACTTTAAAAGACAGGCTTGAATTCATTCCACACTCCAACTTTTCAACTGTTCATCCAATTAAAAATCTGATGATGGAATGCTCAAAGACTACCCTGAGGCCAAGATTTGCATCACACCCATGTTGACCTAAAGTCAATCTGATCTCTCAGGTACAGGACATAATCCATTTAATACATATACAAGGGATGGGCAGACATCTCTACTATGTAATAACTGAAATACAGGCTTATTATATATCTCTATCTATATATATAATATATAGGGTATATGAGCACAGACTTTCACCCAACCCACCACTCTCCACTCCATCTCATATCACTAATACTCTTGAACACACATATGTTGAAAAGATAAATAATCACCAATATATCATGCTAAACCAGCAATCCTTAGTTGGTTCAGATTATCATCTCTACACATATATGCTATAAGTACTCAGATATATATTAAGATAGCCAATCTTCATACTTTAAAGGACAGGCTTCGATCCACTCCACCTTCCAACTCTTCAACTGTCCATCCAATTGAAAATCTGATGATGGAATGCTCAAAGGCCACCATGAGGCCGAGATTCTCATCATACCCATGAAAGTCAATCCATGTGGGGGTTAAAAATTCAATGATAGCAGATCATTTAAATTCAGTGTACTAATAAGGATACTTCCAACTAACTTTGGCTAAAATATTATATTTGTACCATCATGTACATTAAAGTCTTCAAGAAAAAAAATTTAATCTGATAATGGTGTTTCTGTAATAATGCTATTCAGCAGTGAACAAAAGCTTTCTTTTTCTGAATTCTTCAAATTTAATATTGGTTTTTAAAATAAATACAAATAGCACTGTACAACCAAGTTTGAACATCATTATCATGTATATGTATTTATATCACTATTATCTCATTTGTTTTGTTTAATAATTACATAGCATTAAATAACAATACTTGAAGATTTCTTCAATGCTCCGTATTGTATAATGCAATGGTGTACTCTGAAGTCAAGTTTATGGATCATGATTTCAGTCAACACTTCCCAGTATTCACACATTTTATGAGCACCTGCATAACCATCACACTCAATTAATTTTTATTTCATCTTGTTTTTCATAAATTCATGCAAGAGTATTCTTCATAACAAAAAATTGCTATTGTTTACATATATTAACCATAAACCCATATTTTGAACATCCTAGAGTTTCAACATATAATTTGACCTACCACTTCTATAAATTTGAAATTATTTCATAAATTATATATTTTGTGAACTAGAAACATCTCAAATATTTTCTGATTACTGCATTGTATATTAGTTTCTAATTTATATAGCTGAGGTGTTTTTTTTTAAAAAAAAAAACATCTTAGAATATTAATTTGTAAAACAGGCAAAACTCACTATATATATTATTGTCACACACAGCAAGCTAGAGTAATCAATGGATGCCAGAAGGCTTGTGCATAAAATCCCCATCTAGTGCCTACTCATCCAATATCCCCAGACTAGTTTCTGGCTTAGGGCCTTCATCAGAAACTAGTCTGGGGATATTGGATGAGTAGGCACTAGATGGGGATTTTATGCACAAGTCTTCTGGCATCCATTGATTACTCTAGCTTTCTGTGTGTGGCAATATATATAGTGAGTTTTGCCTGTTTTAACAACAGTTATACACAAACATAAGAGGAGGTAGTCATGTGATGTTTATTGGCTTAATATTAATTTGGGTGATCACAACTCAATCTGAAATCTTTACCCTCACAGTTTTTATTTTTAACCAAAATGAAATTCCAGCATCCAGGAACTGATATATATCTGCAGACATTAAATGCACTGCTTAAATTTTAATAAAATAGATGTTTATTATTGAGTGTAAATGATCTAAGCAGTTGTAGAGTCATGTGACCTTTTATAATTTAATAATTTTAATAAGCCTATAAATAAATTGTTGTTATATATATAACACTGACAATATAAACTTATTCATGGATCAAATAAGACCAGATATCCATAATAATTTGTAAGACAAATTCTTGGGGCAGATGAAAGTAGCCATTTTTGGCTTGATCAATAGATTGCCATTGATATGAGAAAGTGGGTGTTGTTTGTAAGTTTGTTAACAAATGATTCTTTAGAAATCTAACTTGTGAATGATTGTAATAATGTATTTGGATTTAAATGATCCATGAATAATTTATATATTACATAAAACGTTCAAATAATAGGCATTGTGATATAGAATGATTTTCAATTATATTGATTATAAGTATTAATGTATTTCGAAGGTTTGCAAAGTAAATGTATTAGAGAATGAACTTAATGAATTATTATTGTATTGTACTTACACATAGACATAAGCAGTTTTAGATGCATAAATCATGAATATTATTTTAGAATATTAAAATTATTCTAACTTAAGATGTTTAATTTTTTAAAAAAAAAAATTCAAAATCGGCAACAAAAAAAAAAAACACAATAAAACGTTACTTTATCACAAATCTAATTTGAAAATTTATATTTTCACTTTTTTATAAATAAAAAAACACTCACTTAAAATTATAAAAATGTGTTACAAAAGTATTAAAGTGTTTGAAGTAATAGTGAATACATCGCAAGTACATTTTTGATTTTATAAAATTCCATTCGAATCGGAAAAAAACAAAAAACAAGTGATCCTGCGTTTCTGAAAAATAATTAAATTTTAAGTAAAAAAATTATGCTGCTTATATATATGTATATATTTTATGCACACATTTCAATTCATTTTGGATCATTATTACATTTTGTTTGAATTTCATTTTTTTTTTTTTTAATGCAATCTATTTTACTAAAACCCATTGAATCATTACAATGAGAAAGGAAGATAATGTGCATAATGATAAAAATGACTGATAATTATATGCTAGTCATTATTTTAAAAAGCCATCTTCCTCTTTTATTTATGTAACGCTCTGTTTTAAGCAGGCATTTTTTATTTTATTTATTAAAATAGTTGGAAAAAAATCCTGAAAAGTATCATCCTATGCTGGCATTGCTAAATATTTTCAGTACTTTAGTATTAGAACTGCTGTAAAATATTGCAGTGGTACTGGGTTAAGTTTAGGGTTGACATTGAGTTTCATCACAGCAGGTTTAATACTAAAGTACATATTTTCTTGTGCAAGGAAAACAAATAACATTCTGTTAAATGAAACACACACACTGGGATAAAATAATTAAGATATCAAATTTCTAATCTAATTATAAAAAGAATAAGGACTATAACTAATCCAGTTATCATTTCTGTTTGTTATCATCAGATTCCAAACATCAACAGTGGATATCATTTTACAGAGAATACAAACATATAACCAAAATCAATTCTGATTTTAAAAAAAGTACAATATTACATTAAAATTTAAATGTTGACATTTTTTTAGTCTGTGCTAAGAAACAGATAAACAAAATGTTAATATAATTTAAATTTAAATAAATAAATAAAGTCAGAGAAAGACTTAGTTCAAAAATAACTCTTATGATAATTTCATACCAATTTTTTTCAATAATTGTATTGAAAAAGTTATATCATTTTAAAATCATATCTATTCAAAAACATCATCAATGAAAAAATCACCCTATTACAATGATTTCAAATGGCAAGACAAAAATTAGTTATAGACAGTCCTTTACTTACATATATCCAAACTTATATAAACAATTCCAAGCATAGAAAGTACAAAAAAAGTGATATACAATAGAATGCTCTTGATCCAAAAATCCATTATACAAAAACTACTATTATCCAAACAAATTTCAAAGATAATTTTACCTTTTTACAATAAATGAATTTGTTTGCATACCCATGTGCAAATAAAATGAAATATAATAGAATGTTGCCTTGACAACAGATTGAGATTGTTTATTGTTACTGATATTGGAATTATTTAAGTGTTGATTGATTTTAATGATATACAATAAGTATCTATAAATTAATATGCCTAATTGTAATGAATTATGTTTTTTTATATCTTATAGAATTTGGATTAACAAGAAAATAAATCACAGATTTGAAAAGGCCCTGAAACCAGGATTTTCAGTTTTATTTATATAAAGCATGAGTCAGAGTCTTCAGTTTTTGTGTGCCTGATGCTATGTGTGAATACCTCTTTCTATATAAAGTAATATTTACTTTCATTCATTAAAAAAATATTTTCATAATCTGCATCACAGCTAACGGTAAACATATTTATAAGGAAAAATTTGATTTATGTAAAACTTGACTTAAGCAAATTTTTTTTATATAGGCAGAGAATTGTCTGTATCTATATTTAAACAAAAGCTTCATTAAATTTTGATATCTGATATATTTTTTAATAAATTAACAATTTTTTTTGTCATCAATATCAGTTCATAATTTGCATACTATTGGCATTCATTTTAATTCTCATATTAGTTAAGTTATAACAGGTATCATACAAAATAGTGGACTTTTTCGTCACCAATGAATGAAATTTTGCAAAAGTCTGACATTTATTCTATTGCAATCTTTATAAATCTAAATAAAAATTGACTTAAGGATATTATAACAAGATGAAGCACTAATCGATAATATTCTAATTAAAGAAAAATGAATAAATTAGTACAAAACTGTTTAGCTTATAATAATATCTTTGAAATTATTTTTTACTTCAGAACTAATTTAAAGACAACATATGAAAGAGAAAGAAGAAAACATTAGACAATAAACAAAGCTTCAATCGTTTTTAATAATTTCAAATTTAAAACAAAAAGTAATTTTAAAGATTCATTTTTTGATATAGCTTGTTTTTAAAACAACATTTTATTATGATGAATAAATAACATTTTCAAAAAGTAAAAATCAAAGGAAAAAAAGTTTTTCAAATCATCAAATCCTAGATTTATATGGCCAGATATAAGGGGAGAAGGATTAATATAAAGTAGACCCACCATATTTTGAAATATTTCTTCAGATTATTTAATCAAATGTTACTTATCTATATAAAACACTGCACAATTTAATATGGTAAAGACCCCCCTTCTTTCTATCTAAAATAACCTATTACTTTCAATATTTTACAAATTCCCAATATACTTTTTCTTTATAAATCTTATTTTATTTTATGACTAATTTTTTTTTCCATATTTGTATATACAGTATATAAATTTATATCTTCACCTACATTTTAATATCCCCTATGGTCATTTTCAAGATGTATTCCTATAACTATATACAGATCTATATTTATAATTTACAAGATATTTATAAAAATCCATAATAACAATAATATAAAGATTCACTCACATAAATATTTACTACATTTTCTAAAACCAAAATAATATATATAATTCAATTTACTTTTTCAAGTTAGCTTCACATTATTAATGTATACATATGAAATAATAAAGTAATTATTAATGTATACATATGAAATAATAAAGTAACTAAAAAGCATTTAATAATGTGAATGAATTAGAAAATGGTAAACTGAATTATATTTATTTATATATAAAAGAATTATTTTGGTTTTATAAAATATAAATTCAAGCTAATTATTATATTATCATTATTATAGATTTTTGTAAAAGTATGTAAATTTATATATATATTGTGAGAGTATAAAATCTCCACATATATATATAATTTAATTAAAGCATTTTAATGAAGGAAAGTAGTAGAATAGTATTGATCCATTTATTAAAATAAAAGTATTGTTTTAAAACTAACCATTCAATAATTAAGATGATTGACATGGAAACAACCTTAAAGTCAAATTCGTAGCTTAGTAATGAAACAAAGAAAATGAAATTAAAAAAATAATTCAATTAATAACTTAGAATATGAATTAGTGAATCATAAATATAATGTATGCTACAGAAGCTCATTCTAATATAAATACCAAATTAAATATTTATATTATTATTCTATCTTTTATCAATGTACTAGCAAATATGTACAATAATTTTTACTGTGTTCTAAGATAGAACAATTTAAAAAGATAGATTTAACATTTTGAACGATTTATCTTGAAAAGGTTATTAGAAAAACAGATTTTAATATTGCTAAAATAAAAGAGTTTAATAATAAAAATTACTCTTTATTAAAAATATATTTTGTATTGTAAAAGCAAAATAATATATTTTTATTAGCAAAATCTAAAAGATCATTCTAAATAGAAGTATTGAAATATATAAATCTTTCAAAACTAAAACTTCAACCAAATCTAAACTAAGGAGTATGTCTATAAAATGCATCGGGGGTAAAACATCACTTGTTGTAGGATAAAATACTATTGTCTATCCAAAGATAAATGTAAATGTTGATTCCTTTAAAACTGCCTAAAGTGATATAAACTTCATTTATATAATTGGATTATAACTAATAATGAAATCATTTGTAGAAGAAGATGTTAATATCATGCAAGAAGGACATTCAGGAACAATCAGATAGTTTGATGATTTTACCAATGGATAATAATGAAGGAATAAAGAACTTTATTCTTGAAGGACATTGATACATGAAGTATAAAATGAATAGGACAATTGCATGGACCTTTAATACATAACATCATCTTCAAGAATTATGATTTATAGGGATTTAATTTTATTTTCTTTGATGCTAAGTTCACTCATTTTTTATTTTATTTTATATTTAATAAAATTTAGATCTTCAATCAAGTGACTTGACTAAAAAGGTTAACTAAAATATATTAAGATATATTGAAATATATTAAAGGTATAAAAAGTAAACTTAATATGAAGAGAAGATTTTTGGTATTCTTCATTAATTATGACATGACACAAACATGTTATTACTAATTTAGTTAATCTAATAATAGTTATTTGTTAATAGTTGTGTAAATGATTAACATTTCTATGATAGATTTATATATTTTTTAATATTTGACAATACGTAGGGATCATCTTAATGCATGGAATTCTTTCATACAAATTATATTGATGTACTATATATTAAATTAAATATAGCTAGTTTAGGACATTTTTATCTTATTTCTTTTTTTATATAAAATATAAAATCTTCATTGATTATATCATCAACTATTAAATTTACCAGTATTAAGTGATTTTTATTTACTATGAGAAAAGAGGGAATGTAATCATTATCTTAATAACATAAAATAGTAAATATGTAAATAAAACACTTATAATATTTTCTTTCGTTATATTTAATAAGTTTCAAATTGTCTATTTGTTAAATAAATATTGTTATAATTTTTGTTAAACTTAATGAAGTCCCTAATTTATTTGATTTATTCATTTTATGAAATAAAATAAGGTTAATTATACAAACATATAATTATATATTATATTTATTTGATATCTTAATAAATTAACTCTTAATGAGATTACATTGAATATTTTTGTTGATGTAGTATATTAATGGAAACCCCTGAAGAGAGTCAATTGTGAAATCTTCTTGAGTTTGAACTCCATGCATAATGTTATAATTAGCTAAGGTGAAAATTGAATCATTAAATTTGAATTGCATTTTAATTAAATATTTAAAAAGATAACATTTATTTAAAAATGAGTGTAATTTTATATTTAAATTAGATTTTATCATTTATAGAATCCTATATGAAGACATTAAATCTGATTGTAGTGAGATAAGACCACCTGGAATCCTTTGAGGGAATCTGTACCATTACAATATTAATAGAAATAAACCTTAAAAATGACCACAGAAGATGATTGAAATATAAAGTGAAAAGGTAGAATAATATTCTGCTTACTATTGGGTGTTTTATTTCTTTGGGAATCTGGAAACCTTGAGTTCCAGACTCTGCCACTTTTCCACTGCATCAAACCATGCAATGTATTATTCTAAATGACTAGATGCGAGAAAAAATAGGCTCGCAAAATAAAATGAGATTCATAAAAAAATTATATCAGAATTTGTACATAGAACTTCACCAACACTTAGATATCATATACTGGGAATAGACTGAAATTATTTACTACATTGGAAAACCATGGTAATCCATAAAAAAATAGCACTAAAAATAAACTATAAATAAATTAAATAAAAAATAACCTACTTGATGTCAATAATAATGACCTACAAGATGAAACAATATTTTAAACTCTCTTATTGTAATTATAGCTTGTGCAATCAATACAAAAGTTAGAAGCAGAATTTGAGAGTGAAAATTCCTGGATCACTTCTTGGCTAAATACAATTTTAAAAATAATCAGTTCAGATCAGATGATTGAAACTGTTGTGCTCAATTTGTTTCTTGGATGAGACAACATCACATGGTCTTCTGAGCAACTGACCATATTTATCTTTTTACCATGTTGAAAGTAATTAATGACATAGTTAATAATTACTTGAGTCATGCTTATAATATTGTTTAACATATATTAGAATAATAAAACAAATCATCCTTAGGCTTAATTGAGATCATTCAGAGAATGTTCATTGATGATCTTCTGTACATTACTTGCAGATGAAATTATATTAAACATAAAAAAAATAATTTACAGATATAGTAAAATGGTACTATTCTATTTGACATTCATATTTGAAGAGTTGTGGCAAACTGAAGTCCAGACACCCTCAGACAATACTGTAGTGAACTTTGAACTATAAGCATTGGGATAAAGTGTGTTTCACAAAGCAGCAAACCAGCTGCTAGTAATGGCATTCATAAATGGCATCTTTCTGTGCTTTTGCATAGAAATAAGGCTGGCAGCGGCTGTGTAAACAATATATTTATGTGTTTTTGCATATAAATAATGCCATCAAGCAGTTGACATGAGCTAATAGAACAGTACCATAAAAATGTAAAAACTCATAGTTTCTTTCACAGTATAAAATTCTTGGTTATAATTAACAAGATCATAAAGCAAAGGAAGGTAAAAGAGCTACTAACAATATAATAATATTAAATTTTTATTTCATTTGTATATGTAATGCTTTAGCAATGTATGTATGTATGCACAATGAAGCTGTTTCTTATCTTTATATCATAAAGCTGAGTGCACTTTTGGTGCTACAACAGTTAGCAATAAGAGCTATAATTTTAGTGTTCATCATTGAAAGTGAATTCAACTTTATAAAATAAAGATAGGAAAGAAACTACTTTGTTATGTATATGCACATACATTACTAAAGAATAACAATATAGTAATAGACAAATCAGATAATTTACTGAAATATTTTATTAAATGAATTCAGTTTAAAGATTTGATTCTATATTGATTATTTAATAGAACCAGACACATATAATTTAAAACAAGATTAGAATATTCAAGTTATGGCTCAAAGTAGAATACCTAAGAGAAAGCATACTATAAGTATTAATGTTTCTTAAATATGGCATTGAAAAAGGCTTTTAAAAATACCACAATATGGCCCAAAAAAATTAATAAGTAAATACTTGATCAGATTAGATCTAAATTCCTATATGAAGCAGAACAGAGTTGAACAGCTTGATATTGCATTATTTTTTTCATATTGCTTGGAGAGATTGACAGTATAAAAAGTGAAGAGGGTAATCATCTGAATACTCTGAAAACTCAAATAAATAAAAATATATCTGCAAAAATGCTATTCATATAAGAACAAGGATTCAATGATGACTCAGTATTATGTAATAAATAATAATAACAACATTAATACAAACAAAACTCCCCATACAGTAGTGCCACTCAGAGCCAACCAGAGTAATCAATGGATGCCAGAAAGCGTGTGCATAAAATTGCTATCTAGTGCCTACTCATCCAATATCCCCAGACTAGTTTCTGGCTTGTGGCCTTCGTTAGTGAGATCTTTGGATCTGAGAGCACTGCACAAAAGGTGGCTGCTGGAGGGTTGCATTAGATCCTAAGATCTAGGTGCAGTGTTCTCAGATCCAAAGCTCCTCACTGACGAAGGCCACAAGCCCGAAACTAGTCTGGGAATATTGGATGAGTAGGCACTAGATAGGGATTTTATGCACAAGCCTTCTGGCATCCATTGATTACTCTGGCTGGCACTGAGTGGTACTACTGTATGAGTTTTACCTGTCTTAATAACAGTAATGTGCTAGGATAAGTAATAGTGATCCGTGATGTTTAGTGGTATAACAATATTAATAATAATAATAACAGATTTTTATGATTGCATATTCTAATGCTAAAATGCCATGCATGAACTAATGTAAATAAAAAGGCCACTTCTAATATCAATCTTTTATTATATATATGTATACCATTCATTTTCTTTATACAGTATATGATTAATCTTTATGGATATACAGTATTTAAAATATTCGTCCTGAAGATATAATAATTTATTTATATTTAATTGTACGAATTTTTTTTTTTTTTTAAAAAAAAAAAGATCCAGAATACGTTAAAACTTAATTTACATGTTTTTAATTTAAATTGAATGTGTGATTTAAAAATACTGCTTATAATTTTAAGATTTATTAAACACTGTTTAAATATGATAATATTATTAATAATAACAACAGAACGTGAAGAAGCCAGAAACAAATGTATTTTCATTGAGTCTCAAATACTATATCTTTAACATGTGTCAAGAAAAAGATAATTAGTAATACTAAATTTCTACTTAAGCCAATGCATATAATTAAAACTTCTACATATTTAACAAACAAAAAAAAAAGCCCATTGTCTTGCATTGGTGGTCGAGAGGTCAGCGCGACTGCCTTGCACTTGCAGGCAGTTGCCCGGGTTGCGGGTTCGCGTCCCGGTCGATGCTATGACACTTAAAAAAAAAAAAAAGCCCATTTTTTTCATAACGTTGTATCGAATAGTTTATTATTATTATTGTAGATTTCACTTTCACTACAAAACCATATATTGAATTATTTAAATCTCATGTCAACTTCTAATGTCAAAGACCATGTATTTTGTTATTCAAAAAAACTTACATAATATACAAAATTAAAATACTGCTTTTATTTGACTCACAGTAGTCATTTCTCAATGCACTAAGAAAGCATAGTACAGGGAAATTGCAAAAATATAAAAAGTTTACTATATTGTACTATTTGTATAGTTTCAAGCATGTGTATGTTTAGTTATTTTTATTAAGTAGTTTTAGCTAATTATTTGAATTGGGAAAATGCCAAAAATTAAAATAAAAAGAATTACAACAACAAACAAAAAAAATGAATCAACTATGTCAAACAATGCCAAGATTTGTGAAATTGTTTTTCCAACAACAGTAGATTTTTTTTTTTAATTTTAAAAATAGTTACTGTAATTATTTACAGATTAAAATTATATCTATTGTGATGGTATATCACATACATTTGTAGTATTAGTCATAACCAAATTACATTGAATACTACATTAAAAAGGACAATGAAAAAATAAAACAATGTAAGAACAAATGCACAAATAATAAGTTGTCAAATATTTTCAAATTGTTATTAAAATTAACAAATCTATCATTTGAAAAATGAATAAAAATTGAAAATGTTAATACCAATGTTAATATTGATCAAATCTTATAACTTTAATTCAAGAATTCAAAAGACTGTGAAAAACCTAAAAAAAAAAATTATAAAATTCCTCCAATATGAAAGTCAATTGTGAGTGAATAACATGATTCATAACTTCTTGCAGAACTCATCCTATTGGAAAAAAACTCAACTGCAGTCCTGTAATTTTATAAAAATGTTTGCACATTACACACAGGGCTGGATTTAAGGCGATTGGGCCCAATCGGGCCCCGCACTTGAAGGGGCCCCACATCACCACCAAAATTAACAAAAAGTTATTTTTCGAAATATTGAATTTGCATTTTATTTAAATATTTAATATATAGAAGGCCCCGCAAAAAAAATCCAATTGGGCCCCACACTTATTGGATCCGGCTCTGATTACACAATCTTATACAATTTAACTAACACTACTTGATAACTCAAAATTTAGTGATTCAATAATCATAAGTTTGAAAAAAATATTAAGTAAAAAAATATATATTAGAAGTTCATAAATTTTGCATGTATATATTATTTGCCTATATAGGGCTATTTTCTTATTTTGTATATTCTATAAAACTTGGAAACTCTTTCAGCCATATACTTGCAATCACAGTAAAAATGGGGCATACATTAATGTATTGTATTCTCAGTCTTTTAAAGCATGAAGCTAATGATAATAGCAATTCTGCCAATCGTAAAAAAAGCAGTAAGTGCTTTCTTTATGTGAAGGGAAAAAATCATTTATTTATTTAGTCAAATTAATTAATTCTAGTTATTTAATAAAAATAAATCATTCTGTAAGAAAATTGTTAAAAAAAGTTCATGCTAGGATTGCATGTGCTTTTGAAACTACTAACATTCACAATGCATAATCAGAATTTAAGATGTAATTCTTCAGATTGTAAATTTCTAATAAATTTTTTTATTATACATTGACTTTTGCTCTTCAAACAAAAACAAAGATTATTAATTGGACATTTTAAAGAGCGGGAAAAGCTTCAATGGTTATTCTTATTTAAAGCAACACAGAAATAAAACTCGAGTTAAATCATAGAGAATAAAATTAACACTATAAACAATTTTTCTCTCTCTAAAAATGGTTATAATAATTATATTTGTAAAGCACATACTCATTACATAAAGTAATATATATTAAGGCTATAACCTTAAAACTATGTGCCTGAAAAAATGACAGTAGGAACCTCTTGTCTTTTAAATAAATCTTGTGTTAAGATTTGCAGAAGTCCCTATTGTTGTTTTTTCAGGCGCATAGTCTTAAGGTTATAGCCTTAATATATATTAAAAATGGTTATATATAACTATTTTTTCCAAATATATCCAGTAGGGAGAAAAAAAATCAGTTTCTGTCCTGCTTACTCTTTCTTAAACTAATATTTTTTTCTATGGTAGTTTGTGTTTAATTAAAAAAGAATTCTAGATTTGATCTCATTTTTTCTTAAAAATTTTATAAATCAAAATATGTTAATTTTTGATTGGATCTGTAAGTATCAAAATTATTTTTTTCACTACATATCATCACATATATGCATCAGAAACCACAAATTTGTCAAGCGCTGGTGGGCTAGCAGCTAGCATAGCTGCCTTCCAAGCAGCTGGCCCAGGTTTGCTTCCCGGTCAACGCATTTGACATATGAGAAAAAAAAAAACCACTCACAAGGCAGTATGGCTAATCCAAAACACACGCAACAAAACAAAATGAGTATTCTAGAAATAAGTTTTGTGATGACCATAAAAAATCAATTTGTGAATCACAAATATATAAACATATAGAACGTGTTGGTCCATTTATCTATATATTTAATATTTTATTATACTGTCTTTTAACTTCTTTTTCAGAAAACATATCTTTCTGCCAATACTTCAATGATATGTCTAACTGTAGCACTCCAATGTATTCCATTCTCTGCCTTATCTTCAAAATAGAAACAATTGGCATTGTATTTCAATAGAATATTTCTTAAATAATTCTTGTAATGTAAATGGAGTCTGCCTCTACCACAAATATCATGCCCAAGTTACCACAAACCACACTTTTAGGAAAACTTGTTCATTTGTTTTATATGTCCAAACCAAAGAAATTATTATTTTACAATAGTGGACATCACATCCAGAGAGTTGAAGAATATATTAATTGTTTTTATGATCCTGTTGTATTTTAAATTTTCTACATAGATCCTTAAACGAAATATTTTTAATATCATTATGTTGCATTGATTAGATGTCTCACTTCTATACAATAATTTAAGCAAAATAACACTATATATAGTTAATATGGTTGCAGTAGTTATTTCACTGTGATAAAATACCCTATCTTTTAACTTGTTAAAAGCAGTAGCATGTTAGAGTCTATGTTGCACCTCAACATCTAAGCCTACCTTTCTACTTATAAATTTAGCAACATATTTAAATGGGTTTACATTCTCAAGTTAATAACCAACTAAGCTAAAAGTTAATGAAGATTTTTTTTATAATACTGACTTATAAAGAATTTGAATTTTTGTAAACAATTATTAAACAAGATCTTTATATGTTACATTTAAAACATTGAATACATTTTATACTTAAATAAGGCTATAACCTTAGTACATGCACATTGAGTGCTTAATTTATTACAAGAGAGACCTCTACAAATCTAAACGCAAGATTCGATTTTATAAAGATATGAACAGCCACTCTTATCTTCAACCTATTTTTCTAATTATATAGGCAAATCTAAAGCATTTTGATTTGGAAGCATGAAGCTAATAAATTCTTCACTGATTAAGTCCACTATTTCTGTTAAACATTAACAATTGTGAAATCTTTCAATGTACAATTGAGTTAATACTCAGATCTTAAATTTATAAATATTTTAAATCAATTTAAAGTTGTAAATATTAATTCTTATTAAGTGCAATGTCAGCATGTAATACTTAAATAAAGCTCACTTTTTGAACTGGCAAAATAACACAACCATCAGCATACTACAGACCCAGAATCCAAGAAGTTTATTTTTTTGTTTTTAATTGATTTAAAATTAAAAATTTCACCATCAAACCTGTATCACATCTTGATCCTATTCATTAAGCTGCTATAAACAATTCCAAAGACAACTATTATAAAAATTGAAAACAATATTGGAAGAAGTACAAATTATTGTTTAACATCAGTTTTCATTTCAAAGGCATGTTTTGCCATCTGTAGTAATAACATTCCCCCTCATTCAATTATATAGAAGTCATTTAGTATAAATAAATTTTGGTAGACAACCAACTAATTTCAAACAATGTTATAAATTGTTTGATTAAATGAATCAAATGTCTTGGCCAAATCAATAAAAGCAATATATAAACCATTTTTTTGTTCCAGACATTTTTCTCACACTTATCTGGCAACAAAAATCATGTCAATAGCAATAATACTTCTTAATTCCCTGAAACTAGAATGTGTACTTAATATCTGTTCATCTATCATAAGAAACAAACCTATTCTACAAAATTCTTGAAAATATTTTTGCTGTAATGGATAATTATATTCTATAATAATTGCTACAGTATTATCTATCCCCTCTATTTTAAAAAATTGGAATAGTAGAAGCATCCTTATTGTCAGGCAGCACAACTTCATTAGTTATCTATTCTTAAAAAAGTCCAATATATCCACCATATTTTAAAACCTTTCCAGATATTTCATCAGGATCTGCAGCCTTTCCATTTTTTATGATTATTAAAGAACTGTTTTGATTTCTATAAATGATATATCTTTGTCCAAATCTAAATAAATAAAGGTTGTTATTTCTTGTATCATAAAAAGAGTCACCAAGAATGACAAAATCAATTGGATTCATTGCTAATATGGTAATCTTCTACAATGTTAATCCTTAACAAGCAATAATGAGTATTCATGGCTACTGTATAATAACAATTTTGATTAGTCATATGAACAATGATAAAGATAAATATAAGGAATTGTAATCCGGGCCAACTGATAAGTGCTGGTTCAGCAAAAAATGTGCATCTTGGGAATCATGTATCTTTTTCACATGACTTTGGTCATATGTTTATGATTACACCCTTTTGCAAGGTATTAAAAGCAGATAGAAACCAGTCTCTACTTTGCATTAATGGTGTAGTGAAAATTACAGACATATTATGTTACTGTATTAATTTCAACTCAATTAGAAACAATTTAAATTTCTCATTAGATGAAAAAAAAATCATGATGCTAAATTGATGATTTCTTATTAAATTATTTTTTTCTTATTGGGAGTTCAATAATAAATGTAGTTTTTAAAAAAAATATGATCACTATTTCAATTTATAAATATAGAAATGACTTACAAATTATGGATTCACACATACACAGAAATATTCTATTTTCATGTAAAAGTTCTATAAAATTTATAAAAAGGAAAATGATTAAGAAGAAGTAGTGCAACAGAAAGATGATAGAAAATCAGGCAAGAAATATTTTTCAATACAGATTTGTTTGTTAAAATAACATCTCAATGTAAAATCTTTTAACCACATTCACCACGAATAAATTAAACCATCTTAAAAAAATCGCTAATATTAATATAATTGATCTATCAGCATTTTAATAAAATACTTAATGTTGTCTATAAATATGTACAGATCTATAAAAAATTCATATGGCTTTATTGCTCAGGAAAATGTGATGCCAGAATCGATACTAGGACCTCCCAATCCCAAGTTAGACCCTCTATCAACTGCAGAAAACATCTAGGGCTATAGATATATGGTGAATCATATCTATAGAAACAGTATAGTTTATACAAAAAATAATAATAATGGTATTGTTAACACATAATTTATTACACCATTTCAAATATATATTTAAAATCAGTTATATACATACACACACACACACATATGTATATTAAAGCTATAGAATTATCAAATTTGATTAAAGTAGGCAAAGTCTGTAGATTTTTTTTCAAGTCTCTTAACTAATATCCAGAAAGGGAAATGGCAGAAAAAAAAACATTTGCTTTCCAGAAAGAACAATATGGTACCATACACTTCAGGATTTCTTAGATGCATCAATTTATGGGTGTAATAATTCACAATTGAAATAGGAAAAGTAAGATAAACCTCGGTTTTCTTGGTGATATCAAAATGCTAAAATTATAGAGTTATCATAGCCAAATGTTATCCTCTCCTTCTCCTCATTATTATTATTACTATTTAGAAAAGATCAGTCAAGTAAATTATTTAAAATTTGTATATGAAAATTTAGTAAATTTAAATAAATTAAGTACTAAAATTAAATCTGATATCAGGAAATTAAAATTTCAACATTATCAAAAAAAAAAAATTTAATGATAAAAATATTTCTTTGAAATGATTATTGATTTCCTTTAATTAAAAAAAAAAAACTTTGTTAAACCAAATTAAATTTATAAAACAATGATAATTTGTTGAAAATTCAAAACAATGAAAAATGTGTTGCTGATTTGATAAATGATTTGTTTTCATATGTAGCAAGACAACATTTATTTGCTTCTTCTTGCTTTTATGGACATTACTGATTTTCAGTTCTCATATGTGATTGATTGTTTAATATTCATTCAGCCAAATTAGATAATTTAATGCTAAAGATTCTTAAAGAAAATAAACCTGCTTTTATTCCTATTCTTGTTTATTTATTTAATCTTTCCCTAAGTACTGAATCATTTTCCATATGTTTGGAAGTTTATATTTTTAATCTTTATAAACTTGTTGTAAATGAGTGTTAAGAAAAGGTAAAATAATTTAAATTTAAAATTTATATTGCTGCAAGCATGCTTTCCGCAGTTGAAAGCATGCTTATATATATTTTAAATTTAAATTATTTCTTCTTTTTTTAACACTCGTTTATAAGGAGTCTATAAAAATGACAATGAATAAAGAAAGCAAAGTAAATAACATTTAGAATTACATCTATTTTTTTAAAAGTGATTCCTTATCTTTTGATAATTATAGATCAATTCCTAATATTTCTATGATGTCATTTTTAATTAAAAATAATATATTGTCTAAACATCAATATGGTTGAAGAAAAACATTGAATGCTTAAGTGTTTGATTTTGTATTCCATCAAATTTTACTTAAACATCTAAATTCATATGGTTTTTGTGATCTTCTTTCTTCTTTGATTGCAAGTTATTTAAATAATAGAAAGGAAGTAACAAATATTTCTAGTGTTACTAATTTCTTTACAACAGTTAATCATGATATATCCCAAGTTTAAATCCTGGACCCTATTGTTTTTATTTTAAGTAAATCATATATTTTTACTACATAAACCAATATTTGATTGTGTGGGTTGTATAAATTGGAACATTACCATTTTGAGTGGCAGCAGTGTGGTCTGGAGAAACTCTTTGCATACTATGGGATAAAATTGTTTCCCTAAAACATTTAAACATCTAATACTGTCATGCATCTAAACAGAGCAATAACTGGATCAAGAGAATACCATGATATAGTTCCTCAAATTGTGAAGATTTCATCATTATGTTCATGCTTGGAAGAAGGTAATTAATCAAATGACCATTAGAAAATTCCTTCTGATGATTAGAAAGAATGTAAATAAGGATTCATATGATTCAATATTCCAGGCATCAATTATCCACATATTATGCTTGATATGTCAGAAAAAGTGGCTTTGAATGGCAGCTGGGTCATAAATATCACATTAATGAAGTTTGTGACAGATTGCTTCACTAGATATGGATGAGTTTTGTGAAGTCTCTGTAATGATTGTTTCTGATTTGATTCTGAATTTTTTGAATGTGATCGTTTATAATATTCAATAATCCCTTTCAGTAAGTCTTGAATTCTGATCTCAATTGCTTCTAGTGAAGTTACCACTCTTTCATATTTCTTAAATGCATTATTATTATTAAGATAATTACTATTAAAATATGGCACAATCAGCAGTTTTAAAGGCTGATGGTTCACTTAAAGATATCAACAATTTGTTTTTTTTTTTCTTCTAAATTCAAATAAATTAGACATTCATTCTCATTGGCTTAAAAAATTGACATCAACTTTCTTATAAACTACGTTTTAATGTTGAAATATGCTACATAATATCAAAAATATAGTGCTAATATGACAAATGTTGCCCTTATTTTGTTAATTTCTATTATACTAATACGTAAATTCACACTTAGTGAAATTAATTAAAATTAGAATTATAAATATGAATTAATGTATATAAGAGCATATTTGTATAAGCCTGAAAATAGCATTAATTAATAAAAAGTAATGAATTAAGAATAATCATCCTATCAATAAAAAAAGATAAGTTTTACAGACGCTAAGCTTTTAATAATTTTTTTTCTTCTCCATATGCTATATAAAAGAATCTCGCTTCATCTCAGCAAATAACAGATGGAATTGATAAAAAAAAAAAAAGGAAATAGCATGACCTTAAAAATTTATGTGCTATAAAATAATGCAAACAAAGTAGCAGTCAACAAATAGTTTATATTTTATAATATTTTTTAAAAATTTGATATCTACCATTTACCCATACAGTTTATGTATGTGTAATTAAAAAATATATATAAAGTTTCATTTTAACTTTTTTCTTTTTGAACATTTTATTAGACGCTCCCCTTCATCCAATTTAAATTTTATTCCGTTTTATATAATTGTAAAAATAATGTATTTTAAAATCATATTGCTAAAATTAATTTTCAATAATTCATTTTAATAATATGAATGATTACAATTAACTTAAGCAACTAGAATTATTCTAGCTTCTGGTATTGTACAAAAAACAAAACAAATATATGATATCTTTATTAAAATGATACAGAGATCCATTATTTCCATAAAAACTGTTTGCCTTCTCTATGGGACTGAATTTTATAGTATTTAAACAATGCTGGAGAAATGTTAAGCATTCTCTATATTTTTTAAAAAAGTCTCACATCTAAAAAATGTAGTCAAAAGAGGATATCAAACTTTCATTCGTTGTTCAAAAAGAACCCAGTGGATTCTTAATAATATGTAAACCAGGTAATCGGAACACCACTGGATATGTATAACATCATCCTCATACACTTCAAATCAATAGGTGACTCCTTAAATCCAATATACTGAATCATTTTCATTTAGAAAGATGACGACAAGATTTGGAAACAATATTTGCACTACAAGATAAATCTAATACCAACAAATTTGTAGATGTAATGGAATTAAGGAAAATATTATATAACAAATAAAATCATAACAATTCTACCATTATAAAACTCACAATTGGAAGAAAAAGGGAGGAAAGTTAACAATTATCATTTAAATTCTTTCAATGATTGGAAAAACTGTCAACAAAGCTGATTAATTTGTTATTATGTGCTTCCACTCAACTTATATCCAATTCTTGTACTTGGAACATCACCACTTCTACATTATAGATGTCACAAAATTTCCAATAAGCTCAAACAACACAACAAAAATTAGAGCAGATCATACTGAAATGAAGGCTGGAAAGAAAGTATCAATTTATAAATGGTGCAATGAATTGTTTTTGTAGATATGCAAATATTTAGATATGTGCTGTCTTCTTTGATTTTTTCTTTGTAGAAGACTTGTGTTTTTTGGTTAAAATTTTTTCAATTGTTCACTGATGATTCTCAGAAATAGTGATCAGGCACTACTTCTAATATGTTTTACTTTCTCATATGCAATAAATATTATAACTATACATGAAACTATCATTAAATAGATATTAAAGTTCTCTAGTCCTCAAGCTTGATACTCCAGCTAATTGAATACCAATATTTTGACTTGCTTTAAAACTCAAACCATCTGTCATATTTTCTTACAGGCAACTTTCCCTCAATAATGCTACCTCATATATATTTTCATATCAGTGGCACATTTGATCAAAAGTTTGGTATTAATATGACTAGTGTTCTCATTGTTTTCTCTCTTACTAAAAATGAGCACAATCAATAGGTACTATCTATTTACTTGCCAATGAATAAATTAAAATAAAATCAGTAAAATAAATAATTTTACAAAAAAAAAAATACATTAAAGAATGTTATAATAAATTATAGAATATGATAACAGTTGCTTCTGAATAGTCAACATTCAAGATTTTTTTTTTTAAAAAGTCCACTACTTATTTAAATTAGTCTTTAATGGATGTAAAGAAAGACAATTTCTCAAACTAATAAAATAAGAGAAAATTCAAAAGGTTTTAAAAAGTTAAGACTGTATTGTGGATATCTTATAATGTATTAGTTAGAACATTTGATTAATCATATCTATAACCCATAACTTGAGCTATTGTAGAGTAAAAACCTACAAGTTATATGCAGATTTAGAATTTTTTTCTAGCTAGCTGACTCATAATAGCTAACAACCGATTATTGATTAGTAAAGCTCATAATCAAAAGAGCTAACAAACAATTATCAATTAATAAGTAGGGATCTATCTATTATTACAGAGAAACTAAAGGTCTCAGGTTTACCAGATGGGTCCTGATGAGTAATAAATATGATTACAATATGATGCTATCCTTCACCATCAGTGTGAAGATATGTTGTATTCATATAGGGAAAGGGTGGTGAATCTCAGGCCCATGAGACAAATCTGGCACTTGGATATTTTTAAAAACATATATAAAGTGGCCTTGCATAAAACTTCTATTTAATCATGCATAGAGAAAATATGGAATTCTTTTAAAGTGAATTTCACAGACAAATGTATACTAGCAAAAATAAAAATAGAATTTTTTACTTCATTTTATTATTATTATTTTGCATTAACTTTCTTTTTATTAGGATAGCTATACCAAGTAATACAAAAAAAACTGACATAAAATCATGCATGCATTTAAAAAAAAAAAGAACCAAGTATATTTTTTTTATAGAAAGAAATAATAAATCAACATGCCTGACATGTCTGAAAAATACTTTAGTTAATAAAAGTCACAATATTAAGAGGTATAACATTTTGATTACAACAAGTGTTGGGGAAGAAAGAAATATTAAAATAGAAAGCTTGAAAAAGAATTTCATCAAGTAATTGATGTTTTATAAAAAGCAGAAACAAATCAGAAAATTCTGTGAAAGCAAGTTACAGTATTTAAAAAAAGAAAAACTGAAAATTCAAAACCATTTTCTAAAGAAATGTATTCTAGCTGCTATACAATTAATCCATACACAGGATAAAAAAAAAAAAAGAGAGAGAGAATATATATAAAAACAGTTACAAGGCAAATTAAAAACTGTCATTAAATATGGGACAGTCATCAATAATAATGATGTTATTTTATTTGAATTCACAAAAAATCATGGTCCTCATTAAGAAATTGAAACTGATCTTCCAGTTGAAAAGATTGCTCACTCCTAATGATTAGAGGTAACAAATAAAATTTTTGATCAAATATAATAGGTTAATTTTTAAGTTAATAATTTTATCTGGCCCACAAATGCCAATGGCTCTCAGCAGGGTAAAGGTTAGATTTGAAAACAGTTTCTGCAGAATGTAATCACAAACACATACATTAAATAAAACAATTTTTCTCTCAAAAACTAAAATTAAAAATTGATTTCTTGACTAAACAAAAACTGGGAAAAAATTCCAAGAAAATAAATGAGGTTTGCAAAATGGTTTTGTAAAATTTATTCGTTTTTAATATATTTTATAAAATGCAAAATTGAATCCATTCTCATTTCCTTCATAGAAATCAAATCAACTTCAACTGAAGTGTAAAAAAAATCAAAATTATTATTGCTTTTGAATTTTGTTATTATACCCATGTTGACCATAAGTCATTCTGACTCCTCATATGTAGGACCTTAAGACCATTTAAATACCCAAAAAAGAGATGCACAGAATATAGGCTGAATCTGCAATATTTAAATACAAGTATTCTGCCCATCTTTCTTCTGTGTATTTAAGTGGTTTTAAGGTCCTACATATGAGGGGTCAGAATGACTTACAGTTAACATGGAGTATGACAATACAATTGAAAAACAAGGGTATTAAGCATGCCATCATCAGATTTTCAATATTATGAATGGATGAAGATTTGGAGAATGGAGATTGAAGCCTGTCTATTAAGGTTTGAAGAGTTATTGTCATAATATAAACCGAGCAATGCTTATATATATATAAAGAGATATTGAATTCTATCTCTCTCGGCGTTTATGTAAACAAAAGCTTGTTAGGAGCTATTGGTAGAGCTCCATCTAGTGATCATAAAATGCAAGCTAAAAGCTAGTTACAAAATTTATAACTTGTTTTGTTTATCATATATATATATTTATGGGAGATAATGATCTGGAAGAACTGATGAGGAGTTGGTTCAGCACAAAATATGTTTATTGGAGATCATTTATCCTTTTCACATGTATGTGGTCATGTGTATTGGTTGCATAAGATGGAGTGGATGACTGAAGGGAGATTGAAACTCTGGATTCAAATCCCCTCTAAGTACATCTAGCTTAAGTATATGTACTATACTTGTATTTAAAAAATAATATCTAGTGATTTGAGTTTTTTTTTAATAATATTTATACAAACAGTACAAAAGTATATATTTTTAAAAAATGATCAGTTTGTTCTCGCTCCCACCTCCCTCTTTTTTATCCCATAGCTATTTTAGAAATAAATGAGAATAATAAATTACTGAAACAAAACGGCATTTTTTCAAGTAGTTCAAAGTGACAAGCTAAGAAAGATTAAACAAAGTGTTCATGACAATCAGGTACATTAATTTATTTGTAATTACAGAGGATTTGAGCTTAGACTTTCAAGCTCCCTTTACTCATTCACTCCATCTTATAAAACCCATACACATGACCACATACATATGAAAGATATAAATAATCTCCAATTTTCGGATTTTATGCTGAACCAGCACTCATCAGTTGGTCCAGATCATCATCTCTGACACACATATATTAATCAGTGCTTGGTTTATATTAAAATAGCAAATCTCCAAACTTTAATGGACATGATTCAATCTTCTCCAATTCTTCAGTTCATCCATATCCCTGAAAATCTGGTGATAGCATATTCAAATTCCTTGTTTGCTAATTTTGTTGTCATACCCATGATAACCGAAAGTCATTCTGACCCCTCATATGTAGGATCTTAAGCCCATTTAAATGGGATGGGCAGAATACATGCTGAATAAGTAATATTTAAATACAATTTATAGTATATATATTTTTAAGCTAGCTAGATATAATTAGAGGAGATTTGAACCCAAACTTTCAAGTCCCCTTTAATCATTCACTCCATCTTATAAAACTCATACAAATGACCAAATTCATATGAAAAAGATGAATGATCTCTGATATATATTTTTTGTGCTGAACCAGCACTCATTAGTTGGTCTGGATCATCATCTCCAATTCATATATATATATAATCAGTGCTCAGTTTATGTTAAGATAGAAAATCCTCAAACTTTAATGGACAGGCTTCAATTTTCTCCATTTTTCATCCATCCATATCATTGAAAATCTAATAATGACATGTTTGAAGCTCTTACATACTAAGCCTATATTTTACCCATCCCTCTTCTGTATATTTGAATGGATATATGAAAATCCTATATATGAAGAGTCATAGTGACTTAAAGTAAATACGGGCAAAGCAGTAATATTGGCATCAACAAGGGATTTGAGCATTCTATCATCAGATTTTCAATAATCTGAATGGCTGAAGAGTTGGAGGATGGAGAAAATTGAAGCCTATCTACTTAATATAAACCAAGCACTGATTATATATGTGTGTCGAAGATGATGATGGTTCAGCATGAAATACAGATATTAGATATCATTTATCTTTTTCACATATATGTGGTCATGTTTATCGGTTGTATAAGATGGATTGAATGACTAAAGCGAGCTTTAAAATCTGAGTTCAAATCCTCTCTAATTACATCTAACTTAAAAATATATATACTATACTTGTATTTAAATATTAATTTATTTACTATATTGCTTACTCTTTTTAAATAAAAAACAACACACAAAACAAAACAAAATTTAATGTTAAAAATAAAAGAAAAAAATATTTGTTGAAGAAATATCTTAGTTTAAATAAAAATTTTGCTTTCATAAAAGTGTTCAATAAATAACAAAATCTAGTGATCATGGAAATGTGAAATATCCTTGTGATTTTTGTTCTGTAAATTAAAAAAGGTGTTGAATCTTCAGTTTCCAGATTACTGAATTACAACAGATATATATTTTTGCATTATAAATGTAATGAAAATAACTATTATTTAAATTATACACCAATGACGAACTTTTTAATTTTTTTAAAAATTGTTTGTCAGAGAAGAATTTAGATTTTTAAAACTCAATAACACTGCACAAGATTTAAAATATGACTAAAAAGCAAATTTATTTCTAGTTTTTGAAACTTAAATTTGTGAAAAGATTAATTATCTATTAAAGATAGACTTAAAAATTTGTTATAGAAAGTCGGGTGCTATTATTATAGCAACTAGAAAATATCCAAATCCAATTACATATTTATAAAAAAGAGTACACAACATGTTAGCAAGGGCACTAAGCTTTAACTCAATAACAAATAATATTTACAATAATTCATTTGAATTAATAATGCCCATCTCATTAATCTATTTCCAAGAAATCTATACAAATGGCAGTTACAAACAGAACTTAAGACTACTTATCTACTTAGCCTTTCTCAATGAAAATTTGTTTTGCACAATATAGGCATCCAGTATCTACATTTTATTCTTCCTACAATATAATAGGTTGAAATTTTGAAATCCGTTAGTTTTGAACTCATGCAAACTTGGCTGTCTGTACATTTTACGGATCCCACTTATAATTTAACTGCTAGCATGCTTGATATTTTAATTATGCTCAAAAATAAAAATTATACTTGATTCTATTTATTCCCATTTAACTGAAGTAATCTGTTTCACATTACATTATTCTTGAGCCATTTAGATAAACATGAGTGAATAATGTACATTAGATAGTATTATTAGTTTTTTAATTAAACATGAAACATATACTTTAATTGTAAAAAATCTCCTGATTAAGAAATAATAAACGTTAGCAAGAGAGATTAATAATGAAATATGTTTCTATTCTTCTGATTAAGAAATGAATGTTAGCAAATAATGAACTATGTCTCTATTCTACTATAGTTTCTGTGTGCAGTATGTTATTTTCTCTAAGGTAGGTTGGGTAATTAGGCAAGAGAGTAGTGTAACTAAACATCATTACTTATCACCTTCATAACTATCCTAATATCTTAGTTTAGATTGCATTATATTATTATGGTAAAATTTAAAAACAAAAAAATAATTCTTGCTTGTGAGTCAAATGATTTTCAAGTATAAAGTGGGAGACTGAGTAGATAAACCTAAAATTGTATTCACAGACATGTAAATAAACAATGAAAATGTTAAAATTTAACAATTTAGTCAATTTTATAAGCCTGTATTTGGCAGCAGTGATTTTTTTCATCTTGGAGTGCTTTTTCTAAATCAAATGTAATTTCATTTTTAACTATATTTTCTTCAAATTAAATAACTTAAAAATGAAACATCTTTTTTTTGCCTTTTTGTTTTCTTCCAGATGTTTAATATATGCTTTCTAAACATAATTTAAGAAAGTTCATAAAGTGTTTTCCGTAAGTGATAAAGTGAAACTTATCTATTTGTAGTGGGGGGGGGGGGAATCACATTTGGAAATGGGACATATGTTTGAAAATAATGAAGAGAAAGGCATTTTCATGCCATGATTGTATCCACTCTTGAAATAACTAAAATTATAACTATGTGAAACATTTTTTTTGGTGAAGGCATTCTGCACAAGATGTTTCATTTAATTGTGCAACAACTACATTTTTTTATACATAAAAAAATATTCAATGTGGTAGCATCTTGATCACATTTTTAAATCTTTTTTATCTCCATATGACTATTAAATAATGATTTATTGTTATTCCTTTATATTTTTTTAAGAGTAGCAATTCCTAACCTCATGTCACCACTCCCCATTTACATCTCCAAGGTTGAAGACACCACATGGGATTCTAATACTGATATTTTTAGAACCTCTGAACTAATATTTGTTTACTCTGTGGCTGATTACTGCTCTCCAGTATAGTGCAGAAGTACACATGCTGATCTTGTAGTTACTGAAATCAATAAATTTTTGTGTATTATTTCTGGCACTCTTAAATCAATACCAATAGAATGACTACTTGAACTCTCAAATATCCTTTCAGATAACCTCAAATGCAGGTTGGAAATTATTGCTGATCAAAAAGCTTGTTGAGCTACCTAATCATCCAATCAATCTCTCTCTGAACAGTCCCCCAAACCTCAGGATAAAATCAATGCAGCCCTTCTAGATTACTGGCAATTCTCAGAAGCCACCCACATTGAATATAAATTGTATGTGGTCACATGACTGGAATATCTCCAATATAAATAATCACACCCAATAGCCAATTCTACTTTCAAAGTACCTTGTTTCTCCCTTTCAAGAAAACTCTGGTCGAAGATTGACAGAATCAGAACAAGCAAGGATAGATGTTGCTATATGTTGCATAGATGATGATTTATAGACTCTCCAAACTGTGAATGTTGAAGACCAAAACTATGATACATATTTACAGGAAGTGTCTAATTTAGCAGGACTCTATTGGCCTCTTTGCTCTACATAACTTGGAGAAATTGACTCTTGATAGGTTAAGCACTGTTGGTGTTAAATTTTAATTTTCTGACACTGCATGCTAAATAAATAAATAATAAATTACCCCTATTAAGATTATTGAAGTTAATGTAGATTCATGAAAGGATTTATGGGCAAGCTTTAGAGAGTTAAATGATTAATAGGTCATTAGAAATAATTTAGAGCACAAACTTGGTATAACATGATATAATGATAAAATATAAGCCTAATTCATAAAACTTATAATGTATTTTATAAAGATATTATTATCATTGGAAGAAGTTAGAATGTTAAAACTCTATGCAAGAAAATTTGCATCTAAATGGAATGAATAAAAAAAAATGCAATCGTTGAATTTGTACTTCTAATTTTAAATTTACTGGAACAATTATATTTCAAATCTTCAGTGATCATCATTCCGGTAATGTTAGCAAAGTTAATTTGATTGAACAATTTGAAAAATATTAAAAAAATAAAAATACACGTGAGTCTCTTTTTACACAGACTTATTTAACATGATTTTGAAGTTACGTGATTCATGTTTCACCGGAAGTCAAACTCCGATAATGCAATATTACTTTAAATAATAAATTTCGCGTATATTGAAAGTAATAGCACATTATTGGAATTCGACTTTCATCTTAGTAATTTCAATATTTTCAGTGCTTTATAATAGTAAGATTTTATGCAATAATGAAATTAAAATCATGATTTTCACATTTTATGTATACACACATTAAATTTTACAAGATTATAATGTAAATTTGTTCAAACATTGTGCGTGTTAATTTTGCATTTTAAATCACATTCTGCTTTTTAAAAAAGAACGTTTAATCAATTATTAATCATTTAGTGTCCGCAAGTTTATTTTTAAAAGATGAGTAATAGCAGTGGGCACAATTAAAATTGAAAATTAAAGACAAAAATAAGAATTTAATTTTTAGTTGTTAGATTAATTACTAATTACGTTGTCACCAGAAAACCATTAATTAACACAACATGAGAGTGACGTTGGCGCTAGTTGTATTTCATCTTGTGAAGAATCTGATTTTTTTATCAGTTTGCAAATGAACCTTTTTACCGGCAAATAGCGATAATAATTAAAACGTGTATAAAAAAATATAAATTACTGTAAATTATGCATAAAAATATATTGTTTTGAATAACATTAAATATTATAGTTAAAAAAAGTTTGTCTTGTATCAATTTTTTTCAAATTTGAAATTTTTTATTACTCATATTTTATTTTCTTATTTTTTTTTTTGCACGAATTTTAAAGTAAATTTTACGTTGGTGCTTTGCTTTTACACGAGTTTTGAAAAATCACAGTCCGTATCCCCCCTTTTTCAAGGTAAGTTACGTCTATTTTTGCATGATTTCGTTTGCACGTGTTTTCTGAGGAACCTATCTATCGCGTAAAACGAGAGCCAGGTGTACACGATTTAAAAAAAAAAACGAACAAATTATTCTTTACCATTTTTTTATGGCAGCCTGTGCACGGTTAATCTATTTATAGTTTACTATTGTTATGGCATTAAGAGCTTCCCAAACAATCAACACGAATAGCTAGTAGACTTACAGACTGCCTGCCTTTCTCTATTTTCAACTATCTATTCTGTAAATAAATATTATTATATTAATTTTATATGGAATATAAATAATTAGTTCTACTATTTATAGTTTAAATATATATTACACATATGAAATAAATATTTTGAAAATGAAGCTTCTATTTAATGGAAGGGGTTGTTTATATTTCGATATTTTCATCTTAATTTTGAATGTTACATTCACATTGTCTTATGTGGTTTAATACAATAGTAGAATAATGAATGTGAGACTTAAGAATCCTGCTTACAACTCAACCTATTATTCTGTTTTTGAATATCACGATCTCCCTATGCAACTAAACGTTTATTTTTGTATTAATTCATATAGCAATAGGACTTAATAACACCCAATGATTCCCAAAAAATTAGAATTCATTTATTAACAAGAAACAACAATTTTGATGTTTCTGTGATAGGATAAGATTCAATTTGCTACTTTAGAATAACATACATAAAAGGTTGGGAATATTACTTTAGATACTCTTTCATTTTTTTCAGTGGTATATTTTTCAGAATAAATCTGAATTTTTTTTTGTTCCTAATAAAAGTATTTCTTTAAGAGAATATTGTTTTAATACCAGTGATATTTTGTTGACTACAAAGGATACGCTCAAACCAAAGCACAAGATAGAAACTTTGAAAAGATAAGAGCAGCTGTCTTATCTTTGTACTTAAATTCACTTATATAGGCCAATATAAAGCATCTTGGAATGAGAGTATAAAATTCATCAATTGTGAAATCTTCCGATCTTCTACTTGTTAATATTATGAAATATTAAAACCTATGTAACTCTTATTTAATTTACTAATGCAGTATTTATATGTAATTTTTTAATCATAAAAGAATTACACCATGTACACATGCGCTGTAATATTGTTTTAATACCTCAATGATATTTTACTGGGGATGAAGAATACTCTCAAACCAAAGCTCAATATGGTCTTCGATAATATAAGAGATCATCTTATCTTTTGTACCTAAATTAACTTATATAGGCCAATCACTTTACATCTATTAACAACTGCAAAAGTTTTCAATTTACTGCCTGATAATATTATGAAATATTAGAATTTATGTAACTATCTTATTCAATTTACTAATGCAATATTCATATGTAATTGTTTATTCAGATGGGAATTACATCATATCACATATACTGTAATGTTGTTTTAATACCTCAACAATGTTTTGTTGAGTATGAAGGATACTCTCAAACCAAAGCACAAGGTAGAGACTTTGAAAAGATAAGAGAAGCCATCTTATATTTGTACCTTAATTCAGTTATATAGACCAATCTAAAGCTTCATGGAATGAGAGTGTGAAGCTCTTTCATTAATCACTTTATATCCATTAACTTTATTCCATCCATTAATAATCATGAAATCTACCAGTTTACTGTTTTGCTGAAGGTTTATAATGGTGGTATTTTAGTTGTATTTATATATTGGACTATTTTCACCATCTAATATAAGTATTGAATGTCTAAATTTAACTTTATTTAAATATTCCAAATACATTCAACTGTTAGTAATAGCACACAAGTTAGTATATGTACAACATTTCAAGAAATATTATTCTCCCATCTTCTTCAGGTGTTGCTGGTTTGGACCAGTGGTAGTATTAGTATGAAAATTGAACATGGACCCTTAAATTATTGAATACTGAATTTTAAGACATATTGTTAATTATAGAAATTCACTTTGCCAAAATTTATCAAGATTTGTTCTCACAATTCTTAGTCCTTTGACATACAAGATCAGTCATTTGTCAGGGATTCTAGACACTTCATAGAATTTATCAAGAATATAAAAATTGAAAGGACTGACCTACTAGTAAGTTTTAATGTGGAAAGTTTATTCACAAATGTACCATGTGAAGAAGCATCATCTATTGTAAGAAAAAAATTAAATGATGATAATAGTTATAAACCAGAGCAAGTCTTCTTATTGACAGTATAATAAAACTGTTAATATTCTGCATAACAACCTACTTTCAATACAACACAGAATTCTTCCAAAAAAATCAAGGAATGGCTATGGGCTCATCATTGTAACTACCGATTAGCACTATTTACATGGAAGAACTTAAAACCATAGCCATAAAGACAACTACCTATCCACCTAAAGTTTGGCTTCACTATGTTGATGATACATTTGTTGTATGGCCACATAGTAGAGCATGATTACAAACTTTCTGGAAACACATCAATAACATATCCCCTTCAATTAAATTCACAATAGAATTAAAACAAGAATAAAAATGGTATTACAGAAAACTCTCACATATAGGAAAATACTTAACATGTACATCCAATCACACCAACACAAAACATAGAGTTATATAAGCAAGTGATTTGAAAAGAGAAAAGATCTATACAGAACAAATTCTTATGAAAAATGATTATCCATCAACTCTTATTAAGAAAACCTTAAATAGACAACAAAAAGAACCACCAACAGAAAAAAACAATTATTGGTATGGTAGTGAATTCATATCTACCAAAAATAGCAGACAAATTAAGAGAAATCTGCAATCAGTATAACAATTAAAACAGCTTTCCAGAACCATGCCACATTATAAGAAATTCTAACATTTACAAAGCCTAAACTTGAAATGCTGAAAAGCAAAAACTGCATCTATAAAATATCATGAAAATGTGAAAGAATGTATATTGGTCAGACCAGTCATCCCATTGAAAAGCAATTGCAAAAACACAAACTGATGATTAGAAAATAGAAAACAGATATGTCTAAGGAATAAACTATGTAAGTACCAATGAACATATGTTCAATTGGAAAAATTTAAAAAAAAATGGATAGAAAAGGTACAAAGAAGAAAATTTAGAGAAACTGTTCATATGACAATGGCGAACAACTCCATAAGTCAACCTAGTGTGACTACACATAATATATGGAAACCACTAATCAACTTTGCTCTTAGGAAAAAGTGAAGAAATCAGGAGGAATCTCATAGATAAGTATATGAAATTTCTACTGACTGTTGCTTGCCTTTGACAGGAAAACTCATTTGGTTAGAGCATTACAGAATCTAAGAGTCCAGGTTTAATTCACATGCTAGTACTGTCACTAGTCAGGCAGAAACATCTGAAGAAAAGGGGAGAATAATATCTTTTGATACACTTGGAATAATTAAATAAAGTTAAATTTTTCTAAAGACATTCAATACTTAATATTAGATGATGGAAATAGTCCAATATGTAAATACTACCAGTCTACTGCTTGTTAATATTATGAAATATTAGAATTTATGTAACTCTTACTTGAGTTACTAGAGCAGTATTCATATGCAATTTTATAATCAGAAGGGAATTACACCCTATACACATGCATGTAATATTGTTAATATTTCAACAATGTTTTGTTGAGTATGAATGATACTCTCAAACCAAAGCAAAAGATAGAAATTTTAAAAAAAAAAAATCTCTACGCACATTTTCTGACTTATTTACTTATATTCTTCATTTCCCCACAGTTACATGAGATTTATTACTTCTTTTATTAATCAACTCTTCTTCTTCTCCCTCATTATAATTTTTTTGTTTTTACTATTTTTAATAAATATTATTTTAAGCGTAAGTTGTTTTTGACATTATTTATTTTTTTTGTTTTTACTATTTTTAATATATATTAAATTATATAAGTTGTTTTTAATGATTTTAAGTAGTAATTTATATCCTGTTTTAATGTTCTTCTGTTGCAAAACTATTTTTTTATTTCTATTTAATTTAAATTACACATATCAAGATCCAGCTTTTATACAATAATAATTTTTTTTTTTTTTTAAAAAAAGATTAATAAGACAATTATTTTATCAAAGTATGAACAGATTTTTTTTTTTATTATCATCTGCATCTATACAACCTTCTACACAAAAAGATTTTATAAAAGTTTCACTTAAATCTTATGTATTTTTACATCTTTAATAGATTTAAAATAAAAACAAACTATTTTAGATAATTGTAGATTAAAAGCACATTGATTAATTTTTATTAATATCATCTGTTCTTTATTATCATTTACAATGCTTTTTTACAACCCATTATTGATGATATCAATTGCCTCAGCAATCTTCTTCAGAACTTCTACTTATATTTCCAAATCTTAAACGGTCAATAGTGAGTTGTAAAAAAGCATTGTAAAAAGTAATAAAGAACATAGATAATATTGGCAATGCAATAAGAAAGATAAAGTTATTAATTAGTTTTTCTCTGTCTTAATTGTGTTTTATTTTTATTTTTATAAAAACATATTTTTCAAAATATATAATGCAGATGTACAAAATAATTAATTATGATATAAAATTGATTAATTTTGATTATTATTTTAAAGTGAAAATGAAACAAAATGTAATCAGACAATATGTTATTGCCCATTTAAACACTTTTCTAAAATCTTTAAAAACAAATATCTGAATAACAGACTAAATCTATTAAGAGGAATCAGCCAGTTAATATAATACTAATAAGAATGACAGTAATAGTAGTAATAGATCAATGAGAGGGAGAAAGTGTTAGGAAATTATTGCAGGAAAAAATATATAATTTAATTTAATACCTGTTGGCTGAAATGAGTTGCTAAAAAACTCAGTTGATTCAATTATGTCCAACAAGTCATCTCAAAAACTTATGTTATATTAAAACAATTTATCTAGTAAATCAAGATTTTAATAAACCATGACAAAAGCTGGTTTTGTATAACAGTGTAAACGTGAAAAATATTTGTTAATATTTTTATAGAATCTTTAAAGAATTTGCCTATAAAGTGAGATTTATATTGATTGTTTAATCGACATTTTTATATCTGTAATGATAAATTTCCATTCCAGTGGAAGGAAAATAATGAAGTAGAAAAAATAATAATATAATTTATATAGTTGAATCAGGATCCTGAATTAGAAGTTTTTAAATTTTTAATCAATTATATGCTGTCATGATTATTATTATGCACAGTATTTATTATATTAAGATATCTTAATAAATCCAAAAAAAAAACAAACAAAGAAATTGTATTCTTCCAACTAAAATTGGTGAACCTGTAAATATAAAGTATTTTTCAAAATTCATGTTCATAATTAATAATTTACATTTGTAACTTCATGTTGACAAATATATTTATTTAGAAATAATATTCTTTGAAAATTAATAATCATAAATATATAATAATTGGAATATATTTTTGTGTCATAGTGTCATGGCAATTGCTATTATACTTTTTAAATATTAAAATATTTGAATTTTAAAAGGTTCAGGTTAATTTTCCAAGAATAATATTCAGAGCATACTCAAGCAATTGTAGCTAGGTTTTTATAGCAATTATTATTAATTTTTTAAATTCTTTTCTTTTTATTTCAAATTATGAAAATAACTAATATATATTGAAGCAGTCGGATCTGAGTTCGATCCTAGCTTCATGTCATCTAGCCATAAGCCCACTTCAAACCCTAGTACTAACCTTAAATTTCCGATGCAATGGGGCTTTATACGTTCAATCCACGCTAATTTCCATAAAGAATAACTTATTTCATAAATGTGTATTCAAATAATTAGTTTCAGATTTAAATTGATCAATTCTATTATTCATGAATTTATATATTATAACTGCGTGGATTGTGCGTATATATTTGTAAATATTTAAATATATATAATTGTTTAAAAGTTTCATTACGTTGGGAATGTTTGATTTTATTTTTAAATAATTTGTTAAAGTTTTATTGATTAAAAGCTACATTCTTTCGATAAGCTTTTAGATTTTCCCTTTTCAAAACAACAGTTAAAGTTTTATTAATTAGAAAAAAGATAAGGATTTCCTAATTAAAATCATTTTCTGATTTTAAGAATTCATTTTCTAATCAGAAAATGAATTCAAGTTAATGAGTTTGAAACCCTTATCGAAGGAATGTATCTAAAAACATTGATAATGAAAGAAGCGCTAGCCTGAAGGCATCAGAGGACAGTATTTATAGCTCTGAAAAGTTTGGAAGAAAGAAAGCCACCTTTGTTGTAGAGAAGTGTAGTCAACTCTGTGCGTTTTTAAATTATAAAATTAAATAGTGTTTCGATCATGGTGAAGGGATAAAATGTCAGGAATCTGGCTATGGTTCCTGAAGTCCCCTAACAATCTTCAATGAGGCTGCTGAATCTTTTCCGGACCAATCATGCTGCTAAAATTGTGAAAATTCATTAAAATACTGTTCAAGTAATCGACCAAATGTGTGCCTACATTTTTTTACTAACTCGGATGTGTAACCTAAGAACCAGTCCCGGAAGAAATGGGTAATATGTTTTCATAATGAACCTTAAACTTTCTGGTCAGTTTCGAACTTTACTTTACACTCCCTTTTAGAGCTATTTTATTCTTTAATGTAACAATCTTTATAAAACCTTTTATTCATGCTACTGTAAATTTATATCGTAGTTCTCTCAACCTCTAGTCTTTAAACTTTCTCTTTTCTTACTTGGCGGTTCATTTACTATATTATATATATATATTGGGTGATTTATTAATGTCATTTATTTTTAATTATATGCCAATAATCTTTCGACTCGATGATCTCCTTTGTTTCCGTTGCCTTGTGCAAATAATAATATATTAATTCTAATAGTAATTCTCGCCCAGTAGAACTAGATTTACCGTTCTATCAATTATCGAGTCGAAAGAGATTATTAAATGTGTGTGTGTTCTTTTTATAATTGGCTAATAATAAATTATTAGCTCCATTTTTAATCTATGTCCCAGATATTTTTTGTATTCACCAATATGTATTTATTCATATCTAATCTTAAAATGTTTTTTATTGCAAAAGGGCCGATAAAGGATCAAATATATTCTAATTCAACTTTGTTATTTAAGATTCAGGAAGGGCACGATGATTGGGGCATAATTAATAGGATTTACAAATACTTTAAAATAATTTTAGTTAAAGCTCATTTGACTTTAATTAATTGATCAAGTCATCCCGTAGAGCATTCTATATGGGTTTTAGTATTCAAACGATAACTATCAAGTCATCATCTTCAAACGTTGCTGACATAGGGCAATCTTCTGCTCCATTAGGCTGGTCGGTGATCATATTTCTGTTATTTTAAATTATCGAGGAAGAAAGTATTTCCTCTCCTGTTCATATTAGTCAAAGGGCATAAGACTTGTCAGATGCAAGCCGCCATAGGACTTCGATTATCGACTAGCCATCGTCTTTCAATTTCATTTTATAGCTCATAATTCATCAGCACCCTTACCTCTCTGTTCCAGTAAAGCCTGCTCTGATGCTCGTAATTCGTGATGAAGTGATTTAAATTAAAGTCGAACAAATTCTCAGTTATATTTAATTAAATAAGTTTTCCAATCAAGATTAAAGTTATGCCCTAAAATACGTATCTTGCTCTTCATGAATGGATTTGCGAATGTGAAATAAATATCACATTCTTTCGTATAAAATTAGAGTAAAAATTTCCTTTACTAATGAATACCTTTATCTGCCTTTTATTTTCTTGTTGGGGGCATAGACATAGAATTCCAATATTGCATAATATCCATTGGCATATAATAAGAACCACCACTCTTATTATAATTCTAAACTATATTAAAGGCTAGAGGTGAGTAATATGATCATTATCTTATTCAACCAAACAAATTATTATTATTAAATATTTTCTAAACACACTTGGTTTCTTAGTTCATAATTCTTTTATAATTATTTTAATGTTAATACTCGCTGTCTATGTTGGCAAGCCGAACATATACATATGATTCGATTTAAAATTATTTTAGTCAGTTTATTATCAGATATTAATGTCAGTTCAGGGGTCTCTAGTCCTTACCAACCGTTGAGCTAGTTTCTTGGTGCATAGCACTGTGCCATCGATTTCTACTAATCTGAGCTGGTGAGTTGGGTTTGAATTCAGTTTGGTTCAGCTGAGTTTGGATCCTACTTACAGTTAAGGTGGTAGGTTTTTCGACTGGTACAATATTAAGTATTATTTTGCTAATTAAATTTTATTCTCTTTATTAACTCTTGGTATTCTTTATCCATTGTTTTATAGTCTTAATTAATTATTTATCAAGGTAAACTAATATTTCACTGAGTTAAGACTTGGATATAATAACAAGAAGTGGTATATAGGCATAAATAGCCCAAGACACCTGGTTAATATTTATTCTGGATTTTGGATATATGTATTAATAATGCTGATGGACACACACACATATGTAATTCTAAGGCAGTATGTAATTTGCTTATACTGAATATTATATACGTAAATAGAAGAATTTGAACTCAGAATTTTCCACTCTATCTTAAGCAACTGATACACATGATCACACACATGGAAGAGTGAAAAGATTGAAGCCTGTCCATTAAAGTTTGAGGAATTGCTATCTTAATATAAACAGAGCACTGATTGTATATATGTGTGTGAGATTATGGTCTGGCCCAACTGATGAATGCTGGTTCTGCACAAAATACATATATTGGGATCATATATCCTTTTACATGTGTGTGGCCATGTGTATCGGTTGCTTGAGATAGGGTAGAGGATGAATAGATCGAAAAATCCTGAGTTTAAATTCATCTATTTATATAAATGTATTACAAAACATGTTTTCAGGAACAACTATGTTTAATAAAAATAAAATAAATTTATTGAAAGTAATCACGGTTATTTCTGAAATCATGTTTCATAAAACATCTTTTACCCATGAAAACATTTACTCAATACATAAAAAAAAAATCCTAGATATAATAAAATATCTTTATCTAACAACAAAATGATATATGACAATATCTGTAATATAGTCATATAATCATAACACATAAAAATAATATATAAAAGCTCTTTTCTGGTTCACTATTATTACTACCCAGAAAATATAAAATGGGTAAAACTTTCATATGTTCCTAAAATTTATAATACATTATTAAAAAATAAAAATTATATAGATAAAAATATTAAAATAGGATGGTCAAACAGTAAAAATCTTGATATATTAGTAGGAATTATAAATAAAAGATAATATAAAATATAAAAAGGGTATAGTATATAAAATTACTTGTGGGGTTTGCAGTATGGTTTATTATGGACATACAGCAAAACAATTAGAAGAAAGGGCTAAAGAACATAATAATGCTATTAATAGAAGAGATGACAGATCTGCATTATATGTTCACTACTTAAAATATGGACATAGAATAGATTGTGTTAAGAATATAAGTCCATTAAATTATATTAAAGAAATTAATAGAAGGAAGATATATGAAACCAATTACATTAATTATAACAGAAATAATTGTATGAACATTTATAAAACGTCAATTAATTTAACTAATAATTGGATAATGAAAAATGAATGGAGGGTTGTATAATATGTGTTATTATAAAGATATTTAAGTGTAATTATAGGCTTGTGTTAATTTTATATAGAGCCAGTAGATGTCACTATGTATGCAATATAGGTTATTTTTGTAATTAAGACATATTGAAAAGGGCAAAAATTTAAAATTTGCCAAAAAGAGCTTTTATATGTTATTTTTATGTGTTATGATTATATGACTATATTACAGATATTGTCATATAACATTTTGTTGTTAGATAAAGATATTTTATTATATTTAGGATTTATTTTTAATTTGCAAAAGCAACATAAAGGATTTATTCCTTGTATTGTAGATTTCAATACATATATTTACAATTGTATTATTAATTGGTAATACTAAATAGACATTTTTAACAAGTTTTTATTAACTATTTATTTGGAAGTTCATTATTTATTGATTTTGTTACTTAGTCCTTCCATTATTATCTAGTATTTTAATTATATAACTGAAACACCACAAGAGGTCAATTTATCTGTAGTCAGACTCTCATCTGCCTTTGTCATTATACATAATTGGTAGCTTAAATTGAGATATAGATTAATTAATAATACACACATGCATGCTTACTCCATTACATAATTAAAATAGCCAATGATTCTTCACATCTACACTCACATCTTGCAAGAAATGAATATAAAGAGTTTTCAAACTAAATTTTCTGATTTTTATTCTTAACAATAAATTTATTATACAATTAAAATATGCAAATGAATCAATTCAAAAACAATATTACTTAATTTTGTCTGGTATGATTAAGAATGATTCTTATTAATAAATATATAAATGATTAATAATTAGTTACAAATAAAATTAATATCTAAAAGTAGAGTATTACTAAAAAATATTAAATGTTATATATTCTGGCAAAAAGTTAGGAAAATATTATATATTTAGAATTCATTCATCTATTAGTAAAAATCAATGATACAACAATAGTAATTTATATTGTAAACATGAGACATATTACAGATACTGATAATGAATTAGAAAATTACCATCAGTAATAATATCCAATAATATAAGATTTACTTAATGTAACGGTCAAATATGTACATTCGTGTAACAAAATCCAGAGTTTTAGTAAATCATCCCAAGTCCGACCAGAATACGGTGCTAGTTCCTCTACTATTGCTCAAAGATTTACCACCTTACAGATGACACATATGAGTTTACAGCACTATTCTCCTTCTACCTGCTGGCAATAGAACATCAGTAAAGCAGAGACTATGGAGAAAGTTGACAATCTAACTAGTATAGCTATATAGATATCATGTGGCTAGGATATAATTATTAAATACGAAAGTGATTCTTAATGACTAATAATAAATAATAAATAATGACTCAATGATAATGAGATGATGAGCAAGACTGAGACATGAAACAAAGTTAAATTTAAAATTAATTTAATAAAAGTTAAATATTAAAACAATAAATAAAATGATAATTACAAATGTCTATATGCATTGTCTTACTCGCAGGTGATTAAGGGATGATTTACATTTCAGTTTAGGTTCACATGCAGGTGATGGTTTAGTAAATACAATTATTTATGGCTGAGTTATACTTAGTTTGGTTTACATATATATATGGTGGGTAAAATCACTCACAGGTGATATTAAATTTCCAATTACAAATTATTTGGTTCCTTACATATATGTATATCACTCGTAGGTGATGATTTAAAATATAGGCATTTCCGGTTTATAGATAGCATTTCTAATCACTCGCAGGTGATTGTAGTTTTAGGTTACAAATGCTTTAATTGATTTAGCTATATATATCTATCATTCGCAGAACCTTAATATTATATTATAACTTAATGAATTTGCTCATGACTATCTATGCCTAGTTTATGCTATATAATAGGATTTAGATTTGCTTTAGAGCTAGTAGAAGTGATTATAAACATTTATAAAGAACATAGTATTTCATTAAGCCCGAATAATCAATATATTCTCTATATAGCTAATATGCCTATTAAATTAGATTCAAACTCAGATCAAATCTGAAAAATACAATTATTATGGCAGGATGAACTGATTATTGGCAGTCAGACTTCAGATACCAGGGCGTATAGAAAATATACAATTCTGAGTCTCTGCATCTCGTATATGTGCCTTATTCATGGGATTTTTACCAAGTAACGGTTCCCTTTTACCAAACTCATTGCTGTGGAAATAAGAGACATTTAGTCCGGATGATTGAACAACTAATTTAAATGGGAGTCTCATGCTCCATTCCTGAGGATGCAGAATGGGGAGGTGCGAACCCGTCCACCATCTGGAGAAGGTAGTTGTCTGAACTAAGAGTAATGGTGTAGCCCTAACCCATATGCCCATTAAAGAATACAGCAACAAGTGAGTACACTGTAGCATTTATTAAGGACACATATGCACCACTGACAACATTATTATATAGTAAAAATTAAGATGCTAAACAATAGTTTCCTTCATGAAACTACCATGTATCAGTTCATTAGATAGCATCTATAATCATGCTATTAAGGAAAGCTTAGGAAACTAATTTGTAAAGCTATCTATATAGGCATTTATAATTCTAGGGAGGATTACAGTATATTATGGAAAATTACAATATAGAATTATAGTTATACTGTATTTTATCACTTCAACTGAATATTACTAAAATATTATATAGAATAGCTGTAAGCTTGTAATTATATCTTAAATAAGACATTTTATCCATTTCAAAACAGAGTTTTGGTTTGTGCATTAATATATGCAAAATTACATATATTGTAACGGTCAGAATCGTCTATCTCGCTAACACACTGCAGAATTCAAACCCCAGACACGAAACTGAACATTCTAGGAGGGGTTGCCTTCTAGATATACTAAGTTCGAATCTAAAGCCCAAATTTCACAGTGCCATCTACGTGATAACGCATCTGGTGCCACTACTAGTATAACCTTTGACCAGTGCTTGGTGGTCAAGGAGAAACAAAAGACTCTATACTAAAAGAAGTTTGGGTGGCTAATTAATGTCTATGGATTTACAAAAGAAATGCAGAAAATATATATATGTATAGACCGAGACAGTGATAGGAATCAAATAAAATAAGAGATCAAATTTAGTTTTAAATAATTTCACACAATTTATTTATATAAATATATATATAACACCACTGTCTGCTTATATGAGACAGGGACGCGTATTAAATAATTGTTGGCATTATATTTCAATAAATGACAAAAAAAGGTTATAAAGCAAAGTGATATATTCTATTCCTCGGGCTAATAGCATTACGATAATGTGCTTGATGAGATAGGAACATATGCGAGGTGCTGTGAGAATTTATACAAGTTTAAGATAATATTTGAAATTAAATGTTCTAAAATATTTATTGATTTCGAGAATAGTACGGACTAAAGCTTACTAAGCAAAAATGGGAATATGATCAAAGCATTTATTTGATAATAATATTAATAGAGTTGCATTGGGAGATCAGAATTGCTGATAATGAATTTATTAAAGTTGGAGGGTGTGACACGTTTAAGTCACGGATGCTTTATAAAATAAATATAAAATAAAACAATATTGGAGATCCGGAATAATTATGGAGGGCATCTCACCGCTAACCCGTAGGAAAGTATTTTGACGAACAGCCAAAACTTAGCGACTGTGTGATGATTGCGTTTAATTCCCAGGGGTGTCATTTGGGGCACCCTCTGCCTGGAAACCGCAAGCGTGGAGAGAACGGCCTTAGCCGTGTAAAGAATCCTTGGAAAAATAAAACAAAGCAGTCTCAACAACAAATTCATTTACCAGCAATACGAGACTAGTGTATATAAAAACATACTAAATGGGTTTTACTCAGATTAAGAGAAATGCCCAATCAAATTCCCCGAAATTTATTTAAAAGGGTCCGCACATTCTCGACGTCAATGATGAACTTTATAATTAAAGTAGAACACGGTAATTAAAATAGGAAAATGCATGCTTGCGGGTTTGAAAAGTAAGTATAGATTTATATAAGCAATCATGCATTTGGGGACACATTTAAATCATTGACTTCACACATACTCTTATATTAGATTAAAATCAATAACATGTAGATTTTAAACTATGTGATTATATTACATTAAAGAAAAGAATCGCCCTCGAACGAGTGTTTTGCAAGATAATAAATTGGAAAATTATAAATTTAAAATATGCCTTAATAGCGGCGTCTTACTTTCAATAGAGGGACTAGTTCACTCGGTCAAAGACGATTCTGACACATTATCATAATAAAATAAAAGAAAGCTTTATAAATAGAAAATATTAACCCAAGGATAGAGCAAAATGTTGAGTATATTTAAACACATTAAAAAAATACATAATGAAGTTGTAATTATAAATTTTATTAAACGCCCATTATTATATTAAGTAATAATTTACTAAGGCTGTAACCTTAGAAATAAGCGTCTGAAAAATATGAAGGTAGGGACCTCTATAGGTCTTAAAACACAAGCTTACGCTATGAAGATAGCTTCACACTCTTAGATCAAAACACTTCAGCTTCACCTATTTATATATAAAAGTAGGTTGAAGTAAAGAAGGATTCTCTAGGATTCTCTCTTTTCTTCATAGCGTAAGCTTGTGTTTTAAGACCTATAGAGGTCCCTACCTTCGTATTTTTCAGACGCTTATTTCTAAGGTTACAGCCTTAGTAAATTATAATGAAGTTATGTGAAATATAAGGAAAATAATTTTAAAAAGCTATAGCATGTTAGTTAGGAATCACAAGAGCTCTTGGGTTAATTTAGGTTATCTCTGGAGATGCATTTGCAGGTAGATGTTCGGCAGGTTTTATAATTCAGCAGCAAAATCTGGAATGTTCATATTTTTGGCAGCGGCTGCAGCAGTTCCGGGTCCATGTGATAACTTCCGATGGTATGGAGCAGCGGCTGGCTATTCCGAGGGGACATAGCCATCTTAACGCCTCTACTCGGACATGTCAAGGTTAGCAAATTATTAGAATAGAACACAGAATTTCTCTTAGACACATTAGAATAAAAAACAACTAACCAACTGGAGAACAAAAGAAAAACCTTCTTTTTCTAGTGGAATTTAACAATAGAACTGCCCTGGAGCATTACAAAAATATCGGACTTATCAGCTGTAATTAAATCATCGGAATGTCTAAAGGAATTCAACATTAATTAATTTCTTTTGTTAATTTCACTGTCAACATTCGAATTACAAACTAGATTTAGTTAAAAATTACTGTTATTAATTAAAGAAAACCATAAGTGGACATCTGCTGTTTTTAGATAAACTTATACAACATTTACTAATTAAACTATTGTCCCTGATTTATTTAAACAGAAATATTTGGAATAACTTTTGTTAAAATAAAGAAAATGATTTTACTTTTTAAATTGCAATATTTGAATCTATTCACTAAACAAATATTTACTAAATGAATTTTATTTTAAATCAAAATATATTACGACGGTAATATATTTGTAAATAGATTCAAACAAAATAACTTTAACAATTTATAATTTTGATATGTTTTAAAATGGATATCATAGTGTGTGCGCAATTACAACTTATATAACCTATTTTTAAATAAATGTAAATTATGTGAACAAATACATAATTCATAATCTTTTATTTATTTGGGAATGAGTTATATATATAATACGAGCATTGTACTCGTGGTTTAAAATTAGGCGGGATTTTCGGTATATAAGTGTATTGCAGACACACTACGATAGATTGGGGTTCAAACTAAGGTATGAGGGTAGGAAGTAGGTGAGAAAAGGTGAAATGAAGATCTGCAAAGCAGACCTTACTGTTTCAATATATATATGCGTGAGAATAAATAATGACTTCTCACTAATGATTTAACTAAGAGTAAAACTCCGTTTTGAATAAATATAGCATAAACAAGTACATAATTGAAAAATAATAGGATTTGGCATAGATTTAACTAAAAGAAATGTAGATTTAAAATAAGACTTCATGTAAGTGAAATCCGAAATTTGGCTTTGTTTTAGCATAGTTTATAATAGAACTTATATGACACTTAGCTGATATTTGATTGATTCAGTTTAAGATAATTTTAAGTTGTTTAAGAGAATTAATTGGAGCAAATATTATTATTAATTTAAAAGATACAAAATAACTTAGAAACTTAATTATTATTTTAGAATAGATCATTTTGAATTATACATAATAAAAGTTATATTAAAATATTCAAATATAGATTTTAGCAAGTTAAAACTAAATAACTTTTAATTACTTGGAATAAGATTAATACGTAACTAAATCAATCATAAATAAATTCAGCAAGTAAACCAATAAATAAAGAAATCATATCAACAAATGAAATATGTTATTAATGCAAATAATAACTCAGATAAGAAATCATAAAGCAGTTAGATCGCTAAATTGGGTATTAATAATATTATATCAGTTAACGAATCATTTAACGAATTATCATAATAAATCATAATAGTAAATCAGGTAACAATAAATCATAAAGCGGTCAATGAATCAGGTAAGATTTTAGAATAAAGATAAAATAAAATTACATTTTAGAGATGGGTTTAAATTACATATTATTATGGCCATAGAGTTTAGATTGAGCTAGCTTATAAGAATTAGTTGACTTTAGTTGAAAGGCTTTAAAATTGAAGGAGTTTATTACCATTTTCTTCCTTTTTCTGGTGGCAGGCTGTTTTCATCATCAAGGAACTTCTTTGGTGGTGGCTGCTCTCACTGCATCTCTTCCCGCATCAGGTAGCTTTTTACCAAGGGCCAGAAAGGCAAAGCAATTAGCCTTCTACCCCGACTTCATTATTATTACAAATTTTAGTAAAACAATTTTAGAATGAATGAATGAATGAATGCCTCTAAAGATGGCTGCAGCAGTTTATATATTAGCTCACCCCCCTCTCCTTTGTTACATTATTTTTAGATTCCTTTTCCAGCTTTCTCGCTATTGCTAAAAAAATCGCGGAATCCCACTGTGATTATTTTTCTGTTAGGTCAGTTTTAACCACGGTCACTCGCGGTAATTTATTCATATTTCTCATTTTAAATCTAATTTTAGCTTTAAATTGAAACTAGGTCATTTTATCGTGAGAAGGATTAACTTTTCTGGCGTCATCCCTTCTAGAAAAACAAATCTAAAAGATGGAAAAACATTTTGTTATATATGTAACTCAACTGTTTAATTTAGTGATATATGCAGAATTATATAATAATTTCGAATATTAATTTTTAGAATAAATATTTTAAGTAGAGAAATTTAATGTTTTAATCCTGTTAACATTATTCATTCTTGCATATATGCAGTCTTATGTTACACATAAAACGCATTTTCCATTTATTTATTACCAGAAATATATATGTGCGTATCTATGAAGATTTACCTATATAGATACAATTTTCATACTATATTTTAATATATATGCATACATACATGATTAACATATTTAGGTTTAATTTTAGCCTGTTTTAACATAATATTAACATGATATACGAGGATTTGGTGATAGTTACATAGATAAAAATACTACTATTGAATATAGTAGGCGAAACAGTAGGATTGTCAAAGCTGACTATTTCAATATATATATGCAAAAATAAATCTTAACAATTTAAACACCCACATTACAGTAATAAAGTATTTTTTTTTTGTAATCATAAGAGTAGGCTATCAAAAACAGTCCAGATGTTATTTAATATCAAACAACTATATTTGCTTCTTATTTGATAATTGAAGAATATTTTTCCTACATTAGAATTGGACATATGAGTTCATAATTGTTAAGATTTTGTACTTAAAATATGAAATTAAACATAGATTATTTGTAGCAATAATTTTTTTAAAATTTAATAAGATTATAATTTTGTTCATAAATGAAATTTATTCTATTTTTTTGTGGAATATTGGCAATAGTTTTTTGAGTCATTAACAAGATTAGTAACATTCATGAGTTCAAAAACACATATTTTTATATTTAGATGATTTATTAACGAATTTACACCTGGGTCTCATTTTATGAGGTAGATAGATTCCTCAGAAAACGCACGCAAAAGAAATCGCACAAAAATAAACATAAATTACTTGAAAAATGGGGGATATGTTCCAGTAATTTTCAGAAGTCGCATAAAAACAAAGCAACAAAGAAAAATTACTTTAAAATTCAAATTAAAAAAATAAGGAAATAAAGTATGACTAATAAAAAATTTCACATTTGAAAAAAATTAATACAAGACAAACTTTTTTTACTTTTTTTATTAACTACAGTATTTAATTTTACATTTTTTCATACATATTTTAATCATTACCACTGTTTGACAATATGCTTTCATTTGTGAACTAGTAAAAAATCAGATTCGTGATGTGATGTACAACTAGCGCCACTTTCAGTCTTGAGCTGTGTTAATCGTTTTCTGTTTCTATATTAAAAAAATGAGATTGCAATCAAAACAATAAAATTATACATTATCATTAGAAAGATTATTTTCAGTATATAAAATCAATAAAATCTTCGTTATTATTTATATTAAAAATCTAAAAAAATATTTATTTCTGTTAATATCTAACAAAATACATTTTAAAAGTTTAAAATTTTTGAATATTTATTGTGATATTTTTATATGTACGTATAAATCTATTATTATTATTTACTCATTAGTATAAGTAGGTTATTTACATAGAAGCTAAGATTCTAAATACATCTTCAGGCCATATTCACGTTAGCTGCTAATATATACGTTATATTTTTGAAAAAAAAAAAAAGTATTTCAAGTCAAAATAAATAATTAATAATTTAAATTTCTTGATATCTAAATAAATATAGTGAAATATGAAAGATATTAAGAAGAAACATGAATCGCATAACTTCAAAATCGCATTAAAATAATCCGCATAAAACGAGACCCAGGTGTATATATGTATTAATTTGCTTAAAGAATTAAACTGAAAAGTCTTATTTTAAGCATAATCATCTATTTCTAGGAAAATAAAAAATTTCATTCTTTATATTCAAATGGAGTTAAAACAGATGATTTTCATTGTAGGTGTTTTTGGAACTTAATGTAGATTCAATTTATAATAAGATGTTTATATTTCATAAACAATCAAAATTCTAAAACAACCTATAGAAGAACTAAGATGGCACTTATTAATTGCCTTGTTTTGATTCAATCATTTAAAACAAACAATAGAAGATTTTAAGACATTAGAATATCAGAAATGACAGAGCTGGAATCATAATCCATGAACTTCCAAAATTTGCCATTTTACTACTGCTTCAAAGCATGCAGAGTATTTCAATCATTTCTATCTTGGATTAGGGACACTGATAATAATTCCTAATCTGAGCTGCAGATATGGTCTGTCTGTGTGAATTATCTAAATTGATAAATTTGGCAATCTGATACTTACATATTAAACCTGCTACACATGTTTGCAATGGCAAAATGCCTACCTTTCTCTAGTGGGGGAGAGTGTTTGTGATGGCAGAATGCCATATTAAAAAATCAAATTTTTAACAATATGAAAAATATAAATTTGTACACAAAAATAATAAACACATTATAATACTAAATAAAAATAGGTAGTTATAACTTTTTAATATATCCTTCTAATGTTGCAAACACCCTCTGCCCCCACTGGAGAAAGGTATGGCATTCTGCCCAGATCTAATACGTAAGTACTGGCAATCTACTCTTACATTTACGCCAAAAGATTATCTGATTTTCATAAGTTTTCTCATCTCAATAAAATATTAACCATAGAAATGGTTTGTAATGTTAGTAGAATATTACACATATTATTATTAATAGGAAACCATTTGACAGAATAGAAAAACAAATGAGATAACAAACAGTCGAAGAATCTTCAGAGCCATGGGGTTTTTTTTTTTGGGTTTTTTTACCCATTAATTAAATAAAAGTTGTAATAATTAAAACAGGCTTTTAATATGGATAGTTTATTTTGTAGCTACTAAAATTGAAATTCTGAAAAAGGGCAATTAAATACAGTACACGAATCATTAAAAAATACAGGGAGAGGGGGGAATCAAAGATTATTGAAGTATGAATTTGAAAAAGAATGAAAAAAGTAAAAAAGAAAAATAAGTTTGGCAATATTGAAGCAAGTAAAGAAAATGTATTTATTGAAGAAATGAAGTTGGATTGTGAATAATAATGAAAGGTAAGTTGGAAGATCTGTTGGCGATAAGAAAGATAGAAATAGAAATAATTTGATTGATTATATAGAAGGACTCATTAGCTATGAGTGTTGGAAAAATAGAATTAATGGCAAAGACTTGGAAAAGGTTGCTATATATGTGTGTGTGTAACACTTGTCTAGTGGCATATAAATAAAGATGATGACGATTAGTTTATAGATTGAAAGGTTTTATTAAAACAATAGATGTCTACTTTTAGTTTTAAAGTATATTTTACTGCAAATAAAAGATTAAATTATATTTAAAATGAGATAGTATACATACATAACCACTCATTGTATATTTGTTTAAAAAATATGTTTCATAGATCAAACAACTTTTTAAAAAAATATGTATATCACTAAAAAAAAAAAACCCACGCAAGAGAATTAAGTGTGTAATTTTATTTAATGTTCATTTATTTTTAAAAGATAAACAAAAGAACCATTAATGGTAGATTATAATAAACAATGCTTTCCGTTTTTCAGAAATCCAAACTTCTGAGAGAGTTTTTTTCTTTAATTTCTATGTAGTATTGATAAATCTGGAGATAATTTTTATAGGCGTGGAAAAAATATTTAAATTAAATCAGACGCTTCCTCGCATAATGAAAATTTTTGTAACAATGTTGGCATTTAGAAATTTGCTAGAGAAATTGAACGGACGAATTAAGTTTCAGTTATTTATTATAAACTGTTTTCTTTTAAAATTCCAAATAACACTTTTAGCAATAGTTTAACTATATCGTACATTTCTACTTTTTAAAATACTAATCACATATAACATGTCTAGTTCATGTAATCCATTTACAGAGTATGTAGAAATTGTTTCACTTCCTATTGTTTAATAGAAGTGAGTGAGTGATCCCAAAGAATTACTTGAATTAATAAAATTACATCCTAATTAATTATCATTAAAATATATCAGCATTTAATTATATTATTGGTATAATAAAACACCTGCATAAATATTTCATCTGACTTATTTGTTTCCACAAGAATAGTTCCCTGCTCAAGTTTTGCCACTTCAAGTATGCTGAATATATACAAAATACTTTAGTGAAATATAGATAAGAAGTAAAATAATCTTTGTGAAGATTACAGACCTCTAAAATTATACAAAAAGGAAAGAGGAGATAATACCATTAAATTGTCAAATGGTAATTGTTGTGCCCCCCCCCCCCCTTTATTTTCTAGCTATTAAGAATTAAACATCTATATACTGATCATTATTTGGATGACTGCAGCCACATCAAGTAAAACAATGATTTCAAGGTGTACAGGTGAAAATAATCACAAACTACTTCGTAAAATCATGAATAGTATGATTACCAAGAGATGATGTAGCCAGGGCATCATTTAAATAATGAGATCGTGTTTCATATTTCCAAATTCTAAGTCATGATTATAATAGACAGATATATTAACTCATGGGCTAATCATCTGCCAGTATATAATTAGAAATGTAGGTGTCCAAATAAAAGTTGAGAGTTAGGGCTTAATTAATCAATCAATTAACTTTCTATCAATTTTTCATATTAAATTGATAAAAATTTAGAATTAACATAATAGTAGATTAACATTTTCTAATTAGTTTGCAAAAACAACTAGTGATAAGATAAACACAACACAATAAATGCCAAGCTAGATCAGAAATGATCTCAACTTGATGTCAAAAGCATTTAGCTTCATTGAAAAAAAGAAAAGCTCAATAATAAAAGGCAGTTCAGAAATTAAACATTTAGTTGCAACTAATTCTGATGGCTTAAAATTTAAAAAATAAATAGGTTTACGTTATATAAACCGAGTATATAACGTTTATTTACCTATTATGTTTTGTTCAAAGATATGACTTTAAAAGAGTTAAATATAGTATTTTAAACTAAGAAGCTTTATATCAGTAGTGTCCTGATGTTTGTTCTATTATTAAAAATGGCATACAAGCCCAGAGAATACAAACAAATGCAAGGGGGGGGGGGTAATGGACACTTCAAAGTACATTTCTAAAATATTTCTCAAAAATACATTACTTACCGTTACAATACTGTTATATTTATAGTTACAGACATTATATAAGTTCAAACATAAGAATTTGATTTAATTCTTTATTTAAGTAATATTTCAATTAAGATTCTTTAAGATTTTTAAATAAAAAAGAATCTTTTTTTCTAGATGTTACAGTAATTACTAATTCTTGAAACAACAATGTTTATTATTATTTATTTTTCAGGAATTAACAATTATGATAATATCAAAAAGAATTTTAATTTAATTCCTACCTAAATAGGAAACATGTTAATGGTTTAAATCATATACAGAATTTATAATTTTGAAAGCCAGTTATTATATAAATGTAATGTGATTATACGGTATTCATAAATGAATATATATTTAATGTAATAAAGATAAAGGAAATGACATATTTTCATCATTTACGACTTTTTATCAAATTCATTGTGTTGACAAACATCACAGAATATACAATAACTTTATAAAGTTTAGAAAAGCATGGAAGTTGTAAATAGATAAACAAACCCTATAAAAAGAAAAGGTTGTTGACTTCAAATATAAAAAATATATATTGCCCAAAACAACAAGGGTGCACAATTTAAAAGTAGTGCTATTATAATAAATTATAGTATTTACATAGTTTGCCTGCTGAAAAGCTTGACACTTGTTTTATTTTAAATTATCTATTTTCAGGTACTTCCAACACATGATATAAACAATATGGCTAACTTTAAGTTATCGTAATCAATATTTACATTTTTTTTATTTATTAAAATGATAAAGAAACTCAAAAATCCAAAAGGGTTGTAATTAAAAACTTTTTAATGTAAATACAGTAAAGAAAATAAAAATAAAACATGATTAAGCAAACTATAATAAAGATGTGGACATACATCACTTTTACTATATTTTAAAAAGATTCCACTGAAACACACAAAAATCCAAAAAGGTGTAATTAATTTTTTTAAAATGTAAATTCACTAGGACCAGCTGTAAACTAATTGCAATGTACTCACAAACAATGTTTTGGAGCCTTCTGACTATAATCCTTTCCAAACAGATAGGCACGCTTAGAACATGACACTGCCATTATGTTTCCATTCACACAAAGTGTAATATCATGGCCATTAACATACATTTTTCAGGTAGGTACTATCCTGTAATTTTGAAAATATTCCACTGCATCTTGTTCTCTTGGTGAAGATTCCAAATTTTAACCATATTTCCAAAAATGGCAAGTCAGCAGTATTCATTTTCTTTACAATTCTTATCCACATTCTTATTGTAATGGTATGCAGAAATGTTTTCTATGTCCATCTATATATATCTAGCTTCACTTTGAAGTAATCAAATATATAATTTTAACAAAGCCCCATATTATATAATAAAGATGCAACTGTAATATAAAATTAAGTGTTGATCTAGAATTGTAATAAAAATGATAAGGATCAAATATGCTCAATCTTTTTTATACACTAACTATATTTTGTAAGAATCCAAATGGCATCAGGTATGTGCATGCATGACTGATTGTATCATAAAAGTTAAAATATTATTTTATCTGTATACCTATCCTAGACAGAAGAAATATTTATTTTAGATTATCAATTCTCTAAATGTAGCAACTAATTCATAAACCTATACATATTTTTATATTTATTACAATCAGAATAGAGAAGTCAGTCAATGGGAACACAGATTACATTAACTTAATGAAACATGAATTCAATACATTAATCAATGACATTATCACCAATTATATATCTAAAAGGAATATTAAATTGAAACTATTTAACTAAGATTTGATTTTATACAACAAATATTTAAATAACAAATTTGATTATATATATATATTGTAATATTCAGAATCAAATCAAAAACAAATATGCATATTTTCTTTTCCTCCTCCTCTTTCTTTTTTTTCTCTTCCTTCTCCTTGTTGCTGTTGAGGACGAATGTTGCGCTCTTATATTTTATTACTGTATAACTATGTTTGCATTAGATTTTTCTAAGCTGCTTTTGCTAAACAGAATAATGAACTAATACAATGATTTTATTAGTGATTTTTGTTTTCTACTATGTTTTTGTTTTGTTAATAATTACTTATTTATTACATTAATGTATTTGATCAAGGGAGTCTGACTCAATATCACTACACATTGGGTTACATACACATTGATTGAAAGTGAACATCTATATATCAAAATCTTTAATTAAAATGTGCTTGTAATTACAAATCTGTGTTAAGACATTAACTAACAATTCTAATTTTTTTATGATTATTTAGCTTAACTAAATTAATTTCCATCTATATTTACATTATTAATTTAATTTTAATTCAGTATACAATAAACACCTCCCAATTTAATATATATTAAAATATAAAAAATATTGATTGTATCACAAATATTACCTACATTTGATTTAATATTTAAATTATTAAAAGAAGAATAAAATTAAATAAGAGAATGGCAAAATGCTTTTTTATCATAGCACAAAATTTTTAAATCAAATTATATGCCTATATTTAAAGATTTTTTTATCTGTTACTTCTTTAGAGATTTAACTATAATTTGTGATAAAGGCTTTTATTTGTCCTTCAAATAAAAAGAATTGTCTATATTAAAGTTTGACTCCAATTATATATATAATAAATATAATGGTAATAAACTACTATATACAGTCTTTGAAGTACTTTTGGTTAATTCCTTAACCTGTCTCAACTGCCATTAAATTCAAAAACAAAATGGAAATAAACATCATCAACTCAAATTCTATGAATCCCGAATTTTAATGTTAGCAGCTTGTCTATTAATTATATTCATTTTATTTCTATTTATTAAAATTGCTTTCTTAATTTTTCTTTTATTATGGTTTCTCTCTTCATGAAGAATCTTAACACTTTCAATACCAAGCTTAAATTTATATTTACATATCTTTTCATGATTCAGAAAAACTGAAGCTGTCATTAAATCATTATTATTATTACTTTTCACATGCTTGTATAACAATTCATGCTCATTTATATTTTTTTAATACTGCGCCTCAATTCTCCTATATATGATAGCATACATGAACAAAAAATTTGATACACAACATTACTTTTCTGTTTGATAGATATGACATTGATATATGTTATCATATGTAGGTGAATCGAGAAGCAGTATTGAAAAATTATTAAAAAAACACGAATTGTTATATAAGCATGTAAAAAGTAAAAGTAATAATGGTTTAATAACTGCATCAGTTTTTTTGGATCATGAAAGGACATGTAAATATAAATTTAAGTCTGATATTGAAAGTGTTAAGATTCTTCATAAAGAGAAAAACCATAATAAAACAAAAATTAAGAAGGCAATTTTAATAAATAAAAATAAAATGAATATAATTAATAGGTAAGCTGCTTACATTAAAATTTGGGATTCATAAGTTTTCAGTTGACAATGTTTGCTTCCGTTTTGTTTTTGAATTTAATGGCAGTTAAGAAAGGTTAAGGAATTAACCAAAAGTGCTTCTACAGATTGGAAGACTATATATGATAGTTTATTACCATTATATTTATTATTTTTATTGTTATTACAATAGTTTTGTTAATTAATGGACATTTTATTTGTATGTATATAGTATTTCTGCAGATTGAAAGACTGTATATAATAGTTTATTACCATTATATTTATTATTTTTATTGTTACTATAATAGTTTTTTTAATTAATGGGCATTTTATTTGTATGAATATAATTTAAATGCCTCATAGCTATATTCTTTCAGCCACATTCATCTTTTAAATAAAGAAAAGCTTGAATTTTGCAGCCATTCAAAATTCAAACTTTTCTTTATTTGTTATTATTCCAAAACTTTATTAACAGAGTATATGCATGTTTACATTTGATACATTGATAAAAAAATACAAGGTTATATGTGACAAAAGGAAAAAGGCATGAAATTATTGAATTACAATAAAAGGGTATAAAACCCAAAATTGAGTAGGAACTTAGGAAACATAATATGATTACATTTGACAGAAGGTGTGCATTTAATGTCAATAAATGACAAGTATTGCTAAATAGGTAATCAATACATTATAAAAAGGTGGACTGAAATCAGTTATATTAATACACAAGTATTACTACACCAGTATGTATAACCCACTTGCATTTGATTTATTATGATATAATACAAGAGTACTTTTAACAGGGTATACACCCAATGTCTATCACAGAGCTGTGGCTGAAAGAACATAGATATGAGGCATTTAAAATATTTTATAGATTTCAGATAGCATTATGCATTGTTTATATATATATATGTGAGTGTACAAATTCACAAATTTCTTTAAGCAATCCAGAAACTATAAAACCGTTTTGCTTTAAAATTATTAATTCATAAGCAGCTTTCCACATGTTAGCAATGTATTTCACCTTAGATTTTCTGGCTGTTAATTTATATTGAAATAAATTTTCCATAAAGTTTCCATACAATTTTTTATTAGGTTTGATAACATTATCTACACAGCCAGTAAACATATTTGAGATGAGGCTTTTATAATGGTTTCTTTTGATCACACAATTAGAACAAGTTAATGCAGGAGTCTCCAACCCTATGCTCGCGGGCCCCATGGCACCCGCAGACCACTTTACATGTGCCCATCGCTATCCAAACACGATAAAAAATTATCTATCTGATACAAATAAATTTAATTTTTAAAATTTCTTATAAATTATTGTATTATATTGTAATCAAATTGTAGGGCATACTATACTTTTACAGCGTAAAAATATAAACGTTAATTATATGTTAAAATTTTATTTTTGAAATAAATATTTTTTTGTACATTATGTGCATTATTAACAATATCCAACTATAAATTTACATTAAAAAAATAAATGGTGCCCGCCATCTGGCTGGTATTATAGAATGTGCTCTTAAGTGCAAAAAGGTTGGGGACCCCTGAGTTAATGGAAAATCTATATCTTCTAGTGAATTATTATTGCAGGAAGTAATTCATTTCCCTCTAGTGTCACAGCTTTCTTATCCTAATAGTATTAATCTGAACTGAGGCAATGATAAACACAAGGATCCAACTCAATGAATATGCAAACTAAACTTGACAAATTTGCATATGATCTATTTTATACACCTTATTTTGAAAAACTACATTCCATAACAAAACAACAAAAACAAGTGAAGATCAACTTAATAAAACAACAAATTAATGATATTCTTTTATTACATGCATCACAAAATCTGGAAAAACCATTAACTTTAATATTTAATAAAAGATGTTCCTTCTTTTTCAAAACAAGTTTTCATATAATTGACATAAATGTTTCAAAATTAATTAAAAGAGAGCCTTAGGTTGTCCTTTTTTGCAACTGATATCATACACCTGCTATATTTTTTAAATCAAAGAAAGAAACTTGATGTTTTAAAGAAAAAATATTAAAAATATATGAAAATTTCTGCAATCTAATATAATATTTTACAAAAGCTTATAAAATTTTATTAAAGTCTTTTAAATCAGTTAATACTTATTTATATCAATCTCTATTCTGCAAATTAGAATTTGAATTATTTAACATTATTAGGTGACATTACAGATAATGAGATCAAAGTGTCTTCATGTATATATCATTATACATCACCAATATTTTAACCATAGAATATGGTCTAAATGTAGATGGAGATATATAATGACATATAAATGAATGTAGAAAAATTTTCATTCATACAATAAAACAAAATTTGTAAAAACAATGAGTACATGAAAAATTATTTACATATTGAAATTGATTTATTAAATTATGATAAATGTACTATATATATAAATTGAAATTATAGTATAAAATTTTTTAAATAATAATAACTAACCTAATATAGTTAGTAATAATATATAGAAAGTAGATATGTATATATATATTTTATTGAATAGGTGTTCCCTCATTCATTCAGTGAAAAAAATAAGAATAATATATATTATAGTTGTGTTCTGATCTATCATGACAACCGCTTGATGGCGTTGATGCTAAGCAAAAACACATTGATATAACGTTCCCGAGCCAGCCATTCTATACAACTACGATGTCCATAAAATTAAACAAAAAAAAAAATTTAAAAATGTAAGCAGACTTTTTGGGACAGTAATTAATCAGACTGGCTTTTTTGTGTGTGGGGTGTCAATAAAAAAGTATGTTACTTTCCAATAGCAAATAATAGTACATTGGAGAATTTTTTGGACAGTAATTCCAACAAAATTTTACAATGAAAGCCAACTTTGATCTTTTTGGGATAGTAATTAATTTGGACAGTAATTAATCAGAGATGGGCTTTTTTTTTGTTACTTGGAGTAACAGAAAAGTTACGGTACTTTTTAAATACAAAATTAAATTACATTTTACCCCCCTTTTTTGGATAGTAATTAATCAGACACTGTGGGGGGGGGGTAAAAATTAAATTATATGTCACTCTTTTTGTGTGTGTGTGTATAAAATTATGTTACTTTTTTAATAAAAAATAATAGTAAATATAGTAGAGACTTATTTGGACACTAATTAATCAGAGACGGACTTGTTTTGTTTTTTTTTTTTTTTACATCGGAAAAGTTACGGTAGTTTTTTAAAAAAAAATAATATCACATTTTACCCTTTTTTGGACAGTAATTAATCAGACACTGTGTTTGTATAATATATATAATAATACTATATTGCATTTTTATTTTTTAAATAAAGTAAATAATGAAATGTTTGATTTTCATGGCTTTTCCCTTACAGAAACAAAATAGTAATTTTGTTATTAAACAAACTATGATCTATTTAATTATTTTGATGTTTTCAAGTATTGCTTTGACATGTTTAAGTTAGTATCAGCTTTAAGTATGTTCTAAAATTTTGAAAAACGTTAAGCATTATACTTAGAATACACTTTATATTACGAAATAATTTGTAATTCAATTATAAATAACTATACACTAATAACAAAAACTCAAGTCATATTACTATAAATCATGAATATGATATACATGTTATATCAAAAACATGATAGGTAGTAATAAAGCTGAATTTTTTTTTTAAAAAACTACTTTTTTGTGGATGTTTTCATTAACAATCATGTACTATATCATGAAATATTACACATCAAATCCAGAAAGAATAATAAAGGAAAAATAAAATATATAACCCTTTCAATTTAAACCAAAGAAAATTTACTAATAAATACTATTGTATATGGCATTCTGAGACAGAAAAATGGTGGCTGGCATAGTGTAAAATTTATTTACAAATCTAATCAAGTATGGTGTTCAGAGATGAAAAATGAAGGTTCGAATACCATAAAATGTATTAAATTTAAATATTTTTTCAAGTTTTTTATTTGTTTATCATTTCTTTGTTAGCATATAATTGATGTCTTATATATTGATATAGTATAATTCACAGCTTCATTGTAGTTACATATTATTTTAGCTTTATATCTTATATATATATATATTGTAACACTAAGTGAAATAAGAGTTTAATACAAAAAGAAGCTGTGGTTAAAATGACCCACAATTGGGTAACAAGTTGTAACAATACACCACCCTAGGATATAATTATGAGGAGATGGAAACCATCATCATTCCCAAATAATCAAAATATAAAATTTAGCACAGCTAACTATAAGTCCATCAGCATTACCCAAAAGTAATGGCCATTCATCATCATAAATGATTAACAGTAAAAATAAATCAATAGTCAAACTGGTGATTGGATTTAAATTGGGTCTCCTATAGAACAGGCTAATTATTTAGTCCTTGCCTGTTTGAGACAGATTATTAAAACCATAATTTGGATGCACACATTAAGTGCTAATCCATAAAAATACAATAGTAAAAAATAATGCTGGGATACTAAATCATGCTGATCATCATCAATGCTCTGACCATCTAGTACATTTAATGTACTGGCTAACTATAAACATAGTTTCTAATAAATACCACACTAAATAAGATGTAGTGCATGAACTTTAAAGGATATCCCCATTGTCTCAATCCAGGATCATCATCTGTATGTCCATAACACTAAATATAACCTCTACCCCACATAACTGTTATGCATGAATCTAGCTCAAGAAGCAAGAACTTTATAAATTATTGCTATAAGTAAAAGATGAATAGATCAGCTTATTATAAATAACCTTAAATAATTCATAGGCTTATCCTACTCTAAGTAAATAGTTTTATTGGGATCATAAAAAATCCTACAACATTAAACTATCATGAAATAAACGCACTGCAATTTATGAAACAGGAATTGGATAGAATAAAGAAACTAAGACTAAAAAATATTTTTTAAAAAATATTTATTTAATATCTAATTAATTAACAATAAACAACAAAATAACATGATAGTATGAAATTTTTATCACTCATTTCATCAAAAAACATATTTGTCAAAATTATATTAACCAATTGGTTGAGTTTTATTCATGGATTAACTTTAAATTCATTAAGTTATTTTTTTAAAATAACTATGAGTTTGATAAAAAATTTCAAAATCAAAGATAAAAATCATTGATTCAGCTTACTTAAGCAAGAGATAAAATGAATAAAAAAAGTGAAAACAGGTTTCAACAACAACAAAAAATTTACAACATATTTTTTTAAAAAAAAGCTATTTCATAATTTGGAAGTAAAAATTGATTGGGTTTTATGAAAAATATGTTCTACAATTTGAAAACATTATTAACTTAATGAAAGTATTTAAAATTATCAATTCTTACAAAAAATATTACTTTTATGAAACAAAATTTTTTTCTATTAATAAAAATACAGTGTGCACACACACACAAAGTACTTATAACCATGACTTTATTGTTTATGGAGTCATTTCCAGTTTTTTCCAATAGAGTTTATCCTTAAAAGTTTTTAGATATGTGTATGGTTAATTTGTCTTTTTCTTGATCTGCAGTAATTCCAGATTAAAAAATAGCAAATTTTGTCCATTGGGTTTTCCCCCTTGAATTTCCAGGTGAGACTGACAGACAGAGATTCATGCACTTTGGTTGAAGGCTAGATTGCAGATCACTTTAGAGTGAATTTTTATTCCAATGATAATAGGTCTCATGGAGGAAGATGTCTGCACTTAGCTGAATATAGCATATACTTTTCATGTATAACCTATTTCCATGGCTAAACTCATAGGCTGCTAAAAGTTTAAAACTTCTATTATACTGTACAATAGCTTAGTTAAAACTTCTGTTGACAACAGCTTAGTAAAGACCTCTTCTTTCTTCTTTACCATCCAGATCAAAATCTGACTACTCTCCTCAACAGCCAAGTACAGAATTTTGTTCACCAGAAACCTGGGTCTTATGATTTATTCACACCCCCAAGTATATATTTTTTCTAGAACAATTTTTCCCATAGCCAATTACAATCTGTCTCTTATATGATAATTTTCATAACAACCAATTAGATAAATTTTCATAAATACAATTGTTCAGTTGTTTCCCCCCTTAATCATAGCCATTGAAAAACAATTCTGATTAAAAATAAAATTTACAAAGGTATTAAAATCTTATTTTTTTTTTTTTCTTTTCACTTTTAAAATATTCTTAAACATTTTCATAGCTTAAATTAAACCTACCAACCAATTATAATCACTGAAGAGAGAAAAAGTTAAAAAAACTTGCTTACATTCTTTTGCAATTTTCTCTCTCCTCCACGATCATTTATAACTCTAATTAAAATATTCCCAAATTAAAATCATATTATCATTTAAAAAATTTAACGTTTGATAATTCTCAAACCATCATATTAGGACTTAAAATATTTAGTTAAATAAAGAACCATTAGAAAAATATGTATAGGAAAATTAAATATTAATCCCCCATTAGTTAAATAATTCTATACTTAAACCTGAGGAACATGCTGCAAACATACTTTTTTAGTGCAATCATGTAGCCAACTGGTTACAATATATATATACTGCAACAATCTGGATTTTCCACCAGAAGAGGGAGAAAACATCTCACTATGGCCAGACCTAGGATCTTCTAGTATGTTGCTGTGAATGATATGATGAAGTACATAACCTATGATCGTACTTAGCTCCAATGGGCAAGCTCTAAGTTTACACATTAAATTTAAATACAATTTGGGCTAGATCATCCATACATCACCCCTCTTTCAGATTATGTTATGTTTCAGTATTCAAACTCAGTGAGAAATCTGCCTTTGGCTCTTTTCAGGAGTGAATTTACACTAGATATCAACTACTGCACCTTTATATAGGTACCAATTGATTTAAAGATCCATCCAAACATTTTACTGTATTATTATATAAGAATGAGATATGTATATATCTATATATCTGGTTATAAGTTGATGAATGAATGTATAAATGATTTTGATAAACTAGAGATCAGTTTAATGTAAATCAAGTTAACAACATTTATTAAATAAAACAAAAAAAAATCAAAACTATTAACATGATAAAACAATATAATTGTGTGTGTCAAGGATGTATTTCTACCATATCAACAATTAAATGTGTTCACTATTCCAAACCCTTACTCACATTACTAATTATTTACAAAGCAAATAAAAATAAAATATTAACTCAACCATGATGCTAAACAGCTAATTTATAATATAATACAAGTATATGTGTAATAGTCTCATTGTCCAATTCAATTTATTGATATTCCATCTTTTTGGGGATTCCCCCCCCCCATCTATGTATAGTTCCCTACATTGATAGGAAAGAATATCGGCAAAGAAGATTAATCATTTATACCAAAAAAATAAACAAACAGTTGTAGTTAATAATGAACAAATAACATGTACTCTGTCCTGTAGTAAACTTATGTGCTTAATATGGAATAATATTAAAAATCTTACCTTGTTCCATATCATAGTGGTGATGATCAAACGTCAAGTTACTTACAGAGGAAAATCTGACCTAAACTTTATTGAACATAAAATTTTTTTTATCTAACTTAATAATTGCCCCCCCCCCTTCATTTTGTTGCTTTCACTGATAATGGGCTCTTCCAAGCTATAGACATATTTAAGCTTTCAAGTGTGGAGATAAAATAAAACTAGCATTTTACAAACATATATAAAATAAAAAAATACATAATAAAACCAAAACTTTCTTTAAATCATCTAGGTTAATGTCCATGAGTTTGGCAATAATGTTTTTTATGGGTACAGTCTATCTCTCTTTGAATCATTCTTGTTTGGTAAGTCATTAATCATTCGCTACAATTCCTCAGCAATGTACTTAAAATGATGTTACCATTTTCTGCAGTTGCTTTCCTTCTTCATTCATTTAGATAGTTAGTGTAGGACATTTGGTATTTATTTAGGCATTATACAGGTAAGTAGATTAAGTCATCATGCTTCCATGGTCAGGACCATAGCACTCCAGTCCTATGGCAATGTTAATTTAGCTGGAATACATTGCACAGCAGTTTATAACAGATTTAATTTTTCTTGATTTGGTATTTGGCAATTAATGGCTTATATGAAAAAAAATTACTTCATCATTTATATAAATGCTGGCGATGTTCTATTTCTTTTTTCTTCGTGTTTGAATAATAGTGCAGTTTTTATTTTTAAATATCAATTTAAAATCAGTTCAGTTATTTTGTTAAACTGCACAAATTTATCAAACTTTTCTCTGTTTAAATGCCGATTTAATTTCCTATAGTTTTTGTGCTGCAAAAATTATATGGATAATATGGAATATTCAAACAAGTCATCCATTTTCTCTTATACTCGAACATTCAATCTTAAGATGTTGGCTTTATACAGTTATTGCAGCTTTTGAAAGATAACAAAAGATGATGGAAATAAACAGGGTTTGCTTTTATACCATGCTTAGTTTCTGGTGTTTAATATTCTAGCTTTTCCATTTCCTTTTTTATTGCCATGGCTGTCTATTATTGCACATATTGTATTGGTTGTAGTTAAAAAATAAATTACAAAACAGAATTCTACTTTTATTTTCCACACTTGGTTGCCTAGAGATTGGCTTGACATTAGGTCATCACTATGATTACTAAGTCTAAGTTTTAATTTGTGCTGTACAACACATTGATAATTAACTCATTGTTGGTATATATATTGTACCAATGCAGTCATTACATGGTATTTATCATGCATAAATTTGTTGAAAGAGATTTGTTTAAAAAAAAAGTTAAAAATTAAAAATAAAATGTATATTTACCTCTAAAAAAAAAAAAGAAGTTTAAAAGTTTAAAAAAAAGAAAATAAAAGGACAAGGGGTGAGAGTTGTATTGTGATAAGCAATTGAAAGTAAGGGAAAAGATTTCAGAAATAAAGAATAGATAAAGGAAAGTGATTAACAATTTTTTATTATTATTAATTTATAATATAAATGGTATTACTTATTTATAGTATAAATAGCTTAATTCTTGTCTTATAATATTAAAGTAACAGAATTGTATATAAAAAATAAATGTTAAAAAGAAAGGAATTTTCTCAAAATAATACAATTGAAAGCTAATGCAAATAAAAGAATTAAAAAACTAAGGAAAAATATAATTACAACGGCTAGTGATAAGTAACAAACAAAGGATTAATTACTACTATTTAATTAAAATATAAACTAAAGGAAAGAATCTTATATTCTAAAAGAAAAGGAACAGAAAACCAATAGGAGTGCAGTAGAATGTCTGATGGATCCTAAGATAAGGAAACACTGGATATATAATGGAGAGCTTGGTATTGTTTAAATAGTATTAGTATATGATTATTATTATCATATCAAATAATAGTATTATATTATATTGAAAAATAAGTCAAAGTTGATCCTGTTAAATAAAAAAATGCATTGCTGAACCCATCGAATCATGCAGCCGGCCTGAACCTTCATTGCAATAACACCTGCAGTTAGTTCGAAAAAGAAAAATGCTTGTTTGAACCTGAGAATCACCAGAGTGTCCATGTCCAGAATAGTTCATATGTCATTACCAAAAAAATAAAAAATCTACGAAGAATCATTGTCAACTGGTTGGAGCAACAGAATCAGAAGAAGCTATATTTCCCTAATGTGCATTTTACAGTGTTCAAATCCTAGGTAAAATCATTTTATTTTCCTTTATCTTCAAACTTTTAATTTGAAAACCAGTGAGATAAAACTTTTGAACTTTATAAAAGCTATTATTATTACGTACATTAGCTTTCATAATCAGACGGTTAAAATCAAATCTCATTAGGGTGTGTGTGTGTACTTTAATTAAATATGCTTTTATTTCTACTTGTATTATTTAAATATATAATAAACTGTATTAAATATCTAATGTATTACAAAAACGTATGTATGCATTTTTATTATGGGATAAGAAAGAGAAGTTAAAGAAAGAGAGCGGGGTATAGAAATATTTAATTATCTTTAATGATTTGAGTCAATATTAAAAAGGAAAATTTTAGGCAATAGATTTTGAACAACGCCAATGTTTTAATAAGTAAATAACTATGATATTGAGATTGAGAAATGGAGGTTTATAATGTGGGTGGAAAATTTGAAGTAGCTAGAATCTGATGAGCTGCCTGGGAGGGCAGGTACTAAATTTGTTGCTGGTCAAGCAAACACATTAATTATGTTGTAATTGACTGGCACCTAAAGGGTTTTTCCTTAAAATAAATAAAGTGCTTGGATGGCCAGTGTTATAATTTAGTAGCAGAGTGTTGATATTATTGGTAGCTTGCTAGTATCTCCACCTGACGGATCTGAAGCCTTCAAAGACAGTGAGAGTTAAAAAGAGAAAATAAGAAAAAAAGATTTTTTTTTAATTTAAAAAGAAGGCGGGTGGTACAATATATATATGAAGGATTTCTTTAACTGGGTTTTTATTTTTCATTAAATAAGAGAAATTAGTTCACTGCAAAATTTGTTTAAATTGACATTTAATAAAGCAAACATTTCTCATTATATATATATGGATGAACCCACAAAATATGTCATATATATATGTATGTTTATAAAAAATGATAGGGTATATTCAACCAACTGTTAGTTAACCTTATGTTTTAAATAGGTTTGATTTGGTGGTGTGGATAATTAAAGGCTGGTCTCTATAGAATTGTAAGCTATCCTTACAATATATATATTATAATTAAAATAATAAATTTAACGGTTTACAAACTATTACAAACAATCCTTAAATCTGCAGAAGTACTTTCGGTTAATTTCTTAAACCTGCCTCAACTGTCATTAAATTTAAAAAAAAGCAGAAGTAAACGTCATCAATTCAAATTCCACGAATCTCATATTATAATATTAGCAGCTTGTCGATTTATTAAATGCATTTTATTCCTGTTTATAAAAATTGCCTCTTTAATTTTTCTTTTACTATGGTTTCTCTCTTCATGAAGAATTTTCACATTTTCAAAATGAAATTTATATTTATATTTACATGATTTTTCATGATCAAAGAAAACTGAAGGAGCCATTAAATCACCATTATTTTTACTTTTTACATGCTTATATAACAATTCATGCTCCCTCAATCTCTTCTCAATACTGCACCAAGATTCACCTATATATGATGGCATACAATCACAAAAAATTTAGTATATGACATTACTTTTCTGCTTGACAGGTATGAAATCCTTAGAATTATTGACTAATTTATTAATATTGTTTGGAACGTAGAATGAAACATTAAACACATTCTTATATAAATCCTTAAAAAATTTCACTTGTGGATTTGAAAAGTAATGTCATATATCAAATTTTTTGTGATTGTATGCTATCATATATAGGTGAATCTAGGTGCAGTATTGAAAAGAGATTGAGGGAGCATGAATTGTTATATAAGCATGGAAAAAGTAAAAATAATGGTGATTTAATGTCTCCTTCAGTTTTCTTGGATCATGAAAAATCATGTAAATATAAATTTAAATTTGATTTTGAAAATGTGAAAATTCTTCATGAAGAGAGAAACCATAGTAAAAGAAAAATTAAAGAGGCAATTTTTATAAACAGGAATAAAATGCATTTAATAAATCGACAAGCTGCTAACATTAAAATACGAGATTCATGGAATTTGAATTGATGATGTTTGCTTTTGCTTTTTTTAAAAATTTAATGGCAGTTGAGGCAGGTTTAAGAAATTAACCAAAAGTACTTCTGTGGATTTAAAGATTGTTTGTAATAGTTTGTAAAATGTTAAATTTATTATTTCAATTATAATTACAATTTTGTTTTTAATTAACGGACATTTTATTTATTTTATATATATATATTAAATGCAATAATGCTCAAATCTAAATGGTGTTATCAGTAATCATTAAAATCAATGAACACTTTGACAATGGATTGCCTTGATAATGGATTGAGATTGTTGATTATTAATATTGGGATTGTCTAAGTGTTGATTAATTTTAATGATATATATATATATGTAATAATATATAAGGTAAGGTTAATCTTTCTAAGTGTTAGTTGACAAAGACTACGAGGATAGTCGAAAGCGCTCCTAAGTGGATAAAAATTTTAAAGTTATACTTTACATATATCTAATTATTGTATTTATAAATATTCAATTATAAAATTATAAATATATATGTTGAAGCTAGATAATGTGCACATATATACATTTCATATAAGCATATTCAAAAGTATGAACAAAATTGTAAAAGTAGAAGTTTTAATACATGTTTATAAATAAAAATTAAATGTATATTGTAAATGCACAGATAGAAATATACAGTATGATTAATTATAAAGTTATATTGGGTTTAATACAAAATATTTTTCTAAAATGTAAAAAGATAATTGATTCTAAATTTAATTTAAAAGTAGTTTAAAAGAAAAAGGTGTTTTTCTTTTAAAAATGAAAAAGGTGGAAATAACATTCTAGAAAAAGTAATTAAAATCCTTGTAAGCAGATTACTAGATTAAGTTTAAGGAGATATAAACAATTAAAATAATTTAATTAAAAAAGCTGTTATTCCCGCCCAAAAATATGAGCTTGGAAATAGGGTATTGGACAAATAAACGTGGACCTCAGTGAGAGTAATGAAATTATGTATAGCCAATGAATCAGAGGATCCAAATGACAAGAGATCGGTTCGAATGTTATTAATAAGATAGCTCAAAACTGTATAAATAGAAATGGAAATTACGTTTATGATTATTCCATCTTTGGTCTTTTATCTTTCTGTTGTTATTTAGCAATAAATATTCTGTATTTATTCTGCCAGTAATTACTATTCTGCCAATATTATTATTCTGCTTTAATTATTTTTATTTGCTAGTTCCAGAAAATCTACCAAGCAAGAGTAAAGAAGCTGTTATCTGTCTTGCTCTGTCAAGCTAGCAGAGAGCAGACTGAAAATTCATTGCTGAGTCATGTCAAAGAAGCCGTCAACAATAGAAGAAACCATTGAACATGTGTCCACTAAATATTCAGTTTAAAAAAAAATAAAACTGATGTCCAGTGCTACAGAAAGAACCAGCCACCAAAACAAGACCTAATTGATATCTGCACATCCCAAATGAATGTGATATAGTGATTTAAACCTTCATCCACCATAGCTATGATTTTAAGAATCAACTCTGCCAATACCTAGAGACTGAACCTGAACTTGTTAAACAATAAACGTAAACTTTAATCCAATATTTAGTTAATTAATGTCTCCTACCTAATGAAATATGTTGATGAATAGTTATTTATTTAATCTCTTTATGAGGAAATATAGCAAGAGATTGTAGCTTGTTCTATTTAAATATCATGCCACAATTTAGTTGGTGCTAATGGTAATAAATTAGTTTATAAAAAGGCAATTAGCTTGTAATAGCAATCTCTTGCCATCCTATTAAAAGGTGTATATTAGTTAAATTGTTCCACTTCATTTAAAAGATAAATAACAGGTTAAAGCAGTAAATTTATTAAATTATGAATGGAGTTCAACTGAGCTGCACAGACAAGCAGATTAAGATTATATTGAATAGACATCGGTATGAGCTAACTAGTCTTATGTTTTGAAATAATATTATTGATAAAAATGAAGGGCTGGTATTCATCAATGCAGATTATGCTCATTACAACTTATTGTCATTCTTATGTAAAACATTTGCATTAGATGATTGTAACATCACTTAATATGGCTGATCTCACCTTACATCATTATTTTATTTAAACAATGACATGCAGTAAATGACCAAGTCCTACAACATGCCATCCATTTTTCTTTCATACATGTTGTAATGATATGTATGCGATTGTCAGTCATCGCATGGTATACACATAGTAGATGGTTAATTCCTACTGTAGGCATACAATTATCAAATGTATTTGCTCATACATAGCTATCATTATAGTAAAGATCCAATTTCCTGTATTTTACAATTATTTTATTACCTATTGCATACTAATATTATAACCTGCAATTGATCACAACAGTCAATTAGTAAGATCATTCTTAGTTTACAATCTTGTATTCTCATCATTTAACAGAGTTAATTAGACTATATACAGCATGTATGAGAGTAGAGGGTAGTTAGGTATCTATGAAGTAAACTGGAATCCATTCAAACAATTAATGATAATAGTCTACATTAATAGTGTCAAATAGGAATTATTTTAAAATATTGAATCTACACCACTGTATACTATCTGTATTCAACAAAAAAGTAATGTTGTGTATCAAATTTTTTGTAGATATATGTAATCATATATAGGTGAATGGAGGTGCAGTATTAAGAAAATTTTAAAGCAGCATGAATTGTTATACAAGTGTGTGAAAAGTAAAAATAATAATGTTTTAATGACTGCTTCGGTTTTCCTGGATCATGAAAGATCATGTAAATATGAATTTAAGTTTGATATTGAAAGTATTAAGATTCTTCCTGAAGAGAGAAATCATAATAAAAGAAAAATTAAGAAAGCAATTTAATAAATAGAAATAAAATGAATATAATTAATTGACAAGCTGCTAATGTTAAAATTCATGATTCATGGGATTTGAGTTGATAACATTTGCTTCTATTTTGTCTCTTGATTAATGGCAGTTGAAGAGGATTAAGGAATTAACTGAAAGTACTTCTGCAAATTGAAAGACTGTATGTTATATATATATATAGAGAGAAAGACTACATATTCAATTGTTAAAAGTTTGTCAGCTAAGGTCATTAGATTAGGTACTACAAGAGAGATTGTAGAATGCTTAATTCACTGTATACCATGCTTAAAATTATTTAATTAGGTAAATAAGACTACATTATTTACATATCCTATTTTTGAAGATTGTTTGGCAAGCTGAAATAAGTTGTTATATAATAAAATACTTCAGTATATAAAAGTTATTATTTTTCATGTTAATAAATGGAAATGTATTATTTAGAGATTAAAACAGTTAAATTGTAGTTCATATTATGTTATCTAGGCTAGTGACTGAAATCTTCAGTAAGATAAGATTTTGACCAAATTAGTCAAGATATATACCATTTATGACATATTTCTCTCACATATTTCTTACAGCTTGATATTTCAGGATTTAGTCATGCATGACAGTTTTAAATTCTATCACATCTAAGTATGAAAAAAAATTGACATTTTAATCTATTAACACATTTAAATACCATCTTGTTTTCAAGACTCAAATTTCTATTAATCTAGATGAAGGATTGTGTTTAGATAAGATTATAAGCCTTATATCAAATTGATTAAATATTTATTTTGCAGTTTCTGACTTTGCTTGCATTTCATAAATTGAATCATCTCTTCCTTACTTTGTCTTATTTTGATTGCTAAATGGATTTTTAACACTTCTTAGTTGGAAATAGAATCCAAATCTAATAACTGAATGTTTGAAATAAGTATTGATGTGCTATTGGTAAAGAAAGAATGCAATTGTAATATGATAAAATGTAATATTTTTACTTTTTATTGTCCATCTTTCTCAGATGCTAGCTGATGGTTGTAGTAAAACATTAAAATCTTTATTTTGTCAAAAATAAATACCCATGGATTATGCAATTGTTGCAGATTCATTTTTCATCCATAGTAAATGCCATATTACATAAGAATTATTTTACATTTCTATTAAAAATAGATATACATTGAATAACAATTATTGGATAGCTAACAAGGTACTGAGGCCAAACCATCCCTTATGAAGGCCTATTTTATTATGACATCCTCAAATGTTACAACACTGAATGTGGATGTACTTGACTGCATTGATCTCAGTAGTAGGTAAACTCCAAATGTTCATCATTTTGTCCTATTTAAAAAAAAAATTGTAGTATTAATCAGAAAATGGAAAAGTAAATCAGCACAGAAGTAAAAAAAAACAACTTTGAGAACTTGTCCAAATCAAATCTGGACAGTAAATGAAAGTGTAAATTTATCACATTATTGGATGAGATCGCAGGGTTTATTTGACAGGATTGCAAGATTAGATTTTTATCATGAATGTGAAAAGGTGTAGCATGTCTCCTGCATTACAAATCTAATATGTAAATACTACTTTATTATATTAAAATCTATATTTTAACTCTTATTTCCTATAAGAGTCAAGAAACTGAAAATTACTTAGACTGATTGAAAACTATTTCTTTGAAAGGTAAAGGATTTCCCCCTAATTTCATTTTGTTTTATTAGAATTGTAAACTAATCATTAAATTAATGTATTCATTTTTACTACTTATATGTTAAATCAAATTTATTTTAATTTAAAATAAATTATCTATTTCTATTTTTACATTATTAATATGGTATGTTATTAATATTTGTAATAAGTGTAAATATATTCACAAGTGCTTACTTAATTAACTAAGAAAAGAACAGAAAAAGGTAATTATGTCTTCTCTTTTTTTTGTAATTGAAAAGTGATGGTCAAAGTAGCATTAGTAATGTTTGTAATAAAAGTAAAAGCATTTACAATTAATCTTATAGTTTAGATTATAAATTAAGCAAACTTAATTGAACTAAGCTAAGAACAGAAAAAAGCTAATTATGTCTTCTTATAATTCTAAAGTGCGAATGAATATATTTATGATTAAAATAGCATAGGCGCATTTTTGAAAAAAAAGTGTTATTTATTTTTATTCTTTTATTTATTTCTCTTTATTTTATTGATTAATTTTTAATAATACCCAAGTTTTTAAATATCAAATCTATCTTAAGTTATGCTCATTTAATCCAGTATTTCAAAACTAGAATCTATTGTGATATTTAACAAATAATCAGTTTAGTTAATGATAAATTCCAAATTAGATATTTAACAACTAAACTGACTAAAACTGTCATTTAATATTATTTTATTTATCAACATCATCATCACCACTTTCAACCATCATCGGCCTGGTGCTAGATGAAGATCTCTCCAAGTTTAAAATAATTTCTCTGACCATAGCTATTTTCTTCACATCATACCAGTAGACTTCCATATTTCATCCAACCATCTCACGTGGTCTCTTTTTAGGTCATGTACATTCTTTTAGAATTGAAGTTAAAACTTTCAACTGCCCATCTATTATCATCTCTTCTAAAAATATGTCCAGCACAGCTTTATTTCAATCTCTTAATTTTTTTTAATGATATCAAAAATGCTTGTTTTCTCATCTAAATATTTCACTTTTGATCCATTCTTGTAATTCCGAATATACAACTCTCCATACTTTTTAAATAGTCTGAAGATCTCTACGTTGCTCTTCTGTTAAATGTCCAAGTTTTGGATTCATAAGATATAATTGATAAAAGATATCCAGTAAAAAAATTTTTCAAACATGTAGAAGTATTTCATTTAATAGTTATTTCACAAAAAAACATTCAGTCCAAGTTTAATTCTATTATTAATTTCATCCGCTATTTTCCATCTGTATTAATAAATAATCCGACAAAGATATTTGTAGTTATTAAATTGTCCTAATTCATGATTATCAAACTATATTTTATTCTGAGAAAATATAATGAACATTATTTTAGTCTTTTTAGCATATATCTTTACCTATTTTCTTACTTTCATCTGATACCTCTTACAACATTTACTGCAACTCCAAAGCATTATTTGCAAAAAAACAGCTACATTATCTGTAAAATTTAAAAAGATTTAAATAACTTGCCTGTATGTTTATTCTCTTAGTTCCCCATTTTGATCCATAAAATATATCTTGTAATAGTGTTGTAAAAGATTTTGGATATATAGAATCATTTCTAATGTATCTTCTTAATATGCCCATGTAATCTAATAACTTATTCTTCAGAATATAATCATTCTGAGTTACATCTTGATACAAATGCCTTGATCACTATGGAAAAGCTTATAAAATCAAATACTTCTTTTCATAATCTATAAATCCAAAGCATAAAGACAACCCACATTTATTAGACCTTTCTATAACTTCTCTCAATACATGGATGTGATTAAGTTAATTTGTTTCTTCTGCTTGATTTGAGTACAAATCTTATTGTAGATGAGTTGTAAATACCTTGGTAAAGATCTTGTATAGGATTATAGAAATTTGACAGATCTATAATTTATAATATCTTCTTTATCTTTTTTATAACAGAAGCAAAATTCTACATAGTTACATGTTACTGTTAAATTCTTCTGATTATCTGACATGTCATTATAATTTAGATATTTTTCACTTGCTTAGTTTACATAGATTTAATTGCATGTCTCATCTTTTCATTTAGAATACGAGGCAATCCAGAAGATCAAGTTATTTTGTTTTCTATATTCTAGCTCTCCACTGATGTGAACCATAAACTCGAAACCAGTTGGTCTGGAGATGAGAGTGTTCTGGATAGAGATTTTAAATGTTTTCTCATACCACACTTATTAATTAAGAGCTTGCTTGAGCTATTGGTATGCTCTCTGTATTGCATTTTTGTAATTACAAGCTTATAAAAGTAATGTCATGTTATATATGACTTATTATAATTTTACCTTTAAGGCTTTGGCTATGCTGAGGCTATTAAAATATGGTAGATCTGAATTTAGTTCAGTCCCATATAGCTATTTGAGTTAAGATAGCTGAATTTAAAGACATTTTCATGTCTGAAAATTTCAGAGTTTCTACTTAAATGTACATATAAAATAAGTGTTGGTTTTTTGAGTTGATATTTTAGGTCAGTGTCCAAATATTTTTTATGAGGTCTAGTGTCCAGATATTCTAGCTCTCCACTGACATGAGCCATAAGCTCGAAACCAGTTGGTCTGGAGATGAGAGTGTTCTGGATAGGGATTTTAAATATTATCTCATACCACACTTATTAATTAAGAGCTTGTTTGAGCTATTAGTATGCTCCCTGTATTGCATTACTATACAATAACTGAAACACAGGCTTATTATATACCTGTGTCTATATATGTAATATATAGGGTATATGAGCACAGACTTTCACACCACCCATCGCTCTCCACACTATCTCATAACACTGATACACTTGAACACATATATGTTGAAAAGATAAATAATCACCAATATACGTATTTCATGCTAAATCAGCAATCATCAGTTGGTCCAGATTACCATCTCTACACATATATGCTGTAAGTGCTCAGATATATATTAAGATAGCAAATCCTCCTACCCCAATGGACAGGCTTCAATCTACTCCACACTCCAACCCTTCAACCATGCTCAGGGTGGCCTTTAAGCATTCCATCATCAGAATTTCAATTGGTTGAAGAGTTGGAGTGTGGTGTAGATTGAAGCCTGTCCATTAAAGTATGAGGATTGGCTATCTTAATATATATCTGAGCACTTATAGCATATATGTGTAGAGATGGTAATATGGACCAACTGATGATTTCTGGTTTAGCATGAAATACATATATTGGTGATTATTTATCTCTTCAACATATGTGTGTTCAAGTGTGATAGTGTGGAGATCGTTGGGTGGTGTGAAAGTCTGTGCTCATATACCCTATATATTACTATACAATATAATTTATTGTAATTTTTTCCCATCCACTTTACAATATTATCCTTCTTTTTAATAATAGTTCCATCATTAATTCCTATTGCTGCAACGCTTTTCCTCCCAATACTAAAATGTTTTATACTTTTGAAATTTTTAAATTTTCTTCTATGGGTTTCTTAGCCAATTCACACATACATTTTATTATATCATTATTAAGTTTTTTAATCATCTTACAGAATTCCAGATTTTCAATTCTTTTTTATGGATTATTTTATATTTTTATATTCCGTCTTTTCTTCAAACATTGTCATGTTTCAGTTGACAATTTATTGATGAATTGTTGCTTTTTTGTACCAGAAATCTTTATTGCAGTTCTTAATAGAATAACAATTATATTTTTATTGATCTCACCCAAGTTTAAACCAATCTTCAATGTCTAATAATATTTTTAAATTATTAGCAAATTTTAATTTAAATTTATTAATGTTTCTGAATATTTTAACACTTTCTGTCTTTTTTTCGCATTGACATATACATTTTATACCTGATTAATTTATAATCAGTTTGTATGTTGAATTTATTAAAAATATTGAAATATATATATTTAGTTAAAATAAAATCTAATTATGCTATGCGTTAATTTTAATGCTTTCATGTCCATTTTTGTTCAATATTTTTCTCTAAGAAATAATTCATAATATACATGGCTTTTTTTTTCTTACAAATTCTACAAGTCTGTACTCTTTCTTATTCTGATCGCTATAACTAAATTTACCCTCAGCACTTTCATCTTTCAATCTTCTATCAATTCTAGCGTTAAATTTTCATGGCAATTTAAAAACGTTGCTTGATCTTATCAAAAACATTTTGTACATATTTCATCACAACAAAAACTTTGGTGGGATATAAAACTGAATTATCATTTGGTATCTTCCATTAAGTTGAAGAACTAATCTTGGCATTCTATTATGATATGCTACCAATCTCCACATTGTTACTCTACTCTTTATTTATAATAAATCCACTCCAATTTGTGCTTCCAACATTTTTCAAATTGTTTCTTCACTTTTTCTTTTACTTACACAACTATTTTTCTTTCATTGTATGCCATCTTTCTTCATTTTGAAAGTGATCTATATTGTAGGTTTCAAATAAATTGTTATTATTGAATGAAGAGTAAATCAACAATCAGGAAATTCTTAGCATCCTCTGCTTTCATCAGACAATCACTACAATCACTGATAACTTTATAACTTCATGGAAATAAGGATCATAATTTGGTGTCACTCATGATTGTAAACATGCAAAAAAAAAGATCATTTGCATATACTCATTTTACAACTCAACCAATATTTCAATTAAGAATTAATTGAGAATAAAGACCATCATGTTTCTTGGCCTTATGATGTAAAAAGTCAATAAACTTATCTTAGTGGCTGGTATGTGTAGTGAGCATCTCATTTCCATTCATTTCCATATGAATAATCACATAGTAATAATAGTTGCAACAATAACTTTTGGAATGGATGTTAAATATTTTGATGCCTTGGAATCAAAGAATCTTCTTTCAGTTAACAGCAAGGTCCTTTCTGTAGTTATTTATCTTATTATCTGTTAAATTCATATTTTATTATAAGCTCTTTATATTTTTTCATTGTGTGACTGCATTTATCTTGTGATGACAGTGGTTTTATGCTATTGCAAATCAGTACCTGAGATGTAGTAATTTATGTGTAAAGAAGTTATGCTAGATCATAAATACATTTCTCATTGTAGATCACTATGGTGCTCTTCCTATCTAAAAAAAATTTAAGCTAATAACTTTGGAAAAAGTCTGTTATTTAATAAAAGTACCATCTTCTTAGTATGAGCAATCAAAAAATCATCAGCACCATGGCAGTAAATACCACTACAGAAATTTGCATCAATTATGGTTTAGACATCAGTATAATGTTAACTGTTCATAGATCGCTCCATCACAATGAAAATTTAATCCGTATCTTCAGCTGGAATAACCAGTCTCATTTATACCCTTACAATGTGATTTAATGATTAATGTGAAATCATTGCAATTTATACTACACTTATTGAGAAACTAATTTTCAATAAAATTGAACTTTTCCCCATCTATCTAATTTTTTTAGTTTCTAATATTCTGTCACAATTTACCACAAGTAAGGAATATTATTGTCAAAATTATTAAGTAGAACTCCAAAGCAGATAATTCTTAATAATATCTTAAATATTTTAGATTTTGCATCCAAGATTGAATTATTATCAACTCAATTTTTTTTTCAATAATAACTACTCCTATATATAATATTAATATTGTATTATTAAATTTTAGATTTACCTACTGGCCATCTAGCTTGAAAAGTTAAAAAATCATGGAGAATTTTTTATTTTTCCAATCAATTCTATATTTATCTTTAGATGTTGTATAATTATTTGGGCTTCTTTTTTTGGTACTTGTAAATAGTTGTGGTTTCCAGATTAATCACACCTTCACATTATACACTATTGATCTTTTAAGAATATGCATATAAAACAACACTACGAAGTATCAATATCGCTTCTAAATGGTGCAGTTTTTCCATGTGTAGAGCGGAGAAACAGCGCCACATAGTGGGCTAGATTGCTGGTAGTTGCTGGTAGCAGACGATGTAAGCTAGATGTGTTTACCTATGGCTATCAGCGCCACCAAGTGGGCAGTAGTGCTGGCATCTACTTGGCATATTCTTGTGCGTATGCATGGTGAACAGCTCCACCTAGTGGCTGGAACTTGCATCACTGCTTTTGATCCCTACTCTGAATATTTCTGTGGTTGACACGGAAACAGCGCCTCTTGCGGCCATATAGAGTTAAAATTACAAGTACCCTTTTTTAATGTCAAGTTGAACCCCCGATATATTTCCATTTATACCAGTGATGGTCACTTATGCAAGAACTAATCTCCAATAATATTAACAGTCAATCCAGCTAGTCATTCAGCTAATTGTCAAATAATTAGTATCAGCTATTTCTAGTTGGAGAACAAAAGTCATAAAGGTTGATGTATCTAAACAAATACAAAGGAGACACCAACCTGCTGATACTGAGTCATAGCTTATCTTTATTTTTTTACAATCAACTTTGTTTGCTTTAAAAAAAAGTAATTTATTGTTTTATTTTTATTTAAAAAAATTGCTGACTTATATATATTAATCTTTAGAATCCAAATGATGTAAGAAATTGCAAAAAAGTTTTAAAAGTTTATTGATCTCTTTTTTCATCAATTCATAGATTGGTGGGTAACATAATTCTTCAACCTTTTCTCCATTAAATCCAGATCTTTTAAAAATTTATGAAACGATTTTCTCTTATCTACATCCATCTTAAATTTTGCCATTCCTGGTTCCTCCTTTTCATTCTTTCTAGCAACAATTTACACCATTCTGAATGTCTCACCAAGTGGTCAACAACATGGTTTCTTCTTTATGTGATCATCCTTTCTATCCATAGTAGGTTTCATCATGCATACCAACCCCATCATTTCAATCCCTATAAATTATGTTTTTTTTTTTTTTACAGACAAGCAATGTTCATATTTTTGAACCATATAAAACAACACTCAGATAAGCTGTTGATGGAGTATTTTTTAACATGAAGATATATATTTTTATATGTAAAAGTCTGATACCCTTTTAAAAATAAATACTTATTTTACGATCATTACAGGATAGATAATTGTTCTTCAATAACAAGAAAGACAACAATACTCTTGACTAATTCCAATATTTAATTACAAGTGGAATAGCATTAACCATGAATTCAAAAACTTACATTATCTAGACAAAATTACAAAATACTGTTTTGATTTATTGTTTTAATTACTTCTACATAAAAATTTTGTATTGTCAAAATCATATGCGTATACAGCACTTTAAACCAAAACATATTTCAACATATAAAATCATAGATAGTAAAATTATTGTTAATTTAAATTTCCAACAGAGCTTGATTTTATAATAAGAGGGAATAAAATTTGTCATTGAAATCTTAAAAATTTATAAAATCAAAAAAAAGCACTGAATCAGGATTTTCAGAAAAATGGGAGATCATCCGTCTTAAAATAATGAAATTACATTGGAAATTCAAAATTTAAAAGGATATACAAAAAAAAAATGTTTACTAGTTTATGATATCTGCTAGGAGATATTGGAACAAAATATAGCAGAAGTGGGAATGCCATTATATATTCACAAATAAGCTTATCTTCCTTTAAAAAAAATTCTGATTAAGTTATATATAATTTTCAAATGACAACTTTGAAAAAATTATAGTAAAAAATATAGAAGTTGAATAGTTGAAAACCTTGTTTGTTCATCACCTGGTGATTTTTAAAATCCATCAGCTGTATATTATGAAAAATGTCATCTTGCATTGAACTTTTCCACACAAGCTTTTAATAAAATGTTATTAATAACTGGTAGATTATCTAAAGAAAAATATAGGTATATTTTTTTGTAATCTATTAATTTTTTTTTTTACAAGATTTTAACCTATATTGCTATGAACACCAGTGACTTATATGCAGTGGAAAATTAATTTGTCCTTTTAAAACTTAATTTGGACTACACATTTTTTCTTCACCCCCTTCCCTATTTGGAAATTATTAAAGTTTTCTATTTTTAAGCATATTCAAGTAGAATTCTTTATATATCTTTTTTTAGTTGCACAAGATATACTCTCCAGATTAAATATGATTTTATTTCCTGAAAGCCATTGCATCTTAATGTTCTGAGTGGGTTAGTACAGTGGTAGAATAATAGATTCTAGAGCTTAGAGCATTTGTTCTGCATATTTTGGATATTGCCCATTTTGCCAACACTCAAATCTTATCTAGATGCAACAAACTCTATCAGAGAACATTAGAGAAGTCACTGAAATTTTAAAAAGATTCAATTATATAAATAACAGTCAAGTTTCTATGATATGAATCAATTTTATAAACCATGTTCATAAAAAATAAAAGGCATCAAATTAATCATCCACTACCATATCTTCATCAACATTCTTTTTAATGTAACTTCTAAATTTGTATTGAATAGGTTGTTGTTATCCCCGTGTAATGCGGCAGCAAAAGGCGCTGTTTTCCGTGGCAACCACAGAAATATTCAGATTAGGGGCCAAAAGCTGACGACGGAAGTTCCAGCCACTAGACAGCGCTATTCACCATGCATACGCACAGTAACCTTATGCCAAGTAGCTGCCAGCACTACTGCCCACTTGGTGGTGCTGTTAGCCATAGGTAAACCGATCCAGCTTACATCGTCTGCTAAACAGCAACTACCCAGCAATCCAGCCAACTAGGTGGTACTGTTTCTCCAACGGAAAAATGGCACCATTTAGAAGTGATATTAACATTCGCTTTGTAGGGTTGTTTTATACGCACATTCTTAAAAAACACAGCGTATAATGTGAAGGTGTGATTAATATATAAAACACAATTATTTAAATATGCATTCAGACTTAATACGGTTACATTGAATTACACTCTTTGATAAATCTATGTATTTTTAAATTATTTTCTTTTAAAAATCGATCTTTTTTTTTTCTGTACAAATGTTTTTTTATTTTTTTAAAAAAATAATTTTTACGACTTCTTTTTTACTTCAATCTTTCAAAACTGCTAAAAATCGTTCTGGCAGTATTTCTTTCTGAACTTCGTTATTTTGAAAAGTAACTGTTTATAAAACTTTTTTTCATTGGAGAAACAGTGCCACCTAGTGGGATAGATTGCTGGGTAGTTGCTGTTTAGCAGACAACATAAGCTGGATCGGTTACCTATGGCTAACAGCACCACCAAGCGGGCAGTAGTGCTGGCAGCTATTTGATATAAGGTTACTGTGCGTACGCATGGTGAACAGTGACATCTAGTGGCTGGAACTTGCATCATCTGCTTTTGGCCCCTATTCTGAATATTTCTGTGGTTGCCGTGGAAAACAGCACCTCTTGCGGCCGCATTACACGGGGATGACAACAACCGAATAAAATAATCAACAATTATATGTCAGCTCATATTTTGACTATTTTCTGTTACCAGTATTCCTAGATTGAATATTGAACCATCACTCAGAGGAAGTAATTAAGATCCAGTGAAATATCAGTGCTATAATGGCAATAATTAACAATCCCCTCAAAAGTATTAACATCTATCAATCATATATATATATACAATGAATCATAATGTGAATATATATATAATGTCCAATATAATTGTTTAAACAATAAATGTTATTATGGTAAATGAAGATCATTCTCACTTAGTATTCTACAATATTAATAATAAAAAAGTGTTCCACTTTCCTATTAGATTATCTGACTATAAAAAAGATTGTCTTGAATAACTAAACCAAGAGGAACAAAAATTAATCAATCCAATTATTTATTGCAAGTTATTTGTTAAACAGATTGACACTTATTTATTTTTAAAACTTTGTAATAAATATTTAAATGAAAAATGTTGTGATTCATTATATTCACATATTTTTTGTTTAAATATTTATTACACAAAAAATTAAGGGGAATATTATTTACTGTAACAGCATTTGCTATTTAAACAATAGTATTGAACATTATATATATATCCCTTTTCAGTTTTTTAAAATATTTTGTTCTCCAAAATAATGTTTGGAATAGGCTTGTAAATTTGTTTTATTGCCCTTTTTGTTTGGTAGAATAGCAGACTATGGAGCCAAAAATCCATGGATTGTGGTCAAACAGTTCGGCCAACTCCAAAAAATCATTAAATTCCTTTTTTTATATATTAATCCATAAATAAATCACAACATGGAAAAATTAAATTAATGATTACATAATTTCTGATAAAGAATTAATGAATAAAGACATTATAAAATAGTTAAATGAGTTTTATAAAATAGTGATTATCTGAAACAAATATATAAATAATCATGAATGATAATCATCAATAAAGAATAGCTCACCTCAATGAAAACAAGTATCAAAGCAAACAACAATAACAAAAAAATCTATATTTCTGATCAAGGAAAAATATATGTGGAGAATGTCTCAAATAATTATGAATATCATAAGCTATTGGTTTCACTGAGATCAAAATGAGTAAAGACTTTATTGAAGGGAAAGATAATTTCATAGCAGAAGAAATTATGCAAAACATAAAATTCCAAAATATTTGCAATAAAGCTGATCCTCTTTTTCTTGAATTGTTTGTAATTGCAAATCAGCCACATCAAATAAAAAAAATATTTTGGACAAATAGAATAATTAAAAAAAAAATATATGTTAGATTTTAAATGACAAAAAAGTTAATTAAAACAGTAATAAACAGGCATAAAAATATAAAAAATACAGACATAAAATAATCAGCTTACTCCCAATAATTACCCTAGAAAACTTAAAAATTTATGAAATTAAAACTAAATTCAAAACTTTCAAATGAGAATATCTAAAAATTAATACTATTCAAAAATCTAGAATTATTATCTTTGTCATATCTCACTTTGCCTTCAGAAGTGGACTCATCTAGATTCCTTCCTTATCTGATCGGATTGAGCATTCATTGCCCCTAACCAATGGGTAAACAGAGATAAAACACAGCCAATGGTTAGTATGGGCCAATAGGCAGTGATGCTCTCTGAATCTGATTGCTTCCAGTAAGATTGGGGATCAGACAATAAATAGCCTTTTTGGAGATAAGGAGAGAACAACTGTCTAACCTGATATGCATTCTCCATTTGAAACCATTGCTAACAGTGAGCGTTTCCATTATAGCCATTCCACTATAGGTCTATGCAATGAAGCAAGTCTGCAATAGGATTGGAAGCTGCTAAGACCAGAACTGACTTGAGGCAAGATGTCTAGTACAGCAGGAAGAATCATTGGACAAACCCTAGAGGCAGACTTTTACATACAGCTGGAAGTGAGTCAAGACTTTTGGGCATGACCGGCCCTGCATTAATTGAGATCATATATATGGCAGTATGTTCATTGATATTGTATATTATGTAAATATGTTTAATCCTAATAAATCATATTAAATGAACTTCTGGTGTTTGTATTTTTTGTTTATATAATCCTTCATTGTTAAAAATAGTGCAATATTAAACAAAAAGATTGGATAATTTGTTCTTTATCCAGCATACCTGTAATGTAAATAGTTTAATGATTTTCTATGCTGCTACTACTACTATTACTGCTATTATTACTATTAGTATTATTATAATTCAATTCATTTTATTTGTAAATAAATAGTTTAAAAAAAGCTACAAGAATTTACAGAATTGATACATATCAGTATAACAACATGTAATAATATTTACATTAATAACATCAATGTAATTTTACCTTTATTTTAACTTTAATCTTATGTAATTTTAAAAAAATTATATCAACCTGTGCAAAGGAACTATTATATTCTAGTTACAATCTATGCAGATGTGAATTAATATATTAAATATGTAAATAAAACAGTTATGATATCCAGAATTAAAAGTTGGAATTCTAAACAAGAAGGAGGATAAGCAAAAAAGAGGAAGAAGTTAAAGAAAAAGAAGAGGAAGAAGAAAGAAAGAGAAGGAGGAAAAAAGGAGAAGAAAGAAGGTGAAGTAATAACAGCAGTAAAAAATTCAATTTCAGAGATATTCACATTTATGTATCTTTATTCAGAATAAAGGTAGCTCTGAGTCTGCTCCAATTTTTCCTACTCATAACTCCTTTTTTAACACTATTGCAGAAAATTTCCTTATTTACTTGATTTGGAATCTCTAGCTAGGTCTTTTTTTAGAAATCTCTCTGAATCCAGTTTAAGACTTCAGGTGCTCATTTATTGTCATCTCTTCTATCTATCTAAGCTTCCTTTCAGCCTTTTAAAGTTTTCAATGATCACAGTGATGCCTGTTTGTCCTTCACTCATGTGTTTTGCTTTTGAACCCTTATTTTCAATTATGGAATACAGCATTATATCAGATTTTTTTATTATTATACAACTATACATGATGAACATTATTTGCAATAGCTGGATTAAAAAAACAAAGGCTATTGTCACTATCAAAAACTTAATTAGTTTTCTTTCCTCTCCCATCAGCTCTAAGAACATCATGCCCATTGAACAATCAAATGATAAGTATATTTCAGAAAAATAATCAATTACTACAAAGTACTGTGTGAACTTTTTCAAATCTGTTTAAACTACAAGATAAAAGCAGTTCAAAAACTGGATAAATGATATAAAGACAGAATAAACACACACACCCATATACATAAAATTTAATATAAATAAATAAAATATTTTATGTTAGCAAGTGTTTTAAAGTTATGAAAAATAATTTGAAAATATATACAAAAAGATCACATTTTAAATAAGATTTCATGGCTAGAAATATAAATACATAACCACATATGTTAAACTAATCTTCATTATTTTGTCACTCATATTTTTTATTCTTATATAAGGCACAGTATGCTGCATAGTAGGAACTATGCACAAGGACAGTGGTCATTGAATGGATCAAAATTTTAACATAATAATATAGCAATATTTGGAAGCTGATTATTGTTTATGAAAGACCATTAAGCTTAAATTATGCAAAGTGTGTTTGAAATAAATAAGATATGTTTTTTTAAAAAACAAACAAAAATGAGAAGAATCAAACAATCCAGAGATAAATTGTTTAATCGGAATAATATCCTGAAAGAAATTGAATAAAAACTTTAGCATTGTATCATACCAAGATTTTGAAATACGAATAAGATTTTAACAGTAGGAAATGAGATCCAGAGATTCCATTGAAAGCACACTGGTTTAATTATATCACTATAAAAGATATCTTCTAGTGGATTAATATCAAATTGATTATTTAAATCAGAATGCTCAAAAGTAAAATCCTATAACATAATGTAGTGCATTCAAGTAAGCTAATTGGAGGGAATTCAGTTTTAAAAAAAGGATTCGTTAATGTACTGATGTGCATTTTACTGCTAATAATGAAAGAAAATTGAGATGGATAAGTTCAAACTATCTCTATAAATAGTAAGGGGAATTATATTAACTGTTAGCAAATGAGACTAAGCATTCTAAATGTATAATTTGAGCAAGAAACTTACTATATAAATGATAACATTCATTAGATACATTCATAAACTGTAATAATTCAAATTTTCATAACAGCATTTAAAAAAAATTGCCTTAATTCTGTTATTAAATTTCTTATGTAGTAACAGATTAGGATGATGATTTAATTAGAATTTTAAAAGATTGAACAGAAAACTCATATATGGTAAGCTGTGGCCTTAAATGTTGGATTGAAGCAGTTTTCCCATACATCATGACAACTTCTTGTAGTGTAAAAGAAATTCTATACTGAAGCACCAAGTGGAATGTTTTAAATTAAAGCAATACAAATACTGTACTTTCAGAGTAAACATACCAATGTCAAAGGTAACAGTTACATTATTTTAAAAAAAACCCACTATACTCAAAACAAAAAATGAAAACACTAAATTGTACATTTAAGTATGCATGTTCTAAAATAACTAAAGCAAACACTATTAAATTTTCTAATCATTACAGAGTTTAAATTATTAAACCATTACCTTTTTTGTTCTTCCTGTCATTATGTTTAGTGCAAACCATCTCTATTTCTTTATGATTAAAACATGCACAAACATTTTGCACTGAACAGGTTGACAGAGAACACAGAATTAAAAAAACCTGGTTCTTTAATAATATAGATTCAGTGGTGAATAGAAAATCTAATAGAGTTCAATTAAGAGCATTTTGGAATATGAGTAATTAAACATATAATTTCATATTCCCATTCATTTCTACTTTGAAAAAAATAATTTTTTTAAAGAAATATAACTGGTGGTATTTGACAAGGATGCTCAACATTGAAAATCCATTAAGGTTTTATTTAATATTTTCAATGTTTTATCTGAATGTATAGCATTAGTAATGCTTAAATTTATTATATTTTTGTGATGGAGTGTCAGAATTATGTACAAGTGAAATGTTTGAGAATTTATCAGAAAATTAAAGATTGAGCAATGATGTCAAGAAAGACCAAAAAAAAAGACTATCTGTGATTTGTTGCGATTGTTTGATAATAATTTTTAAGTAATATTGATGCAAAGCAATGAATTTTGAATAATACCTCTACAGGGTATAAATAGATTGGGAAATCTATATAAGTTATTAAATAAATAAATCTATTAGTAAAATAAGTGTAATAGCAAGAACAAGGTTCTTCTGCATTGATAGAATGGTTTAAGAATAACAGTGAATATTTATTCATTATAGGGGATGAATGGTAGAATTAGTTCATTTAGTTTTCTTAAGAATAAAACATGCAAAAATTTTTTGATTATTACCTTCTACAGTGATTGGTATTAAATCATATCATGAAGTACATGTTATTACAAGATTTTTTATTAAGACAAAAAATAACACTTGTTGATGGATTGGTCAGAGCAATTCTGTCAGAACACAAAACTAGTTAAAACAAGCATGTAAAAGTGAAATTCTAATGTAGTCTGGAGAATTATAAATACAAAATGATGTTAGATAATCTGCAAAAAAAGTATATGAAAACTTTCAAAGAAAAAAAAAGGATTAGAATTCGTTGATTTTTTAAAAACCCAATATATATTCACAAGACTGTCAATAAATCAAAGCTATATAGTTAATTGTAATCAAATAGTGATCACTTTAGTTCCTAGTAGTCGAAGCTATAGTACTACATATGGAAGATCCAGAAATTAGCAGGCTGTTAAAATATTCTACTTTGTGGTTGTTTCTACTGGCCTAACTTATAATAAATTTATTAGAAATTGTGCAGAATGCAGAAAAGTTATTGGCATTTTTTTTTTACATTTATCCTCTTCAACATATAAATTTAGGATTAATATCAAGAAAACATTATTCAGTATTAGTGAATACTTATTCAAAGTTGTCTACCAGGATCTATGAAATAAGAGACAATTTATAAAGTTTAAATCCTAGGCTACTTGAGAACAATTGTGTCAAATAAAATTATAGCTTTCATGTTTCCAGTATTTCAGAAATTCCACTCTATTCATAAGTAGTAACTGAATAAAAAAAAATTTTCCATTCCATTCTACATCAAACTGCTTGAATAAAAAAACCTGAATAAACTTTAAAATAGACATTCTATCAGTCAAATTCCTTTTGAGGTGCAAAAAAATTATATTCAAATTGGACAACTGCTTCACCTACATAAACAGACATATCTCTATCTAAAATGTATTCCAAGCTACCATATAAAAACATTCTTATCATGTTTAAACTATGCATTAAAGTCATCACTACATCAAAATCAAAAACAAGTAAATTTTAATTCAAAGCCTCTATGTATATTCAGAGAGAGAGAATAGTAGCAAAGCAACGTATTCAAATAGCTATAGTAGTTAAATGACTATAAATATTGTGAAGTTAATAAAACTATTACAGGGCAACTCATTGTACATGATATCATATATAAACAAATTAGTAAAATAAAAAGAAATAATAGCAGTAAGAAAAAATCTGCTGCATGTTTTATTAAATAGATATGAAGAGCAGAGTGACCCCCCCCCCCCAAAAAAAAAAAACACTAGCTAATTTGGCTAATAATATCAAAATGATCTAAGTCCTAAATTTCCAATGTTATTTTATTAAACCAACTTTTATATTTTGGGGATCTTATTACTGTTTTCAGAATGAAATACCATTTATTTAATTTAGAAATGTTACATGAACTAATATATTTTGTATGCATTAATATTCCTTTTCTACTGTTGAATACATATTCTATATTTGAATATGAGTTGGAACTTTTATGAATAAATTGAACTAGAAATTTATAACAAAATCATAAAGACAATGAATAAATTTTATTTTACATTTAAAATAGAAAGTTAATTTTTGCTTCTTCACCATCAATGATCTACAAAATAATAAGTTCCACATACCACTGTCCCACCTATTCTAATTCTGTCTTTTGCTCTACTTCTCATAACATTAGATTTTCAATATATATCTTTTTTCTCCTACCACTTTTCACGATCACTGTAAAATTCCTTCATTACATATTTCACAGTTCTTTTGCTCTAAATACATGTCCAATTCAATTCCTATTTCTCTTATAATTTCTTAAAAACAATATATATTCATTTCTTATTTTTAAAACTTCTATATTGCTAATCTCATTCTCCCAACATGTTCTTTTTATTATCCTCCAAACTCACATCTCTAAGACCTCCAAGTTTGAATCTTCACTTTTTTTCTAATTGTTCAAGTTTCTGCTCTTTATAAAACTACATTCTAACTTAAACATTTTAACAAACTCATTAAAAAATTTAACTTTAAAAATTGACCGACCAACTTACTACTTTAACTAAATGTTAGTTAAGTTATTGCAATTCTCACTCTAATTTTGGTACCATTGTCTCTTTAAAATATTGTGTCTACATCATGAAATAATTCTGGGATAATTAATCAACAAATTTAAGGTCCTAAAATTTGAACAGGAAATAATTCAAAAATACAACAGAAAACTAAAATAAAAAAGAAATATTATCCCAGATACAAGGCAAGAAATATTTATTTTTTCTTTTTAGAAATTAATTTAAAAAGAAACTTTCTGTTCTTTATTGATATTGTTAAAATAGTTTTAATAATTTTTTTTGAAAAAAAAAAAAAGAAACATTGTACTTGGAGTTCTTCATTTAAAATTGTTTTATTTATTATTATTTTAGTTTTTTAAAAAAGACTGTAAAAATAAACCTTCTTACATTCTTTATTAGGGATAGTTTATAGTAATTTTGCTTTGTCCATCGACTTTGCCAAATTATTTGGTCCATGTAAAGCTGTGATATTATTTTTTTTAGTTTTGAGAAGTAAAAAAAACAACTACCAGGCAGTGGGAATCCAAAGAAATAAGAATAAGCCTCATTTTAATCTTCTTATAATTTGTTGATGTAGTTGTTTCAAAGCTTATCAGTTCATTTTTTATTTGGATTATTGTTTTATTTGTAATTTGCATTGAATGGAGCTGATAATTATTGTGTTCCTAAAAGTCAACAACACTTACAATTGACAGTATCAACCCCATCACTTTTAAAATAAATAAATTAAAAACTTTAAAAACAAGAATAACAAATCCGTTAGTTACAACTAAAAAGAGGTTATTTGAAATTCTACCAAAATTAATTTATAAGTCAATATTAGGTAGTATTATGAGAAATCAAAATAAAGCTTTTAAACTTACAATTGACCATATCCCCTCCTCTCACCCATTTTTTTAAAACTAAATAAGAAATAGAAAAGACAAATAATAATAAAAGTTTGGGGAAAAAAGACCTGTCATTGACAAGTAATGAGAGGTTTTAAATTACACATAGAATTTATAAATTACACATTACTAGTATTACCATGAATCCTTTTTCTAAATTAAAAGAATCTTCAATTTCTCAATTAGTCAATCCATTATTCTTTCATGACATCAAAGCAAAGTTTAAAGATTCAACTAAAAATAAAATAGAATATAGATAGCAGAAAAGATTGATATCCTAATTTCTTTACTACTGTTATCCAAAGAAATATTTTAAGCTTTCTATCTATTTTTATAATTATGTACAATGTATTAATCATCTTCATTTTAAATTTTCTACAAGTTCATTCAATGTTCCATAACATCTTATTAAACTTATCCTCATACCTGCAAGTATTATCATATTATTAACAAATCTGATATAATTACTTCTCCTACCTACAATGCTAATTCTATACTAACCTGCAAAGATTACACCATTTTATAATATAAATGCTACAACTAGTATCAGATACTGTTCCTAAAAGAAAAAATTTTTTTATAATATAATTATATTTCCAAGTTTGATTTTTTTAATAATAAGCATTATTTACAATATATATATATATTGGTATAAAAATTAGCAAAAATTTACCAAAGATCACAAAAAATGGAGTTTCTACTTGGAATCAGTTGGTTGCTTTCTTTTAGATCAGTTTTTTAATAAATATATTTGATTTTTGTTGTTGCCGGCATTATTTACAATAAATAATATGATATTTGTATGAAAAAATATAACCATTGATTATATAGAATGGAGAAATAAAATCAATTTCATTTAGAATAAACTGATATAGCTTCTACCTGAGATCAGATGGTTACTTTCTTTTATGAAATCAATGATCAGTTATTATAACAAATGCATTTAATTTTTATTCATGTAAACATTGCTTACGGCAAGTATTATAACATTTATATAAAAACATAGAAAAAATAACCCCAGATTGCAAAAAAAAAAACGAAGAAATAAATTTACTTACATTTAAATTACAAATGACACAAGAAACCACTAAATCCCTCAAATATGGCATAAAATTTACATCATGTAAGTACAACTTAAATTAATTTAATTTTTGCAAATACAGACACATCTAGAAAGATAGGAAGAGAGACACCTGTTTAGTTTTAAAATTGTATGAAATTAAGATATATGAAAATTTCTATTGATGTCATATATTAATTGCAGCTGTTGAAGGTTAAAACAACATTCATTTAACACTTCATTGAAATATAAATACAATTTATCCACTACTTTAAAAACTTTAGCAAAAACCTTTTATTGACCTATATGCATGCACAATCTTATATTTCGACTGTCCTGCAGTCTTCTTCAGAGCCACTTTTAAAAATTAAAAGTGGCTCTGAAGAAGACTGCGGGGCAGTCAAAATATAAGATTGTGCATGCATATAGATTAATAAAAGGTTTTTGCTAAAAAGTGTTCAAAGTAATGGATAAATTTCATTTATGTAAGATATTTCAGCAAAATAAAGGAATTAATGAATTTGATAATATTTCACTGCAATATGCTAATAAATAAAATAGAAGATAAACAACATCCTTGCTATGTACTTTTTTTATATATTTACATCTTCCACAAAACTATTTAGAAAACCTTATTCATATAGAAACTTATCAATAAATCTTTTTTTTCTTTTTAATATATATATATTTTCAATATATCTCACAAAACAAACCAATTCACTCTATGAATTTCAAAATTAATATGGAAAATATTATTTCCTACTCCTCTACCTACATATTCCTCAACAATAACTGTTGTCACCTGTCTTACTATCTTGTTTATAGCACACTAGTCTTTAAATAGAAATTTGTTTACTATATTAGAGATCCATTTATTCAAACTTCTCAACTGCCCTTTAACCTTTGTACAAATCCTTACTTTTCTGGATAATCATTCATCCACATAGAATGAAAACAACATAATTCAATTTCAGTGATCAGATGAAAATTGATATATTTTCTGGTAATATCTGCATGAGTTACTATGGAAGTCATTAAAAAAATATACAATTTATAATGCTTAAGTGCTGATATTTTAAATTCTATTCATCTTATTAAACACATTGTACCATAATATATATAAATACATGATTTATATTTAATAAAAAAAAAAAAAATACTTTGCAAAATCTTGCATAAATTTACCCCAATTTTCTATTACTATATTAAATTAAAGAAAAAAAAGTGTCTAGTTAAGTAAATCAGTCATATTATATTATGCTTGAAAAATTATCACCGTGAAACAGTATTCCGCCTAAATCATACTTGACAATATTTCTATAAACCGAGTAGTTATTATCATACAATTATACTTCCAATGACTATTATTTTAATCTATTATGACCTTCATGTCGATGATTCTCATAAAAAAACATCGCTATTTTCTTTAATGACAGCAAATTAATATAAATATGGTAAAAACATTTTTCTGCGTCGTTAGTTAACAAATACAATTGTGAAATTAAATTCTGAAGGTAATAATTAAAATATTAATGTTAAAATCATGTATAGCAATACATTTCATAAATTTCTTCATAAAATGATGGAGACAAAGAAATACAAACGACGGGTTTTCAACATACAGTTGATTTGTATCTTAAGTACTCTAAGATAACAACACGTTGACAGTACTACTTTCACATATATATGAATACCGAAACTACGAGGAGATATCAGTGTTTATATACATAGGCGCACATGCGTACACAGATAAAATATGTTTTACTCGCATATGGAAAGATAAAACACACTATTTAACTTATATAAATCTGACAGATGTAAAAAAAAAAAAAAATTGCACACATTTGGGTTTATACCAAGATACAGATAAAGACATTTATACATTGTAAATATAAAATTTCTTTTTTTCTAGGCTTATAAAACGCTCAATAGAAAGCGTATTTATAATCAATAAAAAAACATTCGATTCTTTTCTTTTATTATAAATCATAAAAATTAAAGTATTTAAATACTTACGCGGTTCATGTTTTCCCGGATTATCCGAAATTTCCAAAACGAAAAGAGGGATGCCTAATACACTTGGTTCATCTAAGGAATAAATCCTTGTTATATTTTTGCATCTTTCATGGACATCATTTAAAATTGTTTTTAATTCTTCTTGATTATGATGTTTAAATTCAAAATTTTTACATTCGATCACGCTAAAATAAGTTAAGAAAAGACTAGATAAGAATAACATAATTTTTGCTCTTCGTTTTCCGTCTGCTTTACTAGAAGGTTGTATCCAAGCTGCATGACGAAACATTTTTTTTCTCTAAGCGAATAATATAAATAGCCCATATGGTATCCAATGACATCATACAGGGAGAAAATAGTTAACATTTCGAATTTTAAAGCACATGTAGGAAGTAATTTAATTGTTTACAGAAAAAGTGAAATTGTATGCTCCCTTAAAAGGTGCAAGGAAATCTCGGAATTGTGATAGAACGCTGATATTAAAAAAAAACATAATTTTATAAAAGTAATTGTTTTTTAAATAATTTAATATTTCAAAATTTTAAAGGTATTAATTTGATTTAGTATAATAAAATAAAATATAAAAAATTTAATTATTATGTTGTATCAATTTCTAAAATCCCTTGATATTTTAACTAGTCTCAAAATTCAAGATGGCTATATTTCTTATTGCCGAAAGTTCCCTAACTAAATGGCTAAATGGGCTAAATTTTAAGCAAATTATTCGGTAATTAAGAGAATAACTAATGAATAAATGTTTATTTGTATTGTTATATTTTACATTATTATGCTTCAATATGATTTTTTTAGATTAGAATTTTAATAATACATGGCATTATAATTTACAGTATTGTTTTTGAATATTAAAACACTATTTTTGTTAAGTGAATCCTTGTTCGCTGGTGTTAGAAATAAAATATTAAGTGCAGAGTGCGAAATAGAATTTAAATTATTTTAAAACTTTGATTTGTTTGATTGCAATTTTAAATGAACGAGATAAAATATGATTCTTATAGACGTTGTTACGCTTTATAATAAAACAGGCAAAATTCACTATATATATATTGCCACGCACAAGCTAGAGTAATCAATGGACGCCAGAAGGCTTGTGCATAAAATCCCCATCTAGTGCCTACTCATCCAATATCCCCAGACTAGTTTATGGCTATGGCCTTCGTCAGCGAGGAGCCTTGTGTGTGGCAATATATATATAGTGAGTTTTGCCTGTTTTAACAACAGTTATACACAAGCATAAGAGATGGTAGTCGTGATGTTTATTGGCGCTTTATAATAAAAAATATCAATAACTTGGTTGCTTGTTGCCGACTCTGAGGCATCTAGGGGGTTAAATAACATTTTGCTTAAGCTTTGTTTTTTTTTAGATTTATTAAAAATTTTGAGTATACATATATAATTTGGAACTGTACCCATTCGTATACTCATTTTTTAAAATTATATTTGAATATATTGAAATCCATGTATGAATGTTCTTGTTTTTTGATAATTATGAATGTTCTTGTTCGAAATCAGATTGAATCATCTAGGCAATTAAGGGACTATCTACAACCAAATTAATAATTTGCCACATCTTTAATATTATTTGTTCTACCCCTAAATTAAAACTTCAATATAAAAAAGTTTATTGTTGGAGCTTTGCACAAATAATGTAGGTCCCCTTTAAACTGGTCTTAGGTGGTTTATGTTGCTGTGATTTGAATACTACATAATATATTTTAGTAAATAGTGAGCTAATGGAAAACATTTAAATTGCTCTCATTTGTAATACACTGCTTACTTCAGGACAAAGGCTTTTCCAGTAGTTCTTCATAGAGAAACACTACCCATCAGGCATAACAATTAAATTAGTAAAATTTGAATGGCTTTCCATCTTCTATCTAATGGTAGCTGGATACCTATTTGCTGACATATTTTGGATGGTTAGCTAGGTTGGCCATGGATTAGTTATCTGAGTAAATAACTTGAAAGTTTTTTTAAAAAAATTTCATTTGGCCCAGACTTAAATTTTATGTCATAGGCACTAGGGGGCGCTTTTATTAATTACATAAATTTTAAAATTTTATATAATATTAATGTTATATAAAATAAAAATCTAGGTAATTAATTGAAAAAAAAGTTTTTAATTTTAAATAAATGATAATTGTTATAATAATTATTGTAAGCCTATTCGTGAATGATTATGACTCCTAACCCCAGAAAAAAAAAATGATTACAGAAAATGAGACAAAGATCAAAAAGTTTAAAGATAAGTTTTACCTGACTAAATAAATTAGTTCATGAATGACAAATATGTTCATGTGTGATATTCTATTTAATATTATTTTTTTTGAATATTTTTATATAATGTACAATAAAATAATGTGTTTTTTCTTTGCACTTATAAATTTACAATATGTTTTTTCATTATTCTTATTCTTATAATAGTTTTAAAATAAAACTCATGATGTAAACAAGAATTATGATATATTGCATTTCTTCTGTATTTAGAAAAGATATCTCCATCAAATGTAATCATTTCTTCTATAATGTGATTTTATATTATTATTTTATTACTCATCTGGGATAAATGATAAACAAAAGTATTAAAAACAAAAAAATGTATTTGCTAATAATTAATGCTTAATTAAGGGTCCATGACATAACAGTCCCAAAAAACGGTAAAGATACTGTTTTTATGGAACATATAAGAATTTTTTTGATTATATAAGAAAAATATTAGTATTTTTTTTCCAGTTATGACTAGGATCAATTAATTTTTAATAAATGATTACTATTTATTTTAGAAAGTTTTTACACTTTATTTTTTCAAATTACACTTTTTTGCAAATATTTTACAAGTAATAATAATAACAAAAAATGTATGAATTAGTTGATTGTGGAATTATTTTATTGCTTTTCTCAAAAATACTTTATTCTGCAGTTTTGAAAAAAATGACTACATCTGATTCTACTTAATCTGTATTATAACGAGAAAGAATATATTATCCAATGGTATCACTTATACTAGTTATGTGTATTTAAAAAAATAATAGTTATTGTTAAGAATTGACATGCTGATTAAATGTAATTTAGTATCAATTGAATAGGTTTTATATGCTTCTGCTGTAGTGTATTGCATCTGCACGATTCTACAATGGCCATATATTTTTTATTTAAGAGGACTAAAATGATCGTTTTATTCTATATTTCATGAATTGAAATGGTAAATTAAATATTGGTGTGCAGCACGCAGACCATTAACTGTCATTTTAGTGGCTCTTGTTAGTGCCTTGTGTCTGTGATTGTCATTGATGTGTATGCAATATATAAACTATGGCAGGAAAGAGTGATATTGAAATTGTAACATTTAGATGTAATTGCTGTATTCTTATTCAGGGAGTTGGTTCAAAACATTTTCAAGAAAATAAAGTTTAATATTATTTTTGTTATTTTATATTAATTTTTATTTTTTGAGCAAAAAGAAAATTTATTTTTATTAGAACATTAGATAGGAATAATTTCCTTTCAGTAAAAGAGAAATAACAAATACTGACATCAATTCTATGGCAAATTTTAATATTGCAAATAGCAGCATGTCGGCAATTATGCAGAATTTACAGACTCAAACATAAAGAAGCCAAAGTCAGTGTGCTTCATTGAATAAACCATCAGACTTATTCTTTGTTAGCAAAATTTACAATGACAAATTAAAATAATTATATGAAAAGAAGCATCTTGATGTTATACACCATATTCATTTCAGTCAAATGACTGCGCTTCAAATTAATCAAGATATTTTGACAAAAATATTCTTGTGCCAGAACAAGAGCAGAAACAATAATTTGAAATGTTTTTGGGCATATTCTGTTGTCTCAAAATTGATTTATGTAAAACATATTATATTAGCATTTATTAAGATTATATTGAATATGCAAATGTTAAATTATGTCTGATTCCTGGTCAAGTCTTGTATTTTTTGTCTAATAAAAATAAAAGTTTTAGATTTAAAGACTCTACCTGAAGAAAGTTTTAATATATTAACAGATTGTATCAAGCAATTGTTAAACAGATATGAAATTACTGATAAATTATTTGTTTTGTGTGCAGATAAAACCAACTACAATTTTTATGGATTCCAGAGAAAATAAGAAAACATTGTTTAAAACAAAAAAAAAAGGAAAACTTTGTAGCAATAAATTGACTGTGGTTAATTATGCTACCCACATATCTAATAATTGCATATGCACCGATGTCAATTAAAATTATTCACATTTTTATATTTACTTAATCTGAATGGAAAAAATTGAAAGAATTTTGTGATGATATGTTTAATATGATAAAAATTATTAAATTGTTACAACAGTCTATAGCTAATTCTTCTATCCATTTTTCCAGCCAAGCTTCAACATTTCAATTATATATATTGAAAACTAAATCGCAATAAATCTCAATATTTGAAGCTTCCACATGTTTATAAGATGAAGTTAAAGTTAATTGAATGAGAAAATTCAAGAATTTTTACCTTATAAATATAGTAAAAAAAATAATTTTAGATTTAGAAAAAATCTCAAAACATTGATACCAACATATTTAAAGATGCAATTTATAAATTTTACCAAATGTGCATTGATTATTTAAATAATTAGAATGCCTATTTCATGGAAATGGAAGTATTTAAATAGATGGGTGAAGATTGAAGAAAGGGTTTTGTTCATTTCCCACCAGTGCAACTTAAATATAAATGTTAAACTATTTGATTTTTTTGTATTAAATATTATGTCATTAGTGAAATATTGAAGAATGGTGACAAAATGATGAGTAGTAGATGAGTTGAAATTTTTTAATATTTCATAGATAAGCATTTCTTTTAAAAACATTTTAATAATGAATATTTCACAGATAAACATGTCTTTTAAAAACAGTTTAATAATGATTGAGTTTTTTTTATTTCTCCCTGGATCTAATTTCCCCACTGAACAAATATTTTCATTAGTGAAAAATATGTGGATTAGAGAAAAAAAACCAGTTAAAAATCAAAACATTGAAAACTCACATTTATTCCAAATGTAGCTTTGACTTGAATTGTATTCAGTTTTACGAATTTTTAAAACATAAACTTGATTTATTAAAGAAAGTTCATGAAGTAGTGATTGATTAAAGCACCATGTATGTGTTCATATTTTATAATGGATGATATAAAGCTTGAAATTTGTTTTTTTTTGTCATTATGAAACAATTTCCAACTTATCTTTTATCTTCTCCAAAAAATATGGGTCACTTTATTTATGATTACATATATAATAATATGTTGCTAAAAAAATAATAAAACAATTCATCAGATTAGACTTAAATTTTGCATTATAAGGATAATAAATGAATATCAGTCTGGATGCTTCAAAATTCTTCCATAAAACCAGAACCTTCCATAGTCGTTCAGATTTAGAACCATGCAAACAACCAAACTTGTGATCAGTTCTTTGTTTCATTTGGTCAGTTTTTTTTTTCTTTTTCATACTTTAATCAATAGTTTTGTTTAAATGGTTTGTTTGTTTATTTATTTATTTTTACTATCCCAAAATTATTTTTTATTGATTGCTAAATTTTCAAATGTTTAATATGCAGATGGAAAAAGTATTATCTAATATAAATATATTTCAAATTGATATTAAATAAGAATTTTCAGCTATTTCTGTATCAAAGTCCAATCACCCATAACTGTTATCAGCAAAAAGTAGAGAGCAAAACAACAACAAAAAAGAAATATTTTTAGAAAATACCAAAAATCATATTTTTTTTTTATGAAAGTATTTTTGCACCTTCTTTAAATCTATTGGAAATACAAAATATTTCACAAACATTAAATGAAATTGAAGAAGCTGTCAAAAGTTAGAAATAAATTTTAGATGCAGAAATATAAATTACATACAAGGTAGAATTATTAAATAGAACTGATAATTTTTTTAATAAACATCATTAAAACATTCACAAATTCTGCATTGACATATAAAATTAAACAATTGTTAGTTAATTTGGGTTCAGGACCATGAAAACCAAAAGAAACTTTCAAAAGATATAAAATAAAAAGACATCATATTCAGAAAATTATTACAAATTGAAAGCAACTTATAGTTATATTAATATAATGAGCAACATTATTCTTCTGGCGTAGATTTTGTATATTGTGTGATATGCTAGTTTTTTCCATTTGTGAGTAATTGGACTAAAGACATTAGAACATGGAAAAATCCATTTGTAAAAATTGCAGCTCATGAAAATCCACAAACTCATATTAATGCTATATATATGAAAGATAAAAGTAAAACTAATGAAAACTTTGAAGAAAAATATCACTTGAAATTGACAGTTGAAATAAAGTACTTGATAGATTAATAAATATAAACCATGATGCTGAATAAAAATGCATTAACATTCCAAGTCATATAGAAGAAAATTTACTGGACTGTAGTAATGAATCAAATTCTGAATTAAAAATGGAATGTATTAAATAAATTCATTCAGAATGTACTTATTAATTAAGGTAACCAACAAAAATGTACAAAAAAATTTTGATAGAAAATATGTCTGCTTTTTTTTAGCAATCATTATGGATATTATTCAAGATATTAGCAGAACTGATAGCTAAATGTATAGATATTGAAAGAAATTCAGAAAATATTTTAAGTAATATTATAATTAGAGAAATATTTTTAGGTTTCTTAGTTATCAATGATCATTAAGTTTCTTATATAATGATCAGAATAACTGAATTATTTCAAAAGCATAATATATAGGACAAAGTTGTGGCAACATGAGTGAATTATATAATGCTGAGCAAAAGAATGTCAAGAAATTCATCATAATGCTGAGTTTATATATTATGCAGCTCATAATTTAAATTTGCTAACAAATGATGGCATTAAAAACACTGGTAACATTTTTTTTTTTTGATACTGTTGGAAAAACAATTATGGCTGTAGTTTGAATAGATGGACAATTTTAGTTTCCATCACAACAAATACTATTACAACCATATTGCTAAAGACTTAAGTCGTTATTGGCATTAAACATAAATTACATTGATATATTAATACCTCTGACAAATACATTAATAAAAAACAAAATAAAAAAATAGATGTCATCTTTGAGTTGTTTTTTTTTTTTGCATGTATTTATTAAAATTATTAAAGGAAGTGAATATTTTATTAAAATTTTACAATCTAAAGTGCATTAATCAATAATTGAAGCACTAATTAAATTATACTTTTTTGAAAAGTATAAATATGAAATTAAATAAATTGTATGTAAATGGAAAATTAAAAACAATTTTATTGAAAAAAGAAAATCCATGTGAAAGAGATTTTTTTGATGTACAAGTTGAGGATAATTTTAGAATAAATATGTTTTTCAAAATTTTTGATGTTTGTATAGTACAAATTAAAAGAGTTAATGCACTACAAACAATTGTTGACAGATTGTAATTTTTAAATTCCATATAATCGAAAGATAGTATTTTAAAATACGCAGAAGATATACAAAATATATAAAAATGTCTTGTATAAAATTTGAAAAAAATTTACAAATTAAGAAAATGGTTTTATGGAAGAGCAAATATATATCAAAAATGATAAAGGAATTTGCTGAATTAGTAATAATAAAATTTAATTTTTGATTAAATTAAGCACTGTACTTTTATGTGATAATGAAAATGGTAAAAACAAATAATTTTTAATAATTTTAAAATTATTGAAATTTAATATGCCAGAGAAATTTAAATTATCTGTCTTTAATTGCAAATGAAGTGGAAGAAGCTGAAAAATTAGGTACAGCAACGTTAAAAGTTTGTGGCTGAAAAAGTAGAAAGATTTGAAATTATTAATCAAAGTATTGGCTGTAAGTCTTATGTAATTGCTATGATTATTTTTGAAATTTTTTTTTGTGATTTTATTTTTACAATAGCCTTTTCATATAGTAGTGCCATCAAGTGCAAGCTATAGTAATCAACTGATGCTAAAAAGCTTGTGCATCAAAATCCCTATCTAGTGTCTACTCATCCAACAGCCCCAGACTAATTTCTAGTTTGTATTCTTCATCAGTGATGAGCCTTAGATCTGAGAGCATTGCTCTTAAATCTTTGGATCTAATGCAACACTACAGAAGCCACCGAGTCACTGTGCTCTCAGATTCAAGGCTCCATAAGCTAGAAACTAGTCTGGAAATATTGTATGAGTACGTACTAGATAGGAATTTTGATGCACAAATCTTTAGCATTCATTGATTACTGTGGTTTCCAATGGTTGCTATTACTATATGGAGTGAGTTGCTATTATTTTAACAGTTTGTGTAAGCATAAGAAGTGGAGATCACATGATGTTTTTAGTGAATTTGTTTTTATGATTTCATAAATTTTTTTTTACCTTTGTTAGTTTTTTTTTTTTGCTACAACTGATAATTTTTATTCTGTTTATAAATCTTTTCTATATTGTTTTCATTCAATAGTAAATTTGTTTTCTCCAAAAGAAAATATTAATTTATTTATCAATAACATTTTTTAATAATTAAAAATTTTAAAATTTGCAATTTAAAATTTGTATTTAAATTCCCATGAATGAGGACCCTTTGCCATATTTTATTTAAGGACTAATATTATTGTTTTTATCTGAATATTGAAGCAATGGATCTGAAGTCCGATCCATGCTTCACAGCCTCCTATAAACCTAATTAGTATTGTAGGCCTGAATTAAGTTTATAGTCCAATATCAGCAGGGTTTTGCATTTAACTATTTCATTTTAAATAAATTCAATTTCTAAGATTAGTTTTCTGTTAATAAAAATTACTTGTAAAACCTATTAGTCAAACATATATATACGTCAAGCGTATATATATGAGTTAATGCAAAATTCTGCTGAAATAAAATGCTTATATTATTAAAAGAAATAATATATTTTTTTGTTAAAATCTTTTTAAAATATGGCGTATGATTTATTTTGAGATAAGCCCGCCGACATTTTCTAAAAGAATTTATGCTTGTAATTAGTTAGCCCATTCAAAGCAAATTAAAGATGGCTTTCTCTTTCTTTTTTAATTAATAAAATTCAAACTTTAAAGAAAGAAATGTAGAATAAAAAATTAAAAGTTATTTTTAGAGAATGTTATCTTGAAACAAAGAGTGGGGGTGGGCTTATCAAGATCTAAGATCATACAAATAATAGAGGGTAGCTTACAAAAAAAACATATAAATAGGAGAGTGAACAAAAGACTTTGTGATTCAGAGTTTTTTTGCTGGCATTCAGATTTCTCTTTGGAGAACTCTTGCAGATTTTGCTTTTGCTTGTTAAGATTTTATTCCACAAAGTTATACAACTGTCATCTTCAAAATCATGGAGAAGTTTGAACATGCTCAAGAAAAAAGTCATATGAATTTGATGGATTCTACTATGCTTGGCTAGGCAAATAAATAGCTTTGCCTATCGCCGAGGTTCCTAAATACCATCCAAAATGCCGTAGTATCCACCTAATAGTGATCTGAACTCTGTGCCGTGTCTGTAGGATTTTTCGTGAAACCATGCTACATATTTCCATTTTCATTGTCCGGACAAATACCCATCGACAGTTGGATCAAGCCACGACGACGACGAACAGGAGCAAGGAAACAGGACGGTTATCATATCTCTCCTCCATTGAACTATTTACTTTCTACCCTTTTTTTCATACCTTTCTTAATTGAATTATATTATGAATTATTTTATTTAATGATATTTGTAATGTAACCATTTTATTAGACTAGTCTTAAATATATATATATGTGTGATCATCTATCTATATTTAACCTTTTTTATTCTTCATTACTAACATGTGTAAATATTTTGTATTCCATTGCGGTTAAGTTTAAAAGTTAATTTTTTTCATTTAAAATCTCTTTCCAATTTTATTTATGTTTCTAAATTCCATACGAGTAAGTTTCCTTTGTTTGCCAACTTGATCTCCTCAATTAGAAAATGCTTTGCGAAAGATTTTTACTATTGTACTTTATCGAGGAGATTCAAGTTGACAATTTTATTAAAATTGGGAAGAAAAGACTTAGACCACAAAAATATTATATCGTTTAATCTGTTTTTAGTGTCTAATTAGTTTTCCATTAATTTAGGGGAATAGCGGAGGCCATTAAATCATTATTTATATCTTAAAGTAATTAATTAAATATCTATTATTTAACTAAAAAGCTTCAGTTTTCTAATTTTATTTTAATGTTTTATTTTACTTTTCCAATGATCCAGGCACGCAAAACACGTTTCTTAGTACTTTTATTGCACATTTAACTATTTAGCTCTGTAGATGTTCCCGTCCATGTCTCTACCTCTGTTGCTAAGCTTTGTGGCCGGTAAGAAAATAATTTATGTGTGTCTCAGATAATGTTGTTTGTTCGTAATTAGCCTCGAGAGTAGGCAAATAGGGCAGAGGTCATCATAGTATTCTTGATTTAATATCTCGCATATGGATGACCTCGAGGTACTTTCGCCTAGTAGTTGAACTGGATTAAACCAATGTACATCATCTGATTGTCACAGTATGAGATTTCTAATTGCAAAAGAAATGGTTGAAATTAGGAAGAAAATATATATTTTCAAAGTAAAAGTTAATAAAAGTATTATATAATTAAAATAATAATGGAAGTAAAATATTAAATATACTTTTAGTATATAAAGAATTTTATACTAATAAAAAAAAAAAAATCAAGAAAACAATGTATCCCCTACTTTTATTACATCTTCAGAATTGCCTAACATTTTAAATGAAGTGAGACATGCAATTAAATCTATGAGGAAGGTAAAAACTCCAGGAAATAAATGGTAGAATTATTGATATCTTACATGTGAAGAAATAAAAAAATTGTTGGCAAATTTTTATACCAAAGGTCTAAATGATAAAAATGTATCAGATGATTGGAAGAATGCACTAGTAATATTGGATACCTAATATTGATAATTAAAAAACATGTCTACGAAAATGTTGTTAAATTATAGACTTAACAGTCTTTTATTGATTTTATATAAAATCTTCAGCAAGATAATTACAATTTGTCTACAGTTCACTTTGGATTTTAACTAACCAAAAGAACAAGCTGGATTTAAAAATGGTGTTAGCAGAGTGAATCACATCCTAGTATTGAGAAAGGTTTTTGTAAAGGACCAATGAATATAAGTTGCCATTATGCTTTGGATTTTTTGATTATGAAAAGGCTTTGATTCTATAAGGATTTCTATAGTGATAAAGCATTAAGTCATTATGATATAGATTCAATATATTCTCATATTCTGAAAAATATCCAAATGCAACAGCGGTGATTAAATTACATGATTATACTAAAAAGAGTAACATTGAGAAGAGTATAAGATAGCATGATTTCATATTGCCAAAACTTTTTACAGTAGTTTTACGAGAAGTATTTTTGGATTGAAATGAGAAGCTAAGGGAGTTCAAACAAATGGAGATTATTTAAGTTATCTAGATTTTGCAAATAATGTGGTTGTTTTTGTGAATAATATTTCAGAGCTTCAAGAAATGTTGCAAGAATTATCAGATGAAAGTAAGAAAGTGGAATTAAAGATAAATGCTAAAAAGACTAATGTTCAATGGATTTTCTCAGAAAAAGAAAAATAAAGATTGATGATAATGAATTAGGAGAAATTAACAACTACAAATATCTAGGCCAGATTAGCAATATGAAATGTATGGAATTAATCATAGAATTAACCTTGGGTGGAATATTTTGGTAGAAATAATTTAATGTTGAGAGAAAATATATCATCTATGTCTTTGAAAAAAGAAATGATATGTTTTATCAGTTTTTACTTATGTATCTGAGACTTGGACACTTAATAGAAAAACTTTGTAGAGATTTCGGACTACATCAATGAAATATGGAGAGATATATTGGGAGTAACAAGAAGAGATCAAAAGTGAAATATTTAGTGAGAGAATAAACTGATGTCACTGACATCATTGAAAGAATTAAGAAACTGAAATGGAACTGGTTAGGACATATTGCTAGAAGAAATGATAATAGATGGTCAGTTGAAATTTTAAATTGAATCTGAAAAGATTGTAGAAGATCTAGAAAATGATTGCATGTGAGTTGGATTGATGAAATAAAAACCGTGTGTTGTGAAGAAAAAAAGCTAGACATCAGAAAACTTGGAGAAACCATCGTACAATGGAACGATAGTGATTGATAATGACAATGATGATATATATGCATCTCTTTGTTGATTAAAGAATTAATACAAAACAAATGAATACTATATTATAAAAATGAAAAGCTATAATTATTATAAAGAAATATATTAGAAATAATGAAGAGACATAGTAAATCTAGATTTGATTATTTTAGTGGATAGTATCCACACTATCTCATCCTGCCCATCCCTCTTCTATGTATTTAAATGGATAAGGTCCTATACATAAGGGGTCAGAGTGACTTCTGGTCAACATGGGCATGGCAATAATGTTGTCATCAGCATGGGATTTGGGCTTTCCATAATCAGATGTTCAATGATATGGATGGCTGAAAAGTTGGAGGTTGGAGTAGGTTGGAGCCTGTCCATTAAAGTGTGGAGATTTGCTATTTAAATATAAACTTAACACTTATATATATGTGTGTGTGTGGGAGATGATAATCTGGACCAACTGATGAATGCTGGTTTAGCATGAAATATGTATATTGGTGATTATTTATCTTTTCTACATGTGTGGGTCATGTATATCAGTTGTAAGAGATAGTGTGGAGGGTTGATGGGTGCTTGAAAGTCTTGAGTTCAAATTCCTATATTTACAATTAAGCTTCAGGTTTGTGAAGAATACCTGGTTTTCAAATATTTGGATAGTATATATGAAATTGGTATGGATTAACTTAAAATACATAAATAAAGAAGTGCAACAAATTTGTAAAAATTAAAAAAAAAGTTAATTACAAAAGAGTAAGAACAAATTATTTGAAATGATATGAATGATCATTTTGGATCTTAATGGTATAAAGGCCACATTATAGTTTATAATATAGGTCTAAATATTGATTCTATAACAAATTGTTAAGATAAACTATTACTTCAGAAACAAAATGTATCTCTCAAGAAGTTCTTTTTTCCTTTTAATTATTTCATTACCAGAAATATTTAGAGTTGCAAAATTATAACTAACTTCTAATAAAAAAAACTAATATTTTATTTTTTAATTGGTTTATATATTTTTATTATAAAATTATCAAACACATATCTCCATTTGTTCCTATTGCTTTTATATATTATTAATATAAAACATTTTGGTATATTAATCATTCATCATTGATCTATAATGAAAAACTAGGATTAAGTATAATACAATCATAATAATATGATAAATAGTTATATATGTTTTTACAACATTTTATTTTTCTCTATCTGGAAACAAATGGCATTATAAATTTTCTCATTTTTATGTGTAATTGTAATCCTATCATTTCACTTTCTTTAATTTGAGATCATTTGTTTTTTCATTTATTTAAGTATGATCATTAAAGTTGTTGTTGATATTGCTGGCCCTAAATCTTGAACCATAATTGAATTCAATAAATCTGGTTTCTCTCATTAAATATTTGATATAAAAGTTGATTAGGTAGTGTAATAATATATATATATTTTATAAGAATAATGGAATATCTGGTACACACATTTTTCAAAGAATATTCCGTAATTTAGCAAGGTCACTAGATTTTGTTAAAATCAATGAAATACTTGTAGACCCTTTTTTTGGTATTATGTATTTTTTTCTACTATGCAACATTCATAAACAATTGATTTTTCTTCATTTTCAATGCTAATCTGATCCTTATCCTTCATTAATGAAGAATTTTTGATCTGTAATATCTCATCAAAAGTGTCCTGGTTGATGCCTTTACAGTATACTTTTTCTGTGTATTTTTTTCATCTTTGTTGCTTCAATTATAACTAAACATTGATATTCATTCATAACTGTAACTTTTTAATCTCAACTACTCTTCTGAAATATAACTCTTATTTTTCCAAGTTTACCTACAAATTTATTATCTTTGGCAAATATTATAATAATATTGACCCTTGTCTTTATGAATATTCTTTTAAGTTTTTTTATTCAGTTCCCTTAAAAGATCTGTATTCTTTTTAATTGTAATTACTATCTTTTTTAAAAAATTACTATTGTATCTGCTAATATCCCATTTTCTTTACTCTTTTTTTTCTATCTTATTCAATTTTGTGTCAATTATTTTTTTTTTCTCTTGTTTAGTATCAATTATATCAAATAGCATATGATTTTTCTTTTGCTATTCACAACCATCTATAAAGAGACAACCAGTATTTGATATATAATGTTAATTATTTCAAATAGCTTTCTGAGTGGAAACAAATTTATATGGCATGTAGAATTGTTTGTTAAGAGTAAGATTAATATTAGCATCACATTTTCAATATTGAAAATGTTTTGTCATAATTTAATAAGTTTGCAATAACATTGAAGTATTATTGAGAATCTCAAACAATAGGAAATTTCTGATGTCATTATATTATTAAATAATGCATTTAATTAACTCTGAAATGATTATTAAATTAGAAAATTAATTTACTTCGTAGCATATATTTTTTAATACCAATGGGAAAACTATAATCAGCATTACACGACAGTTGACTTTTTAAAACTAAAGCTAAATATTAAAGCACACACATTACTGGTAATACTTATCATGTAAGTTAGATTGTTAAGCCAAGGATACAGGTGAAGAAAGAAATATTTATAAATGAAATATGATGTTTCCAATTGCTTTCATATTTCTGATGGATTTCTTTTGTTGAGTTAATGTTTTCTGCAGTTTTTTTTTTTTTACCGAAGAACCTCAGAAAGTTATGATCAGTATTTAGTTCTTGTGAGGTTCAGTGAGAGGAAGAAAAAGAAAAAAAAATTTTTTTTATCACTATATGTCTTATAAATATGTTAAAACTTTTTAAAAAATATATATATTAACTTCTTACGAATGTAGCATTTCAGTTATTAGTATTAAAATTTTTATAGATGGATAATAAATCTATACACAAAATCCAACATGTTAACTATTCATTTTACGATTTAACTAACTGAATAGTGAATTCAAATTTATGATAAAATAAGAATTTTTCAAATGCAGCCTTTATACTATTTATGCATAAATGTGATAGAATAATTTAAAAATTTCTTCTATTGATCTAATTGTGAAATAGATTAAATTATATATATATAATAGCAGCCTCTGAAATGTAAAGTATAACAATAACTAACAATTCAGAAGTTAATTATTATATAAATCATTTAATATTTTATGATTCAATAGAGGACACTTTAATGTTCTGATTTATATTTTCATGAAGAGTGGGGAAGTAGATGAGTTGGAGGGAAAAAAATATATACAAAATAAATGTGAATCATTTAATTTGGAGTTATATAAAAAACACCTTTTCTCTTTATTTTTTATGATTGCATTGTTTACTAGAGTGGAGATAGAGGTTACGACTCACCAAATGCTGTTTATATAAGGCTAAATGAAAATATTCGATAGATTGCAGTTTATGGATAATAAGAGAATAGCCAAAATAGTATCTAATTGGGTTATGAGTAAAGGACAGACAACAAGATAGGTGAGAAAGGTAATACATTATGCAGAAGATTTGGATAAAGAATTTATGTCAGTATGCTTTTACAAAAGATGGGATGATTGTGTTAGGAGAATTGTTGCGTGTTGTAGTGGCAAGGTATGGGATAGAAGAATAGATGCATTAATAAAGAATAGGGAGTTGGAGAGATGGAGAACTACTATGGAGAGTAAAAAGTTTAAATATATATAAAAGTAAACAGAATATTGGGTGAAATTAATTTATGATAATAGAAAGGAAAGTAGTCTATTGTTTAAGGCTCAAACAGTTCTTGGTTTTTATGCTGGGTTTGGGAAAAGATAAGGAGTATTTAGATATAAAGGCCATGCAGTTGACACAGATTATGCTGTGGAAATGTGATGGAGCAAGATAGAGAAGAATAGGGAATGGGAAGGGAAGGTAAAGTGGCTAACAGGTTTCTCTGGGCATAGTGGCTGAGAGATTCCTGACTCCGAAAAAGAAGTCAGTGCATCGCATATAAGGTGTAGGAAAATATAAATAAAATAGTTAGGGAAAAAGAATAGAATTATAAAAAATAAATATAGATTAATGAAATAGTCAAATTAAAAAAAAAACTATAAAAAAATACAGTACTAGAGGAAGCTTATTATTTAGGGTAAGGTCATAAGTTTTGAATGAGAATTTGTACTATGCATATATTATATATTGACAATGAAGAGAGGATAGAGATAATTTATTTTTGGAATGAAGGATATTGAAAGAATAATATAAGAAAGTTGGGAGAAACACCTGAAGAAGATAGGAGAATAATAACATTCAAAATATTATGTTCTGTACTAATTTGTGTGCTATTACAAATAATATATTTAGGAAAAGGAAAAAATTTGAAATTTTCTAAAAATATGTAATAAATGAGATGATGAAAATAATCCATTATATAACTACAATATTTAAAATGTTATATGTATCAAATATTAGTGTTGCCATTTAATAGTATCAGATCTACTTACAAACTGCTCATTAATATAAAAATGTCAAAACTTCCAAGACTGTTATTTTTTACATAAATGATTTTATAAAGTAAAACAATTATTAAAAATTTAAAGTGAATGGAATGTTAGTAAAAGGAAAGGTAGATCTTTGTTGCAGCAAATAATATACATAAAAAGGAAATGAACTTAGTTGTTCAATAAGTTGTTTTTTTTTTTTGTCACAATTTGCCCTGTTTCATATATATTGAATAGAAAGTTGTAATTGGTAGAATGCGAAGGTGAAAGTCAGTTAATATAAATAAATAGTATCTGATAACAAAATGTAACTGGAAGCTGATTATGACAAACAATATCTTGCAAGGTTTTATAATATTGTAGTGAATAATTTTGATTCTACTGATGATAATCAAATCAAGTACTCTTGTTTTTTTTGGAATTGATTCATTATAAGGTATTTTTTTATAATATTGGTTACATTTCTAAATGTATAATCTAACTTCAGATGACTGGGAAAGGTATTGTCTGCTAAAGATAGCCTTTTTTTCATACCTAATACTGGTAAGATCATGATAATTGTTGTTACCTTTAGAATAAAGACTATCCTGTGAACTTGATACTAATCTTTCTTCATTTTTAACTTTCCTATAATTGCTTTTAGATTCTATTTAATATAAAACATTGATGTGGAGAATGTTGTTTATACACAATAACCACAATTAACTTATTAATTATAGATGAAAAATATAGTTATACATAAGAATAAGAATAAAATGAAAATAGATTAAGTTAGCAAATTAACAAGTTTATTAATGCAAATAAAGAAATAAATATAACCACATCATGATTCTATATATTTACATTAAGCGGTTTGAAAGCTTACATTGACCAGATTATATTCATCTAGTTAAACATTAGTTTTATTTTTACTTCATTGTTATCCATTAATATTTACGGATTTTCATTTAATTAAAGATTTCACAATGTCTGGCTAATGTTTGGATTCATCCACCACATTATCACATATATATATATATAAAAGTTGTATCTTGAAGTTTTAAAAATATTTTAAGTGTCATTTATTTCTCGAGCTGGAATATTCTTTGCTCATTTATAATAAGGATTTCATTTCCTAACACAATTCTCTCTAAATCCTTATGAAAAACTATAACTAAATCACTGAAATTTAATAAATTAAAAGTATTATTAATACTGATTTATACAAGAGGAAAATATTGAAAACATTAAATGCATCTTTAGTCCTGTGCATCCTGATCAAAATGTAACATTCAAAATATGAAATTATATATTTAATTACATGTGTACTTTGATTTTCTGTTCATTACTGAGTCTATATTATTAATGAACCATATCTCTTTAATTTTACATTTCCTGTTATTAAGTATAGTGCAAATCATTTGCACTTCTTTAGGTTTGAAAGCATGATCAAATAACTTTTCTATTCTAAAAGTGCTGATGATACTATAAGTCCTATTTTAGATTTTTTATAAATATTGTGCTGCTTTTATTTTATATTAATTTTCACTCCTCATTCAATATAGTAAATATTTAATTATACAAATAGTGTGAGGAGTTTTCTAGGATCAATTGTATTTTGATTATTAGTAATCAATTGGTTTTGGTTTAACATAGCTCACAACAAAGTTTTTTCCTATAATTTTTTCATTTTTGTTGGAAAAGAATATAAATAAGGAAGGACCAAATCTCTTTACATTCTTAAATCATTTTCTATTAACCTAAAAAATATATTTATTAATATTATTATTATTATTTTTTCATCAGCTTCAGACTTGAACAAATTATAGATCCAATATATTGGTTATATAAGTGAGATTATATTAACCCTATATATCTTATTTAAACATACACATAAACATAACACTAATCAATTTATCTTTATATATATATATACGTTTTGGAAAATTTAAAATAGATTATTACACAAATAAATAAAGAGTATTATAAATATATTTCAATTTTATTGATTTTAAAATTTATATTTAAGGATAAATGAATAAATAATCCCTAACCTAATAATCAGGATGATTAATAAATAAATTTGTGTTTGCAGTTTAAATACATATGTATGTGTATACATGACATAATAACTATGAATCAGATCACAATGCTAATATAAATTTAAACTTTTAAATAGTAAAAAAAGAAGTATGCAGGTTTTGAATTAGAGAAGTAACTTAAAAATAATGCTTTTGTCATACGACATCATGGTTACAAAAGGTTGAACAAAAAATAGATAAAATAAATATCCCATTTTTTTACATAAAGGAGGTATGTATCCTTGAATACAGTTCAGTTTTAATAATTGATTGATATTCTTCAGTCTTGGTTCTAGATACTAGATCATCAAAAGCAGTTTAATTCTGGATATGATAATATATCCCTTAGTACTATTGGCAGCACGCTACAATTTAGTACTTTACACTAGAGATCTTGAGTTATTCATTGTCCCTAGGTACTATATATTTGGAAAACAATAGACATATGCACATTTGACAGTCCTTAGACAAGCATCTTGAGAAAAATATAATAAATATGATTTCTCATTGGGATTTATGGTGCAACCAGCAATTAAGTAGAGATAATATGCTTTATGTTCATTTTCTATTATTGGACCGACTTCGTTCTCTATGGTAAATATTAAGTGACTGAATTCTCTTGAAATTTCAGATTTATAAATTGTCAAAAATACTTTAAATCTCTTCTTTGAAATGCCTTTATAAACTTCCTATATCTCCACCTATCTGCTTAGCAAAAAACATTTTTCATGTTTCAGAAATTAATCTACTCTTTTGTGCAAGGTGTTTTCAAAAACATTTGTTTTTTTCATCATATTACTTTTGCTTTCCATGGACAATAGATTATTCATCAAACTGTATAATTTTTAATACATTTTTAAAATTTTTTAAAAAATTAAAAATTCAAATTTGAATGTATTAGTTTTACGTTATAGGTTGACAAAAAATTTTAAATAAATTTGAACTATAAATTATTAATTTCACTATTATTTAAATTGTCCTTAAACATATATCTTTGGGAATTACATTTTTTAATTTACCAAATGCTATTTCTTCAAAATAGGACAGTGTGTATTTGCTGAAATCAATCCCCTGTTCACTGTAATGAAATATGGAAATTTAGTTGAGTGCTGTCCATGAACATACAACACAAAATTTATCTTATAATGCTTGTACAAATATTAAATATAAAAATTTCAATTTTTCTTATGGAACCAAAATGCACCAAAAATAATTAAATAATAGAAGAATGGAAACTATCCAAGAATGTAAATTTTTCCCTTTCAAATATGTATTCAGGGATACATACCTTCTTTATGTTAAAAAATGGGATTTTTTTTATTTATCTATACTTTGTTCAACCTTTTGTGATCATGATGTCATACATCAAAAACGTTATTTTTAAATTACTTCTCTTAATTCAAAACCCTACATTCTTTTTTGTTACTATTTAGGATTTTAAATTTATATTAGCTTTGTGATTTGATTCATAGTTATGTCATATAGACACATACATATGCATATTTAATTTGCAAATACAAATTTGTTTATTAATCATTCTGACTATTAGGTTAGGGATTATTTCTTTAATTTATCCTTAAATATAAATTTTAAAATCAATAAAAATTGAAATATATCTATAATATTCTTTATTTAGTTGCATAATAATCTATTAAATTTTCCAACACATATAATATGAAATAGGGAAGTGATCTAATATCAAGAATATATATTGTACCCTCTCCACCGAGTGGAAATAAACATAAAATAAATGCTCAGGCTAAAACTTTCAATATCACAAGAGTAAAACAAGTATTATGAATAGATTACGATAATTTATATCACTAGACTAGCTCAAATTAATAATAATAAAATATGGTTCGTTTTAAAAAATAATTAATAAAATAATTAACAATAATCATGAGATATATGGTGAAAAGGTAGAGTAATAGTAGGACTACATTGAGCATATATCACAAAAGATACAATCTCAATGGCATAAGAATACTATCCTCCCCTTTTTTATTTCAAGTAATAGTATAAAACCATAGCATTCTTAACTTTAAAGAATATTATAAATAATCAAATATAATATTAATAAATAATAAAAAGTTTTGTTATTAAAATATAATTATCTCGGGTTCTTTAAATAAAATCTAACTAATTTACAATCTTCTGTAGCCAAGTATGATAAGGGATTTTGTATCATTCCTAACTACACCTAAACAATAATAATAAATAAATAATATTCCTATACTTAATCTAACTAACACATGATACAATATTCACTACTCAATAATCTAGTCACTAATAATGATGATGATGATGATGATGATAATAATAATAATATGATTCTCTTATCATTTCTCACTGCTCGTGTGGCATATTATCAGTATGGTATAATCTGAACAATATGTGGCAATAAGAAATATACTTAATTATATAGCAGCATTTTCAATAATAAATTGTGACCAAAATAATCTTATACTATATGATTTTGCTGTGTCATATTCTGAATAATGGTTAACATTGTTTAAATAAATATCATTTAAAATTATAATGTACAAAATATGTAATATGTTTAGTTTTGAATTCTGTAAAATTGGAACCTGTGGAGGTAAGGAAATCGAAAATAACACGGATAACAAGATTATAACAACAACTTTAACAAATGTATTTTATGGTAAAAGAAAAATTATACAAAAATATTTACAGTCTTAAAACAAATACTTACAAATATTACATTAAAGTTTAAAAAATATACAAAGTAGAATAAAAGAAAGATTGAATTTACAGATTTAGCATTTCGAAAAATCATAAATGAGTAAACCTTCACTCTGGCTTATGAATTTTAAAATTAGAAATACATAGTATTAATTATTCAAAAATATTCTATTGTTTATCCTACAATATTGTATTAGCTTATTCTAGATTAATGAAAAGTAAATTTTAAAATAATGTTCATTCATGTATTAAATAATAATATTTGCTTGGCATCACTCTTCTTAAGATGTGTGTTTCATGTTTTAAAATATCAAAATATAAAAAATAATTAAATAAAATGTAAGCATTCATCATACAGTAATATACTTCATTTGATATTTTATTGTAAAATATGCATTGCTTTATCAAAATGTTGTCGATTTATAAAAAATCGAAGGTATCAAAAATATGCAAAAAATATATATAGAAATTATGAATAGTTTACATTTATCACCAAAAATATTTCAAAAATATTAAGGAAAATTATGATTCTTTTATTATATTCATCACTAACATGCATTCGACATCATTTGTATTTTTCCACAATATCAAAAACCTATCTTTCCTTCTTTTAAACAAATTATATTTTCTAAAATTATCCATTATTCATCTTTCAAAAATATTAGTCTACACGATGTTTTGCTAATGAAATTCAGATAGCAATACAATGCATAGGACATGAAGGAATAACTAGAGTAAAGACTTGATGGTATAAAATAATTCAACAAATCACATGGAAATCAGTGTGAAGAAACAACAGATATGAATTCATCTAATACCTTTCAAAATAATGTCTTGCCTATTTTCCAACACTTACTGATCATTAAAATATAAATATCGAAAAACACTGTCCATGGAAAATATATACAAAGTACAGGGCTACGTTATCTGTATTTGCATATTAACTTTTCAGATATAGATTAATTATTCTATCTTAACACATCCTATTATATAAGCATTCAAGGTTTCATTATTTTACTCCCTTGTCACTACCATTTAAATAATCTCAAATAGATTTAGACATTTAACATCATAAAATAACCAACAAGTTTCCAATAATAAACAGTTACATATCACTTTATCCAACCATAACTGCTATAAGTAAAGGCTTTACATACAATCTTATCTACAATACAAATGAGATTTGATTTTAAAATATTTATTCAATATTCCTGTCTTGAAAATAAATATCATATGGTTTATCTAACAAAGAATCATATCTAAATTATGATCATCTTATAAAGTTATAACACACTTTATGATATAAAAATAAACATATGCACATTTCTCATCGCTTATATCTCTTAATAAAAATCTATATGTGTTATCAACTCACACATTCACATGTTCATTTATTCATGTAACATAATATAAATATCATTAAAACTCCAAGCAATTTTAAGAAAATACACATTGTATAAAAAAAAATTATAATAAAATTACCTAATGTGATCTTACTATTTATAATTCACATCTTTTGAAGTCTTCTGGTCCAGTGTTACATAAAATACAAAAATTAATCAATCACTCATACTCATTCAGTGTAAGCTAATGCACTTTAAAAATGTTTTAAAAGAAAAAATTAAAATTTTTAAAAATATTAATATGGTTAGGATTCAAAATATCAAAAAATGTAACCTCTACTACATCTTAATATTAAATTAAAATTCTAATTGTTAGTATATTTTAAATAAATAATAAAACTTATAGTTACTATTCTTTTTCATAAATGAATGTCCCATATAATAAGTTCAGTTAATAAAACAAGGAATTGTCGTTGCTATGCAATGAACACTGTTGAAAGTGTTTTTCCTTCTAAAAGTTATTTATTTTTAATTTAACAATATTGTATATTTTATCTATTTTTTCTTTTTTTTAAAGAAAATAATTGTAGTAATTAAATGACAGGTTTCTTTTAAAAATATATTCCAATTTTGTTCAATATAACTTTCTTTAAAAAATATGTCCTTTATAATAGATACTTTTTTCTTCCTTTTAAAATATCACGACTTTTTTTAAAATAATGTCATTAAAATATTTAAAAGAGAGAGAGAGTATGATATATTTTATATCCTCATCTCAAATATCTCATAAAATTAACAGCTAACTTATCCTTTAATCTTTTCTGATAGTTTTTCCTTGAATTATATTTTTCAAAAATCTTAAAATTTATAATAACAGACATTTCCATTATATAGCATATACTTCTAAACAATGTCTTTTTGCAATTTCAAAATACTCTGCAAAAATCAACAGATAAAGTTTTATATAGTACTGGGTAAAATTGTGCTTCAATAACTCTCTGGTCTTTTCTCTCGAATCTTCCCATGATAACAGCAGTAAGTTATGTTCCATGATTTATTAGTAAATTCCAATTAAGCTTCTAAATAGTAACTGGCAGGAAACTTAAAATAATTTGCACATTTTTTAATTATACTAAGTATCAATTTAATCTTTCTTTACTTTTATAAAGTATATTATATTTTAAAAAGATACTTGACTATTACTTCAAAAATAATAATTTTAAAAAATAAGATTAACTATCAGACTTTTATCAGACTCACAAACTACTTATCAGACTAATAATTTTAATTACACACAGTTTTTATACCTGCTTAAAAAATAAATAAAAAAATTCTGATTGGTTGATTCATCCCTTAATTGTAATTTCATTTACATATTTGTCAATTATGTACTTTTAAAATCAAGAAATAAATTATGAACATCATTTTTATTTAATACTATAAGAAATATTTAATCATCAATTTTATAATTACGGTACATTTAGACTAACCAAACATTTTAAGATAACATATTTTAATATTTTTTTAATTAACTGAACTAATTTTAAGTTAAATGTATCCATTTTTTAGTTTATCTTTACCAATTTAAAATATCTTTTAAAACTAATTAAATAATATTCTGTATTTATTTTTATCATGTACAAATGCATCAATTTTAGTAATAATTTTATAAAGTAATTAAAAACTTTCTCTTAAAAAAACTTTGCATGCATCACACACATATATCAATCATGTGACCTATTTATTCCAGATAAATATGTTGCAATTTTTTAATTGACTGTCCTGAAATCAACTAAATAAAATATTTAATTGCAAGAATATTATATTAAAGAAAAATTTGGAATAATAAATTTTGACATTTTATAACATTATTAAAATTAAAAACGTAATATATAAAAATATTAAGAATTAACAAATAATTATTATACAAGTTTAAACTTATTTTTGAAGATAAATTTAACAGCTTATTTAAATATTAAGCATTATATTAAAATTAATGGTTTTTCAGTGCTTATCTAATAAAATATTCAATACTCTTTTAACTTGTAATTATGACAATACAATATTAATTTATTATGCTTATATTTTACAATTTAAAATTTAGAATAGTTTTTATATATTCTTTAACTACTTATAAATTCATATCAACAAATTTTAAGTCCCTATAAACATTATTATGACAATGATAGAACTTATATTTATCTTAATTTAAATTTTTTTTTAAAAATTAACTTTTAAGTACATTCTGCCCTAATGAGAAGGGTATAATATATATAAAGATAAATTTATTAGTGCTGAGTTTATATGTGTATGTTAAAATTATTACATATAGGTAGCTAAAAAAACAGTTATAAATAATTGTGTTAAAATATATGCGTGTATGTTGAAATACATAGACAATTAAAGTTTAAAAATAAGTATAATAAATTTAAGTAAAATTAAAACTGATTGAAGCAATCTTTTAATATTATTAAAAGATTAATTATAAATCCAGGAAACAATCTTAAAGAGCAAAAGAGATAACAGAATTCCATCAGAAAATAATCTAATTAACTAGTGACAAAAAGAAGAAATTACTAGTAACTGGATGCATCTACAGATAAATAACATTAAACAATGTCAGCAGGATCTAAGTGACCCAACCAATTATAACAGGAATTCAAATTATTAATTAATAGTGAAAGATTGGTCTAGAAAAGAATCACGCAATGCTTGTTTGTGGAAGCTATAAGCTTACAGATGTACTTGCAATAATAATGGACGTCGTAGTCATGTGTTGTCTTTGATAGCTAATATCGCAGAGAGGCTTGGCTCCGAATGAGGTAAATCAAGTCTAGGGGCTAAACAGGTCAAACTGACCTTTATTATTATTTGAGAATACCTTCAGGTATATAAATATATGCATGTTATGTAATTTGTTAATATGTATATATCTATAATTAAAATACTTATAATAGTTGTATTAATAATAATCTATTAAATCATAATCCTAAATTATTACAGTACTATTGTTGTTTGCTTCCAGATATAGCAATTAGCTATAATAATATATTGTATTTAAATTGTATAAAGTTCATAAAGGACTTAATATTGTTCTCCAAAATATTATGAATTTAATGCTTGTCTTTTTTTTTTTTTTATCTGAATACAGATCCATTTCAGATTGTATATCAACAAATGTAAAGCCATTAGAAGTTCCACCATATCCAAAAAGGCCACTAACACCATTTTTGAAATATGTTACTGTACAGAGGCAAAAGTTGTCCAAAGAATTTCAAGGTAAATAAAAGTATGAAAAGCGAAATGTATTACTTTATATACATATATATATATAAGTGTTTAGAATATGTTTGATTATTATTTATAACCAAAGAGATGACTTTTTTTAAAAGTACATTAAGGAAAGAAAAGGATTTTCTGCATCATATTATAAAAAGTAATATTTTATATTTTTTGTTCCCCATAAATGTATATTTAGATAATTATTTTTTTGTGCTATTCTTTGTCATTTCTGCTGAATATTGTAAACTAATTTGTAAAAGATATATTTGAGACATTAGATTTAGTTATGGATTGATTTAAGTCTGAGCCAAAGTTATTACTATTTATAAATAATAAATATTATTATAGATTTAACATTTAGAAGCCTCTAATAATTTCATGCATTCTTGATTTAAAGATGTCACTATTGTTTATTTGTTAAATAATATATTTACCTTCATTTGTAAACATTTTATTCAATTTAATGTTAATCATTTGGAATATTTTTAAAGTAAATGTAGAGTATTAGTAATCATACTACATTATTTTTCAGAAAACAAATGATATTGTAGTTAATAAACCAATAACTGCTCTCTACTCTAGTGCTCTCAATAAGAAGCTTGAGTCATCTGTAATCACCAAATATTAGTCATTTAAATTTCCAACTGTAAACTGGTGACTGGCTTTTGTCTTTGTGAATAAGGTTTGAGATTCAAGCTAGATGAAATGCCATTTCACATCCAACAACGGCCTTTGACTCCATTTTACAATTCAGCACAGAAACTGGTGTGAAGATTGGGATTTCACTGCATTAATATGTAGTAATCACTGATTTCTCAAGCTATAGATGATTAGTACTAGAGTAGAAAACTACTCTTGGTTTATCACTTGCAGTATTCTTAAAACCAGAAACCAGTCTGGGGATGATGATTTAAGTATATTAACATCTTGGCATTCAATAAACATTGATTAATTAAGCTTATTATAGATAACGCTAGTAACTGTTTTTGGTTTATTGCTTGTAGTGAACTGAAGAGACGAGTCATTTGTTTTTAGCATAGAAATTTGGAAGGATACCAATAATAAATATCTTTAGAAGATAATGTAATATTTGATATGATATTTTTTACTGTGAATTAGCAATAGTAATATATCTAATCTCAAGACTTCATGCACATCTTGAACTATTCTTAGCCAAATAATGACATTGATATGTTTATGAATTGATTTAATTATAGTGTAACCTCATTTACTGGCATACTTAGATCATATTTGTTCTAGTTATATGGCCAAAAAATGCTGACAACATACTGTAAGCAATTGAAGGAATAGTAGGGTATATTATATGTTGAGTATATCGGAGAGAAGAAAATAAAAATGAATTCAAATAATTTTAATTTTTATTAAAATTTTTATTCATTATAATTATATTTTTTGGAAAAAAAATTATAGTTTTGGTAACTTATTTAAAATCAGAGAGTCACTATGCAATTAAGTTATATAAAATTTAAAATGAATAATTTAATGTACAGTCCAAGAATATTTTCACTAAAGAGTAATAATGCTTGGCTGACAATTGCAGAAGTATTGTATAATAAGCATTTCACAAAATCAGTTGTACTAATATTCTAATTGGTAGAAGTAATTAGGATTTTATGAAATATTAAATATTTGTTTGATTTTGCTACTTAATTTAATAAGCTTATATATTTTTATAAATGTTTTTTGTTATATTTTTTTTCAGGTTGTACTACTAAAGAATTGGATAAAAAAATTGAAAAATTGTGGTCATCTTTAAGTCAACTAGAAAAAGAGGTTTTTATTATTTTAATCCATTCTTTGCTTGTAGAATATCTGTTAATCAATGTATTATTGTATGTGGAAATACATATGTGCATTCTGTATTCAAAACTAAACCTTGCATGATTTATTTCATCATCATTCTTATTTATTCTACTAAGGCTATATCTACAATAAATTAGATTGGCAGAAACTGAGAATTTGGATGTGACACTATCATCTAGTGTTCACTCATAACTCAAGCTTACAGTAATTGGCTCGAGAATAGATTAAGTAGATTGAATTAATGTTTCTAAAGCAGTTATATTTATATGCATTCAACAGATGATAATTGTCCTTTTTCCAATGCATACATGTTTGAAATACCACGATGTTATCAGTGCTTTCAGAATGAATGCAAAAAGCATACTCTTATAGAAGATTCATTAATCTTCTTGAATTATATTACGAGTATATAGAATATAAATCTCAATATTGTGGGATATGTTACAAAAGAAAAGCATACATATTTCATTTTCATACTTATAACTTTCTAAAGATGATTTATTTCATTCAAGTTATGTGTAGATTGACACCACTTTTGATATAGATTATAGTAGCTATATATCTTCATGTATACATAAGCAATGTGTATATGTACATATAAAATATGTCTAATATTTATGGTTTTAGATGTAGTCTCAAAAAAAAAAAAAAATTTAGAGTACTAAAAAAGTTACAAATTATGATAGTAAAAATGTAATTCTGATTTGAAAAGTAACAGATTCATATAGATTAATTTCAAGATTACAAATAAAGAAATGGGATTATTATATATGTATCATTATATGACAACATGATTTAGATCAGGGATCCACAAACTGTGGCTCTTGAGCCAAATGTAGTTCTTTGTTTTCAATCTCGTGACTCTTGATGACCTTAGGAGGGGAAAAATGCACATTACATTTCTTGAATTTGGCATTATTATAGAATAGTAATTATTGTATATGATGAATATTGGCTGCAGAAAGGAGTTTGCTATTAACTGAAAGGAGACACTTTGATTTCTCTTGGAGGCCTTAAAGGAACCGAGTAGAGCAAATTCCTAATGCCCACTCTGTACGTTCTTGTTGTTGCAGCTGTTATTACTATGTGATTTAATTATATAGTATACGAACATGGATGGGCTGCTCACCAACACGCATTAGCCAGCGTGGTGAGTTTATTGGCTTTTTACCTCCAAGTTTAAGAATATTTTTTCCAATATATACAAATCATGACAGACAAAAATAAATCACGGCCCTAATTCCCAGGAGGCTGTAAAGTCACCAACCAAGGCAGCGGTTGGTGACTGAAGGCGGAGGATACTAAGTATTTTCTGATTGCGGACTCAGGCTGCCATTTGATGACGACTTTTTATTTAGGTACTTACAACTGCAGATCACTTTCAAGTGAAGGAAGATTGCAAGAGTTAGAAGAACTGTCTTATATTAAATGGGACATTATTGGAGTTTGTGAAGTTAGAAGAAAAGGTGAAGAAACAATTGATTTAAAAAGTGGACATATACTCTACTATAAAGGCACAAATATTGGAAATACAAGTGGAGTGGATTCATTATAAATAAAAAATGGAAGAATAACATTGTGGAGATTGATAGTGTATCAGACAGAGTGGCAAGATTAGTTTTACAATTTAATAGCAGATACCAACTGCAGATAATTCAGGTTTATAACCCAACAAGTTCTCATAGTGATGAAGTTATAGAAGATTTTTATATGGATGTACAAAAGGCTTTTGATCAGAGTAAACAACATTTTAAAATTGTTATGGTAGACTTTAATGCTACAATTGATAAACAAATGAAAGATGAAAATGCTGTAGGTAATTTTGGTTATGGTAATAGAAATGAGAGAGGACATAGACGTAGAGTTTGCAGAAAAAGGAAAACTTTATATTATGAATTCTTTTTTTGAGAAAAATGTTAAAAGGAAATGGACATACAGCAGAATTGGATTATATTTTGACTAACAGAAAATACATATTTCAAGATTGTAATGTTCTTAATAAATTTAACACAGGAAGTGATCATCGATTAGTAAGGTGTAAGTTACATGTTAATGTAAAACTAGAGAGACAAAAATTATTAAGAAAAACAATATTTACAGTTGATATTCCTAATCTTCAGAAACATTCTAATAAATTTAAATTAGAACTTACAAATCGGTTTCAAGTATTAGTAGATTTTGAACATGATTCAGATTTGAACGACATTAATAGGAAAATAACTGATACACTTTTAAAAACTGCAACAAAGATAGCTGGTAAAAAGCAACAATTGACCAATAAAATTTTTACTGAGACTAGTCAAGCGTTGTTAGCCGAGGGGTCATCGCAGCTGCCTTGCAAGCAAGTAGTTGGTTGCAGACGGTTGTGGGTTCACATCCCAGCCAATACTATGACATATGAGAAAAAAAATTCTACTGAGACTAGAGAATTTATGAAGAAAAGAAGGAATATGAGGATATACAATAATGATGCATTAAAAAAGACTGAATATCTCAAATTTTGTAAAATGGTGCGGAAAAGAGTTGAAAATGATATAAGAAAGTATAATTGTGAACTAGCAAGGAAAGCTGTAGAAGAGAATAAAAGTCTAAAGAGTTTAAAACAACATTTTGGTATTGGTAGGAAATTTATATCTGCAATAAGAAAAAAAGATGGTATTATTACTAAAAAGAGAGATGACATCATGAAATGTGTAGAAGACTTCTATCAAGAATTATATAGTAATAAAGAACAAGTGCTCCTATACCTATTATATCTTCCAAATTGCCCAGAATTTTGAATGAGGAAGTGAGACATGCAATTAAATTTATGAAGGGAAGGCTCCAAGTAATGATGGAATTATAATTGATATATTAAAAGAAGCAGGTGAAGAAATATAAATTTTTTTAGCAAAGTTATATACCAAATGTCTAAATGATAAAGATGTACCAGATGATTGGAAGAATGCAGTATTAATATTAATATTTAAAAAAGGTGATAAAGAAGATAGAAATTACAGACCTATCAGTTTTATACAAAATTTTTACTAAGATAATTACAACTTGTCTACAGAAAACACTGGATTGCCACCAACCAAGAGAACAAGATGGATTTAAAAGTGGTTTTAGTACAGTAGATCATATCCAGGTATTGAGAGAAGTTATAGAAAGGACAAATGAATATGAGTTGCCATTATGCTTAGGATTTGTAGATTATGAAAAGGTATTTGATTTTATAAACATTTCTTCAGTGATTAAAGCATTGGATCATCAAGGTATAGATCCAGGATATTGTCATATTATAAAGAATATTTATAAAAATGCAACAGCAACAATTACATTACATAATGATAGTAAGAAAATCAACATTGAGACAGGGTGACTCCATATCTATAAAACTTTTTACAGCAGTGCTGCAAGAAGTATTTTGTGGATTAAAATGGGAAGCTAAAGGAGTGAAAGTAAATGGAGATTATTTAAGTCATTTAAATTTTGCAGATGATGTAGTTGCTTTTGCAAATAATGCTTTAGGGCTACAGGAAATGTTGCAGGAGTTATCAGATGAAAGTAGGAAAGTAGAACTAAAGATAAATGTTAAAAAGACTAAAGTAATGTTTAATAGATTTTCTCAAAATATGAAAATAAAGATTGATTATGAAGAATTAGAAGAAGTTAACAGTTACAAATACCTAGGTCAGATTATTAATACAGATGGAAACATAATGGAGGAAATTAATCATAGAATTAAACTTGGTTGGAGTGCTTTTGGTAGAAATAACTTGATACTAAAAGGAAGTATGCCTATGTGTTTGAAAAAGAAGGTTTTTAATAAATGTGTTTTACCAGTTTTTACTTATGGATCTGAGACTTAGACACTTAATAGAAGAGCAATACAGAGACTTCAGACCACTCAAAGAAGTATGGAGAGATGCATGTTGCAGTAATAAGAAGAGATCGAAAACGCAATGTTTGGGTAAGAGAACAAACAGGTGTTATTGACCTCATTGAAAAAATTAAAAGACTGAAGTGGAGTTGGGTTGGACATATTGCTAGAAGAGATGATAATAGATGGACAATTGAAATTTTAAACTGGATTCCAAGAGATTGTAAAAGACCCAGAAAAAGACCACATGTGAGATGGATGGATAAAATAAGAAAGTGTGCAGGGGTGATGTGGAGAAGAGAAGCTAAAGATAGGAAAAAATGGATTGAACTTGGAGAGACTTCATCCTGCAGTGGATTGATAATGGTTGATGATGATGAATATTTAATTATTAGAAATGTGTGAATAAATCAAACTATCAAAGTAATTTTTTGTTTTTATTTATTTATTTTTAAGAGAATTTTTATTTTTGTTAGGGTGTATACAGAATCTCTTTTCTTGTAGCTCTTTAATGGGGCAAGGTGGAAGATATTTCTTTCCTTGCTACTTTTTAATTGGGTTGGTGGTGGTGGTGGGGGACTTAAACCAAATGGGATTGTTAACAAGTTTGCCCTGCCTTGATTTAGATCATAGTAATCCAATTTTAAATAATGTAATAGCTGAATTAAGAAATATTTATCCAAGGGCCATATTCTAAATAATACAGCACATAAGTATGATGTTAATAAAAGATTTTATTGAAACAGGAGACAAGATAAAATAATTATTTATAATCAACATCAATATTATTGATTAGTGATATAATTAAAATATCTAATATGCATTTGATTCAAATTGTTTTTTTATTTTTTCATTCAAAAAAAACAAAAATTTCTAGGTGGGCCGCACAAATCTTGTCTTCATTGTTTTAGATAGCTCTGATTCAGATGACAATTATGTAAATTAACTGACCAGTTTCAGTATTTAATGTGACAACCATACTCATTGTCAATTTTTAATAAGCAAAAGACTTTCCACTAAGAATTTTTGTAAAGAAATATTAGTTGTATAAAGGTTCTAATAATATTTACCTGAGGATGAAAAAATGAACATTTGGCTGTTGTCAGTTTTGTATTATGATTTTCTCTCATCCTACTAAATAATAAATAAGTTAAAAAATAAACAAAAACAAACAAAATACAATCTGTACATTTTAAAATTATTGGATTTTTTTATTTATAATATATATTTATAATATTAAATTTTTAGTGGATATTTAGATGGAATATAGTTTGTGGTGTTTTCCATTTATAATTACTTAATTATAAAGTTCTTTACTTAGGATAGTAGCCTGACAGTTTTACTTTCACTCTTAGCCCGGAGCACTTAACCTTGAGTAGCTACTGTCCTAAGTAAAGAACTTTCTAGTCAAATAATTATAAATGGAAAACTCCATGAACTGTATTTCCATATGTACTTACTATGAGTCAAATAATTGTAAATATATTAATACTAAACTGCTTGTAAATGACTTCTATTTGCTATCAAATATAGGTGGATATATTAATTTTCATTGTCAGAAAAATAGAAGAATAAAACAATTATTCTTCAGATTTTTTGACAATGAAAATGAGTATATATATCTATATTTGCTAGCACATGGAAATTGTTTTGCTGCTTTTTGTTTTTATATATATCAGTAATTAAATATATTAAAATTATTGAAAAATAATACAGCCTAAAAAAGTTAAAAGCCTTATGCCATAAAATGCTTTGTGTGAAATAAACATTGAACATTATAAATGAAATAATTATTTCGAATTATTATTATTTAAATAGCTCCAGTCATAGTGCATGAAACATTTGTTATTATCATTATTTAAAATAGTGGTTCTCAACCTTTCTTTACAAGGACTTACTTCAAAGTTAATTGTATTTTTGCACCATATCAAAAATTTTAGGACAAAAAATGACAAATTTTATACATATTTTATATTTATTATAAAGAAATAAATTTTATCACATATATACAATGTTTATATTTATTAAAAAAATCAAAAAGTTTTAATCCTAATGTGATACTCGTGTTTGTTGTTCTTTGCATAATTTCTTTATTCTAGGATGAATTGTAGGTAAGGACATCCCGAATTCTTGTTCCATGAAAAGTAGTCTCATGTTTTTTGCTTTTAATTTTGGTCATTGATGAATAAGCTTGGCATAAGTACAAATTAGAGAAAGGCAATAAAAATTTTCAAAATTATTGTAGTTTGTTAGTGTTTTTGTAGACTTTATGTATTTTTAATTTTAGCAAACTTGTATTAATTTTTTAGTATAAATTTTGATATTTTGCCAACATGCCTGAGGAATTCTTGTGACACACCAATGAGTCGCAAAACACACATTGGGAAACACTGATTTAAAACAATAGATAAATAATTTGTTCATTGTTTTCAGCAGCAGTTACTAGCAAATGGAGAAAGCCATTCCAATTTCAAGAGGGAAAAAAATAGAAAGAAAAAAAATACATTAGAGAAGACATTCATCTTGACTATACAAATCAATTCATGAAAAACAAATACATCCACGTTTGGAACATGCTGATCCTTTACTCTGTTTATTTAATATTTTACACTGTTGTCTTTTAATTTCTGCAGCAAATATATCTTTCTGAAAGTCTTCAACACATTGTAGCTTTCTATTGTATCCTATCTTCAATTATATCATTCCAATGAAAATAATCAATATTGTAATTTTTTATATCACATGATCACCATTTCTTATGCTTACACAAATTGTTATTAATTTGCTAGTTCTAATTTTACTTTTTTTATAATATTTTTAAGAAAATTTTTCTAACATAAATGAGATCTGCCTCTCCTAAGAAAACCATGCTTAATATTATTATAAAATATTTTTTTAGTGCTCATTGTTTTACATTCCAATCCAATGAAGATGAAATTATACAATAATGGATTCTATAAAATAACATCAAAATGAAGTATATAGTAATTGATCTTATATTCTTGCCATTGAATTTTTAGAATTTTATAGTTTCTTTAAATGAAAATTTTAAATGTGTTTATGCTACATTGATAGGGGTTCTAAGTTTCACTTCTGTGCAATAAATTTGGTAAAATAACAGCCCTGTATACAGCTAATTTAGTGTGCAGTAGTTATTTTTGTGATGAAATATCTTATATGCACCTCAACATACAAGTTTATCTATCTATTTAAAAAGCTACCAAAATATAAATAAATTTTTCTTTATTTCTTAATCTTTTTACTTCCTTAAAGACTTTGTTTATCTCCCTTACTTCTATCATTTCAATACATATATATGACTCAAAATAATGTTTATCTTATTTGGATCTTTTTATATTTTCACATAAAATATAACATACATTTAATGTAAACAGGTAAAAAAAAAAATTGTGTAATCATTTACTTAGATGGTATATGGCAGCCAAATGGCAAAATGACACTTGGGAGTTTGTCTATCACTAAACGTATTGCAACATTTCTTTTTAATTTTATACTATTCACATAAAAATAACTAAATCATGCTATCTTGTAAAATTTATAACATATAAATCAAAATTATCATAAAAAATATACATATTTCTATAAATAAAATATGTGCATTTAACAAAACATTCCCAGAATTTATAATCAAATTAAATTTTTGTAATGAGTTCCTAGTTGAAACTTTTTTAATCTTTTACTTTTTATAGAAATATAAAACTGTGTTCCGAAAAGAAATGCAGGACTATAATGTTCAATATCATTTATATATGGAAAGTCTAAGTGATAGTCAAAAAGTAGCTTTAAAAGAAATGCTCAGAGTCAAGGAAAAGAAAATAGCAAAGAGAAGAACAAAAGAGGTAACCATTTTGATATTTCAACAAACTAGAAATATTTTGTCATGTTTAGAATATATTTATTTACTTTATGCAGATCATTTCATAACAATTTGCATATACACAATAATCAAAACATGTAAGATTATGTTATAAATACAACATATATATCTGTAATGTTTATGCTGACAGCAGAATTCTCAATTATTATGTCATGTTTCAAATACACAAAATGTAATTTTAAATAATGTAGTATTAAAATGTGTATTCGCCAATGTAAATCTTTACATACATTGTGATTATATATATGTACTGTGATAATCAAGCTTAATGGATAAGGTCTAGATCTGGTATCTGATATATTTACTCATAAAAAAATAGTATTAACTTTTATTTAAATATAATAAAGCAAGTTATGAAAGAAATTGTTAAGCAAAAAAGAGGAATGAATAAATTGTTTATTAATCCAAATAGGTTTGCAATACATTATCAATTTTTATAAAGAGTAATTAATTAATTATAATTATGTTATGATTGTAAAAATAGCAGGAGTCATTTAATTTACTTCAGTAGGCGTTAAATATTATTTGTATAGTAATTGTATAGTTATTATTTAAAATAGTATTTGTTAATTAATGTTACATTAATTACTACCAATGCTTTTATTGACATTATGTATATGAAAGTGTGGGTGCATTTCAATGTATACAAAGCCCATTAATTATTAAATGAATATTATTTAATAAAGTAAAATTATTTTCTTTAATTGAGTAGTTATAATATAATAATAGATAATAATGGATTATAATTTGAAAGTAGATGAAATATAGTATTATGGTAGTGTTTGTTTCAAACAGGTGTGATGTTTCAATAATCAATTCTGACCATTAACATTTACAGAATTTTGCATTAAAGCTTTAGATAGGGTATTTTTCCTAATTTTTTTGATAGCAATCTTAACATCTCCCATTGAAAAGTCAGAAGAAAAATCAAAAGATCAATATTAATTTTTAAAGAAATTTAAAAATAAACTACTTTAGCAACTAAAGTAAATGTGTTAATAAATTCCTAGGAATTTCTCTTTTGCTTGCAAAGTCTACATTTGTTAGAATCTTGTGAATGTAAAATATCTAAATTTAAGAATAAAAATGAAATTAAATAATATTATGTAATTTTAAACACCATTACTGTGTTTCAATATATGGTAATTAAGTTGTCAAAAATGCGGAAACTGGCTTTAGAAATTTAAAAGCAACATTTTGATATTTTAATGGATAAATACTGCATAGACTTCATACCATAGTTATAATTAAACAGAGAAGGAATTATCATGAGAAAATGCCTATCAAAATGATAAAACATTTTGAAAAGCACTTTACTATCTTTATTTTATTTTATAAAGCGCAAACAGTATTGAAATTAAACTGAGAGAGGGCAAACCTCTCAAGCACGTATAATTATCAACAGCCAATCAGATCGTAAACACTGAGACAGAGAAATTTAACAAGAAAAGGGTGGTTCCAACCTCTTCTTTACTTGTCTTTCTATATATCCAAGCCAGTCTAAAGTACTTAGATCTGAAAGCGTGAATCTTAAATATCTTCACACTCAACTCACTGAGTTCAAATTACAAACATACAGTGTGAAATCTTTCGATTTACTATGCAGTAGTTTTTTGATGTTATAACTTGCAGCAACATATGTAAATAATATTTATTTTATAAAGCACAAACAGTATTAAAATTAAAATAAATATTATTTACATATGTTGCTGCAAGTTATAACATCGAAAAACTACTGCATAGTAAATCGAAAGATTTCACGCTGTATGTTTGTAATTTGAACTCAGTGAGTTGAGTGTGAAGATATTTACGATTCACACTTTCAGATCTAAGTACCTTAGACTGGCTTGGATATATAGAAAGACAAGTAAAGAAGAGGGTGGAACCACCCTTTTCTTGTTAAATTTCTCTGTCTCACTGTTTACGATCTGATTGGCTGTTGATAGTTATAAGCGCTTAAGACGTTTGCCCTCTCTCAGTTTAATTTCAATACTGTTTGCGCTTTATAAAATAAATATTATCTTTATTATGTGGAACTCTTTAAACAAAGTGCAATCATGTGCTCATCAAAAAATTTAAATGAAAGCATAAATTAATAAAAAGACAACCAGTGCAAAGGAATATTACTATGAATATTTAATTTAATAATATTAAATTAATAAATAGATACAAATTTAGCACAATTATTTAATTTCTAATATACTTTTAAACATAAAGTAAACTACTTACAAGTTATTTATAATTTTCTAAAACTTATAAAAATTATAATTTAGATCAAGATGATCTTTTAGCATCCCTAGATTCCAACTATCATCTTTAACTGGAATGTCACTGGATATTGAAGCTAGTCTAAGTCCTTTTGTCTGGGTGCCTCTTGTTTTCTTGATCTCCCTTAGTTCATGGGTTAATCTCTTATTTAATTGTTCTTTTCATTTTCTGAAGTTACCTCGATTTTCTGAGAATTTCTTCATTTTTTAATTTTAGCTTACTTTATAGTTTTTTTATTTTTTTATCTCCCAGTTATTTTTTAATTTATCAATTTTAATTATATGTTTTAAATTATATTGTTTTTTGTTATCTTTTAAACTCTATTTATTACTTATTTGGTAAACATGTTAGTTTATACATAACTATAATATGTACAATATTTTTTATGATAAATATGTGTGTACATTTATATGTTTATATTACTGCTTAATAAATCAGGCATGTAATAGATTGAAGCACCGAATAATGCACAATAAGCAAATGTTAGCTTATAAATAGATAAGCTTGATGGACAAGTGAATTCGCTTGTTCTTTAAAATCTTTGCTTACAGGTGGGTGTGTATCAATTTATATTAAAACAGCGCATGTGTGAAGATTGGTTTACTTCAGAATATAATACCAGTTTTTATTTGAAGAAATTTAAGCTATAGAATTATGAATTGAATTCACTGGTTTTAAACTATAATAACTCTTTTATTCTTTTTTTATATGTCTGAATTTGTTTACTTATTGGTCAGAATATGAGACTTAGAGATTATATAAGCATATAGTTGTAATTAACAAGTATAGAGGAAGATTGTGCCAGAGTAATGAATTCAAATCTAGTCTTTAATAATAAAACAAACTTTAATAATAATAAATATTATGGATATAATAAAATAGTCTTGAATTGTTGGAAATTATTATAGTAAATATGTATGTAGTATTTTGTATTATTGTTTACACTTGAGATGTTGGTAATGATTTTTTTATTTGATATTATTTAGTATTTTAATTTTGAATTGGGGTAATTGACTTATACTACTACAGATAGAGTCACTGTTTACTGACTGAATTCATATATATATATATACTTCTAGATGGTATCCAGCTATTTTCAATTTCATTAAGTTCTTTCTTTTTTTTTACATATCCAGATATAGATGATTTTAAATCACTAGCTTAGTTTTAGCACATGTTAAAGAAATGATTTATTTATTTTTGATTGCTATTCATTCCATGGTCTTGCAGATATTAATTAAGAAGGATCCATCTCCTTCCTCTGTGAACTTTAGTTATAGGTCATTATGATTTGTTCAACAAATTTGTAAAATCATAAGTTATTCATGTAAAAAATATTGATCTCACTGAAATAAAAAAAAGAAAATTATGTCTTGTTGCTTAGCAACAATGCATTCATCTGTTTTATAAAAATTTGCACATGAGATTTTTTTTTTTGTAATACAGTGAAATAAAGTTTATTATTCAATATGATAAAATAATCATTTTTAATTTTCTTTTAATTCAAATAAAATATATATTTTTTAAAATTAAGATGCATATAATTTTTTTTTTAATATTTCATTTATGCTTACATTCATTCTTACATTTATTTTGAGTTTGAACCTATTTCTACCTTTTTTTTTTTAATTATCTTAACTATTTTAATATTAACTATATTAAGCTTTATATAAACAAATTATTTCTTATTTTCTTTATTTACTATTTCATATTATGGATGGACATGTGATGGATTTACATGTCACTATATATACATCATTATGAATGTATGATTCATTTGTTATATTCATAATTTGATTGTTTATAAGTTCGAGATTTTCACTATTTTTTTGTTTTTATGATTTACATTAAATTAATCTCTAAATAATCTAATTCTTTGCAATTTTCTCAATGATTTTATTAAATTGTCTGATAGTTTTGACTGTCTATCAGTCTTCTTTAGAACTTAAAAGAAGAATACATGGTAGGAAAATTGAGTTATGGTTTTTTGTTCCTTTAAATTAAGGGTTGATAATATTATAAGTATATGACTCATTATGCATTTTGTTAAACCACAGATTATCAGACTACTTAAATTACTAAGTTTCATTTATTAGCATATTAAAAAATAGTTTCTATTCCAAAATTCTCCATGCTAGTCATGTTAATGAGGTGTGATATTCTTTTATGTTGTGAATATGACTAAGTTCATTTTTGGATTGACTAAAAAGGTAAATTATTTCTCTGGCAGTAGTTGCATTATTAGTCTTGATTTGCATAGTTAAATGATAAAATGTATATGAAACTTCACAATCAAATAGATATTTAAAGGCAAAAGTTTAAAAACTGACAAAAAGACTTAAGAATGATTGCAAAGAAGATGCAATTGTTTGCTAATTACAATCATATTAGATTTTGTTAATCATTGAAAATAGTATGTGAATGTGAAAAATGATAATATATGCCTATTAAATTAGTGAAACATATTTTGATCATTTTTTAACTTCATATAAGTATATATTAAGATATTTCCAAATTTGGATGAAAATTAAGTTAAAACGGCACTTTATAATCTTAAAAATGTTTGGACTGCAAGTATTGATCGGAACTTAGAAAAATTTTACTATATGACAATGATATGTAACTTCAAAAACTATTTTAAGGATGTTTTTCTATTTGTTTCAAAATATGAAAAAAAAGAATATAGAAAAAACTGAAGGAATTATTATGAGACATCATTATATCCATTCCAGCAAATGTTTCATCAAATATTTTATTGAATAAGTTGTTTTTCAATCATATATAAGTTGTTAGGTGGCACTCAGAATTTCATTATCACAGAAATGTAAAAAAGTGTTATCTGCAAAGATATGATTTTTATATTATTTTATCAATTTAGCTAAGTCATTTAATTCAATTAATTGAGAAGATTTGTGACAATATTTGAAAATTGTGACAGTTCACAGAACTTTATTCATGAAATAAATTAATATTACTTGTATAATTATAAATTTATTTAAACGCACATTGATTATGTAAGTAATATTTACTAAGGCTTTAAACTCAAGAATATGCGTGTAAAAATGCAATATTAGGGACCTCTACAGGTCTTAACCACAAGCTTCCAAGGCGTAAGCTTGTGGTTAAGACCTGTAGAGATACCTAATATTGCATTTTTACATGCATATTCTTGAGATTAAAGCCTTAGTAATTATTACTTGTATAAAAAATTTTTAAAAAGGATATTTATTGGTTCCAACTTTGCTTTGGATCTATAAGATTGTTCTTTGGAAGTTATAAAAAATTTGGTTTGGTAATTAATATTTGAAACCAAGTTTATTTTGAGTTATTGAAGGCTTAAATGGTTATCTTAATGAATGTGGACCTATTTACATATCTATGTATCTTCTTTAAATAGAAAAATGGATTAGAGTATTAGAATGCAGCACAAACTCCAGTATATTATTGCTATTGCTTTAACAAGTTAGAAGATAGGACTTTTATCATGTTGATGTAGTTATATTTCATTTAAAATTACTTGCGTAGAAGTGATGATGATGGTAGTGAAATGCTGATGATAATGATAATAAAAATAAATGTTTATGTATTCATGATTGAATATTATTTATTTCTTATCACAAAATTTAATATAGTCTAAATTCAACAGTTTTTGTCTTGTTTGTATTGTTATTTATGCAAGCAGATCACATAAAGATTAAGCTTTGAAAAGAATCAATCAGTTATTTAATAAAATAAGTCAATATTTTTATTTTGGCGGGGGGGGGAGGAATTATTAATTAATCATGATTTAAACAATGCATTGCTATGTGTTTGTTTTAATTAAAAAAAGAAGAAGAAAAACATAGATATTTGAACCAAAAAAAAAAAAAAGGAAATGTATCAAAGAATATTATTTTATGTAAGAAAAAATATAAGATTTAATTAGTTGTAAATTCTGATTAATGTAGAATGTTTTTTTTTTTTTTTTATGTAACCAGAATCAAAAAATAAAACTAATTTAAATATAAGCCAGGGATATATATATATGTATATCACTGGCAGATGTTGGATGGTGTCTGATAAATATTTTTTAATGTTGATGCATAATTATAAAAAGAAACCTTAAAATTAAAAAAAAAAAATTAAAAGAAAGAAAGAGAAAATATTATAGTTGCAATGAAACAAACCCAGTATATAACAAGGGATAGTACTTATCAGTATAATCTCTCCTGCATCAATGAACTTCCATAACTGCTGTTTGAATACATTGTTATGCATTTCTAAATTAAAAGGGTGTGTTCATTCTGATCTTTCACCATGTATCAGGTAAGAAAAGAGGAAGATATTTTAAAACCTAAGCTCTTAATATATTAAAGCCCACCATTATTGAAGAATATTTATTGTGAGACAGGATTATCTAGAGTATTCTATTAGATCATTTGCTTCCACAGAAAAATCAGAAACCACTTATCAACCAATTTACCAGCATCGGTCTAATATATACCTATTGTTCCTAGTACATGAATTCATCTATTTTGAACCATATTAAACTTTTGAACGAGGATTCTTCTAATTATCGGCATTGAATATTGTGAGTTCGATTGACTAATTATTCATAAAAAGAAAATGAAACATTTATTTTTCAAAATGAGATAATTAATTAAAGTGCTTATAATTGTAAAGAAATTACTAGGTTTTTTTTTTTGCTTCAAATAGTGATATATGTATATTTTTATGTGTAGAGGCCTAAGAGTGTAATTTCATGTATCCATATTAATTTATATTATTATTATTATTATTTATAATGATATTAGCCCGGAGTCTAGATATTAACCAGGCATGAAGATATATATGAAATAACCAGTCTGAGACTATGTTAACATGCCTATATGATCCTCTAATTATCTTGTATATTTTCTTTTTTGTTATTTGTGCAGTAAAATTTTGTTAAATATCGACTGACTTTTCCTAAACATGCTGAATGTTAGAATAAAGTGTTTGTTGAATTGATAAAAGTCTGTCTCTATACTACTAAATTTATCCTCACATGTCACATAGAGATAAATGCTTCTGCTAAAATTATTAATATATTAAATCTTGAACTTTCTACTTAGGCTTCCATTGAAAGGAATCAATTATTGTAATATTGTACAATTTAAAACATGGTGATCATGTGATGTTTATCATAAATTTACCCTTGGATTTATGGGTAGTTCTTTGTCATTATATGAAGATGACACCATAAGTTCTATCTGCTGTAATAGAGCTGTAATAAATGAAAATACATCTGTAGTAACCATGGGAAGGGACTTTATCTTTAAGTTGCAATTTTTCTTGTGATGGTAATCAAGAAACATGACTGGTATTTGCTTTAGATTCTATACCTAATAAGGACTTAGTTTGACCATCATTATTATCTAAAGTAATTGCAATAATATTAAAACAATTATTTTGCACCTTCCTTGAGGTAACCATCATTTGGTAAAGTAAATTCCGATGGAATAGATTGTAACCTCTTCCTTCTATTCCAATCCTATTCTTAGCTCAGCTCAAACATTAAAGTATATAACATATAGAAATGCCACTTTATGAGACTCAATAATTAACTACAAACATATAATATATAAAAACATAAGGTAGACATAAGAAACCGTCACTTTATGTTGGTTTTAACATTGAGAGGCATATAGAATATGCTCCCCAATGGCATTGTTATTGTAGAAATTTTCCACCTACTATCCTAGTATAATCATTAGGAAATGATTAACATAATCTTTCATTAAAAATAATGATTATTCTATCCTTTACTTATTTAATAAAGTATATAAAAAAGAATAATGAAATCAAATGCATATTAAAATACCTTATAATAATTACTGCTATCTTATGGGTATCTCAAGGATAATAATTATTCTCTTATAATATAATAACAATTACTAACAGTAAGATAATTAGATAATAGGAGGGATTTTACTAAGATCCAATCATCTCAATAATAATCACACCTAACATTATAAACATAAATTAAATTCTCTTCTCAAAAATTAATAGAACTCTAATAATAGTAATACAATAAGGTTAACATTTACTATTTTCTACCTTCCCATTAAATAATTAATTGCACTTAGATATCTAATATCTTCATGATACAAATATTAATTATAAAACATAATAATAATTTTACTATAAGCAAGAGCTTTACAGTACAACTATAATATCCTCCCCTTTTACTCATTTCATTACCTTAATTTGATTAGCAATTTTACTTTTTTTAATTATATCTTAAAATATAAGCCTTGGAAATATATTCTCTCAAGAACATCCTTTTTAATATAATATAATATTTTAAAATTTAATCTAAAGATAAATTTTACTTATTTTAAATAATAATAATAATAATAATGTGACTCTTATAAAAATATGATTTTCAGTGAATGCTCCAATTAGATAATATTATTAAATAGCACTTCTTAAATAATTATATTTTCAAATAATGAATCATTAATTTACCATGCTCTCCTTCCATACAACATCTTATGCTAAAATTATTCAATAATTATATTTTTGATTGTAATCATTTTATATAATTTCTGTGTTTTGATATGACTTTGTGATAAAAATAATTCTGAGTAGAAATAAAGCCACCAGTCTAAGATTTATATTAAAATAACTTTATTTTAACAATAGTAAAATACATAGGAAGTAATTAAAATATATGTACAATTATTTACATTGAAAAATAAATAAATTGCATAAATATACTTTTTTTCACTTTAACATTTAGATTATATAATTATTCTAATTATCAAATATCAAATTCACTATTATTCACATGTATCCGTACTTCATTTTATCATCCATGAATTTTTTTTATGGGTTCAACTTTTTAATCCTTTTTCAACTAATGATATGATGCATTCCCTTTTGCAATATTCGCATAAAAATACAATACTTCATTACCTTTCACAATGTAAATCTGCATAAACTCTATTCATAAAATTTTACATATAAAATTTTGGTTTACGTTATTATAACTTTCAATATAATATTGATATGATCTTGAAATAATTAATTGAATCAAGGTCCCATATTAATAAGTAGTCATTCATCCTATACACTCTTTACTTCTTTTCATTCACTTTTTGATTCTTATTTTTGATCTCATATTTTATCTTTTAGCATCAAATCGGTCATATTTTATTTAACTACTAAAATATTTGTTTTTCATTTATTATTGTTCTTTTAGAATCAATTTACTACTACCTAGGAAGGAAACCATATTTCTAAAGAATAACTAGCCTGTATATGATGCTCATTATATACCTTTCTTTACTATATCCAAAACTCTATAAATAAGAAATTGATTTTTAATAAACAATTATTTCTAAATATAGGAATGGAGGTCTCATTTTTTAATAGAATGCTATAAATTGGCAAGTAGTCATTTTCATATTAATGATTCTATCCCAATATCCAAACTTACCTATTAAGCTCCTATGGAAAATAACATCCATGTCTTGTGGAAATTCCTCACATCTCCTTATGCTAAAGTACACATATGGGTGTCACATAAATCAATCTCATTATAATATGTTAATCACTTCTTCAGGAAGATATTTCATCCTATCCTGGAATTATAATTTATCTTACTATGCTGTATATTTTTAGCATCAATGGCTATAAGCTATCTCACAACTAATATTACAATCTCATCTTTTCCTGAAGTATTCTTCTATAATATTAACAATTATATTAGAAAAAAAATCATGTCTTATGACAAATATCAACATTATAATTTGTATTACACAAAATTGAGATCATAATTATTTTATTATTTTTACCATTCATTCCCTGGCATCTTTTCATATTTTAATTTGAGATTCAGATAGCATAAGTATTTTTATTTCTATGAATCCCATTATTCATCATTACAACATCAATTTACTCATTAAATATATTTTATATTAAAATATTATTAAATTAATATTTAAATAATTTTACCTTATAATATAACTATAAAGTATTGTCTTATCCATACTCCCTTTTTTTTAACACAAACATATACTATAAGCATATTTCTTATTATCATCATTTTTTTAAATGATACATTAAACATATAAAATATATATACATATCATGATATTCAAATCCAATAAATCTTACATTATTACCTTATCAATAAGCTTAATATCTAATATCACATTAATATTAACAATAATAGCTATAGCTGAAATACACAGGCTTGTATATACCTTTGTCTATATATGTAATAGACAGAGTATGAGCACAGACTTTCACATGACCCACCACTCTCCACACTATCTCATAACACTGATACACCTGAACACACATATGTCAAAAAGATAAATAATCACCAATATACATATTTCATGCTAAACCAGCAATCATCAGTTGGTCCAGATTACTATCTCTACACATATATGCTACAAGTGCTCAGATATATATTAAGATAGCAAATCCTCCTACCCCAATGGACAGGCTTCAATCTACTCCACACTCCAACTCTTCAACTGTCCATCCAATTGAAAATCTGATGATGGAACGCTCAAAGGCCACCCTGAGGCCGAGATTATTGTCACCCCCATGTTGACCTAAGGTCAACCTGACCCCTCATGTACAGGACATAATACATTAAATACATATACAAGGGATAGGCAGACATCTCTAATATGTAATAGCTGAAATACATAGGCTTGTATATACCTGTGTCTATATATGTAATAGACAGGGTATGAGCACAGACTTTCACATCACCCACCACTCTCCACACTATCTCATAACACTGATACACCCGAACACACATATGTCGAAAAGATAAATAATCACCAATATACTTATTTCATGCTAAACCAGCAATCATCAGTTGGTCCAGATTACCAGGATTTGCTATCTTAATATATATCTGAGCACTTGTAGCATATATGTGTAGAGATGGTAATCTGGACCAACTGATGATTGCTGGTTTAGCATGAAATACGTATATTGGTGATTTTTTTATCTTTTTGACTTATGTGTGTTCGGGTGTATCAATGTTATGAGATAGTGTGGAGAGTGGTGGGTCATGTGAAAGTCTGTGCTCATACCCTGTCTATTGCATATATAGACACAGGTATATACAAGCCTGTGTATTTCAGCTATTACATATTAGAGATGTCTGCCTATCCCTTGTATATGTATTTAATGGATTATGTCCTGTACATGAGGGGTCAGATTGACCTTAGGTCAACATGGGTGTGACAATAATCTCGGCCTCATGGTGGTCTTTGAGCATTCCATCATCAGATTTTCAATTGGATGGACAGCTGAAGAGTTGGAGTGTGGAGTAGATTGAAGCCTGTCCATTGGGGTAGGAGGATTTGCTATCTTAATATATATATGAGCACTTGTAGCATATATGTGTAGAGATGGTAATCTGGACCAACTGATGATTGCTAGTTTAGCATGAAATACGTATATTGGTGATTATTTATCTTTTTGACATATGTGTGTTCGGATATATCAGTGTTATGAGAGTGGTGGGTCATGTGAAAGTCTGTGCTCATACTCTGTCTAATAATAGCTATAGGAAAAAAAAACAATATTATTATTTTTTCTTTTTCATTTTCTTAGTTCTCCTCCCTGCTCCGAATCATTATAGTCTTCTGCATGATGCTTCACACTTCCTCGTGAGTTACTAATTTTATTTCTCCACTTTCCAGCAACTTCTAGGATCCTGTGTAAAAATCACTAATAACAATAACTGAATAAAACTTAAAAAAAAAAATTTGATGCATCTTCGTTTAAACTTTCAGATCTGAGTATGTTCTAATATTAAATATGAATCACTATCATAGAAGTTTAATAAAATTGTAATTGAATAACTGAATCAAACACATTTGAGTGTTACTCTCTCCACTACTAAACTTTACTATATGTAATATTAATCCATAGGTCATTTCTTCTTCCATTTTTTCTCCCCATTATATTTTACTTAATAATTACTTCGTTCCAAAATAAACATATATAAGTTCACTTAACTTTATTATCCAGCAATATATTATTTTATCAAAACTTGTCATAATAAAAATTAATAGCTTTTCTTGCTAACTTTTTATCCTTTTAGTATTTTATACTATAAGATAATCTTACTTGCTAAACAAAATGTTCTTTCTTGAAAGAAACTTTTATTTAATATAATCTATAGTAAATATTTATTATCATATTCATTTACTTAATATTTCTTGATTATTAAATATACAACAAATGTCTATTCTTCTTTATAATTTTATAACGTTAGTGAGAATAATACGAGTTACTTTAATTTAAAAAATAACTATTTTCATTTGATGTCTAATTTCCATTAATAAACTATTTTAAAGTTCAGTAAACTAATTTAATTATTTTCTATAAGTTATCACTTTGTATTTATTCTTGTTCCTCTTCATAATTAAGTTATTACTTAAATGAATAAACAAAGTGCAGATAAACAAAACATATTTCCTTATATGATAATATTTACATCTTTTAATTAATTGAAGTTGAGAATCCTTATTCTACCTGATTTCTCCAATCAGTAATAATAATAATATATGCTTGCACTTATTCTTCAATAGCATTTTTAATTGTGAATTGAACTTTCAGACTGTAATTGTATTGCAGATGAAGAAATTTTAGTTTAACTTACTCCATCATTTTTAGACTACTATTAAAAATATTATATTCCTTTCAGCACAATTAATTTACTTATTTTTACTGTTTACAAAATAAAATATATTCCATTTTATAATTTTACAAACTTTTAAGTGAAACAAAGGTTCACTTTCTCCTTTTTTCTTTCTTATTTCTTCCTCTAGTTTATCTGCTTTTTTTTTACTTTTTATAAGTCCAGACAGCATGACGTAAAAAATCCAATTAATTACATTTCATTGATCAATGAATTGAAAATTGACTAACAGTTTTTTTTTTTTTCCCATGTGTCATAGCATCGGCCGGGACGCGAACCCACAACCGTCTGCAACCAACTACTTGCTTGCATGGCGACTGCGATACCTCTCGGCTAACAATGCAAGACGAATTTTGCTATTTACAATTTGATAATAATAAAATCAATAAATATTTTTTTTTAAATTGATAAAGTTTAAACAACTTTAAAGTTTAAAACATATTATTTTTTTAATTAATTTGAACTAAGATTTTTAAATAACAATATTTATTCCTGAAATATTATTATCATTACTATTTATAAAAATATCATTATATATAAAATAAATTATTCTACTTTTTTTTTTTTAAATTAATTTTTATTTATTTATCAGAATTCAGTGCAGAAAAAAAAAACACTCATTTTTTAAAGGATCACTATAATAAAACTACTAAGATTGAATTTCATCCCATTGTAACTTTTACTTAAATCTAACATATTTATACAAGTAAATGAGTTTGCATTTATTAAAATCATTTATATTAAAATTACATAATTGTTAAAAAGTATATACTTACAAATAAAAGATGTGTATTTCTTATCTCCACTTCTCTTTAAATCTTATATATTAAATTATTTGTGGAAGTTATATTTTTGAAATTTAAAATTTTGGATTATAATATACGTTTTTGTATACTCAATCAGTATAATTAACCAATTAAAAGATTACAACATCTATATATATTTATTGCACATGTAACAGATTTTGTAAATCAATAAGTGCCAGAGTGGAACAATATTTTTTTTTATTGGAATAAATAATAAATAATGTTTGCTTTTGTTTAGATTTTAGTTTTTCGTTTATCATGTAGCTTAACTTTTTAATCCATATTCATAAATTTGCAAAACTTATTTTATAATACACATGAACTAACACATACACACACATATATATTTACATGTATATGATTGGGATCTTTTTTACAGCTTTTTTTACAGCTTGGTAAACCAGCGTATTATAAATCAGCTTATACTTTTTTTATTATGCCTAAATTAAAGGAAGGAGGAAAATGTAATAAGACTGTAAGTTGATTTTTTAAATGTTTATTTAATTTTGTATATTAAATCATAAATGACAACAGATAATTGATTATTATATTAAATTACATTTATCATAGCCTTTATGATTAAACAAACCAATGAAATTACAATCATCTATTGTTAAAGTAACACTGCATTGTTGCCTTAAAAGATTGCTGTAATATTTCATTGGTATGTTTAAGTACGGTCATTTCATCTTCATAAGGGGGGAAAAAATGTTAAAAAGTCAAAATAAAAACTAATAATAATACATTAGGAATTAGTTTTGTGATGGTTATATACACTTTTTTTAAACATAAATATATCAACCTATAAAATAAATTGATCCATTCTGTTTATTTGATATTTTGCAATGCTATAGTTTAACTTTTTTTAGCAGAAAATTTTCCTTTCCAAAATACTTCAACACTTTATCTAAGTGCAGCTCTCAAATGTATTCTATTTTCTGCTGTATCTGGCCAATGAAAATTATCAATATTGCACTTCTTTGGGAACAAAAAAATAACATGTGGAACAAAAAAATAGCATGAATTTTGATCAGTAAATTTTCAATTGAGACTAAGCAATTTGTGAAATAAAGAAACACTATGAAAATATTTTAATTCAAAAAAGGGTTACTGATGACATAAGAAAGTATAACTACAAAGTGATAAAGGAAGCTGTAGAAGATAATAAAAGTCTCAAAAGTATAATTTTTTGCTATTGGAAAAAAAAAAAAAATTCACAATAAGAATAAAAGATGATACTATTATTAAAAAGAAAGACAACATCATCAAATAGGTTATAGAATTTACTTCACATTTTCAACAGCACATGCTTTAGGTTTATTGCCTTAGTAAATATTACTTACGTAATCAATGTGCGTTAAATAAATTTATTTATAAAGAATTTTATATTATAATGATGAACAAGAAAATGGTATAGCCTTTATGAATATGATGCATCTTTTAAAATTCCAGGTATGTTAAATGGGAGTTAAGAGATTAAATCTGTGATGAATGGAAAAGTTCTAATAACAGATATAAGAAATAAGTGAAGAAATAGAATATACAAAAATAAAGATATAACAAGTGATTGAAAGAGTTCTATAGTGATTTAGACATTTAAAAAAGGTGAAAAAAATATTTAAAATGATCATTCTATCAATTTCATATAAGATCTTAAACTAAAAGAATTACCACTCATCCAGAATAAATTTTGATACAAACCAGCCAAAACAACAAGATGGATTTAAAAATGATTGTAGCATAATAGATTACAAGCAAATATTAAGAATTGTTAAAGAAATAGCTAATAAATAGGAGTTAGCATTAGGCTTTGAATTTGTAGATTATGAAAAAGCATTTAATCTTATAAAGATTTCTATAACAATTAATGTTTTGAAACATCAAGATATAGATCCAAGGTATTATCAAATTTTGAAGAATAATTATCAAAATGCATAATTAATTATTTATACCATTAAGAAGATTAACATTGGTATAATTAATTCTTTTATCCCCAAAACTTAAAGCTGTTTTACAGAAAGCATTTTTTGTATCAAAATAGAAAACTATAAAAATAGATGGAAGTTTACTTATATCATTTAGATTTTGTAGATGATATGGTTATTTTTACAAATACTACTCCAGAGCTTTAAAAAATGTTGTGAGAGCTATGAGATGAAATTAATAAAGTAGAATTTAAAGATAAATACTACAAAGATTAAAGTAATATTAATGGTTTTTCTCAGAAAATAAAAATAAAAATTAATAGTCATCATTTAGAAGAAGTTAACAATTACAAATATCTTAGATTAATAATTCAGATGAAGACACAATGGATAAAAATAATCATCCAAGGATTAAATTTGGATGGAGTGCTTTTGGTAGAAATAATTTAATATTAAAAAGAAATATTTCTGTGTTTGAAAAGGAAAGTTTTTAGTATATGGGTTTCACCAGTTCTTATTTATGGATATGAGATTTCAGATTATGCAGTAAAATATGGACTGATGTATGCTGGGAGTAAGCAAATATCTAGGTGAGAAAAGAAATGGGGATTGCTGACTTCAAATTGGGCTGACATGTCACTAGAAAAAAAAATAAGGGAGTAGCTGGATATTTTAAAAGTCCTAGAAAGAGGCCGTGTGTGAGATTAATGGATAAATAAAGAGGATTGCTGGAGTTATGAGAAGAAGCTATGGATCAATATGATCAACTTTAATCTCAGATGAGATAATACCTAAATATATTTGCTTCATCATATTATAGTAGTATTGTGCATTAAATTATAGTTGATGATCTGTGAAAAAATAAATTAGCTTGTATTGAAAACATGTTTTCATTTTGAGATAATAACTTTATAGTTAACTAAAAAACTAAAAGATGGCTACTGGAGGGATCCATTAAAACCAATGATCTAGATGCAGTTCTTTCACTTCCAAGGCTTCTTACTAATGAAAGCCATAAGTAAGAAATGAGTCTGGGGATATTGAATGAGTAGGCACTGAATAGGGATTTGATGCATTAAACTTCTAGTATCCATTGATTACTATGGCAATTCTCTCTCCCCATCGAAAGCTAATAAATTTTACAAATATATTTTGCTTGATTTATAACTATTTTTATGATACTTATCCCACCCAACTCTTTCCATTTTTAAAAATATACCCAATGTCTTTTCAAACATTTTTTCCCTCTTTACTTTATATTTTTCAACAATAATTCTCATGGGCCCCATTTACATTTTTGTCCTATTGTGATTTTTAAATTCAAGTTACTCTTCACATAGAAACATTTTCTAATATATTTATTCAAGATTGAATAGTTTCTTAGTTGTAGAAAATATTAAGTTAATTCAAAAACGTTTGCATTTCATTGTAATTAGGTCTCTTCTCTGGTGGAATTTTATCTGTTGAAAGGGAATTTAGTAGAAGCTCTCATTTACAAGTATCAACTAATTATCTCAGTCAAGCATTGGTGGTTGAGAGGTCAGCGACAGCTGCTTTACAAGAAGTTGTCCCGGGTTCGCTTCCCAGCTGATGCTATGACACATGAGAAAAAAAAAAAAATCTCAAATTCTTGTTTTGAAAGTCTAATAATTCAACTGGATTCTTATCATGGTCATGTGTTTGGCCAGTTTTAATGTTAAACTATGTCATTCTTATCTATTTGATATTCATTTTAGTAGTTATAAATAAAGACATCCTAATCTTTTTAATGCACTTTATTTTTTTTTACTGATAATTTCTATCTTCGATCACAATTGTTTTCTATTATATATTAAATCAAAAAAATTTTTTTTCTTTTTTGTAATTTCACTATTTTCTACATTTTCCTTATGGTTTGGCTTTTTTAATTCTATTTGTTTTATGTTGTAATTTTTTCTATTATTTCCATTTCTTTTTTCTATCAATTTGTTTTCATTATTTCATTTTGGTGGCTCAATTTTTTTTTTTTCTAATTATCTATTTTTATTGTAGGAGTTTTAAAATTTTCTTTGAATAATTCCCATCTTTTGTTTGAATTTATTTTCTCATTACTTTAATGATATTTAAGCTTTTTTAAAAAACAATAAATCCATTTTTTCTCCTATCTTTCTTTAACAATTGCTCATTTTTTTCTTGATTTAAATCTTTATTTCTTTTAAAAAATAATCCTATTATAATATATTATTATCTCTTGGAGTTATAAATCTGTAAATTATTTTCTTGTGATTTTTACATCATATGTTCAGTAATAACATTCTGTTTTCTGTACAAAAATTTGTTAATCGTTGAGCTCTCTCATTTTTTATTCTTAATCCATAATTCTTTATAATTTTATCAACTTTTCCTGACTTACCATTACATTTCAATTCCTTATTATCCTTGTATAAATATTTTTATATTTGGTTTATTTTTTGTGTCTTTATAACAAATTTTACTCTTTCCCATCATGATTATTATTTGAATGTATCCTTAAATAACTGCTCGGTATTTTGAATATGTTTTCAATTTATTGTATCTTATAATTCAATAAGTATTATTTTTAATAAGAAATTTGTTTAAATACACACCCAGTAGTATAAAGTTGGCATTAATATAAATTCAAATAAGAAATGAGTAACGAAAATCAAGTATATACAATAATATAACCAACAGTGATGATTATGATCAAAATAACCTTAGAACTGAAGGTTAAGTATAATGATTCCATAAATATTTTTAATTTCATTGTTTAAATTCAATTTAAAATTAATCTTAAAGCACTAACTTTTAAATAGTAAAATTTTTTCTGGATATTTTTCTATGACCAATCATCATCGATTTCATGTAACTCTGAAGGTTAGTGGATATTAATGACATATGTTTGTAATGAGTTTGAAAAGCAAAAACAAAAAAAATTGATTAATAAAAAAATAATTTATTTACACTAAATAAATAAAATATGAAATCGTTGCTTATACATTCGCAACTACCACAATATAAAAGAAGTAAGTAATTAAAAAAAAAAAAAATATTGAATCGAATAAACAAACATTATACTTAAGGCCTTAAAAGCTAAATATAAAGAAAGGTTTTACCAGATAATAAAATGTTTTAAATAATGATCTTTGTAGAAAATGTAAGCTTACTATACATATGCACAAAATTTTAACGATAATTAATGCCTTAAAATTACATATAAAGAAAGGTCTTAAAGAAAGGTTTTACCAGATAATAAAATGTTTTAAATAATGATCTTTGTAAAAAATGTAAGCTTACTATACATATGCACAAAATTTTAACGATAATTAATGCCTTAAAATTACATATAAAGAAAGGTCTTACAAGATTATAAAAGTTTTAAACAGTATTCTTTCTAGAAAATGTTAGCTTATTATATATATGCACACATCATTAATGTATCCTCTTTGGATATCAATATTGGCAGACAATGTGTATGAGTCCCAGTAGAGATAGATATATGGTAGGTATTTTGGCAGAATCTACTTTCCTACATAATGGCTCCCTTCTTTAAAACAGGAAACATTGCATTCTATGTGACTTTCAACATTCATATCGAAATATAATTGCTTTTGACTGATGGGAAATAGTTCTTTGCTAATTAATGTCATCATAATTGTTGAGATAGATGGAGTATTGAAAAATACTTTAAAACCAGTGAGTACAGCTAGCTATTCTGAGGGAAATTATTTTCTCCTCTCTTAGTAAATCATTTGGCCTTACTTTCTTCTCTAGTCAAGACTAGACTACCGTCCTTTATCAAACCTATTTATCTCTTTTGTCTTCACAACATGTTTTTAATACAATCCATAATTAAGTCTGTAATCATTTTTATTGGAATGTTTTTTAAATAACATCTTTATACATATTTGATTTAATATAATATATTTTGCAGTGTGTTTTTATAAATATTTTATATATTCAGTATATTTTTATATTGGACTATTTCCATTATCTATTAGATAATATTAAGTTTTGAATGTTTTTCATACTTGATATTAGATAATAGAAATAATCCAATATATAAATACAACTAAAATACCATCATCACAACATTTATTACATGATAGCCATTCCATGACATTCATTACTTACATGACATCCATTCCATGACGTATATTCCATGATGTGCATTGCATGACATACATTCCCATGACATCCATTACATGACATCCATTACATGACATCCATTGCATGATATCCATTCCATGACATCTATTACATGATATCCATTTGATGACATCCATTGCATAACATGCATTCAATGCCATCCATTGCATGACATCCATTCCATGACATCCATTCCATGACATCCATTCCATGACATCCATTGAATGACATCCATGCCCTGACATGCATTACATGGCCTCCACTACATGACATCCATTTCATGCCATTTATTACATAACATCCATTCCATGACATCCATTCCATGATATCCATTTTATGACATGCATTCCATGAAATCCATTCCATGACATCCATTGCATGACATGCATTATATGACATGCATTCCATGACATTCATTACATGACATCCATTGCATGACATCAATTCGATGCCATCCATTCCACAATGTCCATTCCATGACATTCATTGAATGACATCCATTCCATGACATCCATTCTATGAAATCCATTGCATGATATCCATTCCATGACATCCATTGCATGACTTTCATTCCATGACATTCATTACATGACATCCATTCCATGACATTCATTACATGACATCCATTGCATGACATCATTTTCATGACATTCATTCCATGATGTCCATTAGATGACATCCATTCCATGACATCCATTGCATGACATCCATTCCATGATGTCCTTTCCATGACATCCATTCCATGACAAGCATTGCATGACATTCATTACATGACATCCATTCCATGACATTCATTACATGACATCCATTATATGACATCCATTGCATGACATCCATTCCATGACATTCATTATATGACATCGATTGCATGACATCAATTCGATGCCATCCATTCCATGATGTCCATTTTATAACTTACATTCCATGACATTCATTGAATGACATCCATTGTATGAAATCCATTGCATGACATCTATTCCCTGACATCCATTACATGACATCCATTGCATGACTTTCATTCCATGACATTCATTACATGACATCCATTCCATGACATTCATTACATGACATCCATTGCATGACATCAATTCCATGACATTCATTACATGACATCCATTCCATGACATCCATTGCATGACATTCCATGACATTCATTACATGACATCCATTCCATGACATCCATTGCATGACATTCATTCCATGACATTACATGACATCCATTCCATGACATTCATTACATGACATCCATTGAATGACATCAATTTTATGACATTCATTCCATGATGTCCATTCCATGACATCCATTGCATGACTTCCATTCCATGACACCATTGCATGACATTCATTCCATGACATCCATGCCATGACATTCATTACATGACATACATTGCATGACATACATTCCATGATGTCCATTCGATGACATTCATTCCATGACATCCATTGCATGACATCCATTACATGACATCCATTCGATGACATGCATTACATGACATCCATTGCATGACATCCATTGTATGACATCCATTTCATGACATCCATTGCATGACATTTATTCCATGCCATTTATTACATGGTAGCCATTCCATGACATTCATTACATGACTTCCATTACATGGTAGCCATTCCATGACATTCATTACATTGCATGACATCAATTCCATGACATCCATTTCATGACATCCATTGCATGACATCCATTCCATGACATGCATTACATAACATCCATTGCATGACATCCATTTTATGACATTCATTGCATGACACCCATTCCATGACATCCATTCCATGACAACCATTGCATGACATTTCTTCCATGACATTTATTACATGATTGCCATTCCATGACATTCATTACATGACTTCCATTACATGACATCCATTGCATGACATCCATTCCATGATGTCCATTGTATGACATACATTTTCATGACATGCATTCCATTACACCCATTCCATGATATTCATTCTATGACATCCATTCCATGACATCCATTCCATGACATCCATTGTATGACATACATTTTCATGACATGCATTCCATTACACCCATTCCATGATATTCATTCTATGACATCCATTCCATGACATCCATTCCATGACATCCATTGCATGAGATCTATTCCATGACATCCATTTGATGACATCCATTGCATAACATCCATTCAATGCCATCCATTGAATGACATCCATTCCATGCCATCCATTGAGTGACATCCATTCTGTGACATGTACATTGCCTCCATTACATGACATCCATTCCATGACATTTATTACATAACATCCATTGCATGACATCCATTCCATGATATCCATTCCATGACATGCATTCCATGAAATCCATTCAATGACATCTATTTCATGACATTCATTCCATGATATGCACTCCATGAAATCCGTTCCATGACATTTATTCCATGACATTCATTATATGGCATCCATTGCATGACATCCATTCCATGACATTCATTACATGACATCCATTGTATGACATCCATTCCATGACATTCATTACATGACATCCATTGCATAACATCAATTCGATGCCATCCATTTCACAATGTCCATTCCATGACATACATTTCATGACATTCATTGAATGACATCCATTCTATGACATCCATTCTATGAAATCCATTGCATGATATCCATGACATCCATTCTATGAAATCCATTGCATGATATCCATGACATCCATTCCATGACATTCATTACATGACGTCCATTGTGTGACATCAATTCCATGACATTCATTCCATGATGTCCATTCGGTGACATTCATTCCATGACATCCATTGCATGACATCCATTCCATTACATCCATTACATGACATCCATTTTATGACATCCATTGCATGACCTCCATTCCATGACATCCATTGCATGACATTTATTCCATGACATCCATTACATGATATCCATTGCATGACATACATTACATGACATGCATCCCATGACATCCATTTCATGAGGTCCATTCCATGATATTCATTCCATGACATGCATTGCATGACATTCATTCCATGACAATTATTACATAACAATCATTACATGACATCTATTATATGACATCCATTGCATGACATCCATTCCATTACATCCATTACATGACAACCATTTTATGACATCCATTCCATGACATCCATTGCATGACATTTATTCCATGACATCCATTACATGATATCCATTGCATGATATACATTACATGACATGCATCCCATGACATCCATTTCATGAGGTCCATTCCATGATATGCATTCCATGACATGCATTGCATGACATTCATTCCATGACAATTATTACATAACAATCATTACATGACATCTATTATATGATCCATTGCATGACATCCATTCCATGACATTCATTACATGACATCCATTGCATGACATCAATTCGATGCCATGCATTCCACAATGTCCATTCCATGACATTCATTCATGACATTCATTGAATGACATCTATTCCATGACATCCATTCTATGAAATCCATTGCATGATATCCATTCCATGACATCCATTACATGACATCCATTGCATGACTTTCACTTCATGACATTCATTACATGACATCCATTCCATTAAATTCATTACATGATGTCCATTGCATGACATCCATTCCATGACATCAATTACATGACATCCATTGCATATTCATTCCATAATGTCCATCCATTGCATGACATCCATTACATGACATCCATTGCATATTCATTCCATGTCCATTCCATTACATCCATTCCATGACATCCATTGGATGATATCCATTTCATGACATCTATTACATGACATCCTTGCATAACATGCATATTTCATTCCCTGGCATTCATTATATGACATACATGCCATGACATTCATTACATGACATCCATTGCATGATATCAATTCCATGACATTCATTTTATGATATCCAATCGATGACATCCATTCCATGACATCCATTGCATACATCCATTCTCTGACATCCACTGCATGACATCCATTCCATGACATCCATTGTATGACATTCATTCCATGACATCCATTACATGACATACATTCCATGACAACCATTCCATAACATCCATTCCATGACATCCATTGCATGGCATTCATTCCATGAAATTCATTACATAACTCCCATTTTATGAGATTCATTACATGGCATCCATTGCATGACATCAATTCCATGACATCCATTCCATAACATCCATTTCATAACATCCATTGCATGACATCCATTCCATGACATCCATCACATGACCTCCATTCCATGACATCAATTCCATGACATCCATTCCATAACATCCATTGCATGACATCCATTCCATGACATCCATTGTATGACATCCATTCCAGGACATCCATTACATGACATCCATTTCATGACAACCATTCCATGACATCCATTGCCTGGCATTTATTCTATGAAATTTATTACATGACATCCATTCCATGACATCCATTGCATGACAATTCCGTGACATCCATTTTATGACATCCATTGCCTGACACCCATTCCATGACATCCATTCCGTGACATCCATTGCATGACATTTATTACATGATAGCCATTCCATGACATTCATTGAATGACATCCATTCCACGATATCCATTCTGTGAAATTCATTGCATGATATCTATTCCATGACATCCATTACATGACATCCACTGCATAACTTTCATTTCATGACATTCATTCCATGACATTCATTACATGACATCCATTGTATAACATCAATTCCATGACATTCATTCCATGATGTCCATTCGATGACATCCATTCCATGTTATTCATTCCATTTCATGACATTCATTCCATGACATCCATTATATGACATCCCTTTTATGACATCAATTGCATGACATCCATTTTATCACATCTGTTGCATGACATTTATTCAATGACATTCATTACATGATAGCCATTCTATGACATCCATTACATAATATCCATTCCATGACATTCATTGTATGACATACATTACATGACATCCACCCCATGACTTCCATTCCCTGATATTCATTCCATGACATACATTCCCATGACATGCATTGCATGACACCCATTCCATGTAATTCAGTCTATGACAGCCATTGCATGACATCCATTGTATGACATTCATTCCATGACATCCATTTCATGACAACCATTCCATAACATCCATTGCATGACATTCATTCCATGAAATTCATTACATGACATCCATTCCATGACATTCATTACATGACATCCATTGCATGACATCAATTTCATGACATCCATTCAATAATATCCGTTCCATGACAACCATTCCATTACATCCATTCCATGACATCCATTGCATGGCATTCATTCCATAAAATTCATTACATGACATCTTTCCATGACATTCATTACATGACATGCATTCCATGACACCCATTCCATGATATTCATTCTATGACATCCATTCCATTACATGACATCCATTCCATGACATCCATTGCATGATATCCATTCTATGACATCTATTACATGACATCTATTGTATAACATCCATTCAATGCCATCCATTGAATGACATCCATTCCATGACAACCATTCCATGACATCCATTCCCTGACATGCATTACATGGCCTCCATTACATGACATCCATTCAATGACATTCATTACATAACATCCATTCCATGATATCCATTCTATGATATGCATTCCATGAAATCCACTCCATGACATCCATTGCATGACATTTATTACATGACATCCATTCCATGACATTCCTTACATGACATCCATTGCATGACATCATTTCGATGCCATCCATTCCACGATGTTCATTCCATGACATTCATTGAATGACATCCATTCTATGAAATTAATTGCATGATATCTATTCCATGACATAGATTGCATGACTTTCATTCCATGACATTCATTATATGACATCCATTCCATGACATTCATTACATGACATCCATTGCATAACATGAATTCCATGACATTCTTTCTATGATGTCCATTGGATGGCATCCATTGCATAACATGCTTTCCATGACATCCATTACATGACATCCATTGCATGACATCTATTCCATGATGTTTATTCCCAGACATCCATTGCATGACTTCCATTCCATGACATCCATTGCATGATATCCATTGCATGACATTCATTCCATGACATTCATTACATGACATCCATTCCATGACATTCATTACATGACATCCATTGCCTGATATCAATTCCATGACATTCATTCCATGATGTCCCTTCGATGATATCCATTACATGACATCCATTCCATGACATCCATTACATGACATTCATTCCATGACATCCATTGCATGACATCCATTGCATGACATTCATTACATGATAGCCATTCCATGACATCCTTTACATGGTATCCATTCCATGACATCCATTACATAACGTCCATTACATGATATCCATTGCATGACATTCATTCCATGACATTCATTACATGACATTCATTGCCTGACATCAATTCCATGATATTCATTCCATGATGTCCATTCGATGACATCCATTGCATGACATCCATTCCATGACATTCATTACATGACATCCATTTCATGACATTCATTCCATGACATCCATTACATGACATCCATTGCATGACATTTATTCCATGACATTCATTACATGATAGCCATTCCATGACATCCATTACATGATATCCATTCCATGACATCCATTACATGACATCCATTCCATGACATACATTCCCATGACACATTCCTTGACACCCATTCCATGTAATTTATTCTATGACATCCATTCCATGACATCCATTACATGACATCCATTCCATGACATCCATTCCATAACATCCATTTGATGACATCCATTGCATGACATCCATTCCATGACATCTATTCCATAAATCCATTCCATGACAACCATTCCATGATATGCATTGCGTGACATTCATTCCATGACAATCATTACATGACATCCATTCCATGACATTCATTACACGACATCCATTGCATGACATCAATTTGATGCCATCCATTCCACAATGTCCATTCCATGGCATTCATTGAATGACATCTATTCCATGACATCCATTCTATGAAATCCATTGCCTGATATCCATTCCATGACATCCATTTTATGACATCATTTGCATGACTTTCCATGTCATTCATTACATGACATCAATTGCATGACTTTCATTCCATGACATCCATTCCATGATATCCATTCATGAAATCCATTACATGACATTCATTGCATATTCATTCCATGATGCGTGACTTCCATTTCATGACCTCCATTTCGTTCTTAGTTGGTGGAGCAATCTGTCTGGTTAATTCCGATAATGAACGAGACTAGCCGGTTAAGTAGCCCGAGTGCCGTGTTATTGATTTAAAAACCGCCCTAGAGGCATTTGGGTTGTTTCTCGGAAGTTGCCTGGCTTTAACGGTGATGGGACAGGGAGGTGGAAGACGACGGTTGGAGCCATGTGCGTCGCGGCTCAGATCTAGTTTTTTTAACCTCCCTTCAATCCTGTCTTGTTTCGGCCTTTCACTTTTGGGAGCTCCCATTTGCTTACCTGGGTTAGATAAAACGCTAACGAGAGTCGGGGGTAGTGGACATTACTCGTGGAATGGGTGGGTGCTCCTTAGTGGTGTGTCCCTCTTCCCGGTTGCGCTTTTCTGCTTTCCTCATCGTCTCGAGCCACCGGCTTTCGAGTACAAAGAACAATGGGAGAATTGCGTATTACCCCCGTGGGGAAAGAAGAGAAGTTAGACGTAGAAACTATACGTTCAGAATTATCGTGCGAGTATTCGTTATCCTGTGTTCATAGTGTATTTTTCTAACACAGCTCGGCGGGAATCAGAACTTTGTATAAACTGTAAAACCGTTAGTATCGATCTGTTTTGAGAATTAAACAAACTAGTTCGCAAATTAACTTTTGTGTGCAGTAATTGAAGAGTCAATATACTGCAATCTGGCGCAGTCAAATTAGTCGAACCTAAAAACCACAGTGAATAACCAGCTATTAATTAGAAAATGTCAGTTTTCAGACAAAAGTCTATTGGAGAGTTCGACTTGGAAAACGCAGCCGATTGGCCACTATACCTGTCACAAATCGAAAATTTCTTCATTTTAAATGGCATTGAAGACAACAAGCGGAAAGTAGCTGCCCTTTTATGTTTCTCGGGGAAAAAAAAGATTGAAATCGCCAATAAATTATACCAAAATCCCGTAGATGAGAATGTACCATTTAAGGAATTATCTCAATGGCTAAACGAATTTTTTAGTCCTCACCCATCCCGACATATAGCACGCCTACAGTTAAGGAATAGAAAACAACTAAATAGTGAAACAATCAAACAGTATAATTTAGCTCTCAATGAACTAGCGAAAGATTGTGTATACGGTGAGTTCGTAGAAGAAATATTATTAGATCAACTGTTATGGGGAATGTCTGATGACAGGCTCAGACAACAGCTGTTAACAGAGGCAGACATTTTTGTGCACTCCAGAAAAACTAGAATTTATTTGTAAGGCTGTTTTTAGATCGCGCTCTGATAGCTGAGGAATTTAATTAGTGCATTGACGTAATGGCGATCGACAATTCCTAGAAATATTTGCTGATTACAAATATTTCTAGATAAGAGGCGTTACTCAATTGGTCTGTGCATTGATTGATCATTGCAGTTGTCAGAGAGCGATAAGAAGACTGGGTAAATCTACACAGGGCAGGAATTAGAGGACAACTTCAGTAGAGAGCAGTCAAGCAGTATTGAGTAGCGAGCAGTATTGGAGAGACGTCTGTTTAACATCAGCAAAGATATCTTGCGTCAGTGCTGGCGGTAAATGACTAGCACACCCAGTGAAAATGTAGTTCACGGGTATAGCTGAAAGACACCGCAGCAGAGAAGAGCATTAGTTGCAAGAAGCGCATTAGTTGCAAGAAGAGCATTAGTTGCAAGAAGGGCATTAGTTGCAGAGCAAGGCAAGGCATTCGTTGGAGAGCACTCGTTGGGAAAGAACAGTGTGGGAATTGTATAACGTTATTTGCTGACTGCACAGTATGACTTGCAGTTATAACCTTGGCACAGTCGTAAGTGCGGATATTACAATGGCGCAGTTGCATTTGAACCTGGGAGTAGAAAATACGTTGAACTATAAGTTTAGCCGTAGATGGAGAAACCGGGCGAAAATGACAATCCCAATTAGTAACGTTAACATCGGTGAAAGTTTGGAAATAAAACGTTTGTGCAATTAACATCGGAAGCTAACGTAATTGGAAAAAAAAAAGTTTCAGCAGCTGTTAAATCGCATATTTCTGAGTGAAATAACAGGAAAGTAGCGAGAGAAAAACAACACCAAGGAATAGCAACAAGGGTTTTTCTGGAGTGGAGGGAGGTGTGTAGTGTTTGTAAAAATGGCAGACATTTTTGTGCACTCCAGAAAAACTAGAATTTATTTGTAAGGCTGTTTTTAGATCGCGCTCTGATAGCTGAGGAATTTAATTAGTGCATTGACGTAATGGCGATCGACAATTCCTAGAAATATTTGCTGATTGTCGATCGCCATTACGTCAATGCACTAATTAAATTCCTCAGCTATCAGAGCGCGATCTAAAAACAGCCTTACGAATAAATTCTAGTTTTTCTGGAGTGCACAAAAATATCTGCCATTTTTAAAAACACTACAATTTATGATGCTAACAACTTTTTTCTGAATTTCTTGCACCTTTTCTTGAGTCTCTTGGAGTTTTTTGAATAGTGAATTTTGAATTTGATCATTCTCTCTCTTCACTTTTTCTCTCATTTCAAATTTTTATATATTTTTCTGTTATACCTTGTACACTTTCCTGCAATTTTTTTTTATTAGACTTATTAGATTTTTGGATCATTTCCTCTAAATCAGTATATAATTTTCTTTTTGCCAACTTCATTTTCTGTTGTATTTGACATATAATTTCAAATCTCATGCTTCTTATAGGTTTTTGTGCCACCTCAAACTTTTTTTTCTTGATGCATTTCTTTAAACTCTTTTTTATTTTTGTTGGCTTTTGTCAAATTTATTTTTTTTTTTGTTGCTTTTTTTCAAATTTTATCTCTCTTTTTTTGTTGAATTTTTTTGTTTTCTCTATAGTATTACTCCATTTTTTTGTTGTATTTCTTTCATAAATGCACACAGAATTTCACTATAGCTTTTCTGTGGTCTTTATTGATTTTTGTACTTTTAGCTCTGGTTCTTTTGGCTAAACTGCCTCATATTATTGATTGTTCCATGTTTAATTGTGCTTTTATCTTTCTTGTTAACTTATTATCATCTATATCTGTAACTAAATGCTCTATTATACTTTTGTTGATTGTTCTTATTACTATTTTACTTATCTCCCTTTTTCAAGTTTACTACAAATTTTAATATTTTTATTTATACTTTATCATTAAATAAACACACCAAAATCAACCCTTCCTATGCAATTCCCTCCAGTATTATTATTATTATTTTCTATCTAAATATACTGCTGTCATCAAACTTCCTCTGACTATCTGGACCCAATCTACAATTGTATTAAAATGTTAGTATATATATATTTTTTAATAAATGCTGATTATTTCTCATTCCAAACATTTTAAAGTCAATTAAGACATTCATATTAACTACCACTTATAATAATATTATATTCTTTTATCTGCTCAATTTATTCATGCTCTAATATTTAGTACAATATGTGACTATACAGAAATAAAGTTGAGCAGAAGTTAAGAGACTATTCAGGCCACATATTAATGTGTTTAATGTAATTATATGAAGTTTTGGGATAATATATAACTACATCTGCAATGGTTAAATAAATGAAATATATACAGTAATATGACCAACACTGATAATGATGATCAAAATAAATTTAGCACTGAAAGTTAAGTATAATGATTCCAAAATTCTTAATTGCTTTGTTAGGTTCCCTCAGTGGATAGCATAGCTGTCAGGATTAGTAGATATTAATGTCATATGTTTGGAATGAGTTTGATATACAAAAATAAACCCAATTGGTTAATAAAAATAATAATTTATTTATATTGAATAAAGAAGATATGAAATCGTTGTTTATACGTTTGCAACTGCCATAATATAAAAGAAGTAACTAATAAAAAAAATACAAAATATTGAACTGGATAAACATACACATTATATTTAAGGCCTTATAGTTAAATATAATGAGAGGTCTTACCAGATATAAAATGTTTTAAACTATAGTTCTTGTAGAAAATGTTAGCTTACTATATATATGGACACATTTTTAACAATAGTCTTTGCCAATCCAATCTTGATGGTGATTATCCTCTTTGGATATATAGATGAATCTGACTAGAGATAAATATATGGTAGATCTTATAGCAGAGTTTACTTTCCATATGACATAGTATTTTTCTTTAAAGCAGGCAATATTGCATTCTATACAACCTCAGTATTTATATCTGAATACAACTTCATAGTTTGACTGACGTGCTTTCGGTTTTCTATCCACCCATGGTAAATAGCCGTTGCTAGTTAATATCATCATAATTATTGAGGTGATGAAATATTGAAAAATACTTTGAAGCAGTTAGCAAATACACCTACCCAAAGCTATTCTGAAGGAAACTATTTTAACCAGTGTTTTTTTAACAATTATTTTTCTATCAGCATTTCCCCCTCTCTTCACAAAATTAATCTGCACTATTTTCTTCTCTAATCTAGGCTATTGTCATTTCTCAGACCTCTTTATATTTTTGTGCTCACATGCTTTTAACACAACCCATAATTAAGTCCATATTAATTTTTATCGGAATGTTTTTTAAACATCTTTACCAAAAATTAATGATCTTATTTAGTATATTTTTTCATAAATTATTTATACATTCATTCAATTGTTTTATAAATAACTATAAAATAATTTTTTTATTACTGTCTAGAATGAAAGAAAAATTAAAAAAATTATGACTGAACTTTGAAATTTCTTTTTCAACTTTTTTAATTTTAATGCTTTATAATTTTTAATAATATACTTAGATTTGCTATCAGATTTCCTATAAAAAAAGACAAATTATTTCTTGAAGTCTTTTTGAAAAGGCAAATGTGAAAGGACACAAAATACATACATTTTCTTAAACTATGCAATTCATTTATGTGCAATAAAAATTTAAAATAAATTAACTAATTTCTCTTACTTCTCTTACATTACCCAGGATATTCTGTTATTGTTTTCAATTTTATATAGTAAATTCTTTACCAAATATTTCATAATATTATAAAATCTGTAGACTAATTTCTTTTCATTTCTTAAATTGGTATAGATATGTGTATATTATAAGTAATATGGATACATACATGACAATCTTGATTAGCCAGCTTTATAACACAATTAATTTGAACTGCAATTGAATCTGCACTGTGTAGATGATAATGATATGCAGAAAAGATGGATAGAATATTTTGACTAACTTTTGAATAGTGATGCAAGAATTGAAATGATAACTTTCAATATATATATATATTTTATTCGTTTAGATTTAAACAAAGATATCCAGTTTAGTGAAATCAAAACAATTTTTTGTAACTTTAAAAATGGAAATTGTTGGTCCTAATGAGATACTTAGAGAAGTTTTAAAATATGGTAATGATATATTAGATTGAAGTAATAATATTGGAATTCTTTAAAATATATGGATTCATAAAGTTGTGATGTCTGATTTTAAGAATGCTTTCATTATTTCAGCTCTTAAAAATAAAAGGAAACGACAAGATTGTTTCCAGTCATAAATGCATAGTTTTCTTGATGGGTAAATACAAGAAAAGTGTGAGAGGCAAAAGAATGATTTATATATTGCTTTTATTAATTTGATCAAAATATCTGTCTCTGCTTGAAATTAATTGTTATCCACCATGAGAGGAACCGTTGTTGAAAAATCTGACATTTGAAATGAAAATTATTGTATATATGTATTTACTCCAACTTTGTTTTAAATTTTATGCTTGTTTTTAGAACTATTTATAAGTAGTTTAATGAATCAGGGATCAAGATATGATAGAGATTTAATGATGGAATCTTTAATTTGAATATTAAAAACAAAAACTTAGTAAGTTCGACTTTTTGGATTTACAGTATACTGATGAATATGCTATCCTCAGGCAATTGGAAAAAAATGATTACAAACTAAAAAAAAAAATCAATTTTTACTTTGGATAGTTATGTGAGCTAATTTAAATATCTTGGTAGCTTTTTAAAAAGGGTGGACTTGGATATTGAAATGCAGCTTTGACCCCAATGTGTTACAACTGCTTTTAGTAATTAAAAGATTTGGTATTTTATATTATAGTGAAATCTCTACTGCAATTAAATTAATTGTATATAGAACTCATTTTATCTAATTTATTGTATGGAACTGAGACTTGGACACTATTCAACTATCATAAAGACATATATATTGCTTATAATAATTTCTCACATACACTTTAAAAAGTAGAGGAAATTTGAGAACACTCTGATGAAGACTGCTGGACAATCGAAACTGTCAGGAAAATAAAGAAGTTTTATTAAAAAATTTTTTTGCATTAAAGTGTATATGAGAGAAGTTATTATAAGCAATATATATGAATATATGAAGAAATGCAAAGAAAATAAAGGAGAAGAATAGGAGTACATATATCATAAAGATATTAGAAATTTTTTTTTAAGGATGCTCCATAAAATTTTTAAAAATATAATGGCAATCTAATAAGTCCAATCTATTAATGTGTACTTTTTTTGCTGATATGTGAAACAAAAAATACAAGATTTCCTAAAAGGATGTTTTATGGTGAATTTGAGGGCATGTTTTTTATGGGAAAGGCAGATTCCATTGTAAAGACTTATCTCACAAATATTCTTAAGAAGTGCAGTGTTGATTAAAAGTTTTTATTGGGAGGATATGGCTAAGGATAGAATACATAGAAAAGCTACAATTAAGTACATTCTTAAAGTATTTCAGAAAGAAAAGTTTGCTGAAAAGCAAGTTAAAAGATAGCATCATAAAGTATCAAACAGAATAATAGGTTAGCATGTTTTATACATGGAAATGTTTATGTTTCACAGATTGGTTTGTATAATCATCACAAAATTTTATTTCTAATGTATTATTATAGTTTTGTTTTGTCTTTTTTTTTTCTTGAACTTGGAATGGCCATACTTTTTTGCAAATAGTACTACTAATGATATAGAAAAATGGATGTGATGGATATATGAAAAGCTGGATAGTTAAAGTAAAAAGGAGCAGCTTTCTTTAGGTAATATAAATAATGAAAGTTGTTAATAAAAAAGAACTACCATATTTCTATATTTTGATCCAAGATCGCCTTTGTAAGAGAAGTACATAAATGATTAATCTCTGGTTGAAATTTAAGATTATATGCTGTTGTTTAATAAGTTTTTATTATAAATGTTTTCATCTAATTATTTCTTACATACACATGCCTTTATGTTTTTCTTGGCCTAGATTTGAACCCACACCATAGATCACATTTCAAAAACCTTTTTAGATTAACTTTATACTTGATTAATTTCAATATTTTATTATTTATTGTAATGATTATAAATACTTGTAAATAATTAAAAAAATAAATTTATGAATAATTAATTTTTATTTTTTTTATTGAATAGATGAAAATTGTGTATGTGTGAATGGTTATAAGACTAATATATATATATATAATGTGTGTATTAATATATTTGTTATTAAATGTTGTAGTTCTTAATTAATCAAAAATATTTTTATTTCCATCTATTTTATAATAGAAATATAACTTGTTAAAATTTAATTTCTTTATGTATTAATAAAAAAAACTTGTTTTGAAATTTTATTTATAAATATTTATAGTTATGTATCTGAATAGAAAATTTATCAATTCTCATAAATTAATATTTAGATTGTACTTCACTCTTTTTTTAAAAATCATTGGATTTTTTGTCTAAGTAATTCTAAGGTGATTGATGATTGATGTCAATCGGTTCTAAATTGACCTAGATGTTATTTTCTATAAAAACAATACATGCTTGAAATTCTTCATGTGCAGAAAGAAATGAAAACAAGAAATATGTGACTTAGAAAGACAGATTTTTGCATTTTGTTTCAGTGAAAGTTAGTAGCTTTGAATTTTACTTATATTCTATTTATTCTAAAAACTTGAGCTGAGTCAAGCCACTATGAAAAGGTATTTTTAAACCAAATATATATATATTCTAATTATACTGCAAAATTAATTAACTACCTAGGCCAAGAGCATGCTGAATATATAATTTATAAAATATGAAAATTATTGCAATGGAAATATAAATTATAAAAATCAGATGTTTCATTTTTTTGACAAAGGGATGCAAGACTCCTTTCTGTTGATTGAATGTGGGTCTCTTTCAATAACCCATTCCCTCTTGAATTTTCTCTTATGATCATTTTCATCTGATTTTAAGAATAGTTATTTATAATTCATTACATCAATTAATGACTTCTGAACTTAGCTATATCATTATTTAAATCCTGTTTCTTTTTTTACATAATAATAGCAAATTTATTATAGAAAATTGAGATAAAGAGTAGAGTTACAAGCAACTTTTGTATTGTTTTATTAGAGAATTAATTATGGACCTTTATTTAAGTCTATGCATACTAATACATTATCAATATATAATTGTTTTGTTTTGTTTTTTAAAAAAAAACTTGAGGTATGCATAATATAGATACAGCTTTATAAAATATATTACTTTAACTGAAGAAATATTATAAATTAATTATTCGTGAAAGATAACATTGGATATGATATTTAGAGGTAATAGATTTAAATAGTTATAAAATAATTTAATTAATGACATTCTTTAAAAAGCTTACATTATTTTATTGCTATTTTCTCCCAACCATTGTAAATTTGATCTTTTCATGAAAATCATATGTTGATTATTACAGTTAATTGTTTTAAAATTTATTATATATTTTAATAGAATATTAGGTGATATTTCTTTTTTAAACTAATCAGTTGAATTGACCATTATTTCAATTTAAAGCACCAAACTTCCAGCACTCATAACTTTTTTATTCACATGATTTATAGTATTTTTTTATTAGAGTAGCGATAGAATTGTAGAATTTTGAGCTGAAATCCCATGGATTACAGTTTAGTTCTATCACTTTAGTGCTTGAACTTTACATGAATCTTCAAGGGAACTCTCAACTAACAAACCATTGATTTAGTACATTGCCAGTCAAAGTTCATAGATTATGATTCCAGCGCTTTCACTTCCTGTGCTTGAACTTTATATGAATTCCTAAGCAATAAATCATTTGATTATATAAATATATTTAATTTTAATCCAACATATATATAAAATGTATTTCATTTTAAATAAATATTTTATCATTTAATATTTGATTTTTATGAGGATATGACATTTTTTTAATCAACAAGCTGTAAAATATATTTGTATGTGTAATCAAACTTTTAGCAATATGATGCTGAAAAATAATAGCTTTTTCTTATCTTTTAGAGATGTCATCCTGTTATTTACACATTATCTTAATTATAAGAATTATTTAAAGGCTATTAATACTTATTTTTATTTTTGTAAATGTTATAGGCATTTTATAAAAATCTTGAGAACTTACACTGATCATTCCAAGTTACTGAATATATGGAAATGTATGAGTGTAGAGAGAGAAAAGAAATTAAATTTAAATGTATGTTTTGTAATATTCTGTGTCACCATATTATATATAAATTTATTTAACGCACATTGATTACATAAGTAATATTTACTAAGGCAATAAGCCTTTAAGCATGTGCGCTTGAAAATGCGAAGGCAGGGACCTCTACAAGTCTTAACCACAAGCTTACACTTTAGCGCACATGCTTAAAGGCTTATTGCCTTAGTAAATATTACATATTATATATATAAATATATGTATTATATTTAATATTTTCACAGTTATATGATGAAAATGTATATATTATATAGGAATTATTTAGGAAAGTATCTGCTGAATGGAAAAGTTTATCAGAAGAAGAAAAATTGGTTAGTTTTTTTTTTATATAAAAATTATACTAGTAATTTTTAAAACTATATTTATAGTGAACTATTTTTTTTCATAATAAGAATATTTTTTTATTTTCAATTTACTTTTTGTATATGTGCATGTATATGTTGTCATTAATGTTACTACTATTATTTTTCAATATATTTTTATAATTAATTATCTGCCAATGTTTTTAAATTAAATAAACTGAAATTTAAAATAAAATATATAAGAAGAAATATACAGAAAAATAACAATAGTAACATTATTAATAATGCAGCACACACATGCAAAACAAATAATGCAATTGTGTTTATTAATTATTATTAAATCGGTTTTTATCTCTTTTTTGTAGTCAGATATATTTTTCAAAAATAGTGTTTTGTATTTTAATGAAAAGAAAATGTGATAGATTGCAAATTATGAAATTTAAAAATACTTTGCCAGAAATATTTTATATGAAGAGGGATTATTGTTATATTTTTTATTGCAATTTTACATTTATTATAACTTTAAAGTATTATTATGAATAGCCATATATTTAACAAGATTTGTGTTTTAATAAATTGAATATTTGTAAATATGTAATGTAATATTTTATAAATTGATCAAGCTAATTTTAAAACATTTTCACAACAATCAGGCAAAGTGCATGGATGAGTTAATATTATAAGGTTTCATTAATTTTATTTTCAAGTTTGCTTCTTTATCTCGGGCAGAGAAGGCCATTAGTTCATTGGATGTTATTTTAGATGCTTAGCCAACCTCATAAATCACATTTATAATATACTTAGATTTTTAAAGGCTTCTTATTCATAGTATGAGGTCATTTGTTTCAATATTTATTCATAATAAGGCATGATTTTATTTAAACATTAAATATTGTACGGCATATTAGTTTTCTGAAGCAATTGCCAAAATATTATGAAGTTATTATTCTCGTCCAGATATGTAGAAATGATTTGAGTTTGATAATTAATATTAATTGTAGGAATTTTTCTTGTAGAAGCTTCAACTGACATCAATCTTCATCACATGATCACCATTTTTTATGCTTGCTCATAACTGTTATTAAAACAGGCAAAACTCTCCATACAGTAGTGCCACTCAGTGCAAGCCAGAGTAATCAACGGATGCCAGAAGGCTTGTGCATAAAATCCTAAGATCTAGGTGCAGTGCTCTCAGATCCAAGGTTCCTCACTGATAAAAGCCACAAGCTAGAAACTAGTCTGGGGATATTGGATAAGTAGGCACTAGATAGGGATTTTATGCGCAAGCTTTCTGGCATCCATTGATTACTCTGCACGGCACTACTGTATGGAGAGTTTTGCCTGTTTTAATGATATCAATCTTCCTGAGAATTTTCCAATAGAATGATAAAAAATTAAAAAAATGGATATACAGTACATTATTTTTTGTTAAATTTGAGTTTGTTTTCACTTTGAATGTGACTATTTTTGCCATCTATATATGAAAATTATTAAAATTCCTATTAATTGATAGACTAGAAATTTAATATTAATTGTTACTATTTCTTATACCCACATGTTAATTTATTAAAGCTTAGCCTAATTGATCAACTAGATTGAATAAATACTCTATAAATACTTTTATCTGAACCATTTATCTGATGACTGCAGTTACTATTTTTATTTTGCATGTATATGGTGGGAATTTATTTATTTTTCTGATCTTTCATGTTCATTCTATACATAATTTCAGAAATTTTAGCTTTTTTAAAATTAATAACTATTTGTGTGAAATGCAAAAAAAAAAAAGGAATCATCACATCATATATTTAATAATAACAGATACATGAATTTCCCTTAAATGAACTGTAATATATTTATATGCCTGACTTGCAGTTAAAGGTGAAGTTAAAATGAGAATTGTAATAAAAGAGGCTTAGCGCTTTCGAGGAATTTCCATATCCTCATAATCATAGCCAAAGAATAATCTGGAAAAAGGTGGAATATGTAGGCAAAAGATATTCAAAAATTATACAAATTGTGAATTAAAAAGAATCCATTTCTTGGAGAGGGGGAAGCATGATTCCTTTTGGTTTATAGAGTGAATGTTATTACTTATATGCCAGGCCTCTGTGATCTTACATTTGGCTCATGCCATTCTATACATGTAATAATAGCCAAGGGAGGTTCAAAAATTATGGCCGGTGGACTTCTGGTGCCCAAGAAAAATAGAATATGTTTGGGCTTATCAAAAGTTCTGTATAGGTATCGATGTTGAGAGATTCACATGGAAAGGGATGCACGGTTTTCATTGTAGTATAAAGCTTGGAAACCTGTTTGAGGGCCTAGGATTTTGTAGAGTCTAGTTTGCAGTTATTAATCAATCTATTCGTTGAAAGAGGGGAGGGTACAAAAGCTTAGCCAAAATGATGGAGAAAAAGTTTTAATAAAATTTTTAGTTAGCAAAGGAATGTGTGGAAGGAGAAGCTACTCTGTCATCCTTGGGTGGATCGAAATTTAGTTTAATGTAAAATTGTTTTGCTCTTCTTGTGAGATGGCTATATTTAAATCCTGTACTGGTAAGATGTTTTAAGTATTGTTTGATGTTAGCTTTCCAATAGGCATCATATTTATATAAATAATGGTTTTGTAAGAGAAATGAAGATTGACCTGCAAATTTATGAGATAGAAGCTTATTTTTTAATTCATATTATATATGTTGAGTTCAGATTAGATGATAAGAAAAAAAAGAGAAGAAATGATAGATTTTAGAGAACAGAATAGGCTAGAAAAGTTAGAAATGTAAATTACAAAAAAGATTATTTAGCGAGTCAAAAAAAAAAAACGAAAAGCAATTTAAATTGGACATATATTTACTTAGATGTAATAAAACTTAAAAGGATCTAGAAGAATGAGAAATAGATAGAAAACAAAAGCTTGCAAGTGATTTTAAGAAAGACATAGCTGTAATATTTGAAAATAATTCAAAAGACAGAAAGAGTCACTAATGTAATGATAATAATATTTTGTACTAGAATGAAGGTGAAAAATATATTTTCTTTTTTTTGCCAAGAATTCAAATTAAAACAAACAATGCAATTGTATTTATTAATTATTATTAAATCGGTCTTTATCTTTTTTTTGTAGTCAGATATATTTTTCAAAAATAGTGTTTTGTATTTTAATGAAAAGAAAATGTGATAGATTGCAAATTATGAAATTTTAAAAATACTTTGCCAGAAATATTTTATATGAAGAGGGATTATTGTTATATTTTTTATTGCAATTTTACATTTATTATAACTTTAAAATATTATTATGAATAGCCATATATTTAACAAGATGCGCATTTTAATAAGTTGAATATTTGTAAATATGTAATGTAATATTTTATAAATTGATCAAGTTAATTTTAAAACATTTTCACAACAGTCAGGTAAAGTGCATGGATGATTTAGTATTATAAGGTTTCATTAATTTTATTTTCATGTTTGCTGCTTTATCTCAGGCAGAGAAGGCAATTAGTTCATTGGATGTTATTTTAGATGCTTAGCCAACCTCATAAATCACATTTATAATATACTTAGATTTTTAAAGGTTTCTTATTCATAGTATGAGGTCATTTGTTTCAATATTTATTCATAAGCCATGATTTTATTTAAACATTAAATATTGTACGGCATATTAGTTTTCTGAAGCAATTGCCAAAATATTATAAAGTTATTATTCTCATCCAGATATGTAGAAATGATTTCAGTTTGATAATTAATATTAAGTGTAAGAATTTTTCTTGTAGTAGCTTCAGCTGACATCAATCTTCATCATATGATCACCATTTTTTTTTTGCCAAGAATTCAAATTAAAACATTTATAAAAAATAAGTCAATTAATCATATTTAATTTTCTTAAAATATATGTCAAAGTTAAAAATAGATGTAACCAGTACTTCCATTTAAAATATATCATGGGAAGTCTGCTTGTGGTTTGCTTACATATGTAATGTGGTAGTCAAACTCTCTTAAAGACAATATGTTAACTAAAATAATTCATAAATTATAAGATAGTTGTGAGGTAGTTTTATTATTTTGAATTGAAAGTCAAAAATATTTATACACATTTAAGATCCTTCTTCCCTTTTATCATACATCTTAAAATTTAAGTAATATCTAATCTTTTTTTTTTTTGTCTATTTATTTTCAGCCATATCAGCAGTTAGCAGAAGCTGATAAGAATCTCTATTATAAAAAATTGAAACTGTGGAAAGACAGTCTGTTGATATCAATGGTAAATACAGAAGTGGAAAAAAGTTCTCAAGAAACTTCTGAACAAGTAAAAACTACAGATTCCGAGAATGCAAACTCAGAATCCCTCCCAAAATAATAAAAATGACTGAAACCAAAAAGTTATTACAAACACAATGAGCAATTAAGTCAAGTTTCTATTATGGACTCAAAAGATGTATGATAAACTAATAAGAAAAATTAAATTTCTGATTGTAAATATATATATAATGTATTATAAAAAAATAAAAACATTTTTTAAAACTTGTATTTTAGATATTTATTAATTAAAATTAATATTTGCAGTAATTCCTGTAATTTTTCATGTTTTATTTTTAAAAAGTGATCAATTTGATTGCTTACATTCACATTAAATCCACTTTTCATTCTATTATTTTAGTCTAGAACCATCCATTATGGAAATCAAATGATAGTACTAAGCAAATCACCTATATTGCATTACTAATTGTCGTTCCCTGATTACTTTCGTTTATAATAGATAACTCTAGAATATATTTAGATTACTTCTCTTAAAGCAAGTATTATTATAAACTATTATTTGATTTGTCAAGCGTTGATAGCCAAGAGATCATCGCAGCCGCCTTGCAAGCAAGTAGTTGGTTGCAGACGGTTGTGGGTTCGCGTCCCGGCCGATGCTACGACATATGAAAAAAAAAACACTATTATTTGATTTTTATAATTTTGATTTAGACTTTATTTTGTCTATCTATTGACTGCCTTCTATTTGTTTTTAATAGTTATTTCTTAGCCAATTTTTATTAGAAAATTTTATCAATTAATTAAGTAGAAACTTACTTGCTGGAAAAAATAACAAGTCTCACCAAAGCATCAGTAACGATGCAATAAATAAAACTCTGCTATGCCAAATAAAAAACGAAATGGTGCAAAAATATTTCTTTTAGATTTATAAAAGTGGTTCAAAATAATGTGCTGCCTTATTTTAAAAATAATTTTGAAACTTAACTTTATGTATTAAACAATAGAATATTTATTTTCAATATTTAAATATTTGCAGTATGTATTACTGTTGGATTTATTTTAGTCCTTGCCCCCCCCCCCCCCAATATAGTTCTATCACGTTTTCTTTTTTTAAAAAATCATTTTTATAACTTTTTTTTTTGCATTTTATTTAAAAAAAAAAAAAACTATGAGAGATGAATAGGAAGAACTTTTAAAATTTTTTATTACTTTTATATAAAGTGTATATTCCATATCAGTGCTAAATTTTTAATCAAAAGATGTATCTTTTTATAAACTCTCTATATAAAAATAGATATTTAAAGGTATTTTGTATATTGCTTTTAATATTATAAAGAGAAAATTTAGTGTTAAACATAAATAATGTGTAGAGAAGAATTAATAAGGTGCGATTTAAAATATTAAATCCATCAGATTATCTAATTTACTAAACATCATGTTTAATGTATAGTAATTTATTGATAAGTAAAACAAAACCATAGTTTAATTAATTTGACAGAATACCAGATGAATTTAACTGATACAGAGAACTTACTATTTTTTTAAATTTTTTGTTTCTTTACCATTTTGTTTATCCCTCATCATTATGGGTAATGGAGCCATGAACTATGCTATGTTTTGTTCCAAGCCCCCTTCCTTGCATTCAATATATACTGTGTATAATAGCTCACCTTTTGCTGCTAAACATTGATTAGAATAGAATATGTACTGTTTATTGAACTGCAAGTGCAAAGTGCTTCTCAAATTTGTGCTTGAAAATATCAATAATGTAACAATCATTCAATATTTTGCATAATTATTTGTAAATACAATTCATTAAACTATTTTTAAAAATAATTATTTTAACTGATGCTTGAAATTCTACTCAAAAATGCTGTTAATTATGTCAGCATTAGAAACATATTCGGTAAATTTCAGTAAGTTCTTCTGAGACTTGTTGCTTCATTGTTTGAGACAATAAACATCACATGATCACCATTTTTATGCTTGCTTATAACTGTTACTAAAACAGGCAAAACTCACTATACGTATTGGCTTAAAACCAATGCTGTCTAATAGGATAGTGGTGGCTATGGTTATTAAAGAACCAAAGTCACCAAAATGTATAAGTACTGAACTGAGTTCAGACCTATATGACTATATAAGCTAATGAGCTTGGATTGAAAATATTAAAGTGTTTTCAATTTAAGACTCTTAGTTTTGTAGTTAAGTAGAGATAAAATGTGGCTGCTGGAGGGTTGCATTAGATCCTAAGATCTAGGTGCAATGCTCTAAGATCCAAGGCTCTTCACCGATGAAGGCCACAAGCCAGAAACTAGTCTGCGATATTGGATGAGTAGGCAGTTTACCGATCGACTATATATAGAAAATAATATTTTTTTATTTATTAATATATTTGAAATACATGCACTTTTCACATACCTGGAGCCTAATTGTAAATGTAGGGGATTTGAACTCAGACTTTCAAGCACCTTTCAACTATTCACACTACCTCATATCACCGATACACATGATCACGCACATGTAGAAAAGATCAATAATCACCAATAACCGTATTTTGTGCTGAATCAGCACTAATCAGTTGGTCCAGATTATCATCTCTCACACATATAATCAGTGCTTAGTTTATATTAAGATAGCAAATCTTCACACTTTAGTGGATAGGCTTCAATCTACTCCAATTCCTTAGCCATCCATACTATTGAGAATCTGATGATGGAAAGTCCAAATCCCATGCTGATGCCAATATTATCAGATTTTCAATGGTATGGATGGCTGAAGAGTTGGAGGTTAGAGTAGACCGAAGCCTAACCATTAAAGTGTGACGTTTTGCTATCTTAATATAAACTGAGCACTGATTATATATATGTGTGAGATGATAATCTGGATCAATTGATGAGTGCTGATTCAGCACAAAATACGTGTATTGGTGATTATTGATCTTTTCTACATGTGCGTGATCATGTGTATCGGTGATATGAGATAGTGTGAATAGTTGAAAGGCGCTTGAAAGTCTGAGTTCAAATCCCTATATTTATTAATAATATGGATTCTAAATAATATTAGAAAAATTAT